>JAJTUV010000441.1:0-600000 GCA_021653895.1 Mastomys natalensis | reverse complement strand
GTGCCATCTCTGCTTTGGTATCCAGAAGAGAGTGTGAGACTCTTCAAGGCTTCCAAAGCTTGGAGGAGTCCAGGGTCATTTTGAGAGGACTCCTCGGGCTCTGCCGGTGGTCCCTCTTGGTGTGGAGTGGTAAGTGTACATTTCCCAATTCTTGTAGGGCCTTAGACCCACCGCCAGAGCATCATCTGATGCCTTTTCTCAGAGAACCAAAGCCTAGTGCATCCTTTGGTCAGTTAGAGTTTGTCAGCCAAGGCCTCCAGAGTCTCCTCCTTAGGGCGCCATCTTTCTCAAAGTGCTCTGTCAACTCCAGGAACTGCTCATAGGTGATCCCAAAGTTTCCTTCCCAGTAGGGCAGACTCGGAGATGTCCCCATCTCAGTTACTTCTATCTTGGCTGTAGCTCACTTGAATTCCCTTCTTCAGTTTCAATAATATGATTTCTGTTCCTTCTCCTAAAGGTTCTGATTTCGACCTTAGACACAGGAGCGCACAAGTCTGGTCCCTTGACCTCCACTCTCCCAAGGTCATCTCCATGACCTCCCACTGAGAGCTCTCCCCTGAGATTCTCTCAGCCCCGTAGGCACTGTTCTGAAATCTTCAGCGTGTTCACAGTGGGCGCCCCTCCTCGGACCCTGGTTACCCCGCACGCTGTGCCTCCTCCAGGGGAGCCATACAGAACCACAGAGAGGAAGATGAGCAGGCTTGGTCCGTCATCGCAATGCAGCTTACAGCGAAAGCATGCATGGCCGAGAGGCAGGTGAGTCTGTTTGCTCTGTCCCTGCCATGCACTTGGTGATAAAGAACTGACTGGCTTCAAAGGATCCTTTCAGAGATTAGGACAAATTTTCCGCTGAATAACTGCAGATGGCAGAATGTCGCCAGCTGCTTTGGCTACGAGGCTACACGGGAAGGGTTTCCTCCGCAAGCTCAGCCAAATAACAACAGTGCCAGTCGATTTCATGAAAGATCAAGCCAAGCGGCTGATTTGCATTAACCAGTGGTAACGGTCCAATGGGCTAAATTAACTGTAAAATCTTCTAATTTTATTCGGGCATGTAAAGAAAGGCCCGTGTCCACATAAATCCAATGGCCTGTTTGCAACTAGCTCTCAACTGGTGTGCAGCCCGGTAAAGGAAGATGCGCCCGTGGCTCTGGACTCAGAGGCTTGCATTAAAAACCTGCCTCTGGTCGGTCATAGTCATGTGCTGTACTCCATGTTGTAGTGCACTGCTCTGAACCACTGGATAATGAGTGCCTGGTCTGTGGAGTGAGGGGTTAGATGAGTTAATCTAGAACACTGCCATCATCACCACCATCGCTGTCATAACATCCTCATCATCATAACCGCCACCACCATCATCGTCACCATCACCATGCTTCTTCACATGCCCTGATTGGACAGCTTCAGGGCCTAGGTGGAGATGCTTCATGTACACATATCTTGCAGGCACGATTGCTAGATACAGGAGCTGGTCGAGAGGGTAGAAGGTTTGCCCAGTCAGGACAGGCCTTGGACATTCTGGCCTTTGCAATCCAAACCCTCCTTGGTACACAGTCCCGTCCACACGCCTGTTTGCTTCTGGTTTTAATGGGTGAGTTGCAGCCAGTCAGGAGCTGAGGTATGGAGAGAGGTCAGGATATACAGAGAAAAGCAACACGGGCCACCCCCCTGCCCTCTGCCCTATTGTGGCAAGATCACTGTGGCAAGCTGAACCCTTAGGAAGGGAAGAGACCCCTGAAGGAGTGGAGGCCGAGACAGAGGGCAGAGCAGTCAGCAATTCAGGCTTCCCACTTAGGGCTGCATGGCGGAATCTTCTTGGAGCGTCACCCACCCAGGTCAAGGGGATCACGGATCATGGGGGGGGCAGGGCTCCCCAGGATAAATTCCAGTGTTTTCTAAAAGCTCCCTGGGAAGTTTGCTGCTCTGTGGTTGGTCTTCCAGGCTGCATAGCATGAGTCCTCCCCGTCTTCCCACCATCTGTCCGTCCATCTGTCTGTCTGTCTGTCTGTCTGTCTGTCTGCCATAACACTGTCTGTCTCTTACATCATCTCCCTCTCCTCCCTCTGGAGACATTCCTTTGTCCCGAGTCTGGGCTTAGCTCCCACAGCAGGGCAAGGTGGAGGGGTGGGGACGGCAGATCTGAGTGACATCTGACCACGTCTTTCCCATCAGCCTGATGACTGACGTCTATCCATGAGTCACAAAGCCTGGCTCCTCCTCTGCCTGAGGCCCTTGGTTCCCGGCCATGGGGTGTCAGCGCCGAGAACATGTCTGTCTGCTCAGAAATACACAGGCACACACACTGCCGGTGTCTACCACGAGGCCATTGGTCTGTGAGCGCCATTGGTGCTGAGGCTGCGGTGTCCAGTGAGAGTCTGAGGGGTGAGCTTACCACGCTGGTGTCTGTGTGTCTGTCTGTCTCCCTGGGAGGCGGCCCTCTGCAGGCTGTGGATACCCCACAGGCTCCTAGACTGCACTGTAGTTTTCCACAGATGTAGCAAGGCTGGAGGGGTTGCCCATCACCGCCGTCACTATTACCTCAGACTCGGGGACCCTGAGCCCTAACTTGTGTCAGAGGAGGAATTCTGAGGCAGTAGCTTTGTCGTGATTAATGAGCGAATCAATCATCAGGTCTTCTGCTGGTGTCTACAATGTGTCTAGCACTGGGCAGGCAGGCAGGGGAGGGACGTCAAGCCCCGGCTTGAGCCTTCCAGATGCTTCTAGCCTAAGTATAGCTTAGCAAAGCATGATGGTTAACAGGCTCCAGCGCCTTAGCTTTGGACTGAAGCCCCGAGTTTATACGCTGGTGGAGAGATCATCTAGAGCCTTTGGCTCCTCCCTCAGAGGCTCTGGCTTTCTGGGTAAACTGTTGTCATTATAATATTGCCTGTAGGAGACATTAAAACCATGACTCAGCAGGCACTGTCCCACCCCAGTCATACCGACTGAACACGTGTGCAGGTGAGTGGGCTCAGATTCTCCGATGGATTGGCGGGTGGAGCTGGAGTGCTTGTCTGGCACTCAGGTTCCATCCCCAGTACCACAGGGATGACATTTAAAAGGACACAACTCTGTCAGAACAATGGGCTGGACACCCCTGTGCCCCTAAGAAGCCAAGAGAGTAAAGGACAACTGCTGCAGGCCTGTGGAGGGTCCTGCTGCCCCTGTGGAGTGTGCAAGTCAGTGGATGAGTGTGGGTACATTCACAGCTTGTGTGTGCATGTGTGTGTGCATGTACATGTATGTGCATGTGTATTGTGTGTATACATGTGTGCATGCATGTGTCCACAGGTGTGTGTGTGCATGTGTATATGCTGTGTGTTTGTGTGTGCATGTATATTGTGAGTATACATGTGTGCATGCATGTGTGCACAGCTGTGTATGTTGCATATGCATGTATGTTTGTGTATGTGTGCATGTGTATTGTGTGTATACATGTGTGCATGCTTTGTGTCCACAGCTGTGCATGTGTTGCACGTGTGTGTTCATGTACATGTGATGGCATGTGCATGTGTCCACAGCTGTATGTATTGTGCATGTGTGTGTACATGTGCAAGTGTTTGCATCTGCATGCGTATTTATGTGTGCATGTGAATGTGTGTGTCTGTGTCCACAGCTGCATGTATGCATGTGTGTATGCATGTGTGTGCATGCATGTGTGTCCACAGCTGTGTGTATATGTGCAAGTGTGTACATGTATTGTATTGTGTCCACAACTGTGTGTATGTGTGCATGTGTGTGTGTATGTGTCTGCATGTGTATGTATGTGTATGTTTGTGGGTGTGCATTGTGTGTTCAGTTGTGTGTGTGTGTGTGTGTAGTGTGTGTATGTGTGTGTGTGTCTGAGAGAGGCCATACAGGAGCCTGATCACGGAGCGCCTGTGGCCCACACCACCAGTGAAGTCGTAAGTTCTCCTCCATCCATGTTCATTTCCATTTTTGCTGTGTAGTTTCTGATCCAATGAGAAGCTCCTGAAGGACAAAGCGTGAGTTTCCTGCCGTGTCTGGGCTGCAGGGCTGGGAACACTGTGAACTCTGAAACACAGATAACTGAGTGCGTGAGTGATTCTGGGTGACCTGGGTTTAAAAGGCATAGCTGGCTCCTTCTAGGGTCACCCCAGGTCCTCAGCAGGAGCGGGGGCAGAGGTGGAAGTGTATGCTCAGACATGAACGGATCAGCAGAAGCCAGCAGGGAGCCAGGGATGGCTTAGGAACCAAGGAAACCATGGTGACCTGGGACCCCAGATGTCCCCACTAAAGCCTAGTCCATCTTGCAAGCAGATGAGAGGCATATAGTCTGGAAGACAGGCCACAGAGACCTGGTTTTGCCAGCTGCTCAGGTGTACTGGGATGGAAGGTGAAGGGGTGACAAACAAAATGAAGAGGAAAGAGAAAGTCGAGAACTTTCCAGGTTGAAGGGCATCATATGCAAATATCCTAGGGCAGGAGGCAGAACTACGGAAGCCTGTGTGTGCTGCAAGGTAGGGCACCTGGGTGAGGCTCAGGTGGTTATCAGAAATATGACTGTGAGTTTCAGGGGCTTGATCTTCATTCTGGAGCAATGGAGTCCCCAAGACTGTATGGTAGAGCCAAAAACGATGAGGGAGGGGGTACTACACAACTCTGCAAATCATGGTGACAGGGAGCTTGGCTGACCTTGCAGACACTTACTATCCCTATGTCACAGCAGAGGGGAGTGTGGCATGGCCAGCAGCCTTGCAGGAGAAGGCAGAGGTTCTTCAGAAAAAGAGGGGTTTGTGCTCCTCCCCAAAAGCGTACTCCTCCCTCCTTGTACCTTCCCTCTCTCCCTCCCCCAGAGTGCCCTGGTCTGAGCCGCCCCCTCCTCATGGATACAGCTTGAGGCTATGCCAGCTGGGCACTGCCTGGCCCTCTAGGAGGGAGGACCAGGGTTTGCACTGAACTCTTTTTTTTTTTTTTTTTTTTTGTCTTGGGATAGTTTCAGATTTATGCCTAAGAGCAGCATGCGGGAAAGGCCACATGTTTGCCCTGGAGACGCTTCACGTGCAATTTGGGAATTTGGGAAACACTCAAAATAGCATTTGCCCATAAAATTGCCCGAAATGCAGTCCAAATGTGTCTGTAAAAGTTGACCCGGCGACGAGTAATTGTTATTAGTTCACGTGCTCCGAGCTTCCACGGCGGGCCGCCCGTCCGTTCCGTCAGGTGCCTGAGCGTGGCTCCAGCAGACGCAGATGAGGACTTCTCGGGTTCTGTTTTGCAGAGTGGAGAGAGGGCTCTGCACACTGTGTTGTGCTGCTGGCTGATCCCGATGCGCAGCGCAGATACTGGCAGCCCTCCTGAGACATTCTCCTTAAGGTAAATTCCTGATTTATGTATCAGAAGGCAGGGAGGAAGGGCAGGTTCAGAGAGGACAAAATTAGATCCAGCCGCCCAACCCGGAGGAGCATGGTACAGTCCCAAGGGGCTTCCTCTTTCTGCCGTGCTATCAAACTGGAAAAGAAGCACCCCCGTGGCTTGAAACACACTCAGACCGGCACGGCTGTCACTGTCATCACATTTCCAGAGTCTGTCATCTTTCTGAGAGGACACAGATCCCGATGAGCACTGCCAGCCACTGTCTGTGCTCTCAGTGACACCATACAGACAGATGGACACCACGCCCTTTGTGCTGGAATGGGCCAGCATGAGAGATGCCCAGTGCCACATGCCATCACAGAATGGAATTGGGGGGCACAGTGTCTCCCCACACATACCACTCCAGGACAGCTAGGAGCAAAAACATGGAAAAAGGCAAATGCTTGTGGAGTTGGGGAGTCCACACATTCTCTGCAGCTTTGGTGTGTGTGTGGGTGTGTGCGTGTGTGTGTGTGTGTGTGTGTGTGTACATCACCCCACCCCCTTGCTGTGCTGGGAAAGCAGTCACCACCCCATGACAATGACTGTGATTTAGGCTGCTAAGTTTCTTCCAGCCAAAGGAGAGGGTGCCGTGTGGGGTCTTGTGGCGCTGTGGGGGGTCCAGGGTCCTGTGGTCAAGCCTCAGACCTCCCATGTTGCAGCTGGGTGACCTTTAGTCATTTACTTGACCTCTGTCCCTCAACATGGTTGGACCCAAATAAATCACACCACACACACACACACACACACACACACACCAGAGAGAGAGAGAGAGAGAGAGAGAGAGAGAGAGAGAGAGAGAGAGAGAGAGAATTGTCAAGGGCCTCTATGGCCTGTCCCTCTAGCCCTACCCCCACCCCCAGCTCCATTCTAGAAAGTTCTCTTTGCTTACTCTCTCTAGCCACCCAGGCTGGCTTTTATCTTCAGTTACAGAATTTGCCCCAGGACCTTTGCGCTCTCCAGTCCTGTCATCTAGAATGTCTTCTTTTTCCTTCCCTCCCTTCTTCCTTCCCTCCCCTCCTTTTCCTCTTCTTTCTTTTTCTGCTTCTCTTTCTCCTCTCTCTTGATCTTTCTTCCTCTCCTCTTCTTCCTCTCTCCTTCCCCACCCCCACCTTTCTCTGTCTCCACCTCTCCCTCCCTTTCTGTCTCTCCCGCTATCCTTTTCTTTTGGTGTCTGGTGTTCGGGGAAATGCATTCAGGACAGTGTATGTATCCATCAACCTAACTTTAGATTAATGCTCTCTCTTGGTTTCAATTCCAAACCCCAGGGAGCAGATTCTGATTTCTCCTAGGCCAGCCTGAGCTGAGTCTCTGGTGCTCATAACCCACAGGAGGAATTTGGCACACCAAGTAAAGTGGCTTGGGTAGGGGTGGGGTTGGGGAGCTTAGGATGATGGGAAAGAAACACTGTGAGCCATGGTCTAAGGTGTCTACTATGTGGAGGGAATGAGAGAAAGTGTTCTGCACACCATCTGTGTGCCTGTGTGTGTATGCATGTGTGCATGTGTGTATGTGTGTGCATGCATGTGTGTGCATGCATGTGTGTATATGTGTGTATATGCATGTGTGTGCATGTGTATATATGTGTGTGCATGCATGTGTGTTTGTGTGCATGTGTGTATATGTGTGTATGCATGTATATGTGTGAGTGTGCATGTGTGTATATGTGTGTATGTGTGTGCATGCATGTGTGTGCGTGTGCATGTGTGTGAGAACATGCATATGGCTGCATGTGTGTGTGAGCACACACATGTGTACATGTATGTGTGCTAGTGTGTGTGAATGTGTGCATGTGTGTGAGAGCACACACACGTGTGAGCACATGCAATGCTGGGGCTGGAACCCAGGCCTCACAGATGCCTGGCAAGCACCTCAACACTTCCCAGGCCCCCTTTAATTTGGCATAGGGTTTCACCAAGTTCCCCAGGAGGACTTGGAACACACTCAGTAGCCCAGGCTAGGCCTCTACCATTCCCAGGGTCCTTTCTTGCTCTGCTCTGGGCCCAGGCCTTCACTAGTCATGTACTGAAGGGGGCTCTTCCTTTCAGCAGACCTGTAGCTGGAAAAGCAAAGCCTCTCTGGTCCCAAGCAGACCATCCTTCATGGGGAGCAGCTCTGCCTTGCTGAAAATTTAGCAGTTGAAAAGGTAAAGCGTAACAGTGGCTGTGATTGGCCCAGTGGCTGGAGAAGGCCTCTCTGCGTACTGGGCATCAGGGCAAGCAGGCGGCCCAGTGTATTCAAAGGCCTGGCGGCTAGCAGGTGTGTGTGCCTGAAGACAGGAAAGCAGGCAGCAGGCCTAGAGCGGCTGGGCAAAAGGAATGAACCACAAGCCTTTCAAACACTATTTCCCTCCTTCCATTTCTAGACCCTTGGAAAGTTTCTAGATAGAGTCCAGGCCCCTGGGAAGACCCCTGAGAACAGTAGGACTTCTTAGTGGGTTGAAACTGGGTGGAATCTACAGTTCTGAGGCAAACAGACTAGACTCAAGTCCCAGGAAAGTGCTCGGCACCTCTAGCCTCAGTTTCCCCAAATGTACAGTTGAGACAAAGAGCTGCCCCCAGCCTGGCACTGGTTGGTGCTCTGGGTCATTGCTCACCTCAGGTGTGTCTGCCAGCAGAGGCCATTGCAAGGAGGTAGCCACACCCTGGGCAGTGAAGCTGGCCAAGCTTCCGACGTGCAGCTCAGACCCAGATTTCCACCATCAGGCACTGTTGACAGGATGGTAAGGGGCATCCAGTGCTGTGTGCTGTACAAAGACACGGGCTGGTTGTAAAGGTGACTGCATGGCTGGCCACACAGCTGGATGGACCTCTTCCTCCTGGCCCCTTTGCTGGTGTCCCAAGGAGGAGGTAGGAATTCTGACAGGAGAGGCTGAAAGATGGGTCCCCACTGCCCCATCCAGATGATCTGTTGGGGCCTCTAAGCCCCAGAAAAGGCCAGCGTCTGACAGGGCCTCACCCCGTGGTTCCCAAGGGCCTTGTCAATCAGGCCCAGGCAGGGCGCCCGGGACAGGCTGGCGGCTTGAAAGAAAGCAGGGCATTGTTTTGAAGGGTTAACCCATTGGCTTCTTGAGTTTCACCGGGAAGCCTGTGTGGCCACACTAGCCAATTTAGTACTTGTTGGGAACTGGGCGAGGCTGGCCTGAGGAGTAGCCTGTAGGCCATAGGTAGGCCTGTTGCTATGACTTATGGGAGATGTGGGAGGGGGAGGGGCGCATTCTTAGCCCATATTTGGTGATGTGGTGGGTTTTCAGGTCTCCCTGGCTCTCATTTGTCAGGGTCTTAATGAGAAACCCCAAAAGGATTGAAAAGTTCCCTTTCCCAAGGACAGGAAATAAATGGGAAAGTTCTAGGGAATTAGGGGAAACCCCCGAGGCAAGCTAGAGACAGAGGCCTTTGTTGTCTCTGTGTGTGTCACACTCTCCTGAGCCGGGAACAAGAGGGTGTGTGAGAGACGGTGCAGGGGACACCTGTGTGGATGGGAGAGAGGCAGGGATACAAAGGAGAGAGAGAAGAGGCCTGAGACAGACAGACAGACATACAGAGAGAGAAGAGAGAGAGAGAGGAGAGAGAGAGAGAGAGAGAGAGAGAAACAGACATGGGAGGAGGGAGGGCAGGAAGGAGGGAGGGAAAGGGAGAAGAATAGGAAGAGAGAGAAAAAGGTCAAGACAGAGACAGAGAAAGACAGACAGACACACAGACAGACAGACACACACACATACACACACAGACAGAGAGAGAGAGACAGAGAGAGAGAGACAGACAGACATGGGGAGGGAGGAAGGAAGGAGGGAGGGAGAGGAAGAAAAGAGGAGGAAAAGTTAAGACAGAGACAGAGAAAGACAGACAGACAGACAGAAAGATGGGGAAGAGAAACAGAGAGGAGAAAGAAGCTGAGGAGAGACAGATACACACACACACACACACACACACCACACACACACGGTTGGGGAGTCAAGACAGAGAAACATTGAAAACCAGACAGACAGACTGACAGATGGAAAGATGGGGAAGAGAGACAGACAAGGCTCCAGCCTGGGTGAGGCGAGGCTGCTCTGCTTTCACCCTAGGCCCACTGCGGTGCTCAAGGTCAGCATTCTAAGGCATCTGGAGCCATGTCCGCGGCTAGCAAACAGCCTGTCTCCTTGTCAGGCTGGAGATGGGGCTTAGCAAACCTTTGCCTGTGAATGAACACCACAGACAAAGGCCATCGAGGGAAGAAGCCTCTCCTCCCACGAGTGCATGACGTGGCCTGCTCTGTCCACCTAGCCACAGGGAGGATGAGGGTGGCACAGTCTCCCGGCCACGTGTTGACTGGAGGAGGTGTGTGTAGCCCTCTCCTGGGGACAGCACCATTTCTATGGGGTGCTTTCCCACTTTGTGCTTGGTAGCAGCACTATGTCTCTGAAAAGTGACGTATCACAGGCTTGCTGCCCAGCCTGGTATCATTGTAAAGAAGTTATACTTTCAAGAATCTGGGTCTAAGGGGTCTTCGGACTCTTAAGGGTGATCAAGCAGGGTCACTGGGACCCCAGGTCCATCTTCCTTCTCGAAGAGTTCCCAGCCCTGAGGTGAATGGTTTTGCACCACCACATACTCCAGCAGTGGCCGATGGAGGTCCTGTCCCATGTTCAATCTGTCACCTCTCAGGTAAGCAGGGATGCCTGCTGGGTGCACCCTTGGGGCCTGCTTTTGTTTTCTAGGCCCTACCACATTCTACCTCAATGTCTAGGGACCAAGATGGCAGAAGCAGGGGGCCTGCCATGGTTTCCCAGTAGGAGGTCCCCTGGGGGCCACCTTCTCCCTGGGGTCTCTGGCTGAGCTGAGTGAGATCCTTGAGGATGCACCATAGAACAAGGGGTCCACCTGCTCCATCCTTTCCTTCTCCTGATGGAAGAGTCACCCTTCTGATCTTGCCACCTCAGCTGACACCTCGGCTCACCCTATGTTTACTGCTCATCTTTGAACCTGTCCAGGTAACGGCAACCCAAGAACCTGGGCTGACACCCACTGCGTGTGAAGCCTCTATGAGCGTGTGTGTGTGTGTGTGTGTGTGTGTCTGGGTGGGTGAGGATTGTGGGAGTTGGTGGCAAATGTGGGTAAGGATATAAATATATGTGTGTGTACATAATATATACATATGTTTGTATATAATATATATATAATGCACACACATATATATCCTCTTATAGGATTTTATACATATAACTATATATGATTTTATATATATATATATAAAACTATTATATATATATTATAGGATCACATATATTATATAATTATATATAGGATTATACATATTATATATAGGATTATATATAGAATTATATATATAACTATATATGATTTTATATATAACTATATATAATTGTGTATTTAAAACTATATATAGGATTATATATATTATATAATTATATATTATATAACTATATGTAGTATTGTGTATATATAACTATATATGATTATATATGATTATATGATATATGATTATATATAGTTATATATAGGATGATATGTATTATATAACTACATATGTGATTATATATAACTATATATAGGATTATATATTATATAACTATAGATGTGATTATATATATATAACTATATATAGGAATATATATATATATAAAATCATGTCCAAACCTTTGCCACTGGGAAGCTGAGTTGAGGCCCAAGGACAGTAAGGGACTATCTGCAGCCATAGGGGAGCCTTTGGTGGCAGCATCTGTATCACACCCAAGTGACCTCAGGGCACCAATTGTCCCTAGATGTCCCCACCCCTGCATCTTGCTATCTGTAGATGTTATGAGATCTGATCTGGGGACACTTGTCGTGGCCCTCCCTTCTCCCCACACAGCCATCCTCTCTCAGTGAGTAACAGGAAGAGAAATGGCTGTACTGAGGTTTGGAGCTCTCTACACTGCGGGCTGTGGGGCTGGCTGTGGGCTGCGGCCGGTCGCCATTCCCTGTTTATCTTCGTGGTCATGGCCGTGGTAAGTGGAGCCCTTGCGGGTCTGAGCAGCAGCTATGAGCCGAGTGACAGGCAGCTGTGCGAGCGAGCGAGTGAGCAAGAGAGCGAGCGAGGAGGCCACAGGGAGGCTGCAGGCAGCTCAGCCACGAGCTGATGGGTTTTCCCTCTTCCATTTCCAGGGGCTTAACCAGCCAGGAAGGAATGTGCCAGGTCAGCACAAAACCAGGACGGGCTGTCGGAATTCTGCTGAGCTGGGGGAACTGGACTTCAGGGCCATTTACAAAATGCAGAAGGGGCCAGGCAGGGCTGGAGGCATCTGACCTGCAACCGGGGTGACTTCCATGCCATCGGGTGACACTTAGGACCACACATGCGCTCCTCCTTACTGGTGGGCTTGGGCTCAAGGGCAGCCACTGTGATGCCAGCTGGAAGCCTGGTGGGGGCTCTACCTGGTAAGGTCCTGAGGGTCATATCTCACAGGGAGACTGGAGACAAAATGAGCCAAAGATGGCCACTATGCCCTGTGAGACTTTGGGAGGGCAGGCCCATCTCTCTCTCAGCAGGTCTGGGTTCTCCTCTGGCCGCACATGGCAATTCTTGGCCACAAGGGGTGGCTGGCAAGGTAATTAGAGGAACCAAGGGAAGAGGAAAGACAGACAGACAGAGAGAGGGAGAAAGGGAAGAAGTGATGGAAGGAGGGTGGGGCAGAGGAGGCCACTCCTCTCTCCCTTGTGAGCTCACCCCTGACTGGGATGTCCCTCCTGACCCTGCAAACACTGAGAAGTCCCATAGGTGGACAGAACACAGGCCAGGGCAATTTATCCATGGCAGAGTTCTCACCACACAGGCCGACGGGAGGGACCACAAGTTGTGGGTGGGATACATACACACTCACATACACTCTCTCACCCACACTCCACACTCTCCACACAGTACACACACACTACACACACTCTCATTCACATACACATGTGTGTACACACTGTGTATGTATGTGTGTATGCATGTATTGTATAAGTGTGTGTGAGAGAGTGTTTGTGTGAGAGAGTGTGTGTGACAGAGAGTGTGTAGTGTGTGTACATGTGGTGTGTGTATGTATGAGTGTGTGTATGTGTGTTATGTGTGTTGTATATGTGGTATGTGTGTGTGGTATATGTGTAGGGGGGTGTTGTGTATGTGTAGTGTGTGTGTGTGTGTGTGATGTATGTGTGGTATGTGTGGTGTGTATATGCGTAGTGTGTGTGTATGTGTGTGGTGTGTGTATTACATGAGTGTGTGTGTATTGTATGAGTGTGTATGTGAGTGTGTGTGTATTGTATGAGTGTATGTATGAGAGAATGTGTGTGAGTGTGTGTGACAGAGAGAAAGTATGTGCAGTGTGCATGTGGAATGTGTGTATGTGTGGTGTGTGTGTATATTGTAGTGTGATGTTCTGTGTGTGAGAGAGTGTGTACAAGAGAGTGTGTAAGTGTGTGTATTATATGAGAAGGTGACAGTGTGTGTGTGAGTGTGTGAGGATAAAGAAAGAGAGAATTGTAGTGTATATGTGTGGGGTGTGTGTGGTGCATGTGTGGGATGTGTGTATTGTGTGTGTATTGTATGTATGTGTGAGAGTGTGTGAGAAAGAGACAGAGAGAGAGGTATAGTGAGAAAGAGTGTGTGTGGTATGTGTATGTATGTATGATGTGTGTATGTGTGTGATGTGTATGTGTGATGAGCATGTGTGTATGAGACAGAGAGAATGTGTGTGTGTGTGTGTGTGTGTGTGTGTGTGTATGTGTTCAATAGACCTCATCCACTGAAGGATGCAGAAGGCAAGTGTCTCCACCACAGCCTGCTCTCTGTCCGTCAGACCAGCCAACCTCGACCTCCCAAGGGGAGGCAGAAACTTGAGATGAAAGTGTCTCTAGAATGCGATTCTGATCTTTTATCAGTGTGGCTCTGGGAAGCCAGGTCCCCCAATGCAGCCCTGCCCAACCAAGTCCCTTCCCGGTGGAGCATGTAGTGGGGTCTGACAGGTGGGTGTGTGTACATGTCTGGAGTATGTGTACATGCCTGTGAATGTATGAGGACATGTGTGTGGGGAGGACGAGTGTGCTTGTGTTGGTTGTGTGTAGTTATGTATATACGTGTGCATATCTGGAGTGTGTGTGACCGTGTGTGTGGATATGTGTGCATGGAACTATGAACATTCAGGACATTGGAGTCTAGACCAGTGGCTGGCCTCATGACCCGCGCAGTGACACCCCTTCAAGGCTGGACTGCTTACTTGCTCCTGTCAGGGGACAGTGAGTGGCATTTTGCTTTCTAAGTCCATTTGCCTGTGAATGACATCTATGAGGTCCCTGTGTTCCCCATCCCCTCTCCAGGAAGGAGGCTGGGCCACAGTGAGCAGCCAGAGGCTCACCTTACCACCCTGGGGTGCCATGGCCTTTCTTCTCCGGGAGGGTAGCGGGCCTGGGTTCCTGGAACAGGACGTCTGGGATCTGATGTTGTGGTCCATGGGCATGGTCTTACACGGGCAGAGGTGGAAATGCCAAAGCTCAGCCCATGAAAAAGATGTTAGCATCACTCCACAGAGTTGTTTTGAGTTGAAGCAAGTCTCCCTATGGATTCCAGACTGGCCTTAAGCTCACGGCAATCCTCCTGTCTCAGCCTCCTGGGTGCCAAGATTGCAGGCATGTACCGCCTTCCTTGGCTAAAAATGGCGTTCCCAGCCTGGTGTGTAAGCTCCCAGTCTACACGGCACAGAGAAAGTGGTTCTGGCAGAACAGGGAAATCAGCTGCCAGCACCCAGCATCTACCATCCAGCGGGTGCAGCTTCTGCATGGCAGTGTAGCTCACAGGCAGAGCCATCTGTGACCGTCAGATGCCAGTGCCACAGGAAGCGTGGTTCTCCCCTGCCCTGCTCTGATGTAGCTGACGAGGTGAGCCACCGACTAGACAATCAGTGACTTTCTGGCTGATAGAGATGGGATCTATTCCCACTTCCTTATTTCCTTCCCCATAAGGGGACAAACCTGTCTGCCAGTGAACACAGAGAGTCTTGGTTATGGGTCTCAACATGAGCCCTGGGAAGTGGCAGTGGCACAGCTGCTGATGGGTAGGCCAGACGAAGCCCAGGCTCCTAGAGATAAGACATGGAGCTTGCCTGGGAGCTGCGGAGGCCCCATATGGGCTAAGAGAAGGCCTGAGTGGAACTGGGACACTGATACTTCTGTGTCTGACGCGGGAGTCGCCCACAGGCAAGGGGAAGTTAGGAAAGTTGGAGAAGTCGGGGAGCAGGATGGTAAGAAAGGCGGAGCGAGACCATGCTTGCTCTGGAGATTTCTGTGGCTCCTGTGTTCCCTTCTCTTCCCTTCCCTAGATCACCGGCATCCATATGTAGACACCGCGAGCCCTCAGCATCTCCAGCTGAGCACAGGGCTCTGTGAAAAAGTGGTGGCTAATGCTAGTGCGCTGCTACAGCAAGCCAACCACCAAACCCTAGGGTGGTTACGTGTAGGTATCCAGCAAGCTGAACCTGTACATGAGGGAGGCCGGGTCACCCCCGTCTCCTGCAGACCTTGGTGGGCCTATCTGTGTCTGCTGCCTTGCAGGACCTACTTCTGTTGCTTGTGACTGCCTCCTCTGGCTCAACCTGTTTCAACACTGTCATCAAAGAGATACAGCTGACACCTCTGTGTCAACACAGATACTGGCTTCTCTTCCATCACCGGAATCATAGACGAGGCTAAGTTTAAAAAGCCAAATGTGTTTGGCTGGTAAACTGCTATGTGAGCAATGGAAAAAAAAAAAAGCCAAAAATAAACACTGCAAGTTGATGATCCTGTAGCATCGGTGGGAACCGTGTCCAGATGGGGCAAGTTGAGGGATCCGTGACCCACCATGCATACAGCATTCATGGGCCTTGGTGTGGCCATGAAATGTGGCTCTCTGTCTCATGGCTGACCTTCCTGGAGCATCACAGACATCCCTGCCCAGAGTAGCACCTGGATGTCTGGGCTCGGAGAATATCCCTTATTAGCTGCTTACTGAAGGACCACAGTGGGTCTGGGTGTGTGGAAGTCCGTGTACTGGCTGGTTTTATACCAACTTGACGCAAGCTAAAGTCATCTGAAGAGGAGAGAACCTCAATTAAGAAAATGTCTCTCTAAGATCGGGCTTAGAAGACAAGCATGTTGAGGGTGGTACAGACCCTGGTTAGTTGCAGAGGGAAGCAAGGACTCCATGGGGCCATTTGTGTGAAGAATCTGTGGTCCTTGTCAGCTGGAGCTGAAGAATCAGCTGTGGTTAACAAGAGACCAGAACCACCAAAGTAAAACCTTTGCTTTGCTGGGACAATGGGTGCTGGTCGGCTGGGGTAGAAGAATCAGCTGATTAAGAAGAGACCAGCATCACCGGGGTGGAATCATCTGGGAAGTGTTTCCTTGGGGTCAGTACATAGAAGATGTGGTCCAGAGGCAGTCGAGGTTGTAACTCCTGCTGGCAACTGAACTTGGAAGTGTAAATGTCACCTGGGTGGTACCAGTTCTGAAGGCATGAAGGGGTCATGGAGAGAACCTGAGGCTTGGCCCTGTGCAGCATCGCTGGCGTCCCTGAAGAGAGCCCAGGAGAGGTTATTGGTGAAGGTGCAGCCCAGTTGCAGCAGAAGACCCCAGCATTTTGGAGATGCGGGACTATGGGATGACCACCAAGAAGAAGACAAACCAACTCTCTCTGTCTCTCTGTCTCTCTCTCTCTCTCTCTCTCTCTCTCCCTCTGTGTGTGTGTGTGTGTGTGTGTGTGTGTGTGTGTGTGTGTGTGTGTGTGAAGGCAGAGGCAGAGAAGTCTCCTAAGCCCCTTGGAGGAGCCCAGAAGATCATGAGGGAATCTCAGACATCGGATATTGAGTCACTTGCACTGTCAGAGTGTGGTTTCAATTTGTCCAATTGTGACTGGACCCTGGTTCTTCCCTTCTGAAGTAAGAAAATACTTGGCTTATTTTTTATTTTTGTAAGAGCCCTTGGTTGAGACTGGGATCAACTCTGAGGAAGCACCGTCCTCTTGCTTGGCACAGTTTTATCTCAAACATTTTCGATGATTTGGGTGGGGCTATGTAACTTTTGTTTCTTAAAGTCCATCATTACAGGTTGGGTATACTCACTACTCAGGAGGCTGAAACAGGGGGATTGTGAGTTTGCAGTCAGTCTGGGCTGCTTGTGTCTCCAAAAGGAGAATTATGGAATCCAGGTGGGGAATAGTTTAGTGTGTTAAGTGTTTGCCACATGGGTGTGAGCATCTGAATGTGAACCCAAAAAGCTGGCAGCAGTAATACATGTATGATCCCAGGGCAGGAGCGTGGGTAAAGGAGTCTCACCCATCTCCCAGCCTGGTCCAATCAGGGAGTCCCAGGCCACTGTCTCCAAAAATATGGTGGGCGTGGGCTGGTTAGAGTTATTGTCAACTTGACACACCTAAAGTCACCTGGGAAGAAGAAATCTCAACTGAATAGTTAGCTACCCAGATAAGATTGCCCTGTGGCCACATCTGTGATAGACTGTCTGGATTGATGGTGATGTAGGAACGTACAGCCCCTGTGGGTGGCACCATCCCAGGTAGATCCTGGGCTGGATAAGAATCTAGCTGAGTGTGAGGCAGGGAGGAAAGCGGCAAACAGCATTCCTCTGCTCTGCCTCAGAGTCCTGCCCTAAGTCTCTGCCCTGATTCCTCCAATGGTGGACACCGACCTGTAAGCTGAAACCCTTTCCTCCTGAGTTACTTTTGGTTCTTGTGTTTATCACAGCAATGAAGAGCAAACTAGAGCAGGAAAGCTTCTGAGGAGTGACAGTCGAGGTTGTCCCCTGGCTTTTACACACACAGACACACACATGCACATACACTCACAGACACACACATGCACATACATCCAGACACACACACATCATGCAATACACTCACAGACACATACATGCATGCACAGTAACACATAGCCACAAACACACCACACACATGCACACACACATGCACATACACATACACACATGCATGCACATACACACATTTATACACATGCATGCACACATACACACATGCACATACACACACATATACACACACTCATGCACATAGTCATACAATAACACACACACCACACACATGCACATACAGACATATACACACACATATACAAATACCACACACACACCATGCACATGTGTGTGTGTGTATACACAACCAGACAGACAAGCACATACATGCACATATATGCACACATACATACATGTACACACACATACATATACCACACACATGCACACACATACACATACATAAGCACGCACACACACCACACACAGAGTCACATAGAAAACTTGTAGTCTTTCATGTAATGCATCATGGGAACTACCCTGTCCCTGAGGAGTGTGCCTGATACCTGAGGGACTTCCCAGACCCTCATCACAGGCTATGGAGGCTGCCTGTCCACATGGTCATGTTTGTAGATGGTGAAAGGCAAGTGACAATCAATGCCCGAGTAGACAATGAAGATCGACTGTCACAAGCAGTACACTGGGTACCTTCTCCGTTGGTGCTCACATGGGCTGTTTCCTCTGCTAGCTCCCTCCACCGCCACAGGACTCAGGTGACCCCTCACACCCAAAGGGAGCCTGGTTGATGACAGCTGCCCCCTACCCTGTCTCTGTGCTCTAAGCACTGTGTGACTCTGTCTGGGATGAGTTAGGCCATGCTGCGGCTGTAAATTCATCATGAAATCTCAGGGACTTCCCAGGACCTGTGTGCCTCCCGTGCACACTTTGTTTCCACGATGCTCGGTGGCCCTGGCTCCCTCACGGGCTGGCAGAGGTGACACTGCCAAAGGCACAGCAATGTGTGGCGTGCCTGCTGGGGCCTGATGTGGACAGACTGCTGCTGCAGCTTTGGTGGCTGCTCTCCCCAACCGTGTGGTTGTCTGGGCACATGAACCCATCTTGCATGGGCAGGAAAAGAGGGCAGGGCACAAAACCAAAGTGATCTCCACCAGACCCTTCATCCTGCCCCTGGCACTGTGCTACCATGGTTGTCTGCTGGCTTCCCTAATCACCCTGCGGTAGCCTTCAGCTTTGCCTGTCTACTCCGGTCTCTGTCTCCAAGCTTTGTGACAGGGATGGGGACAGTGACATTATCCACTATGGATGGATGGATGGATGGATGGATGGATGGATGGATGAATGAATGAATGAATCACATAGCTTGAAATACTGCTCTCAAAGGCTCGGTCCTGTTGCTTGGCAGGAGGCCCCCCACTGGTGGCCTCTGAGTCCCACCTCCCATGATGTATCAGACACAGTCACGCCGGCAGCTCAAGGCACAAGGCTCCCAGGACCAATCACAGCCACAGACCAACACTCCCACCACCCTGTCCTTGACTCTGGGCTGAATTAGAATCTTTCATTGGTTGCCTGGAGTATCCTGTGCTACTTCTCCCAAACCATTGACAAGTGCCGGAGATATCCCTCAGGCCATGGGAAAGCCTGCCAAGTGCTGGAGATGTCCCTCAGGCTATGTGAAGGCCTGCGACCCTCACACATGCAGCTGCTGTGGACAGAGAATAGTAATGGTGGTGGGGTGAGCAGAGGGACTCGAATGTGTCCAACCCCAACCTAACCCTGGGCACGACCATCTATCCACGGTGTGCACGGTGTGCCTGGAGGAAAACACTAGAGCTCTGACATCAACATGATGCCATCAGAGAGGACTGATCTCTCGCCCCGACACCCTTCCAGGAGTCTTGTAACTTACACACTCACACATGTTCACACTGACACATGCTTGAGTACTTCTCTTAGGCAGCACTAAAGTGTACACACACACACACACACACACACACACACACACACACTAACCCCACCCCAATCCCTCCATTTTGTCCATTAAACCTTTTTAAGCTACATTTACCAAACAGAGGGTTGAGCCCTGGAACCTGCTGTGTAAGCTCTGGCTTTTGTCACCCGGTAAACCAAACCACACAGGAGAGACACACAAGGACACACGAGGAGCGCGTGGCTGCGGTGGCCATGGTGGCCACACGTTCTTGGCTCATCTCCAGTCGAACCAGCTGATGATAAAGGACAGAGTTCGTGGGAACCCTCGCTTGGCTGAAAGCAAGCCAGGGCGGGAAGCCCAGGCGCAACAGAACAGCTGGAGGTGACACGTGGGGTCAGCTCCGGGTGAAACAGAGAAAGAGGTGACGCTGCAGCTGGTACATACTTGCTGCCTCCGCTCACCCCCACTGCACAAGAGGAGCAAAGAGAACGAACGGTTTTTATTAAATGGTCTCCTCCCAGAAGGCTCTGCTCTGAAGATACTGCCTGGGGAATTCTAGAATTATGATTGTTCTGAGTTGTTTATTGACACATGCTATGGAGATGGTGATGATGATGGTGGTGGTGATGGTGATGATGATGATGGTGGTGTGGTGGTGGTGGTGGTGGTGGTGGTGATCATGATGACAGTGGCGTTGATCACAATAGTGACAGTAACAATGGTGTCATAATCTTTTTGTTATCACGACCACTTTCAATATTAACGAATTAGTCAGTTGCGCTCCTAAGTATGTCCGGCGGTCAGACAGCTTCTTTTTTTATTCTGTGTCACTCTAAGTCGTGGGAGATGCCAGACAGAAGTCTGGATAATGTTTGCATCCAAGAAAGAACCTGGGCTCTGTCCCCTTGAGTCTTATTCCCAACACGTTCTCTGACTTTCCAGTCTCCAGGAGTGGTGTTCACCGTTTCTGAGAAGCCCACCCTTGCGACCACATGAGATTCCAGCACATTGAGCCACCGTGGCCTGCTGCGGATGGAGCCTCACGCCATTGTTAAAACAACTCAGGAAAGGGTGCATGGCTCGCCGTTACCCCCCTTGGAAGGCGTTGTGGAGCTCAGAAGGGCCTTCACTAGTTAGACCCATCCAAACAATGCAGGGCGTGCTCTGGTCTCCCCTTGCTGGCCCTGCTGTGCTCACGGGTTCCTTGGGACCCCTTGGAAACCTCTGGGTGCCGCAGCCATTCCCAGTGTGAAGTATGGTTGTTTCTATGGCTTTGCCGATCCATCTCAGTCCAGGGGCGATGTGATCCTGGTGGGTTCAGCAGCCAGGGTGCTGGTCTGGCCTGTAGTTTCTTCCTAAGTCTGGCATTTGCTGGTTCTCCCCTCAGATCCACTGGGACTTGGGGATGAAGTCTCTGTGTAGCCAAGCCCTGTGGGATGCTGGACAGAGCCAGCAGGTGAGCCTCGGGAAGCTGCTTGGAACATGGAGATAACTTTCCGCTGGGGCGTCCACAGGGCAGCTTGGCTCTTGGGATCCACCCGTAGATCAACAACAGGAAGCCCCAGACTGAGGTCCCGCTGTCCCTGTGGGATGGACCCGTGTCCCGCAGGCCTGGCATTATCTCTCGGTCGGGTAAAAGTGGAAAGCGGAAGCCCCGTGCACAGCAGTTCAGAGCTGATGTGTCTGCTTCTGTGTGTCCCGAGGGAAATCCCAGAGTGCTCCACCCCCTGCACCTTCCCACCACACACCAGGGTGTTTTCTGTCACCAAATATCTGTTTGTTGAACACTACTGGCAGACCACGGTGTTGCTGAGCGTGGACTCGGAGGCCCCGTCCCCTTTGCCACTGTCGGTGGGGATTGGCTGAGGGCTGGGGAAAGGCTTTCTCAGAGCCTTCCAATGCAGGAGGGTTCAGAGGGGAGACTGACAAAGAGGTGGCAGGGTGCTGCCATGGGGTACCCCACACACTCATTGGTGCGTGCAAGCGTACCAGGCAAACCCCAGAGCCAAACACAGAGGGTGAGGGGCAGCGGGACTGCTCCCAAGTTCAGGATGTGACACAAACCTCACCCCTCCCTGACCCCCTCCTCCACCACTAAGGGACCTCCATGTCTGGAAGGTCGTCCTCCAGGGAGCACGGGTGGTATCGACAACTCCTCTGGAGCTCTTTTGAGTTAGGGTCATAGTCCTGGCTTTCTATGTGGCCATGAGTGGATGATGACACCTAGAGACAACACTGTACTGTAGTTGCCACACCCCAGCACCCTAGAGGAGGTGGGGTGAGAGGGTGAGGGGCAGCAGAGAGTCCTTCTGCTGTCCTGACTCAGCTGGTCTCAGAAGGGCCTCCGAGTCCTCGTCTCTGGCGCAATCTCAGGGAAGGCTCCGCTGCTGCTCAGGGGACCCTCTTTGGGAATGTTCTTCCTTTCTTGGAAAAACAAAACAACAATAACAATAAAATCCCATGAGCTTGGCCACGTTGTGTCTGGAGGGTAAGGGACCCGGTTTTACCATATCATAACTACCTTACCCGCAGGCTCACTGGCATCCCTTGGGAACTTCCTAAAGCCTGGTGAGCCGTTCAGGGACCCAGTTTTCAAAAAGCCACCCAACCTCAATGATTCCAGCGTGTAGCCCCTGGGGACGAGCCCCCTGCCCTGCGCTACCTGGCACAGAGCAGGCCACCTGCTTTGGGGGTTATTTGTTAGTGCCTACTGTTTACTTTCGATATTACTGAGCATCTACTGTTTACCAAGTGCCATGCAAGAGTCTCAGAGGCAGACGAAATGTTACTGGTCCTGTCTTCAGGCAGCTCACAGCCCTCGGGGACACAGGTTTGGAACATGCTCGGTGGCACTCCTGTGAAGGAGCTATGACCGTGCCGGACATCAGGCCCACTATGCGGAGTATTGAGTGTACTGGGAGTAGAGATTTTGCTCTGTTGTCTGGACTGACCTGACACTTGCTTATGTAGACCAGGGTGGCTGCAATCCTCCTGCCTCAGTCTCTGGGTGCTAGGATTTCAGGCATTGTTACCGACACTTGTGCTGAGCTTTTAAGGTCAGACAGGTGCTGTCCGTCTGGTGGCATCTCTGGCCAACCCTGGATAGCCTAGAGTCCCAGGAGTAGGGAGCACGAGTCATGAGAGACGTAGGTGAGGGAGGCATGACCAGTGTGGGGTGTTCGTTCTCAGTAGGGAGTTGTCCCTGCAGTATGAGATTGTGCCTGCTGCCCCTGGGGATAGGGTGTCATCATGCAGCTGGGATCGTTTTGAACTTTTCATCCTCCTGCCTCAGTTGGCCCAGTGCTGGAATAACCAGTGATGGCCACCATGCTGGTTCTTGCTGTAGCTTCTGATGGGGACTTGCTATGGAAGCTAAGACTTTCTCTGGGAATGGGTGGGAAGAGATGAGTAAGGGGAGAGCTAGGCCTGGTCATTGACTGTGTCTTCTTAGTGGAGATGTTCTCCTCACGGTGCCTGAGTCAGACAGGCAGGAGCAGCAGGATCAGCCCTGCTGTCTGCAGATCTTCCTTGGCAGGTTGGTGTGCAGCTGTGTGTGCCGAAGCCAGAATTGGAGGGTGTGTGTCTTAGTGAGGGTTTTACTGCTGTGAACAGACACCATGACCAAGACAACTCTTATAAGGACAACATTTAATTGGGGCTGGCTTACGGGTTCAGAGATTCAGTCCATTATCATCAAGGCAGGAGCATGGCAGCATCCAGGCAGGCATGGTACAGGAGGAGCTGCGAGTTCTACATCTTCATCTGAAGGCTGCTAGCAGAATACTGGCTTCCAGGCAGCTAGGATGAGGGTCTTAATAGCCCACACCCAGAGCAACACGCCTAGTGCAACAAGGGTACACCTACTCCAACAAGGCCACACCTACTCCAACAAGGCCACACCCACTCCAACAAGGCCACACCCACTCTAACAAGGCCACATCTTATAATAGTGCCACTCCCTGGGCCAAGCATATACACACCATCACAGTGTGTGGCCCTTACTTGCCCCCTGAATGCCTGCCCTGCCCCCTGTTGGTGCTGTCGTCCTGATGGCTCAGAAAGATGGGCTTCCTTTCTATGAAGGAGCTTGAGGCCAGGGCCTTGGCAGGGCAGAAAGCTGGAATCACTGTGCAGCTTCCTGCTCAGAGCTCCAAGTCACCAGCCCCTGCTAAGAAATGCATGTATTCAACTGTGTTTGGGGAGTTAAAATCAAGGCCTTGTTCTCACGGCCAGGAAGGCTGATGGGAAAGTCAGATAAAGGATACTGCAAGTGTGGGTTCCTCTTTTGTGTGTACACAGAGATCAGGGGCAGATCTAAGTACCCTCCTGAGGAGGGCTCCTGCTCCGTGGGGAAGACACACCTAGGCCTCCCCTTGGGATAAGGCTCACTGTATGCTCTCCTAAAGACAAAGACTGCATCTTTTTAGGGTCTCATGATCCAAGGCCATCTGCCTTGGGTGGTCATCACACAGTGAGACAGCTCTTGTGACCAAGTCCAGGAGACCATGTGATATATCACCTAAATTAAAAAATTGGGCTCTTGACCATGGGGCTGGGAGCCAGCGTGGCCTGAGCTGCTCTGTGCTGTAGGAGGGCATGCTCACTCCTGCACATGTAGCTGCAGGAGCAGGGGTGTTTGGCATGGAAGGGGTTAATTTAAGCAGCTTGGCACCCACGTGTCTATGCAGGCAGATGGCTGAGAGTCTGTGTTTCCTTACCCTGGGACCTGGGACAAGACGCTGACCCTCTGTGTCCCACAGTGGAAGGCCATGGTCTCTCACAGAACACACTGAAGTTTGGCTATGAGCTGCAGCTCCGTAGTATCCTCTGAGCGAAGGCTCCTCTCTGTGTCCTCTCAGGACCATGGGCAGGCAGGAGACATCACCATGTGCAGAGAGAGCTCCGCCCCCCATCCTATCCTCCCAGAGTCCTCTGCTCTGCTGACATTCTCATCCTTCCCTTTCCAGCCCAGTTCCATCACAGTGAGAGCTAGGCTGGGCAGCCTCAGGCATTGAGCACAACTGGGGATTGAGAGGCCCCAGTTCTTGTTTCTCACCTCTGGGTTTGGCTCCCAGCAGCCACAGTTCAGAGCAAGGTGCGACTGGGGACCTGCTTGAGCTTGTGTGGAGGGACTAGGGCAGTGACCTTCACACACAGACACACACACACACGCGCACACACACACACACACACATACACCGTGCTTCTGTGTTACCACTCATGGCCAGTCCTCTTCCCTGCTCAGCATATAACAAAGTGTTGTCTGTGAGGCTTCATTACCCCATGGAACCTGCCTGCGGGCCAGGTGGTCTGCTAGCAGCAGTGGAAGTCTAAGAGCATCCATTCTGTCGGCTAACCACAGCCTTCTAGTAGCTGGCTCCTGCTACTAGACTGTTTCTAGGTCTCCCAGTTCCGTGATGACTGTTTCTAGGTCTCCCAGTTCCGTGATGACTGTTTCTAGGTTTCCCACTTCCACATTTCTCACTTTCAAAAGATGAAGGGATTACCAAAGTCATGGAGCCCTGACAGTGAGTAGGGAGGTCTGCTTGTCCTGCATCTGTTACACTGGGGTAGAGAAGACCAACCTATGGTCACTAGGACGAGGGTCCAGCTGAGCATGAACAAAGCCCATAGCGTCCGACTAGCAGCAGCAACAGCAGCAGCATGCACTCAGTGAGCCTGCTCAGCTGTGTGCCAGCAAGCATGCCCAGGCTCATGCCATCGCCATGGATGGATTATATGTGCCTGAGGATAACCCATGGGCTACATCCTTGGATGTTTCCTCCTGCTTCAGCCAGACTGGGATAGTACAGGCAGTCCAGAGAGGCCACTTCAAAAGAAGTTTTTTATCCATTTATTTAGGTTTTCAGTGTGTGTGTGTGTGTGTGTGTGTGTGTGTGTGTGTGTGTGTGTGTGTGTTCTGCAGTGCACATGTGAAGGTCAGAGGACACCTTGAGGAAGTTTGTTCTCTCCTTCACAGTGTGGGTCCCAGGAATCAAACCCAGGACCTCAGGCTTAGCAGCCAGAGCCTCCACTCTCGAGTCATCACGCTGACCCTGGAGACCCACTTTTGAGGTCTGTGGGATGCCTGGGACCTAACTTGTTACTTCAGCCTCAAGCTGCCCTGCTTCTAGCCCACTTTCACAGTTAAGGGGTCAAAAGTTTCTAATAGTCCCAAATCCATCCAGCGTTAAGCAGATTTTATGGCAGAATGGCTCGTGCCCATGGACAGCTCCACCCTCCACATGGCCACTGGGAGTGCCCTGGCTTCCTAGTCCTCAGAGTGTCCCCAACTAGCAGAGGTCAAAAGACTCACATTCTTGTGAGGGAGTCTCTCTAGTGTCCCCAACATCAGTGTGTTTTCTGCCAAGAGGCTGGAAATAGAACTCAAAGAGGCAAGGGGGAAAGTGATTGCTGTGGTCTGACGGGTTCGGGCTGCACACCCCAGGGCTGACTCTCTCATTCGATCTGAACAAGGTCAGAGGTTCTGTAGCCCTGTCCCCTGCATCTAGTTGTCTCCTGTGTAGCCTACTATTCTTGGTCAACTTAATTTTCCTTATTCTTGTTTTAAAGGGGGCAATTACACAAACACTGAAGCTTAGTGAGAGGAGGAACTGGCCGCCTGGCCTGCACCAGTAGCTTTGCTGTGGCCTCTCCTCCCTCTCCCCTCCCCTCCCCCTCTCCCCTCTCCCTCCCCTTCCCCTCCCCTCCTCCTCCCCCTCCTCCCAGGCTTCTTAGCTGCAGACACACAGACTAAATCGCATCTCCAGACCCCATTTCTCCTCCAGGCTTAAGGTAGTGATAGCTCCATCCTGCCATCCTCCCCCAGGGAAGGGTACACGTGTGGACAGAGTGCTCTTGCTCCATTTCCCTGGTCCCCACTATTGGCCATGGTCACCTTTCACCCAGTGCTCACTGTGGAACGGATGTGGCAGTGACCCAGATTCCGTCAGTCATTTTTATGGGCTCACTTATTGTACCCCATAGACGTACGTATAGGTCTCCACTGTAGAGAAAAATAAATTCAGAGACATTGATACACCTCTTCAAGGTCCCAGAGCCCAGACATGGCAAAGCTGGGACTCAGGCAAGGCTGGGCATCAATGCTTTCGGTCTGACTGCTGGGGCAAAGTTACTTCCTTTTTTATTGTGGTGATATGCCCTCTTCAGATGTCGGTCCCACATCTCTTTGGATTGTGGGTTGTGGCTTCACTCATTAAATAACTGTCCTATCAGTGAATCAGTTACAAGTGTCATTGCGGTTGGTACAGGAATGTCCCGCAGAACTGTGGAACGTTTAGGAGGCGGAGCCTTGCTGCAGGAGGCAGATATGGGGGTGGCCTTTGAAAGTTACACTCACCACTGGTTCCTGCTTGCTCTCAGTATCTGATCTCCCACCAGGTGATAAGCTCTCACTGCCCTCTGTCACCGTCATGGGTGGCCCTTGGCTCTCCCTGCTATCATGGACCAAAACCCCCGAAACCAAGAGCCAAAATAAATCCCCCCTTAACTTGTTACTGTCAATCTATTACAACAACATCTGTAGCAAAATCAAAACAAAATCACTCAGCAGGTGCCATCAAATAGCTGACGTGCAGAAAGCCTGCCTGGCTTGGAATCCCAGCTGGGCATTGGCCCCATTTAACAGTGGCCATCAGAGTTCTGCTAAGTGCCCACACGTTAGCTCTGCCCCCACGTTACAGGTGGGAAAGGTGAGGCTCAGAGGTGAGGGCTTATCCAATTCTCTTGGATCCTAGCAGGCAGAGGTTGAGACCACGACCCTCCAAATAGCCACCCTCCCATGCTGGCAACCTTTCTCCTCAATGGTGCTATGCACCTACAAGTGGGTGCCAGAGGGAGGGGCAGCTGTCGGGGGCTTTGAGGATACCATGAAGCAAGATGGAGGATTGGGAGGAGGGAAGGGAGGGGAAAAGAAGAGGAGGAAGGGAGGAGGAAGGGGAGGAGGAAGGGGAGGTTGGAGGGGAGGAGGGGGAGGGGAGGAGGAGGAGGGAGGAGAAGGAGGAGGGTGCAGCGGGTCTGTGAGAGGCTTCTCGCTCTCTGTCCTTGTTAATTTGAGCGGGCGATGGATGTCACAGCGTCAGTGGCGGAAACAGCGTGTCCAGACACATATCAGATTATCCTACCCTGAAAATCCCCAGTGGAATGTGCTGCCTATCTGATAGCCTGCCACACAGCCATCCAAGCCTGAGAGACGGACAGTCAGACTGGGCTGCAGACAGAGGCAGGCAAAACTGGCCGGGCCACTTTCCTGCCTGAGTGCCCCATGACTGGTGCGAGCCTGGGTTTTTTGGCGCCCAGTCCCCAGTGCCTGGGCAGCTGTTTTGATTTGTGTTTAGCCTTCCAGGGTTCAGGTGTGCTGTCTGCAGCTCACACTGGCCTGAATGTCTGCCCTGTCTACACAGGGTCTCTCGAGGTATCTCCCCCAAACTCCCTCACAGGAAAGCAGAAAGATGCTCCAGTTCGGAGGTCAGAAACTCCAAGATGGTACCGAGGGGCTTGCTTCTGCCTCTCCGTGGGAAAGGTCAGCTATCCAAGCTTCTGAACCCACATGTGGGTGCTCTGTCTGGCTCCTGGTTTAGGGTCTCCACCTCACCCGAGCTGGATCCTCCCAGGAAGTTTGTAGTTGGAAACTCCTGGACGAAGGAGCTGGCTGGCTTGGTTCTATCATCAGCAGCTGCAAAGCCTGCCTGGGTGCCATCTCCTTGGGTTTTCCAAGGATAAAACGAGACGTGTAGATTATCTAGCAAAACCTCAGGAGGTGCCAGATGACTGCCCAACACAAGAAGAAAGGTTACTTCACACATGCACTATGTATGACACATCGCCAAGACAGAGCACAGTGACTTGGAACAGAGGCCCTGAACCCAACCAGTCGCCAATTGGCTGTGACAGCCATCATCGGACTCAGGCCTAACCACCAGGCCTGTGTCTCCCGTGCCTTTCAGTGCCACATGCACAGAAGTGACTGGCCCGAAGCTGAGGAGGGCGCATGCGCAGAAGTGTCCGACCCGAAGCCGAGGGCGCAGTGCCCGTGTGGAACACACACGGATTTACTCAACTGTTATTTTGTCCAAAGGCAAATGGTTCCTTAATCCTCACTTTGTCCCTGCCTGTCAAAACCAGCCCGACAGATTCCATGGTTGGGCTCACACACCCAGCCAGCCAGCTCCCGCGGCTTCATCCTCTCTGAAGCACTCTGTAACTGTGGTTAAACTCGGTCCCGGCCGGGCGGTGGTGGCGCACGCCTTTAGTCCCAGCACTTGGGAGGCAGAGGCAGGTGGATTTCTGAGTTCGAGGCCAGCCTGGTCTACAGAGTGAGTTCCAGGACAGCCAGGACTATACAGAGAAACCCTGTCTCGAAAAACCAAAAAAAAAAAAAAAACAAAAAAAACTCGGTCCCGGCCACACTGGACTTTACAGATCACAAACTTCAAACAAACAAGAAAACAACACCTCTAACCCTCCTGTGATAAGCAAGCAGCTTTATCAGGCTCAGCACCCAGCTGGCATGCTGGCCGGCGGCTCCCTGTCCCCATGTAAATAAGTGCCACCTGTTTGTGCAGGGTTGACGTGGTCACTCTACCCGCGTTATCTCCGAGGAAGCACTAGCTGGGCGTGGGGCATCTGGCAAGGGGTGGGGGAATAATAACAGGGCTGGCCAAGCCCCGGGGTGGCCCTGGACCCTGCGAGAGCTTGGCAGAGCTGCGCCTGGTTATTGCTTCCTGGAAGGTGAACGGGCCGAGAAAGGGACTTTCACTCCTTCCTGGCAAAGTGGTCCAGTCCTGAGTCTAGACTGTGCGCACAATGGCAGGGCCTTCCGGATTCCGTTCTCTGGTGGCTGCCAGTTTCCGAAGCCACGTATCTAAATTGGGATTTCCTGAATTCCCAGAGTCTTTGGGTTGGAAGGGGCTCCTGGAGCTAAGGGGAGGGAGGGAGGGAGAGAACAGGCAGGTCAAGGGTCACATGACTGGTCAAAATGAATCAGAGTTCAGTTTGGCCCCTTATTAGTCAGAGTAAGCCAGGCCTCTCCCTGCAGGGTGCCTGCGGGATCTCATACCCTGGGACAGAGAGATAAGAGAGGGTTGTTCGCTTGTGTACTTCGGGCTTGTCGGAGCTCTCAAGGGCGAATCAGGTGGTCCAGACAAGCATCTTATATGTCTGTCCTTTCTGTCTGTCCCTCTCAGTGTCTCCTATCTTGGGAAAAGTTAATCTTGGCTCTCCAGCCCAGAGTCTCTGCTCATGTCTACATCCAGGACAACAGCAAACCCCACCCACCGCTTCCACACTCTGTTGGGGTCCAGCTACCTCCTCCCCCCTCCAGCACCCTGGCCAGCTTGGGTGACTGCTCCGTGCCGATCTCTTGGTTCTCCTTGCTCCTGTGAGCCTGGAGCAGGCCCCATTCCCACTCAGATGGGCTCCACTTACAGAAATTCCTACTTTCACTGTTGCCCTGCTGGGAATAGCCCTACGTCTCTGGCCTTCCTCATCTGTTCCCCGTTAGCCTGTCACAGCTACTCTGGCCTCCTTGCTCAGTGCACCATGCCTCAGCCTGTCCTGGGGTCTTACTTCATCTAGGGGGTACAACTTCATTGTCTGTCCTAATGTAAATTTGGGGACCTTCTCAGACCAGAGCCTGCCCCCCTCACAAACACATTCACATGGTTTCTCCCCATCTTGATTTATTTTTGCAGACAACTTTACAATGCCTCAGACTTATCCATGGACTATTTGTACTCTTCCTCAAGACCAGGGCCTCCTGGGGGCATGGACATCACCCAGTTGCATAGCTAACATGTGGAAGACAACCTGGTACATAATAGCTGCTCAACAAACAGCCATCAACTAAGCGTACCCCACAGACTGTGCTGTCGAATTATTTATCTATTTTAATGTCTTTCCTTTGTGTATTAGCTTGTAACTTCTGTCAGCAGGTTCCCTCACCTCGTCGTTTATTGAGTCTGGGATTTTTGGTTTTGGCGGGGAGAGGTGAGTGTGTCAAATGGCATTTAAAAAAAGGGTGCTGGCATCTTTGTGGCCACTGCCTGTGGAACTTGGAAATGTCATCCCGATACACAGCCTTCCTGTCTGGAGGTTGTCTCAAGTGTGATCTCTTCCATTCTTCAGACAACGGTTAGAATCATCAACAAAATTGTCTTTCAGAACTTCCTGAGAATTATTCACGAGTTGGTTTTGTTTTGTGAGGTTTGGGAGTGGAACTCTACATATCCCTAAGTGATATGGTGGGAATCAAGTAGTTTTTTAGGTTTATTTATTATTATTATTTATTATTTATTTTTATCCAGGCCATGGGCTGTGAGCACTAGTTGTCACCTTGTCACAGAATCATCTGGGAAAAGAGTCTCATTTGTCTAGATCAGGTTGGCTTGTGGGCATGTCCATCAAGGATTGTCTTAATTAACAGGTTCATTGATGTTTGAAGATGCAGCCCAGTGTGGGCAGCACCATTCCCTAGGCAGGGCATCCTGACTGTATCTATTCATCATCTCTCTCTCTCTCTCTTTGCTCTGGATGGTGGATGTGAGGTGACCAGCTGTAAGGACTTCCTGCCTTGACCTCCCCCCACCCCCCAAGTGATGAGTTGTGATTTGGAATTCTAACCTAGAATAAAGCCCTTTCTCTCCAAGTTGCTTTTTCTCAGGATGTCTCATTAGAATAATAGAAACAAAACTAAGATAGACTGTTTGTGGGATTTATTTACTGATTTAATACCTTGTAGATTCTGCTGGGTTTCCGTTGAAGACGGTAATATTGTATACCAAAAACTGCGGTTTTTGTCTCGTTTCATAATTCTTTTCCTTTCCTTTCTTTCCTCTTAATTTTGCCTCCCTTTCTATTTCTTGGTTGTTTGTTGGCTTTTGTTTTGGTTTTGAGACAGAGTCTCACTATGTAGCCCAGGCTAGCCTCAAACCATTGACCTTTTTGCCTTGGCTTCCTGAGCACCAGGCTTACATGTGTGCAATGCTCCACTCCACTTTTCCTCTGTGTGTGGTCTGTGTGTGTGTGTGTGTGTGTGTGTGTATGTGTGTATGTGTGTGTGTGTGTGTCATGTGTGTGTTGATCACTCTGCCCATGTTTGTTTGCTTATTGTTTTTTGAGACAGGCTCTCCCACTGATTCAGCTAGACTGCTTGCCAATGAACCCTAAGGGTTTTCCTGTCTGTGTCTCCCCAATGCTAGAGTCACAGGGACCCCAGCTTTTTATGTGAATGCTCAGGATCTGAACTTAAGAACTTTATGTCTTAATGGTGTGTTGAATAGTTTTATGTCAATTTGTCACCGCTATTTGTCACCGCTATTTGAGAGGAAGGAACCTGAACTGAGAAAAAGCCTCCAGAAGAGCGGGCTGCAGGCAAGCCTGTTGGGCATTTTCTTAATTAGTGGTTGATGGGGGATGCTCAGCCCACTGTGGGTGGTGTCATCCCCAGGCTGGTGGTCCTCGGTTCTATAAGAAAACAGACTGTGCAAGCCATGGGGGAGCAAGCGGGTGAGCAGCACCCCTCCATGGCCTCTGCATCAGTTCCTGCCTCCAGGATCCTGCCTGGCTTGAGTTCCTGTTCTGACTGCTTTCCACGATGGATTGTGATGTGAAAGTGTAAGTCAGATTAACCCTCTCCTCCCCAACTTGGCTTTTGGCCATGGCGTTCCATCACAGTGATAGTGACCCTGACTAAGACGCATGGCGTGTGCTTTTTGCTCGCTGAGGCATCTCGCCAGCCACCAGTTTTCCTTTACCGTGCTGTCGCATGGGCCGAGACTGTTGATTAAATGTCAGAAAGGAGCAGAGATGGTTGGCATCCTTAATTTGCTTCTGATCACAGGCGAAATCTAGAAGCTTCTTTGTTAAGTGTGAGATTCGTACATCTTGGGTCTTATTCAACATCCGGGATGACCAGAGCAGTTGGCTTCATCAATACTCATCGGGCCCCTTGCCTACTAAAGTGCATGTCTGAAATTTTGCACAAGAAAAAAAAGTTTTTAAATGCCAACAATAGTTTGACCCCACACACAGTCACATGCCTCTTGGGACAGTATCACTATATATATGAGCACAGCCAGCGTGCTGTGCGCTCTCTCTGTCTCTCTATCTCTCTGTCTCTCTGTCTCCTCTCTCCTCCCTCCCTCCCTCCCTCCCTCACGGATGTGTGTGTGCTCACACTGGAGCAGGGCGGTGATCACAGCCTTATTTGCCCAAGTCTTGCTTTCTCTCTCCACTCTGCTTAGATGACCTCAATGGCTGACAGGTATGTACCGATAGACCACGGACATCGCATCAGGCTTCAGAATTCACAAAGGAAACGAAACCAAGAGAGGTGAACTTTGTCCCTAAGCCGGTGTCAGCCACAGGAAGGGTCGGGATAGATGGATAAGGGATAATCATATTCACTAGCCATGATCAATGAACCTGTTACAAGAAGACGAAGGGTCTAGAAGGAGAGAGGTGAGCTTGCCGGGCTGCATCGGTAATTACTTCCTTCAGATCCGGGTCACGGAGGTTCCTTGGGAAGAGTTGAGAATGGTTGCAGAAATTGTTACCCCGTGGGATCGGTTCCAGGGTCATCTCTGGGCTCCAGAGCACTTCAGGGCCTCCATCCTGGCTGCCTTGAAGCAGACTCCAGGAACACACTGGCCCTGGAATAAGATCACAGAGAAAGAGCTGCAGAGATTCTCATTCCCCGCCCCCCGGCCCCCTTCCCTGTCAAGGGTGACTGTCTCCAGCTCATTTAACGAGGAGAGAAGAACTCAGGACCAACCTGCAGCGGGGGGGGGGGGAGCCCCACACACAGTCGCAGTCCAGGCTGCAGTCTGGTTTCCCAGGACGCGGACAGGCAGCTAGTTGTTGCTGACGCCGGTGTGACCCTGGAGCCACCCCTCCCACAGAACATTTGTCTTCTCCCCGACTGCCCTACGGCCCACGGGGCTGCAGCTCATATTTCCTGGGCTTTGGCGTGGGAGCCAAAACCGGGAGAGTCTGGCAGGAATGAGGAAGAGCCGGTGGGGAGTCCCTGTAAGGTCTGCACGGGGGACATGGGCAGGATGGGAGCCGGAGGCATCGTGGAATCTTTCCTGGGTGCCAGGCACTGGATTCCGTGCCTTCCTCATACCTGTACGCAATAAGATTGCTCAGACTGGTCTATTTCTCATGCTCAAACCTGAGCTCTTGATTTCGACACGGCCAAGGGTGGCTTTTTCCCCTCTTGGCCAAGTTGTTCGGTGCACAGTGAGGTGGCTGTCCCGGCGTCTCCCTCACACCCAATCTGTCAGCAGATGGACAGGCTTTATCTCATGCAGACTTCGCCTCTTCCTTCCAAGGCTGACCCCCTGATGAGAGCCCAGGCTGGTTCCCTGGGGCACGGCCACCATTGCCTGTCCCCACCTGGCCCCTGCCTTCTTGCCTTGCAGCTGACTTGCCACAGCTGGAAGGAATCCACAGCTCCAGATCAGCCTTGACAGCAAAATTGTCTCAGCTGTGACCTGAGTGTCCACCCAGTGACCACCTCCTCTCTCTCTCAGCTCCCCTCTCAGTGGCATGATGGAAATCCTGTGGAATTCAGAGACAGGCTCAGAAATGGCATCAGTATGCCAACCTGAGACATCCTGGGCAAAGCCTGGCACCAGGCCTCTACAGCAGCACCTTGAATGTGTGCCCTATGGGTGACCAGAGGCCAGGGTAGAGCAAGGCTGAGTCTAAGCACCAGAGGCACCAACGCCGAGCTCTGATCAGTAGGTCGTTCCTGCTCCGTCCATCTTGGCTCCGTGTCTTTCAAGGTTTCTAAAATGAAAAGTCACAGTACTTTTATTATTAGGTACAAGGCGGCAAATGTTAAAAACCGTTCTCTCTTGTCGACCCCAGCAATTGGCCACACAGTTACAACGGTAACTGCTTAGCCCGTCCTTAAGGGCCGTGTCTCCTGAGAGCCCTGACAAGTTAGACCATCCTCTCTCCCACTTGGCTTTCTGTTGCTGAGATAAACGCCATGAACAAGAAGCGACCTGGGGAGGGAGGGTTCTCTCAGATGGCAGGCCACCATCATGGAGGGCGCCCAGGTAGAAACAGAAGGATGGCTGTGGGGAAGCGCCACACTCCGACCGCTCCCACGACTGCTTCTGCCTGCATTCTCTTTAAAAAACTTATTTACTCATTTGGCTGAGTCACCAAGGCTCCAGGAGTGTGGACCCCCTCCCCCCGCTCTGTTTTCTGCTTTGCTTCCCAGGTCTGATTTAGCAGCACAACCTAACGTCTGGCCAGAGAGTCTCCAGAATTTCAGACAACACAGGCATGGCACAGGACACTCAGCAGGCCAGCCCCAAGAGTTCGTAGAGAATCGTTCTTGTTCTGACTCAAGCTGGCTTCCACCAGCAAACTCGGGGGACACCACCGGTTCCCAGGTTGGCCCGTGTTTCCTTTGAAGAGCGCTTAAAGTGCACAAATTCTCTCATATGTATTCTAAACCCTTTAGTCAAGGCCAAGAACCACGTGTTCATCTCGAAGACGAAGCCGGCATGGTTTTGATATCTTGTCCCTTAGATCAGGCTCTTAGACCCGTTGTATCCAAAGAAGAAAATGTACGGGGTAAGAAACCGAGCGGTCAAGAACCTTCCGGGGAGCCAGCATCATCAACATCTCCACAATCACCATCACCACCACCATCATCATCCTTGTCATCATTATCTCCACCATCACCATCATCACCATCACCATCACCATCATCATCCTTATCACCATCATCTCCATCATCACCATCAGCATCCCTGTCACTGTCGCTAACTTTACCCGCCCACTTACCTGCCAGGCACCATGCCATCTCCGCAGCCACGGTCCGTCCTGTCGACACCTCCCCCTCGTTCTCCTCCTCCTGCACCCCCGCTCTATTTCGTTTTCTCTCCCAGCACACACCCATTCTTCCTTCCAGGCATCTGCTTCTGTTATTGGCCCATGGCTTCTCTCTCGCTCTACCGTGGGTTTCACTTGTCTCACTGACTGCACGACACCCCCTCCCCCAGAGCTTAGCCTGGTGCTTGTCACATAGTAGATGCCCAACAAAAGCTGAATAAAAATATCCTTCAGATGGCGCGGGATATGTCTTCTATCAGGACAAGACCCCGGAGTCACCTGTGATGTGACCTCCAGCTCTGACCTCTGCTCCTCACAATAGATTTCACCTTCACTGCGAAATTCCAGGGCGAGGGTGCTTCGGGACTCCTGGCCTCCACCTCTGGGGTGATTTAGCTGAGGACTCTGCACCCTCCTAAGGGGAGAGAAAAAAACTTCTCTGGGAGTAGAAAATCTGTCCATCTGCTTCTCTGCATGGTGCCTGGGCCCTGAGAAGTCCGGAGCCATTTGCCCAAATGGAGGCAGGACGGAGGTTGACTGACAGCACTCTTATTAAACCCTAATTTATGTTGGAAATCCCAAGATCTTCGGGGTCAGAGGTGACTTTGATCCTTAAAATAGAGCTAAGCGGAGTCCCCACCCCTCCGTCTCTGCTTCCCTGACTTCAGGGTGGGGCCTGCGAGGCGTTGAGAAGCATTAGCTCCCTGTGATGGCCAAGCGAGCTGCCTTTAACGCTAACTACTGTACAGTATGGGACCCCCAGCAACCTCCTCAGCTCCCTAGGTGAGCACAAGTGACCTAGGACCAACCCCGAATCTTTGGGGAGAGAGGCGCTCATGGCTGATCTGTGAAGGCCGGCGCTGGCTGCGTGGATGGGGAGAGAGATGATGTTGGGAGGAAGGAAGTGACTGTGGAGAAGGATCTGGGCTAAAGTCACAGAGGATGGGAGGGGGGCTACCTACGTGTGAATGTGGATTAGGGAACCGGTTCTAACAGGTGGAGGCACAGCAGGGGAGCACCCCACCCCCAACAATCAGCAATGGATCTTTCTCCTAGTCAGCTGGAGAGGTCCCGATAAGCACCTAATAAGTCCCAGATTTGGGGACGCATTAACGTGGGGCAGGGGAGTTGACCCTGGATTAGCAGCTTTTATCGTGTCCGTTTAAGTATTTTAAAATAACAAAGCAAACTAATCAACAACACCAGAGACCGGTCTTCACACAGACCGCACATTCATTTTCTCAGGCAGAACACAGCCCCAAGTGAGGGCTGAGGTTCAGCAGAGTGTGAAGGCTATCTCAGTCTTACTGACAGGGCAAACAGCCTCACTCATGGACCATCTCAGCCTCCCTGATGGGGTGTCCCAAAATCAATTTGTTATCCGAATACTGCCTGCTAGCTGCTCTCTCTGCCTGCCTTGGCCCAGCCTGACTCTCCCCGCATCCCTTCCATAGGACCACTGGTGACGCTGTGGACTGTGGAGCTCTCTCATGGTCCTGGACCCCCAGCAGACCTGTCCCAGGCTCTGAGCCACTGTAAGCAATGTTGTCAGCTCTCGAGAGAGCATGCCAAATCCCTAGTTCCGACACAAACGCTGGCATGCGATTCACACGGTGAGTGTTGAGTGTCAGCCTAGAAGGTTCTAACCCATGGTCTGTGAGGTGTTTCCACCTCTGAAATCTTGGCTGCTGCTCCAAGATGCTGGAGAGAAAAAGAGAATCTGGAAGGAAGGGAGGGCACAGACGGTCTTGATCAGATCTGTGGTCTCCTGCCTGTGTCTGCATGTGGTATAGCCTCACGTCACTTAAGTGGGTGGGATCAAAGTATCAAGTACTCTTCATCTGCAAACCTAAAGCCGGATACATGTGACCGAAGTCCTGGAGTGTGGCAATGGCACTGGGCACAGTTCCCTCATGGGGATCACCCGACGGTCTCATTCATGATGGCGTGACCACACTGTAGACACTGTTCTGAGACTCTGTCCTCTGTCAACTCCAAGTGCAGCTGACAGAAGTCAGAATATAGAAAACATTGTCCTTTGGGGACGAGGCACACATGACTAACCTACCAATAAAAGGGGAACTGACTGGGTAGCAGACTGTACTCGGTGAGGGAGAGTGCCGTGTGGCCATCTGAGGTCTTTTAATCAAAGTGAGAGGATATGGTTGGCAAATTTTAGCATCACATGAAAGGAGGCAGAGATAAGAATCGCCAGTGAGAATTTACCTTTTGTTTAAGGCTGGAATGCACGCAGCCGTGCGTTCCACTCCCAGTACAACATAAACCAGGCGTGGTAGTGCGTGACTCTAACCTGAACACTTGAAGGGTAGAGGCAGAATCAGAAGCCCAAGGTCATCCTTGGCTACATAGTAAGTCGGAGGCTAGCCTGGGCTAAATGAGATTCCATGAAAAACATACATACATACATACGTTCAGCCAGGTTTGTTTGAACAAAACAGAACAACACAGAATATATTTACAGAAATTTATAGTATAATATTGAAAGGTCATACACAGCCTGGAAACCTACAGTCTTCGAGGCAGACACCTAGCTAAGATTTGTATCACAAAGTACTACAGATGGTTGAACGGACACGTAATGAGACGAAGGAATCAGGAAGGTGAGGAGACCTCATCAGGTGCTCTCCAAAATGTGACACGAACAGCCAAGTTCTAAGTCAAAAGGACTTGCCCTGTTAGTTACCAAGCACCCATGTAAGTTCCGTGGAGCATAGGACTCGGTGCTCCAGCCTCACTTCCGGGCAGCTGGGAAGGCCTAGTTTCCAGATAGTCACGGCTGTCCTCACCAGTCTTAGAAGAATTAGCATTCAAATGCCAAGCCTGGTTCTGCCTTCTAGTTAGGCAGGGTGCTCCTGCGTGCTTGCTTACACAACAGGGATTCCTAGAATCAGACCTAGCAGAGCATCAGACCTAGCAGGGCGTGTGCCCACCTCGTTTTCATCAGGAGTTCTCTCATCTCACACTGGGCTCCAAATCTACATGGGCTTCAGGCTGCATAGCTCTCTAGAAGATTCTATTAGCTAATAGAGTCTGTCGACAAATGGGTTATCTCCTAACAAAAGGTACATCTGACGGCCCTGGTTACCTTGGAAAGGTGGCTGACTGTGACCAACACTCATCCCCAAAATCTGAGACCAGGCTTCCCCAAGATGTGTCCCTGAGCGCAGACCTTTCCTTCACTGTTCTGTTTGTGGGTCCTGAGTATTGGTGTGCAGAGATCGGCTTGTGGTCGGAGAGATGTAGGCAGGATGAGAGAGCTCCAGCGGAAGAGGCTAGTCACCTCAGCAACATCATACACTCAAATGGCTGAGGCTCTGACCCATTCAGGATGTCACCTGCATCTTCCTGCTCCATCCTGCACCATCCTGCATCTTCCTGCCCCATCCTGTGCCATCCTGCTCCATTTTGCTCCATCCTGTATCTTCTTGCTCCATCCTGCACCATCCTGCTCCATTCTGCTCATCCAGCACCATCCAGTTCCATCCAGCTCCATCTTGCACCATCCTGCATCTTCCTGCTCCATCCTGTACCATCCTGTGCCATCCTGCTCCATCTTGCTCCATCCTGCATCTTCCTGCTCCATCATGCTCCATCCTGCTCCATTCTGCTCCATCCTGCATCTTCCTGCCCCATCCTGCCCCATCTTGTGCCATCCTGCTCCATCTTGCTCCATCCTGCATCTTCCTGCTCTATCCTGCATCTTCCTGTTCCATCCTGATCCATCCTGCATCTTCCTGCTCCATCCTGCTCCATCCTGCTCCATCCTCCACCATCCTGCTCCATCATGCACCATCTTGCGACACTTCCCCAGATGAATGGTTGGGAGGTGGAGCCACAAATTAGAATCCTGTTTCTCACCAACATCTTCAACTTCATCAGGTGGCACAGACCACTGAGGATGTGGACATACCTGGTTGAATCCTTGAATATGCAGCTACGGAGAGGGACCAAGTGTCAGGAACTCCTGGGCTGACGGGAAGTGGGCCAACCAAGAGTCAGATGGGTGCTATGTTCAGTGTGACTTGGTCTAGATAATACACACATCTATCTTTCAAATCACCATGGAAACCTTGCTCTGTCTGCCCCTCACTCGGCACAGAGAGTGGCGGTATAGCAGTGGAATTCTTGCCAGCAGGGGCTGCATAGATTACACACTCTGACTTTTCCAACACTGGAAACCGTTCCTTTGTGTGATGAATAAGGATTCAGTCAACAAGCTGAGAGAGGCTGAGGCACCTTCTGTGACTTTGGGAGGCGTCAGCTGCCACTGGCATATTTTATTGACTTACGGTGTTTTTAAAATGGAAACATCTCAACCACAGATGCTGCTCTTGGTAAACCAGAAGACCATGCCACCACGGGCCAGGATTCCCCTCTGAAAATGGGAGCTGGACTCTAGGGCTAGCTCAGGCTTTCAGTGAGCCTCAGGCCCAACCACTGCTGCCTGCCTGCCGCCCTAAATCCCAGCGCTTTCCTGCTCCCAGTAGGCAGTGGGGTATGCTTCAGACTAGGAGAAATGTGTCTTCTGTCATTTCAGAAATGACCTGAGCGGAGTAGAGAGTCAATGCTTCCCAAGAGACCCGGGTGGGGTCAGAGATAGGGGAAGCTGATATCCAGTCACCAGCTAACAATAGATAAACACACCCAGAGGGCCACTGAACTCTCTCTCACCTATCCGACCCTCCTCTAATTGTTACCAATTGGTGTCCCTTAGCCCTAGCTTTCTTTGTAACTGAGATGCCATGCTCATTTCCCCACTGTGTGACCCTTTGTTCCCAGCGCCTGGTCCATGGGAGCACTGACGCCTTGGAATGAGAATCTGGGGGAACTTTGGTGGCTAAGTTCTCCCTCCTTTTATTGCAAACAGTCCCAGTGTATTAATGTCCCTCCAAGTTCATTATCAGAAACAGGGACATGAGAAGCTCCCCAGTTCTGAGATGCCCTATGCCCATGGGGTTCTAAGAAGTAACACACTCACAGAGGGATTTTGTGGTACCAGGATTCTGCCCTCACTGGCCTTGTAACTCACATACTGGATAACCATGTTAGTGCTGCCAACTGGGGATGGGTTCAAACCCTTCAGAATGGCCCCTGACCTCCCCAACACTGAAGAGATCCACACTAGGGTGAATGGGGGGGTATCCCCTGGATTCCCAACTAGATCAAGCATCAGAAGAAGGTACAAGGCAGTCAGTTCCCTGCAGGGGTTTTTCAGGTCTCCAGTGCCTTGTTAAACAGCCCCCGTCTGCAAAGATGAAGTTTAGATACTTAACAGAAATTAACCACGGCAACTGTCACTGCTCAACGGTTACAACGGAAGCTTCAGTCTCAAAGCACAACCCCTGGGCAGCGAGCATGACCCATCTGTGGACCATGACCAAGACATATTCAGTGTGACAAAGGCTTACCTGTAGTCCCAGGCCAACCAGACATTTTCCTTACAATGAAGTCAGCATATATCACCACAGCACACAGTAGGTGGGTTTCCATCGACGTGTACCTGCAGAGGAAGAGCAGTGCTTGACCCACTAAAACCTCATCTGATGAAGGCCACTAGCTGATAAGGGGAGGTGCGTGTGAATCCCCAAGTCAGCCACACCAAGTGTGTCTGCTTCACTTGGATAGTCCCGAGCACTGGGGAAAGCATACTGATGTCCCGAGATGTGATGTGTACAGACACAGAAGCTCTGAGCACTTTACAGAGAGGGACATCACACTGCCATTGATGTGTTCAAGTTGATTTGGGAAGATCCCGAAGAGATCAGCCAGATGGCCCTGGCACACAGAGTCGAGTCCTTCACCCTGTGAGGAGTCTTGTGCAGGCAAACACATACAAGGGAGCTTCTGAGCCCCATCTAGGAGCCATAGCCATTGGTCACCAAGGCTGGGACACTCCGGCGACAAGCTAAGCCTGTAGCCTTTCCTCCCAGCTTGAACCCTCACTTCTAAACCACTTGTCCAGACAGGACCAAGTTCAAGAGAAGGGGTTAGATCTACCCACTGTGAACCCTGCAGCCTGGGCAGCTGAGCCTTGTATGCAAGTCTTCTCTGGGACCACGGAGACTGTGCAGAGACAGGGAACCCACAAAATGCATTCCCCTGTAGATCTGGAGGCTGACGGCTGGGAAGACAGATGCCCCGAGAGCTGTTTCCAGGTCTCTGCCCATCTGCGCGTTGCTGTCTGTAGAGACGTCAACTTGATGTCTGTCATCAAATGTGTCTCCCGAGCATTCTCATGTCATTTTATAAAGATACCGGCTATATTCAATCAGGGGCCCATCCTCCCTCAGGATGACATCATTCCCCTAATTATGCTTACAGTAACCCTCAAATGGCAGATCCTGGGGACTCGAGTGTGTGCTGTTTGTGGGGGACACCATTCACGTGCCTAACCTCTGTCATTCCTGCAGAGGCCAGCACCTTGGAAAATCTTAGGTTCTGCCTGAATGCTCCCAGCAACACCTGGAGGGCTGATGGGGTCCCTAGTTCATTCGACACCGGCCCCTCTCGGGGACCCTTCCAAAGCCCGGGCTTTCACGGTTTAAGGAGAGTTTAGTACTGTAGCCATGGTTCTAATTAAGGGTTGACAGGGCATGTCGTGACATCATCAATAAACCAAGTGGAGGAACAAGGAAAGGCTCCACATGGGCCTAGGAGGGCAGCCCTGGGTCTGTCGTGAAATTGCATTTTGTGGTCAATAAAACACCCTTCTGGAGACCACTGGAGAGCTCGCATGCGGGATGCCAAGCGCTGTTCTTCGTGTCTGGGAAGTGGAGCTCACACCGCCTGTCAGTCCCTACAGGGGCTGCCAACACGAGATCTGACTTGTGCCCTTGCTGGCAGCTCCAGCAGGTCAATTCCAAACCTCTGTGGTTGAGAGGAGGTGTTTTCCACCTGTGTTCTGTCTATGTCACATGTTACCCTGCATCCTGCCTAAGTGAGGGACGGAGATTCAGGAACAGAACATCAACCTAGGGTTGGGATTCATCTCCGTCTTGCAATGGTTGGAGAAGCATTTGTCTGGCTTCCTGAGGTGCTCGATTCTCTAAAAGTCGTGGTCAGACAGAAACCTGGTCATTCTGTCTGTCTGTCTGTCTGTCTGTCTGTCTTTCTGTGTTTCTGTCTCTCTCTGTCTCTCTTTGTCTCTGTCACCCTGTCTCTGTCTCTCTCTGTGTGTGTGTGTGTGTTTGTGTGTACATGTGTATAGGTCAGAGGACAATCAAGGGAGTCATTCCTCAGATGCCATCCACCTTTTGGGACATGGTCATTCATTGGTCTGAAACATTGCTTAGTAAGTGAGGCCTGCCCATCAGCCATGAACTCCAGGAATCCTCCTGTTGCTGTCATTGCTGGAATTCCAGTCCACTCCACCCACAACCACATTTATTTATTTATTGTTAGTTAATTAGTTCTTTCTATTATTTATTTATTCATCTATCTATTTATTTTTGAGGCAGGGTTTTTCTGGGTAGCTTTGGCTGTCCTGGAACTCACAGAGATCCTCCTGCCTCTGCCTCTTGAGTGCTGGGATTCAAGGACTGTGTTTCCTCTGCCTGGCTATTTATTTCTTCTTAATGTATTTTTCTGTATGCATGACTGTGCGCCCTGTGCATGCCTCTTGCCTAGGGAGGCCAGCACAGGGCATCGGGTCCCCTGGAACTGGAGGTACGGATGGTCTTGAATCATATGGCAGGGACCTCTACAAGAGCAGCCAGTGCTCTTAATGGCTGAATCATCTTCCCAGCCTTATGTGGGCGGGCTCTGGAAAGAACTCAGGTCCTCAAACTTGTAAGCTGTCACTGAGTCACTGGTCTGTGGCTGTGAAGAGACGGACTGAAGACCCAGCTCTTGTAAGAGAAAGCATTTAAGGTGTGGTGCTGGAGAAACCATTAAGAGCTACACTACATTCTGATCCACCGGATGAGGTGGGAGAGAGAGGGAGAGGGAGAGAATGAATGGGCTTGACACTGGGCGCTTTCTCCAACAAGGACACACCTACTCCAACAAGGACACACCCACTTCAACAAGGACACACCTACTCCGACAAGGACACACCCAGTCCAACAAGGTCACACCTACTCCAACAAGGCCACACCTATGTCAGTATGGCCACACCTACTCCAACAAGGACACACCCACTCCAACAAGGACACACCCACTCCAACAAGGACACACCCACTCCATCAAGGCCACCCCTACTCCAACAAGGTCACACCTACTCCAACAAGGCCACACCTATGTCAGTATGGCCACACCTACTCCAACAAGGACACACCCACTCCAACAAGGACACACCCACTCCAACAAGGACACACCCACTCCATCAAGGCCACCCCTATTCCAATAAGGTCACACCTACTCCAACAAGGCTATACTTCCAAATCCTTCTCAAATAGTGCCACTCCCTGAAGACTAAGTGTTCAAATGTATGAGTCTCTAGGGGTCATTCTTAGCCACACAAGGCAAGCTCGCACTGGCTGAACTATTTTCTCTGCTTCTCAGCACAGGATCCTTGAACCTTTGTGCTCCCGTAACTAAGCTCCCTTGGTAACTATGCTCTGCCCTGGACCGCAGGAAGAACGGTGATAAGGGACCACAGCTAGCCTGCGGCAGAGCTGGCTGCAGAGGCATTTGCAGAGTCCAGGTCCCCTGTACAGTCTCTGTGTTCCAGAGCATTGATGCAGTCCAGAGAACCAAGGACCACATGAATTTCAGGGATGCCATCACAGGACATGCTTGGTCCAGATGCTGTCTGACAGAACAGACTAGCCTGTAACCACCCTGAGCTCACGCTCTTATCTATGAGGTAGATAGCAACAGCCAGATCCCCGAAGCTGATGTGGAGACTGCACGGTGAAACACAGGGTGGCTCCCACCCATATCCTCAGACCATTCCAGACTGGACCCATGATGTAATGGGAACACCCCAGCTGCCCTTTCGGCTCTTCACCCAGGGGTGGCCTTGGGCCAGCAGGCTGGGGACAGGCAGAACGGTGACTCAGCGCGGGGAAGTGTGACAAGGGGGAGGAGGAGTCGGTCCCTGGCTTGGTCACTCTCATTTCCTGACTTGGCCATCCAGTGGGGAGTGACCATTGTGGGGGTAGTGACCAACCTGGGATGGGGGGGACAAGGACCAGATGAGGGAGACCCCACCTGCCCTCTCCATGTATGTGAGGGAGATGGCTTGGAATGACCTTGATACCCTGAGACAAATCCTGTCCCTGGCCTGGCTCACAAGACTTTAGTGTCCTCAAGTCCCTTCACTGCCCAGAAAGTGTGCCTTCTCATCTGTCAGAGGAGAGCAGGCTAGTCACTGCAGCCCCCAGACCCACTCTCCCCAGGCTTGCCCTACCTGGCGTTTCTGGCATCTGAAGAGGATGGCACTTTGAGGCTCTCCTCCCTCTCACTCTGGCACTGGCTGTCATTGCTCAGATCCTCAGAACCTTCTGTTCTGACCCATACGCCACCCTGCCTGAAGCTCACTCTCCTTCGGGGCTTAGAGTCTAGAAGCTTCCAGTGAGAAAGAGACAGCAGCGCCATAGTCTCTGTTTCTACTTGAAACACAGAATGTCACTGATTCCTGTGCAGCATCTGCTATGTGCCAGGACCCGAGGTGCCTTACACACTGATCACCCATGTGCCTTACACACAGCATGACTGCAGTGCTAAGACTCTGCTAAATGAGCAGGGCAGTGGTGGCACACCTTTAATCCCAGCACTTGGGAGAGAGAGGCAGGCAGATTTCTGAGTTCGAGGCCAACCTTGTCTACAGAGTGAGTTCCAGGACAGCCAGGGCTACACAGAGAAACCCTGTCTCGAAAAAACAAAAACAAACAAACAAAACAAAAAACAAAAACACTCTGCTAAATGTAACAGCTCACAGCCACCAGCTATGTGGGGATATTTAAATTCAAACAAACTAAAATTAAGCCAATTATAGTTCAACTCCTCACATATTCAAACTACACCTGAAGGGCTCAAAGGCCACCTGTGCCCAGCAGTGCTACTCACAGGGCAGACACTATGACCAAAGGCTGCTGGGGCCTGGAGCAGGTGATTTGGAGCCTGTGGTGGTTAATGGCAGGAGCTTATCAAGCACAGAGTCTTTCCATGGCCTCCTGAGTAGGCCCATCCTTCTCCTTGGGAGCTCCTGGGTTCTTGTGTCTGAGGGGCTCTGCCTCCTCCGGCACAAGCCAACAGCAACTCTTTACCCTGCACTTTATATTATTCAATCAACCACTTTAAACACACATTGAGTACCTACTGTGTGCTTCTCTGTACCCTGAGAATGGAGCAGATGAGGCCCTTGCTCTCAAGGACCTGCATGTGGCCAGCCAGTGAGGAAGAGACAAAACAGGAGGAACATAGAAGAAAGAAAAAACATAAAGAATCATAGGGTTCAGAATGTCTAGAATGTTTGCCTTGTAAAAAACGCACAGGGCACTTGGGGCGGGGAGGGGGCTTGCTTCTCTGACTGTGACCAAGGGTGAGGAGACACAGGTTTTTCAGTTATTGGGGCAGAGAGTGATGCACACACACAACCAGAAAGCTCTGGAACCCCAGTCTGGAAGGAGCAGGACCATGGGGGTGCCACAAGGCTGCTAAAAGGCAGCACAGGGATGCTACAAATCTGACCTGTTCCAACAACATACACAGACAAAGCCAACCCTGAAGGGACTGAGACAAGCTGAGCTACACAGCTAACTCTGGGCACAGAAGCATCTGGGGACCTGGAAAAATTCCCTCTCCCCCTCCCCCTCTCTTCCCCTCCCTCCCTCCCCTTTTCCTCTTCTCTCCTCACATGCTAGGCAAGCATGCTACCACTAAGCTACACTCCCCAGTTTTATTTCATTTTTATTCTTTTGAGATAGAATCTCACTAAATCACCCAGGCTGGCCTTGAACCTCTAACCTTCCTGCCTCAGTTGAGACAGACCTGCACCACCAGGCCAGGCTCTCCTTGGTGCTGTCTATCTTTTTGCTCCTTAAAAAAAGAAAATATCTTTTCCTGGCCTGAAAAGGATCAAGGGCAGAGTGATGCCAGCTACACCCGTAGAAGCTGCATGGATACCTGCAGCCTGCGCCTGGACACAGAATGTGTTTGGATTGTGGTGAGAGCCACAGCTGTTCTGTATGCAGCCGTGCAAACATGGTAAGTGAGCGAGAATCCCATGCACTGCTCAACGTGGATTTTATAATAGATAACCGACTAGACGCTCATGTGTGTCTAATTACTGGAATAAATGAGAGTGCTTTCTAAATTGCCATGTAGATGGTCTTGTGGTATTCTAAGACAGCCCAAGAACTTCACAAGGACGGGTTCTCTTGGCACGAGCTGTCACAGTGACTTCAAGTGTCAAGTTTGAAGCTAGAAGGACTTGAATTTTAAACCCTGGTTCTACTCTCCCGTCAACTGTGTGACAGAGGCCAGGAGACTAGCCCTGGGCCTCATTTGTTTCCCGGTCAATGGAGACTTGAGGGCAACTTATAGAATCACAAGGGGTGCAAGGAAGTCTCCATTGGAGCTAGATGATGCTCCTGGGTTTATTCCTGCAGGATTCTGGCTACTGAGCATGCTCCAAGGCCTGCAGAGGAGGGACCCAGTAGATTCCAACCTGGGAAGCTTCTCAGAAAATGCCAGCTTTCTGTCATTTGAAAGGAGCTCCCTATAGCATTGCTTCCTACTCACAAGACTGTGCTTTATCCTATGACCCATGACCCCTGACTCCTGACCCCTGACCCCTTCATCCACAATTTCCTAGACCAGGACTTGCTGAAGAATTGCCAGGCTGCTTGCTGCCCAGCCCAGCTTCTGAAAGAGAAGAGGCATGTTAATGGTTTGAAGATCGCTTCCCAGGGGAGGGCATCGCTTGACCAACAGAAACTCTCAGGACTGGACTCCCAGGGACAAGAATTCCTCAGCCATCTGTTGCTCCTTCAAGATAGGGGTGGGGGGTCCCATCATGCCTCTGATAGATGCTAAGCCCCTGAGCACCAAGCAGCAGGAGGGAGGAGGCAGGAGCCGGGAGGTGGGAGGCGGAGGCCGGAGGCCGGAGGCCCACACCTCTGGCTCTTCGGCTTATATTATCAGAAGATACCACTACCTGGGATCTACCGGTTCCTTTACTGCCTAACAACGCAGCCTGGAGCCTGGAAATGTCACTGTCACCCTTGGGGTCAGGACCACTCGTGGGAAAAAATATGGCTTACTCTTCTTGCCCATGGGGAAGTAGACTAAATAGTGGAAATCCCAAGGGAGTCAAGACTTTGGGGGAAGGGGGTTATCTAGGTGCAGGGATGAAGCCAGAGACTCCTCTCCCTGCATAAAACAGTGGGCGTTCCACTGCCCCCAGCCTTTCTGAGCCAACAACACCATTATACATGTTTGGATTAATTTCTGATGCCAAACCCTCCTCACTAAATTATATAAGTCCCCAGCCTCTGTAACTTCAAGGTTAGGAGAGGAAAGGGGGGCAGTAAATCATTCTAACTGATCCCCCCCCAAAGTGTGCTGCTCTGCCAGGACAGTCATCTGGGGTAACTCCCTGCTTTACAATAGAGTAATGACCAGGGTCTGGAGGAGTGACAGGGTCACACATATAGATGACTCTGAAGGTGTCTGAACCGTCAGACTCACCTCTAAACCCACACACCTACCGCTGTGGTGCTGACAGTCAGTCTAGGGTACTACCTGCCCCGTGAGGACCCATAGTCTTCCTTAAGAACAACCATTATCATCGTGGAGGGGGGAGGGGTTCTTGGAAAACAGATGCTTTGTGATATTATTTATTATCATTGTTGTATGTTTGTAATGTCTGTGTGAACACAGAGGCCAGGGGCTACAGTGTATGTGGAAGTCAGATTTGGGAATCGGGTCTCTTCCTTCACCGTGGCTTCTGTGGTTTGAACTCAGGTTGTCAGATATAAATGACAAGCGCTCTTACTCACTGAGCCATGCTACTAGCCAGCTTGGTGGCATTATAATGATGAATGGACATCCAACAGGGAAAGCAGAACATCACATAGCTGTTTCACATGAGGTCTCTGGGTCGCTGCCCAGGTAGGGTAAATGTGAAATGTCCCCACAGGCTCCTGTGTGTGAACATTTGCTTTCCGGCTGGTGTCACTCTTTCAGGAGGCTATGGGATCAACCTTTAAGGCTCCAGTTGGAAGTGGTAGGTCTCTGGGGTGGGAGGGTCCTAGAGGTTACAGCCTGGTCAGCTTCTAGCTCCAGCTATCTGCTTCCTGACCCACCAAGATATGACAAGCTTGTCAATTCCTGCTGCCACCCCACCCCACCCCACCCCACTCACACACCCCAATCCCCATGAACCACAGCCTAGAGCCAGTGAGCCATAGTAAATCCTTCCCCCCTTAAGTTGCTTCTTTCTGCCAGGCGTTTCACCAGAGCCTCGAGAAAGTACTCATACGTAAAACCTACTGGAGCGCTTCTGAAGTGGACTTTACCTTGGCTTCATCCTATGTGAACCTCGGGCTGTCTGCTGCACCTAGGGGGTCTCTCTCCACCCCGTCCTGTGGGAGGGATGGGTCTGTCGCCTTAGATGAAACTGTGGTTTGGTCTCTAGCTGGGGCCAAGCCTTCATCACAGGATTGTGTAGGTTCCCTTCATGGGAGAGAAGGGTCAAGGAGCTAAGTGTGAGCTTGCGGCAGATCTGGGCCGAGCTGGCGAATGGATTGTCATCAGGAAGGTGTGGAGACTGTGTGCTGTCTGAGTGTGCCCACGTGGACAGCGCAGAGGAGGACAGAATTGCTTCTCTGGACGTGATAAAAACAACCAAGGAGAAGAAGTCCAGTAGAAACTCTTCGGTGGGAGTTCAGCCACCTTAACTCTGCAGAAGGTTTCTTCTTGGTGGAAAGAGATCGGGAACTGTTGGCTTCGTCTCGCTTTCTCTTTATTCCGCACCCCCCCCCCAGGTTTATCTTTTGCTTCCTTTTGCTTTTTAACCGCAGGGGTAAAGAAAACACAATAAATCCAGAGATATTTTTAATGTCTCCTTTGTGGGAGACGACCCATTGAGTCCCAGGGTGGTTCCTGAGGTTCTGCCAGGTATCATTCACTCACTAGCTTTGTGTTGGTGATACGAGACCTTCCCCTCACAAGCTCTTCCTGCCGACGTTCTGTGCCCTGCCCTGTGTCTATCTATCCCCGAAAGGACATTTATCCTCAGGGTCAAGTTCTGCAAGCAGCTGGCCCTGACCTCGCCCTCAGAATGGCTCCTCCCTCACCTCCGAATCTCTGCTCCCTCTGCCACCACAGGAATGGTGTACTCCTGGCACACTTGAGGCAGTGCGGGAGAACTGAGTGTGAAACTATGTGACCTGCTGAGCCCGAATACCAGGGCGATTATCGCGGACACCTTCTGGGGTTTTACTTGTTCCTGAGGTGGTGGAGCATGAAGCATTTTTCCCCCGTGTGTCCCAGAGAACAATGAGCCCTTGTTTCTGCCTACATGCCCTGGCTGGCTCTAACAAGCAAGCAGGCAATGTGTGACACACTGTAGCACCACCAGGAGCTGGCTGCTCCTCACCCTGTCACCCTCCACAGAGGATGGGGCTGGGGAAAGAGGGCTGCTGGCTTACAGACTATATTCTTGATCTGATTAGCAGAAACTCTGGTGCCCAGCAACTACCTGGTTCCTGAGCACCTGTTCTGCCTGCAGCCCCACTGTGTGCTTCCTGTACTACCACTGTGCACTACCTGAAGTACTACTTGTGCTTCCTGAAGCTCCACTCTGTGCTGCCCACAGAGAGAACACAGAGCGTCCACCATACCCTCTGCTCCACCCCTTCCCCAGTCACCCTGCCTTCCTTGTCCCTCTAATCTACCCAAGCTGGCTCCTACCCCCTCCTGCCCCAGCAATCCTTGGAGTTAATGTAGCCAGCACTCAGCTCTGCCTTTACAGTAGGGAGCAAAACAGTCCTTGTAGGTTTCCTGTCCTTGGGAAATGGATGCCTAACTCTTTTTTCTTGCCGGAGCCTCCCGCTCCCCTTTCAAGGCAGGTACAGTGACAGGGACCCTTCTCCAGTCAAGGGAGGGGAGTCAGCTCATGGCTTGAGAGTTACTCCCAGTCAGCTCCCCAAGTGAGGGGTGCGGTGCGGGGTGCGCACAGCCAGCTCAGCAGGAGCTGTATTTCAAATAGTAACTAATGGAGAAGAAATAGTAATTAAGGAACACATTCCGGCCTCTGCAGTGCAGGGCACGGCCCTGCTCTGGAGTCGGGGATGGCCCCTCTCTTGTTTTCTTTTAATCTGCTTTGAAAGATGAGTGCTGTCCCAGGCTTGGGACAGAGCCCATTCTCGTGAGGTCATCGCTGTGGCATGTGGAATACAGTTTGCTCAGAGACAGGGAGGGACTGCCAGCCGTGGGACCTTCACGGCTTCTAGCAGCAGCTGGGGGGGCTAATGAGCCGTGGCCCCAATTTATTAGAAATCATAAATATTCCATGCAGAGGTAGGGAGTCAAACAAGGAAAAAGGCAATGCCCTGTGTGGGTCCTAATGTGCAAACATGCGTGAGCATGTGTCTACATGTATGTATATGTGCTCATGGGGTGAGTGTGTACTTGCATGCACACACGTGAACATGTGACTGTGTGACACAATGAGTGTCTATGCACACGCATTTGCATATATGTACATGCACACATGAACATATGTATAGTCATGTGTAGGTGAGTGTATATGTGTGAATGGATGTGTGCATGTGTGTACATGCATGCATGCATGTGTACTTGTGAGTGTATGCACATGCGAATGTATATGCACACACATTTGCATATATGTACATGCACACATGTACATATGTGTGGCTGTGTGTAGGTGAGTGTATATGTGTGCACAGATGTATGCATGTAAACTATGCATGTGGAGGGTATGTGCGCATGTGCATATGCATGTCTATTCCTGTTTGTATATACATGTATATACATGTGAGTGTTTTCATGCATATGTGCATGTGGATTTGCTTGTGTGCTTACACGTGTGTTCATGCATGTGACAAGGTATAAGGAGACAACTCACCTGAGGTGGTGGTGTATTTGTGACCTGGGACCTGGTTTTTGACTTTGCTCTTCTAGGAACAGAAGTGTGGCAAAGATAATCATACAGTCATAATTAATGTCCCTGTCCTTCCTGGTTCTTACCACTCACACCAGCCCCTTCTCAGGGCCAGGAGGGAAGGATGAACCAGACATGACCCTACCCATCAGGCAGCTCAGTGCTGGGGACGCCCACAGCATAATAATCACTCACACAGAAGCAACAGCAGCTGAAGACCACAGCAGGCAGCTACACAGTGGACAGCACAGTTCTGGATGTCCATGCCAGGTGACAGAGACCCTCTCTGGTTCCTGCCTTTCATCACAGACATCCCCGTGACACTGACTAGTGTTGCTTCATAGGAGACGTGTGTCCTGGTCCTTGTGTCTGACTATGGCCTGATCCCAGTGCCTTCTTGCAGTATGAGCATGACGGCCCTGTCTCGGCCACTGCCATGGAAATGGTGGGTAGTGTCTGCCTCCACATCCCCCTCCCATGCTGATGTGTACACTGTGGGCAGGAGCTTCATCTGGCTCCACCCTCCAGACGTCTGGAGAAGCCCACGGGAACCTGTTACATAATGTGCCCCTTGCTGTGAAATGTTGGGAAAGGGAATTGAAGCATTGTGATTCGGATGGACGTGGGCAAGAGTGTGTCATCAGTATGCACAGTAGTGTTAGTGTGTGACAGTTAGTGTGTGACAGTTCAGTTAGTATGTTTAGTGTGTGACAGTGTATCAGCAATGTGTGACAGTCTGTTAGTGTGCAACAATGTGTCATCAGCGTGCAATACTATGTCAGCAATGTGTGACAGTGTGTTAGTGTGTGACAGTGTGTCTGCAGTGTGCAACAGTGTGCAGCAGTGTGCTAACAGTGTGTGCAGTGTGCAACAGTGTTTAGTGTGTGACAGTGTGTCAGCAGTGTGACTTGGTCACTAACTTTGAGCTGTATGTCCTTAAAGAACATCAATATACAGCTCAGGGCTCAAGTTAGACTCAAGTCTAGGGTGCAGGGAACCCCTCCCTGTACATTGCAGAGGCAAAGCTGCTTCAGTCAGGGCTGACGAGACAGGAGATCGGTCTCTTTCTTTCCCACCTCAGAAGACCCTAGTGCGGGAGTGAACTCCAGCTGGGGACCTGAGAGCTACCAGGCTCAAGGAGCCTGGGTCTCTGGGCCACATCAAGGAGGAGAGAGTTGCCTGGCAACCTAAGGAGATGCTGTCAGCTCAGGTCCCAAGCAGCTAGCAGAACAGTGGGAAAGAAATTATGGAGAATGTTAACTTAACTAAACTTCGCCAGTTCCCAGTGGTGCGCTCAGCCCTGCAGCAAGCGTTCAAGCATGGCTCAGGATTCCAAGTGGGTTAGTGTGACACATTCATGATCTCAGGGGGAAAATGAGGACATCGCAGTAATATTTCCCAAGGCATGCAATTATTTGAAAAAGCCCCAAACAGTCCAGACTAATGAGTCTATCTTGCCATGTGAAGTCTGGAAATCTAATTTCTGATGGTGTGGTTGTTTTGAATCCAATAGGGAAGGAGCGGAAATCTTGGTTCTGTGTCGTGCTTGTTGAGTGTTGGAGGCTCAATTCTTTTCGCACGCGTCTTGTTAAGCTGAGAGCCAGTGATACTAGACTCTGCGCTTGGAAAAGCACTTCAGTGAATCTGTAAGAAATAGAGAGCCAGGCTAGTCTAAATAACAGGGATGCATTAGCCTCCATGGCTGGGATGTCTAAACACAGGTGGGCCTCCAGCTTGGGTTATTCCGGCAGTGACCAGTGTCTCTTGCTCTGTTTTTGCCTTGCTCCAGCTGCTTTGCCTTCAGAATGATATCTCTATGGGAGGCATCCCCAGGTTCTAGCTGCATGGGCGTCAAAGTCCCTGCTCACCCACTCTCCTATTCATGGAAGCCCCAAAGCTGGGCAAGAGATAAGGCTGAAGCCCCAGGGCTATAGAGGCAGGAAGGTCTTCAGGTCCACTGCTGCCCAGATTATCCAAATCACAAGCTCCAGGTTCAGTGAGAAACCTTACCTCAAAAAAATTAGAGGCCGGCAGTGGTGGTCACGCCTTTAATCCCAGCACTTGGGAGGCAGAGGCAGGTGGATTTCTGAGTTCGAGGCCAGCCTGGTCTACAGAGTGAGTTCCAGGACAGCCAGGGCTATACAGAGAAACCCTGTCTCAATAAACCAAAGAAAAAAAAAAAAAAAGTTAGAGGGCTGGAAAGATGGCTCAGGGGCAAATGTACTTTTGAGCAGAGCTGAGAATCTGAGTTAGACCCCGGGATCCCACAAGAGGGTGGAGAAAACCAACTTTAGAGCATTGTCCTCTGGTGCCCACGCACTGTGGCATGCTCAGTCACACACACGGTAAGACAAACAAATATGGTTTTTAAATATGATGGAGAGCAATACAAGACACCCAATGTCAACCTCAGGCCTCTACACCATACACAGACGCACACACACAACACAACATACATGAACATACATGCACACATACATACACACACTTATACACACATTGATAGATATGTGCATACACACATACACATGCACACATAGGCACACATACATGCATTCATGCACATTTGTACACATACTTAGTGCACATGCACACACTCCCACACACATGCATAGACATGCACATACACACATACACACATAGGCACACATACATGCATTCATGCACATGTGCATACATATTACGTGCATATGCACACACTGACACACATGCATACACATACATATACACACATACAGCACATGACATACATACATACATGCACACATACATACATACACACATGCACACACATAAAAATACATGCACACAATGCATACACATATACATGCACATGCATACACATACACACATGCACACGCACACACACACACACACAAGAGTCCCAGGGTTTTCTCTGGCTGTCACCATCTCATTCTTGAATCTGTAACTGTCAGAGAACACAGAGTATGCAATGGTCTCAAATCATCCCAGAGCCCATGCAAGCAACCCAGTAAGAGGTTTGAGTTCTCTCTAGATTCCAGAAGACAGAAGACTCCAAGCAGATGAGTAATGGGAGCCAATGTGGCCACTGCCAAAAACAAAAATAAAAATAAACACCATCAGCACAGACAGTGAACTCTCCTGAGTAAGCTGCATGGCGGGAGCCAGGCTGATATCTTACCTCAGCTGATTAAGGCTGGCACACAGCTGTTCTTAACCTCATAACACTCAAACAAGAAAAGACGACGAGAACCAGGGCGCCTTCCCAAAGGTGCACAGAGAGTAGCGCCTGATGCAGTCGGTAAAGAGCCCACACCCTGTTGATGTCACCTGGACATCACTAATGTCTCTTTTTCAGATTCCACTCTCCATCGTTGGTGCACACACAGTCTCACAGTTGGCTCAGGCTTAGCTGCAGAACTGTTGGTCTTCAGAGCTGAAGGCCGGTGGTCCAACAGACAGTGAACACCACCAGCTCTGGCAGCAAGGTCAGGGGAGACCCTAAACCTGGGTTTTGGAGTTTATCAGATTTGGTCAAGTATCTCCCACGTGTTGTTCGGGAGCTACAAAAACAACATATTATTTCAATCTGAAATCCAAGTGGCAAGTACTCATGGACACATACACACACATGCACACACACATGCATGAATGCACTCACACATACATACATACATACATACATACATACATACACACACACACACACACTTCATCTGGCAACTTCACTCAAGTGTTGGTGTCCAAAACTCTCTTCCAGAAGGTCTGAGGTATACGGTGACTCCCCAAACTTCTGACTGTGCAAAGCTGTCACCTCCTTCCACAGGATTGGTTGGAGAGACGGATACACGCCTTGGCCCCTCCCAAACACAGAGACTGCATGATGCAACCACAAAGCACTGTGGGATAGGAGGTACTGTGCAGCACTGGAAAGTGACTGTGTTCTTGCGCACAGCCTTCAAGGGCATGTCTCGTCTCAAGAGCTGCTGGGACACACATCTCTGAAGAAGACCCTCTGCTTTCCCTCTGCCAGCGCCGGACCCTGTTTGAGGTCAGACACTTCACAGAGCTCTCTAGTGGACAGCCCGCTTCCCTCATCTTCCACAGTGTCATGGGCCTGGTTGTCGTCCCAGCTCTAAAGATTCATCGGGAAGGTAAGAGAAGACACTTGGGATAGATGGTTCCAGAATGTTCCATAGTGGCCTAAGGTGCCATGTCCATGTTTACCAAGGAGCCCTGTTATCTGGATACAGCCGAAATCCTGATCCTTCCCTCCATGGAATTCAGGATCTACACAGGTACAAGAGCTCCTGGTAAAACAAGCAGAGATTCTGAGGATGTGTGATGGTTTGTATATGCTTGGCCCAGGTAGTGGCGCTATTAGAAGGCGTGGCCTTGTTGGAGTGGGTGTGGCCTTGTTGGAGTGGGTGTGCCTTGTTGGTGGGTGTGTCACTGTGGGTATGGGCTATAAGACACTCATCCTAGCTGCCTGGAAGCCAGTATTTACAGGCAGCCTTCAGATGAAGATGTAGAACTCTCAGCTCCTCCTGCACCATGCCTGCCTGGATGCTGCCATGCTCCTGCCTTGATGATAATGGACTGAATCTCTGAACCCGTAAGCCAGCCGTAATTAAATGTTGTCCTTATAAGAGTTGCACTGGTCATAGTGTCTGTTCACAGCAGTAAAACCCTAACTAAGACAGGAGGCAGAGACATGACTGTAAGGCTGAAGAATAAGAACAGAGGATGAGACCAGCGGACAGGAGATGTGCTTCTAGAATGTTCTACCACAATGAAAGTACTCTCGGATCCAATCTTACCCCGGCCTCCCCTGGTACCTAGTGTTCAGTCTTCCTGTCCTGGTCTCTATCACCTCCTCCACCAGCTTCAGCTTCTCTCAGTTCCACCCCAACTTCTCCATAGAGCTGCTTCTTGTCCAGAAGCACACAAGTACATGCTGAGTCTCCAAGAACACTGGCTAGAAGCATCTTTCAGCTCTGCTTTTGTATATTAAGACAGCATGGACTTGCTTAGTCAACTCTGACTGGAACACTCAGATGTCCATGTGTCTGAGAATAACCTGCAGAGTGTGCTTCAGAAAGAGAAGACAGAGCCCGGGAAACCTATGAGGGTGCTGGAGAGACAGCTCTCGGAGTTTAGAGCACTCTCGGTTCTTCCAGCGGAGGAGAGATTGAGTCCCAGCACCTACATGGTGGCTCACAACCATCTGTAACTCCAGTTCCAGGGGATCTGATGCCCTCTGCTGGCCTCCATGGGCAACTGCATATACATACATACATACATACATACATACATACAATTTAAAAGAAATATTTTTAAAAATTTTTAAACATAGGAAGTTAGAGAGGGTAGGAAGAAGGTAAGGAGAGAGAAAGAAGGAAGGATAAAGGGAAGGTGGAAGGGAGAGGGGAGGGAGGAGGGAGAGGAGAAAGGAAGGAGGAGGGAGGGAGAAAAGGAGGAGGGAAGTAGGACAGTCAGAGCCCCTGTTCCTGTTGGAATGGAGTGGGTACTGGTGAACACTGAGGACAGACCTGGGCCTGCCCCAGCGCCCACCCTATGCACCTGTGGTGCCTGTCTCCCATCATGGGCAAAGAAAGCACTTCAGACACAGTCACAAAAACCCTGGAAACCTGTGCCGAGTGACCCTGATCTGTTGACCCCTCTCGAGGTTCTGTAAAGAAGCTGTGTGAACTCAGCTCCTGGAGCGCGGAGGCCAGATTCATCTGGTCCCCATCTTTCCTTCGATCATCTATATTAGCTGCCGTCTTTTCTTTAATGAATACATTTAAAACCTCCAGGTGTTTTAAATTTTTATCTTGTTCACTTGCTTACACGAGGAAATTCAAGCAGACCAGTGTGTTAATACAAACCCAGGGGGTGCGAGGGCAGGCTTTCTCCCTTGGGGGTGCGGGGGCGCTCTGCGACCCTTTGGGCACCCCAGCACTGGCTGCAATTCCCCACTTAGCCACTAGGAGCAGGGCAGAGCCGTGTGCCCCGCCGTCTTGAGTGCATGGGAGCAAGCTCAGAAAGGCTGCCCCTGAGCTGACCCAAATGCATAGAAAGAACCCAGGTCTTTCTTGGGTATCCCTGCAGAATCCACCTCCTGCACCAGTCTGAATAAAGAAGGGGAGGGGTGGAGACATCGGAGTCCCGGCACCTTCCAGGCTCAGTGAGGTCCTTCTGGATGTCCTGGTCTTGGTGTCACGCGGGTTGTTCCATGTGAGGCTTTAGCCTCCAGGGAGTCCCACCAGCAGATCCTGATCCCTCTTCTGAAGGATGAAACCTGTGTGCCGCAGGAGCCCGTACGATCTAGGTGTGTCAGTCCCTTCCACCACACTGTGGCTAACTGCAGCCGTAGGGACAGTGTGCGCTGTGCATACTGCCAGCACTCAGCACCCATACCTCAGGGCACGGTGAAGCGTATGCAGGGTGATTTCCATGGGAAGCCTGGAAGAGGTGACTAAATACCCCTTGACCAGGAAGGCTTCTGTCCCCTCTGCGCGGCTACGGGGACTGTAGGACAGTCTTTTCCAGGGTCAGTCAGGATTTCACTGGTGGCTGCTATTCACGGGCTCCCCACTTGGGCAGGGTCAATCTTGGCAGCCATTTCCTGAGGTGTCTGAACACGTCTGAACTGGCTGTGCCCCTTGTACTCAGCACCCCTTGACTCAGTTTCCCCTGGTTTTGAACTATTCTGTGAGCAGAAATCCCCACCTCCATCTTGATCATCAGTCTGTCTTTCAGGACATCACTCTATACCCCAGAGCTTACCCGGCCCAGGATGGGTGTCACTGCTGCTTTACAGGTAGGTGGCCCAATCGGGGAGCAGCCCCACTATCCTGTCCTCTGGCCCTGAAATGGTTAACTGAGGGGCAAGGAAACACCACACCTCAGCACAGGCCAGGAAGAACTTTCCAAGTCTCCAAAACAAAAGCGATCAAGGCAGCCATCTGCGCAGTGTGGAAGGAAAGACTGGATTTTTTTTTTAAATTGGCATTTACCTCTAGCTGGTCCCTAAATGAACCCATGGTGTCTTATCTTTCTGGAAAATTCTAAAATGGGAGAGGCAAGGAAAATTTCAGAATACAAAACTTTCAGAATATTCACAAGTAATGACTTGGGGGATATGTGTGTGTGTGTGTGCGCGTGTATGTATGTATGTGTGTATATATGTGTGTGTATATATATATTATATATATATTGTGTGTGTGTGTGTGTGTGTGTGTGTGTGTGTATATGTGAATATATGTGTATATATATAGTGTGTGTATATATATGTATGTGTATGTATATATGTGTATATGTATGATATAAATGTATATGTGTATGTATATGTGCATATATATGAGTGTGTGTATATATATGTGTATGTATATATGTATATATTTATGTGAGTATATGTGTATATATATATGTGTATACATATGTGTGTGTGTGTGTGTGTGTATTATATATATATATATATATATATATATATATATGGCATCAGAAAATAGCCAGCATGCCACACAGAACTCAAGTCTGCTGCTGTCTTAGAACACTCACATTCTGTATCTATTTTCTTTCTTTTCCCCTCCCCCACTACCTTTTTTGGGGGAGGGCTGAGAAATATGAGCGGCGGGGGGGGGCAAATGGAAAGAAAAACCTTAGCTGACAGGAAAATAAAGAAGATGGCAGCCCCGCGGATTATCCTAAGCTGGCTTTGAAAAAGTGAACCTTTCCTCAGTCCCAGGCCCAGGCTATCTCCTCTAATTGCATTATTCTGAGATTTACCGAGATGAAACGGCCGGCCTTAGTGTAATGGATGACAGGTGTTACTACAAGCACACTGCCACTTTCCACTCTGGCTAGTCCGACTTGGGGCAGGGATGCCCTTCTGCTGCCTGCCACTGTCCTGGGAGTGGGCCAGCTCCGGGCATTTTCCACAGCACAGGGGCCCATCCCTGTCCCCTCAAGAGCTGTGTTTCTTGATACCAGGGCGATCTTCCTTTGTGCATTCCCCACCCCCTGATTACACCACCTGGTCCAAGGAAGAAGTTTCCATTATCCTCGAAGGGACACACTGAGTCTGTGCTCTGTCTTCATTCTTGTAGCCCAGGCTAGCCCCAAATTCATGCCCTTGAACTTCTGGAGCGCTGGGCTGTTGTGCATGCTCTTTCATGTGTAGGGTTGTTTTGTTTTGTTTTGGTGTTGAGGATCAAACCCAGGACTTGGCATGCGCTAGGCAACACTCCAGCAGCCGAGCCCCGGCGTCCCAGTCCACTCAATCACTTAAGGAGAGACATGCATCTGTGGCCTGTGGCCATTGAGAAAGAAAGAGCAGAGTCCATCTGTAAAAGCCAACGTCACATGTGGAGTAGGAGGTAGAGAGCATAAATACGTTCTATCCTGAGTTGTTCTCAATATAACCATAAGATGATTGTGGTGGTGATGGTGATGATGGTGGTGATGATGATGATGATGGTGATGGTGATGATGATGATGATGATGATAGTGATGGTGATGATGACGGTGATGGTGATTTTAGTACTGGGAGGACAGAAGCTAACTAGGTAGCTCAGGCTAGTCTCAAACTTGTTAAAAAAAAAAAAAAGTCATCGCCCTGCCTCAGCTTCTTCTCCTAAGCAGTAGGGCTGATTGCAGGTGTATACCACCATCTGGCTAGCTACTGTATATATGTGTGTATGTATATATGTGTATATGTTACCCTCTGTATTCCAGGGTTGGAGAAAGAGCCTCAGAGATGACATAGCTTGCTCAGTGTCACACAGCTTGATCGTTTCCCACCCCTTGTGCAACATATGGTGGGTAATAAAGCCAGGGCCACCTGGCCACTTGCCCAGGCAACAGATAAATAAGGCCGTGCTTGCACTTGGGCCATTGTAAGAAAGTGGCCTAAACTCCTAAGTTAAAGCTGTAGGTGAAGGCAGGTTCCTTTCATGAATCCTTGAAGCCAGGAGAACTGAGCAGAGACCAGCCTGGGCTGTGTTTACCTCTCAGTTTCCCTCCACAATTCGGCCACCAAACGACCTTGCAGAGCACTCCCAGGCTCAGCCTCCAGCCATGCTGGGAGATTCAGAGACCTTAGACATAACAGGAACTACATGTCACTTTAAGCTGCTGTTTTCTGTCCTCCTGGGCAAAGCATCCTGTCTGTCCTGGATCAGGCAGGGGCAGGAGGACGAAAGGGGCTCATGTGCTGTAGAAGCCAGAGGCCCCACTGAGTGGGAAGGAAGGAAGGGAGGAAGGAAGGAAGGGAGGGAGGGAGGAAGGAAGGAAGGAAGGAAGGAAGGAAGGAAGGAAGGAAGGGAAGGAGCGGGAGGGAGAAAGAAAGGAGGGGGGGAAAGGGAGGGAGAAAGAGAGAGAGGGAGGAAGGAGGGAGGGAGGGAGGAAGGAAGGGAGGAAAGGAGGGAGAAAGAGAGGAAGGGAGGAAGGGAAGGAAGGAGGAAGGAAGTGCTGATGGCCATCAGGTTAGGGCAGCACCTGGATGACACAGCAGATGTGGACATCTGAGGGAAGCCCATTTCTGAGTGACATTAAGTGCCATTACTCAGGGTTGTAAACAGCTCATTCCTGGCTACCTCTTGTTCCTGTCTCTGGAAGAAGCCCACATTCGTGCACAACTCGGGTTGTGAACAAGCGCACACCTGTGACCTCAGGCAAGCAGCTTCCAAACTCTAGGCCTTGGTTTTCCCTTCTGCATACTGATAACGGCGTACCCTGTGTCAGACGAGCTGAGAGACCCAATGATGTCATGTGTGACACATACTTCCGAGGCCGGCACACATCCTACATGCCCGGTGCTGAAGAGCCAGAGTCGTAAGACAGAGCTGACTCATTCCCACACACTTTTGTTCTCCATGATTAAACACACACACACACACAAACACACACGCATATGCCAAGGATCTAGCTCAGTAGCAGAACGCTTACTCCACCTGTATAAGAGCCTGGGTTTACGCTCTATACTGCAAAGAAAGCAAACAGGTATTTTTCTTGTTCATATAAAATGAGCATATGATTTTAAAATAAACATAAACAGTTTTATGTCTAAAACTCCATTTTCACCTCCTAATACAGTAAATGTGGGTCAGCATGTTACTCTGAGGTCCAAGTTCTCACAATGCTCCGTGCTTTTAAGAGTGGTCATTGTTCCTGGGACGGCAAGCCCATACTCAGCCAGGCTGGAGGGTCCGGCTGGGATGAGCTCAGGATCCTGACTGACCACACGCACTCGGTAAGAGTCCTTCAGGTCCGGCAGCCATGCAGGACGGGGTGTCTTGAGAAGACGAACACTTACCTGAGATCTGGCTGCACAGCAACAGGGGAGAGTGGGCTGACGGTTCATCCTAGGGTCCTGTGCTGAGGACATGCATTCCCACGGGCTTGTGCCTTAGGGAGTGATTGTTCCGCTGTTAAATCACAGCATCCAGCCTGGTGTGGTGCTCACAACACTCAGGAGGCATGACTGAAGGCCAGCCTGGACTCCCTTGATATCCCTTCCCAGGGGTTTCTGAGACTAGAAGTATTACAAGACGCAGAGGGAGTCCCCGGAGAGAATCTGTCAGCCATCAACATTCCAACCTTGTCTTACAATGAAGCCATGTCTCAAAATAAGCGTGTGAATAAGTAGCTAATTAAATAAATCGCTGCACCACTGGTGAGTAAGCACCAGAGGCTGTTCACCCTCAGAGGTGTCTGGGTTTGCTGTAAGGCTCCATTCAGATGGTGACTGCAAAGGCCCAGTTCCCACTCCAGCCTTAACCAGCTGTGTGGCCCAGAGTGCATCATGCCTGCCATCCCGGCTCTTGAAAGTTTGAAGCCGAAGAATTGTTGGAAGCCTGAGGCTAGCCTGGACTACATGGTGGATTCCAAACCAGCCTGGGCTACATAGTAAGGTCCTGTTTCAAAAACTAGCCGATATGTTATTATTCTAACCCTGGACTGTAATAAAACCCATAGACAAAATTTAGAGGGAGAGGGGAAATAGCAAATAGACAAAAACTGGCCAGGAATTCCAGTTACCCAAAAGGGTAGAGATGGTCACCAGGTCTCCATCACCCAACACAATTTGATGTGCCCTTCCCAGTGGAAGGAGATGCTTGTGGACAGGGGTGAGTTCTTAGGAGGCTCTGGGTCTGTGTGACATGTGGCTCTTTAGTATATACCTTTACAGGCTCGAAGTCAGTCACAGGGAAAGCCTGGCTGGGAAGGTAGCCCCCAGACCCCACGGGGACAGGCTTCCATGTGACACAGGACTCTCCATAAAAGGCTCACGTCGGGACATGGGCTTTCTCTCTCCAGGACACTGAAGACTGACAGGTTCTCCCTGGGGCTCCCTCTGTGCTCCTCCTTGAGACACCCTCATCATAGAGCCCCCCTCCCCGGGAAGGGACTGTCCTTCATCCTTGGCACCCACCACAGTCCGCTCTCCAGCGCTGAGTGATCTGAGTCCCCTGAGGAACTACTGAGATTCCTATCGGTCAACATCACAGGCTCATTTCGTTCCTTTATACATCACTAGCTGCCTGTGGGGTGTCAGGTTTCAGAGCCGTGGGCCACCGGCTGAGGAGCAAGAAGAAGAGTCTAAGAAGTGTCTGCAGATGGAGGGAGAAGGCCCAGGAGCTGCTGGTGGGTCCTGTCCCTGGTTTCAGGGGCCCTGGCCATGTGACTTTACCCAGGACTCCAGGTCTGAAGTCCACAGGGAGGCAAATCTTTGGATAACCTTGGTGGCAATGATATTCTTAAAACATGACCCTAGAGGAAGGATCTCAGATCTGAGGGGACTTCACAGAATTTTCTTGGTTGGATGTCAGTGCCATGGGTCCCCAGGGAGACTCCAAGACAAACAGAATAGCCATTACCAGGCCCAACCTCAGAAAGCCATCAGGCTGGAGAGGTTATGGGTACAACCTGACAGGAAAGGCTGAGCTGGTAAAATAGGTAGAGGTGGATCACTGGACATACAGAGAAAGGGAAAATGTAAAGGAAAACCAGAAGGGAAAGGAAAGGCTTAATTCTTGCCACGGGCATGCCTTTCAGCCCTGAGAGACTCATTGGTGACTTTGGTGGGAAGCAGTGGTTAATCTTGCCATTACTCCTCCCACACACAAGGGGGCGCTAGAGGGACTTCCTGCCACCATAACTCCAGTCCCAGAGCAACCAAATGTTAGGAGACTCATGGCCTCAAATTGGCTGGCCATGAGAAATGAGAAACTGGTTGATGTCCCACCCATTCCCATGTAGGCAGGCCATGCCCTTGTCCCTCTGGTCTGGAGGAGTCTGTGAGATGAGCAAGCTTTCAGCTGAGTTCCTGTGAACGCAGCTGGAGACTCTGAGACAGCAGGATACTGAATTTGAGGGTTACCTACATGCCCTGGTCATGTGCCCTGTTGGAGTGCTTTGGAGATCCACGCTGACCCAACACTCTTCCATGTAAAAGAAAACGGGTCACAGGGGACACACCTACCACGTCGGTGGGACAACTAAATCCTATGTGTGATCTAAGTAGAAGCTATCCCACAGAACCAGGCAATGTGTAGAAAGCCTCTTGCTGTCCTCTCTGCCTCAGCTGTCTGTCCTCCTGGCCGCAAACTGCCTGTTTCGAGCTGGGTTAGATGACACAGTAGTTTCCTGAGGTTTAACTAGCTCACCTCCTTCACAAGGGCAGGCTAGACGCACACATGGAACTCGGTGATTAAACCAGGAGGGTCAGTAATGGCTTCCGTAACAGATGTGAACGTCAGAGACCTGCTCTATACTGGGCCCCAGTGCCAACAAAGGCCACTTCAAGGAACTCAGAGTTCTCATTGTCTATTATGCAGGTGCCCTGCTCAGGCTGGGGGCCAAGTGCCATGCATGGGCTCCACATGTATCAATCATGACTGAGGGGAACAGGGTGACCAAGCGTACCCCAGCACACCCCCCACATTGGCCTTGACCTGAGTCTACCCTGCCAGCCCCTCCCCGTGTGCAGTATCTCCTATCCCAGCAAACTCTGCCCAGAACCACAGCGCTGACGCCGACCCTGTACAGCATAGCCTCTTCTGTTGCCAGCCTGTTTTTGTTTTGCTGCGATGCTGACGGCTTGCGGTTTGCCTCACACTTTGTCAAGTTCACGGCAGCCATCAGAGAAAGCATCAAATTTGTCAGCGAATCCTGTTCTCTATTACAGCAACCGCGGTAATGCCATCCAGCTGGGTCGCCTCCGCAGCCCAGCACCCTGCCTTATGGCTAGACAGGGATGTGGATGGAGCTCCTTGGAGGTTGATGACAGGGTCCCCAAGGTGACGGTACAGCCAGGATTTCATTGCTCACCACTGTTCTTATGTCAGAACAGCCTGAGGAGGGCTTCATTTTTTAAAAAGCATTTTTTTATGCATGGCATGTGGTGTGTGTGTGTGTGTGTGTGTGTGTGTGTGTGTGTGTGCTCATGTGTGTGCATGTGGATTTGCCCATGTGTTCACATGGAAGTACTCTTGTGGAACCAGACAGACACTGAGTGTCTTCCTCTATAACTCTCCGCCTTGGTTTTGGGGACAGGGTCTCAAACTGAACCTGGAGCTTGCCATTTTGGCTAGGCTGGCCAGCGAGTGAGTGAACTCCCTGCATCCACCTGTCTGTGCCTTCCAGGGCTGGCATTACACCAATAGACCAAGCCTAGATTTTTACGCAGGTGCTGGTGTTTGAACTCGTGTCCTCATGCACATAGAGAAGTCCCTTACCTGTTAAGCCATCTCTCCCTATCCCTCCAGGGAAAGAAACTTTTAATTGTCAATAACAGCAGTAAAAGGGAAATCTAAGTCACCACACTGGCCCCTAGAGCCTCACAGATGACCCTCTTGTCACTTCTGCAGGTCAACTTCACCTGCCTGTCCATACCCAGAGCTCAGTCTAGGTTCAAGATGTCCTGTCCCTAGAGTATAACCCTTGTATGGCCTCTTCTCCTGAGCCTCTCCTCCACCACCTCACCTTCCTCTGGACTCAGCCCAGATGTTTGACTGAAGCACAATGCAACTTCTACCATAGGCAGCCCAGGCTTCCCTGCATTCACTGCTTACCATCCATCTTACTGACAAATATGATGGACAGTCTCCTACTGCCAGCCAGGCTTAGCCTCATCGTGAACAAAAGGACCCCTCAGACCCATGGGACCTCAGAACCTGGCTATGTTTGAAGACGAGTTCCTTGAAGGGTGACTGGGTTCACTGAAGTCATGGGGGTGATCCAGACCCAATAGAACTGACACCCAGAACATAGACGCATTTAAAGGAATGAACTTATTAGGACACAGGACACAGTTTCCACAAGCCATGTAAAGGGCCTTGGAAGACCAGTCCTGCAGCCTTGGCCTCAGCGTGAGAAAATAAATGGCTGTGGTTCAAGCCCAAAGAAAGTGATACTTTGTTACGAAGCCCAAACTGACAGTTACAGCCTTTGGATGAGTGGATGGAGGAAGAGCCACCCCTCTAGAGGTCAGCTAAAAGAAAGTGATACTTTGTTAGGAAGCCCAAACTATGACAGTTACAGCCCTGTGGGTGAGTGGATGGAGGAAGAGCGGCCTCTTTAGATGTCAGGTAAGTGAAGAGCAAACTGGCTTCTGTGCCTTTGGACCAGAGGGTACAGTGATGGAGGCCCACTTGGCGCTACTGGTCCATATGCCCTTACCATATGCTCTGAGTGCTTCCTGGTGATAAAACAATCTTGGAGACAGCACAGGAACAAGCCGGGATATGGTTCTGAGCTAGGGCTGATAGGATTCTTCCAGCCTTAAAGAGGCAGGGTAGTAAGAGGCAGAGGTGTCCCTCAGCTAAGGCTGCCATTGGTTTCCAGGCACATCTGCCTACAGAACCCACTTCCTGTGCCTCTCAGCATCATGGCGTTATCCACTAGGCGTGTTCAGGGACCTGCCCAGCCTGTGCCAAAGAGCCAGACCTCCTTTATGGAAAATGCTCTGCTGTAGCACCCAGAGGGTGCTCACAGTGGGCCCTGATGATGCCCTGGGCTCCATCCTATGGTCCAGAGAGACCCTATGGAAAAAGAGCTGAATGAGTTCTAGGCAACATGAGCCAAGGCAGACCCTGAAGCAGCAGAAATCCAAGGATGCCCAGCTGCCTCCCACCCCTCCGGAAGTCACATCAGCCCTGCGTGTAGTTACCCTCTTGCATGGATATCTGTCTGTATCCCCATGAAGAGGGGAATCTTGTTTGAGCTCACTTTGCACTGTGTGGTGAGCACCCAGCTACACCCCCGACCTTCACTGAAAGGGTCTAGGGCTCAGCCTGCTGACCCAAGGCCTGTGTGAACAGGCAGCCAGTACTGTAGCTGCAGTTCAGAGGGTAGCTGCAACTCTGGTGTGTGGTTCCCTGGTTCCTGTCAGCACTGATCTGGTGGGAGAGAAACCAGGTCTGCCTGGACTGTGCATCACAGAGGATGGGAGTTTGAGAGGGCCGGCTGCTCTCTGACTCAGTGCTGGCTGTGGCTGGACACCCACTCAGCCCCTCTGTGCAGCCACATGAGCCAGAATCCAGGCAGTGGTTCTGAAGTAAGAGGGGCTCGGGGACCACTTTCTAGTCCCCTGGATTGACTGGTCTCTGGGTCCCCCATGGAGCACATGGTCCAGTGACTGAAGACTCTGATCTCTGACCCTCCCTGGGTGTGTAGTTATCTATTTGTTCTAACTAGCCAGACACACACTAAGGTCTTGCTGTGCTGTCTGTCATTCTCTGATTGTCAGGGTGGTCCTCCGCAGCCACTCCAGTCCTTCATTATGTGGGGAAGGCTTGTCTAGATTGTGTCTCCAGGGGTCACTTCGTTGTCTGCGGCAGATTTCCTCCGGCTCCATCCCGCCCACCCACACCATTGGCTGAGACTTCGCTGTCTTCATCCCGCCCACCTACACCATTGGCTGAGACTTCGCTGTCTCCATCCCACCCACCCACACCATTGGCTGAGACGTCCCTCCAGCTCTTGCAGTGTCAGCCATGGCTGTCTTGTGCCTAGGCCTAAGGGTTAGGGTCAGGAGTAAGGCTGGGAGCCTGGCAGCAGGAAATACTGGCTTCCTCGTTTCCATAGTGATGTGCTGGCATGTGGCTGATGACTGGTAATTTCAGGGTTCTAGATTCACATTTGGGCTTTAGGAATACTACACTACCAAGCCAGAAAAAAATGTGCATAAGTATATATACATGTACATCATGCAGACATAAGTTAATGTATAATGCTGTCGCCGTTTCCATTCCTGTGTGCCGTGAACTTTCTTTTCCCTCCATAAACAACCTGTATTTGGAAGAAGATATAGTGGTCCCTTATGGCTAGGGTAGCAATCTCCAGGGGTTTCTATCTGTTTCTGATATTCAAGTTGACTGGGTCACACATTCAAGACCCATCAGGTCAAAACTGTGTGACCTTGCCTCTTGGCCAAACCCCGTTCCCCCTTAACTCAAAGGCTTTTTGACAAGGCCAGTATTAAAGAAGCCTAAAGCCACAAGGTGGAAAAACTCAGTCCCAGGCACACTGTCTCATGCTGACCCATCTTTAAGACCTTCGCACCTGCCGCTGCCCCCACTGAGACATTTCTCCTCAGAGGCAACCTACTCCAGTCTTCACTTCTTCAAGATGCTTCCAGAATATCCTTTCCTCAGAAGCAACCATCAACAGCATCGCTCAGTAAACCGTGCTGAGGGATTAAATGCCAACTCCCTGAATCCTCAGGGAAATGATATTCAAAGACCCGAAGACACACAGAGAGGATGCTTTGTGGAGACAAAGGTGGAGACCCCAGTGACCTGTCCACAAATGAAAAGTCACCTGGAGAGACCCAAGTGGAAAAGGCAGGAAGCAACTCGGAGGGAGAGGCCAGACTCTCTCTCTCTCTCTCTCTCTCTCTCTCTCTCTCTCTCTGTGTGTGTGTGTGTGTGTGGTGTGTGCCTCTGTCTCTGTCTCTCTTACACACACACACACACACACACACACACTCCACTTGGAAATCTGTTCCAACAGACACAGGAAGCCAACTCAACTGTGTATCTGAAACTCATGGTAACAGGGTCCCCTGGATTTGATTCACAGCATCTGTGACTGTGCCCGGCAGGCCTGGGAGTTTTCTCAGCAGGAAGTGAATGAAGCCATTGGCCCTCCTCCCAGAGCCCCTAGATGCTCTTATCACCTGGTGATGGGCAAGACATCACGAAGCACTTGGAAGAGACCCCAATCCTAACACTGCCCAAGATGCAAAGCTTAGGGAGTAGCTTCCACCCTGCCCCACATCCCAAAAGATAAAGGGGTCAAAGTGACACCTGTGGCCAACCCTGACACATGGGGAAAAAAAGCAGGGGATGGGACTAGCGGGTTTATCTGACAGAGGAAAAAATAACCAAACAGATGAATAAAAAGAATTTCGCATGTGCTGTGGGCTGACTTTGTGCCTGCTCCAGCTAAGCCTTCTGGGAGCATGTTCCTCGCTCTGTTCCAAAGAATGATGCAGTGCTAACTCTTGCCTGCCAGCATGGTGGTTGCCTCTCAACCTGTTGCAAAGACATCCTGAAGCACCTCAGAGGCCCCGCCCAGATGTGGCTCCATCTGAGCAGTTCCGGAAACTGTTGGGGTGGATGAGAACTCTGGGGCCTGCGTACATGCAGCAGCAGCTGCGTCACCGCCACCGTCACCGTGGTGGTGTCTTGGGGCAGAGCTTGCTCATGTCTAATTGCGGGTGATGAGGAGACCACCCACTGGCCAAATTGCCCTGGATTTGTTCAGTGCTGGCGCTGGCAGCTCTCCCACAGGGTTCGCCGTACGGACGAGGAATGCACTAGCTTGCAAATATACCTCGAGTCCCTCATCCATCCCAGGCAGAAGGGTCCAGACAGACTCCACAGCTCGACCCCCAAAAACAGTCCCCCACAGGCCACGGAGCTACTGTACTTCAGCACTCGTGACCCAGAAACACAGCCAGTTCCCTACAGCAAAGCCACCACCTTCCCAGCCCCAAAGAACAGGTCACTGAAGCCGTCTGTGATTGCCCCAAACAGGGGGAAGCCTGGGTTAGTGTTGGCTTCTTGGAAGCAGTTTGACAATAGCCCAGCGCCTTCAATGGAAGTGAACGTATACACAGTTATCAATGAGAATGGGAGTCCAGCGGTTCCCAGAAGACATGGGTGACATTTATGACAAGAGGTTTCAGACGGACACATAGCCTCCCATGTTTCCACAAAACCCAAAGTACATGGTTAGCCACACCCATGCCTGTGATGCGGGGTAGGATCCCAATGTCCCTAGAGTCCTAGAGGAGCCCCCGAGGGAGCTCCTCCCCTGCTCCCTCTTCCCTCTTGATACATTGTGTCAAGGCTTGACACAAAGTTGATTTTGTGAATCAAGAACACAGCCTGAGCAGGGCGGGCGGTGGTGGCCCACGCCTTTAATCCCAGCACTTGGGAGGCAGAGGCGGCCGGATTTCTGAGTTCGAGGCCAGCCTGGTCTACAGAGAGAGATCCAGGACAGCCAAGGATACACAGAGAAACCCTGTCTCAAAAAACCAAAAAAAAAAGAACACAGCCTGGAGCCCAGAACCCAGCTCTAAGGAGCTACTGGTACCCGAGTTGGGATGAAAGCCACTTGATGCTGGGCATCCAACTCTGAGAGGTCAGAGCAGGGGAGGGAGGGGCTGGAGAGCCCTGCCTTGCTCCTAAACCCAAATATGATATTTTAAAGCATTTGTGAGGGGCATGGTTTCATGTAGACACTTCAGGGTGAAAAAAAGTCTGCACTTTGTTCCACCCCAGCATCCCTTCTTTATCACTGTTACACGTTGGACACGAGAGGTGTCTTTAGGAGGTGTCCTGTGCATCCCAAGCTCAGGTGTTTCCAAGAGCAGAGAAGATGATCAGCTACTGCATCCTGGTGGGGGTGTCACCCGCCATCCTCCCAGCATCTTGAAGAGAGTGCTCCCCATCATTCCCTACCAGTTACCTAGAAGGTGCTGGATACAGCAACCCTTGTGTGGCATGCATCTCACACAGCACCTTTGCCTGTGACCTGTCGCCTGCTGGCTAATTCTGGGAAGATGAGATTTAGGGATCTCCGAACCATAAGCATAAGCTTCAACCCAGGAGGGATTCCTGTGGTGCCTTGTGCTCACCCTGTTCAGGGCAGATTCTGAGGCAGAGTTAGTGCACTCTGGGGGCTCCATCACTAGGGAATGAGCGTGCCCCAACCTTACTGTCCCACCTGGCCGATGGGCCCTGTCCCTTCTTATCCCCTCCCTCCACAGCAAACCCTGCTCTAAAGAGCTTGGTAGCCAGACTGCAGGCATGAGCTTGTCATCTCGGTAGTGTGGAGGCTGAGGCAGGGGGTTCCCAAACTCAAAGCCTATGTCTGGTGCAGCGTGAGTTCCAGGCCAGTCTAGGCAGACAAAAAAAAGAAAGAAAGGAAGAAAGGAAGGAAGAAACAGAGAGAGAGAGAGAGAGAGAGAGAGAGAGAGAGAGAGAAGAGGAAGGAAGGAAGAGAAAATTGAGTGTATAGCTGAACAGTGACCACTCAGTCTCCTAGAGTGTGGGGCCCTGGGTTCCATCCCCAGCATCACAAAACAAAACCAACTAACTAAACAAGGTCTGCCTAGTTCCCGAACTTCAGAGGAGAAGCGCGCCTGCAGCAAATAGAAAGCTACTGATCTCTGCGAGTCCTTGGAAGGAGGACCGCTAACTGTGTGTGCTGAGATGCAGCCCTTGGTGGTTTCCTTAAAGGGCTCCGCTTGCATGTAGTTTAGCTTGTCAGAACGCTACACCCTTTCCTTTTGACGTAACCCAGACTCTGAGATGCCAGAAGCTGCCAGGCCATGGTGGACGGTTTCCTTCATCCGTTAGCCTGACGCAGTCCACGGCAAGAGCAAAGCCTGGCTAAGGCTCCGTGTGTTGCGCACGCTCTTCCTCTCCTCGAGTCACGCTCGGAGGGAGTTCCACAGCCCTCTCCCACAGACTCTTCATCCAAGCCCAGCAGGTGCCGCGTCAATAAGGCACCCTGTTTGGCCCTGGTCGCAGTTCTCCCTGGAGCTAATTGAGACCTTCAGTCGGGTGGGGCCTGGACACACAAGAGGCCTTTGAGGCATCAGGTGAGGAGCCCGGATGTGGTCCACATTCTTCACCTTAATTTGAACAAGTACCACAGCCCCCCCCCCCCCGAAAATTGCCTCTCTGCAATAATAAACAGAGCTCACGTTGAGTGGAAGGCTGCCTTGAACTGTTGAGCCCAGCCAGGGATGTCCGGGCCTCAGCTTCAGGAGGCTTCACAGTAGTCAAGCTAACACAGGCATGCCGAAGAGGAGGTCAGCCCGGCCAATCAGCTCTTACCCGGGAGGCGCAGAGGGATCGCTGTGGCGACAAGAGGTTTAGAGTTACGCCTTGGCGAGTTAAACTGTATATAAATAATAGAGGTAGCGAGTTATGGAGAAAAGGGAGCCAGTGTCTGCCTGCCTGCCCCCTGCCTGTTATTCATCACGCTGAGGCCGGAGCCTTGCTCTGGAAGTGAAAGTTAGCGAGGGTCTTGTGATAAGGTGGAGAAGACAGTGGTGCACTCTGTCCTGAGGCACGGGGTGGGGGCGGGGAGCAGTCGTGGGTCCCCCATTGTAACGCTGCTGTTAGTTCCAATGAACCTGCTCAGTTAGCAGCAAGCAGACTGAGCAGGAAACAGGAAATCTCACTCACTGTGTCCTCTCCCTCCACAGCCAGCACCTTCAGCAAAGCCCTGCCCCAGAATACAAAAATCTTCCTTTTCCAGGAAGAACCCCCTAGGGCCGCGGTTGGTTCCCAACCTTCCTAATGCTGTGACACCCTTTTTTTATTATTATTTTCGATATTTTATTTATTTACATTTCAGATGCCATTCCCCTTTCCCCATCCCCCCTCCATTATTCCCCTATCCCATCCCTCCTCCTCCTTTTTTTTTTTTTTTTTTCCTTTATACTGTTTAAATTACATGCAAATATTAAGGTCAGTCCTAGGTTGAGGAACTAGCAATACAATAGATGCAAATAGTCAAGGAACAAACAAGGCAATAAACCCAGATAGTCAAAGAACAAGCAGGACCCTAAACAGAGTCCTGTGATTATTACACTGTTTCTAAGGGCTTATCAGGATGACCAAAATATCTGGAGCCTACTTCCCTGTCCTAGCCCAAAGTCATTTGCATGCCTGAAGCCTACTTCTTTGTTCTAGCTTAAGATTTAGATTTCTGCCTGTAATTACTTCTTCTTTCTAGCCAAAGGTTTAGATTTCTGCCTGTAAATTACTTCTTTGTTCCAGCCTAACGTCAGATTCCTGCCTGCAGTCCATTAATACAGTTCCTCATGCTGCCGGCGACCCCCAACCGTAAAATTATTTTCATTGCTACTTCATAACTGTAATTTTGCTACTGTTATGAATTGTAATATAAATATCTGTGTTTTATACTGGCCTTAAGAGACCCCTATGAAAGGTTATTTGATATCCGTACTCCACCCCCAAGGGGTCAGAACCACAAGATGAGAACCATTGCCCTTGGGCATGTCAGGAAGCAGAACTGCCTGCAGCTTCGTGCTGACTGCCCTGTTGTGACTCACACACGGGGAGGGGGTGGGGTGGGGGGTGTTGGTGGTTCAATTCACCTTCCCCTTCCTCTTTCTGCAGTGCTGTCTGTAGGGTAGAGGAAGGTCCTTGGTTTCCCTAGACCACACAGCTTGTCCTGATACCTGAGTGGGGCAGCAGGGACCAGCGTGGGCTAGATCAAGCCTCGCTACAGCCAGAGAGAGACCTGTAAAGTGTGTTTTAGAACACACAACAGGTTCAGTGGGATAACACAAAATAACTCATTTTAACGCCAGATCAGCAACTGCTCAGGGGGACATTTAGGGGTGAGGTCACTATAAAGATCACATCCAAGAGAGTTAGGGACAGGTGGCCTCGATATGGCTAATGATCCGAGAGGCCTTTGTGAGTGCAAACCACATTGGGCCGGTGAATACAGCCCATGCTGGGCCAGTGTTGCCGAGAACCCTCCCAGATGCTCTGCTTTAAGAACTTAAAAGAACATACATTTATTTATTATTTATTTATTTATTTATTTATTTATTTATTCATTTATTTATTTGCATTTGGTGTGGTTCATGAGTACCACTGTGGGGGGGTGAGCAGTCACAGTTCTCTCCCTGCTCCATGTGGGTTCCAGAGATCCAACTCAAATCCCAGGCTAGGTGACAAGTGCCTTTGCCCACTAGCACAACGACATGATTTTTTTTTTTTAATTATTTCTTCTTCTCTCCTACAAGATTTATTTTTCATTGTGGGTAGGCACAGTGTCTACATGTCTGTGCACATGAGTGCAGTGCCCACAGAGGCCACAAGAGGGCATCAGAACCCTTGGAGCTAGAGCTGCCGGTGGCTGTGAGCCACCACCTTAAGCTGAGACCTTGGTGACCTTGAGGACACTCACTGTCAACACTCTGTTTCTAGGATGTCTTCCTGTGCTGACTGAAGCCAGTCCTCCTGAAACACCAGCCTCCTTCACCCTCCCTCATTCCACTTCCTGTCTGTGTAGATGTTCTCTTAGAACAGAACCAATAGAACATGTGCGTTAGGAAAGGACATTAGTTAGCTTGGCTTATGAGATGGGAGCTGGGCTGTCCATCAATGGCCACCTGCAAGCTGGAGACTCTGGTAGCTATCCTGCCCTTGAGGCTGGACAGACTGACAGTCACAGTCAGACACTGAAGGCTTGAAGCTTCCTGGGGACCCATGGTATCCAGTTGGAAAGCCAACGAGGCTGCAGGCTTATGTGACGATAACTTTTGCAGCCACACACACTCCCTTGGGGAGGAGCCATGTCTGCATCCCTTAGACCTCTTTGTATCTGGGCTGCCGTCCAAAGGTGCTCTCTCTGCAGAGGTGTGTATCATGGTGATCCTAAGTCCTGTCAGGTTGACAAGCCAGCCATCCCATTTGTGACTGTTGGGGGACTCACACACATGGTGTCTGGTAGGGTCTGTCCTCACGGAGACCTTCTTCACTTTGCTACTCTGTTTAGGATTTCGGAATTCCACTCCTCTGAGAGCCACACACAGACACAGCTCTCCCCTCACCTCCTGGCTCACTCATCAGCCCTCCCTGGATACGCCCTCAAGACACACAGAGAAGTGTGCCCTACTAATCTCAGCTTCTCCCAGTCCAGTCCGGTTGATTGTCAAGCTTAACCATTGCTGCCTGCCTGGTAGAACACCTGCCTGGCATGCATGAGGCCCTGGGTTCCACGCCCACACCACACAAACGAGGTTTTGTGTCTGCAGTGGTTTCAATGAGAACAGAGCGGTCCCCATAGGCTCACAGATTTGAATACTTGGTCAAGAGGGAGTGGCACTATTTGAAAGGATTAGGAAGTCCTGCCTTGTTGGAGGAAGTGTGTCACTGAGGGGCTGGGGAAAGTTGAAGTTTCAAAAGCCCATTCCAAGCCTAGAGTCACTCTCTCCCTGTTACCTGTGGGTCCAGCTGTGGAACCCTCAGCTACGTCTCCAGTACCATGTCTGCCTGCATCCCGCCATGATGATAATGGACTAAACCTCTAAAACTGTACACAAGTCCCGACTAAATGCTCTCCTTTATAAGACCTACCTTGGTCACAGTGACTAAGAGTATTCCAGAAGTGGAAGTAGGAGGTTTAGAACTTCAAGGTGTTCTTGGTGACATTGCAAACTTGAAGCCAGCCTGGGTTTCATGAGATCCTCTCTCCAGAGATTAACCACTATGATGCTAGCCAAGAATTCTGCAGCCTCCAGGCCTCCACTGGAATGAGGAGGCCCAGGTAGGGCCCTGCCCATAGCTCCTCTCTCCTGTTAGCTTCACCCAAACCTACTTCCAGCACCTTGACTCCCTACCTACATCTGCATGTGCTGGCCATGTGCCAGGAGCAGTTACCACACCTGATGCTAAAACGCTGGGTCCTTGTCATATTTGTGATACAGGCTCCATCCCCCCAAGGTGGCACACGTACTTAAGAGAATAGTTCGTTCCCTTGGCGGTGACTGCAAGGTCCCTGCTACCCTAGATAGACTTTCTTCAACACAGCTTGTCACTTACATAAGACAATCCATAGAGAAGTTTTATAGTAGCCACTGTGACAAATGTGACCCCGACCTCCACTTGAGCCCAGGAGTCCCAGTTAGGTACGAAAGAAGCTCACCCCAGTCAATGTCTGGATCAGACACGGTGTCACACTAGTGACACTTAGGCCATTATCTCAAGGTGGCAGTGACTCCCTAATAACCACGCTGCTCTGAGGTTCACATCCACGAGGTAGTTGTGTAGAGGGGGACTCACTCAGACACAGTTGTGAGCCCTTCCCTCCATCTTTCCAGGGTCCTGTCCAGGACCAACAGGTTTCTTAACATGGCAGCTCCATCAACATGGCCACCATTCTTGCAGGGAGCCATCTGAGGCTGGAACAATTTCTCCCTTCAACCCTGTGCCTGTGCCTCTCGCCACACATCCACTCAAAGAGAAGGAAGGCAGGATCCTACGCTACCAAATGACGTCATGCCACTGGATACAAAGTTTCCAAGTCAATGCAGATCCCAGGGTTACAATGTTGCCTTTCTCTCTTAGAGATAAAACAAAGGCTGGCCGGATAGGACTAGACAGGCTAGGCAGGCTAGGCTCCTGCTTCCAAAACTGATGATCTAAGTTTGATGCCTAGGAACCACGTGGTAAAAGGAAACAAATGACACTTGGCAAGTTTCCCTCCAACTAGGCACATGCACACACACGCACGGAAGCACATAAATAAATAAATAAATAATAATAAATAAATAAATAAATAAATAAATAGAAAGATAATACAATTTTTTTAAAGATTAAGAATAATCTCTGAAGTGTGCTTGGGAACTAATGAAGCTGCCCAGCTAGGCCCTGCCTCTCACCAGCTGCAGCACTCGGGAGAAGCACCTCACTGGGGCAGCACAGTAGAGCTGGCCTTGATATTGGGGTGCAGCCCTGAGGGTATGAGCATGGGAGAGCTGGTCCCACAACTTGTCTTCCACGGGGCAGCATGGGTGAGGGAGAGATGTCCTCCCCAACCCTCACCCCTTGCCACTTACAGCAGGTGGGAGAGCTGGGCTTGGGTCATGAGAGCAGGAGAGCTATCCCTGCCCCTCACCTGCTGCAGCTGATGGGAGAGCAGACCCTGCATCTTACCTGGGCAGCAGGGTAGAGCTGTCCCTGGACATAGGGGTTGCAGATGAGCCAGTCCCAAGGGTGTAAGAACAGGAAAGCCAGCAGGCTGACCATCTCGGATACCTCTCAGGCCCAGGTCCAGGGCTTTGAGTTGGTCCACCCCAACATCTACCCCATTGATGACCTGCTGGAGTGCATGAAGGGGCTGGTCCTACAGATCCAAAACTACAGGGTCTCCATGACACAGGACAACAACAGGAGATCTGAGAGGAGTCTCCATGAGGTTCTAGTATTGATAGAGTAGTAGAAGTCAGAGGCCTTGTACCAGACCAACAAGTCATTGCAAAGAACATTTGCAAGCAAAGAAGTATGGACCAAAGGGTGTACTGTGAGTCACACTGTGACATACTACAGCCTCCACACAAGATTTTTTTTCTTTGTTGAGGAGAGGTTACAAAGGTGGTGGGCAGGTACATGGGAGGGGGAGGTGTGTAGAATTGGGGTGCATGATGCGAAATTCACAAAGAACCGACCAAAAGTTAAAAAAAGAGAGAGAGAAAGAACCAGGTAATATTTTTCTACATTGTGTAACTCACTAAATAGAGGTTGGAAGTTCAGCTCTGCTCTTCTGGTGTGATGTCCAGGGAAGAGAGAGGGCCACAAATGACCACAGGTAAACCTGGAAAGGGAGGATGATATGCTACCATGACTTTCTCTTCTTCATACCTACCCTGGCACTAATATGTACTAACCTGATGTTTCTCCCATCAGCCCATACCCTCAGTTCCACACAGGTCTTAGAAGCAGCATTCCAGGGGCAGGATATGGGGTTTCCTGGGTGGCCCATGGAGGCCATACTTCCAACCAGCTCTAGGGAAATGTCAGGGAATCATGCCTGGGGATACAGAGACCATAAGTAAGAGACTGGCACATTTTATCTTACTATTGGAATTTTGTCTTGTGTGTCTGAGTGCAGTTGCCTGTGGAGGACTGAAGAGGGCATGGAGCTGGAGTTAGAGGTGGTTCTGAGCTGCCCAACAGTATGCTGGGAACTAAACTCAGGTCCTCTACAAGAGGAGCACAGGCTAAGCCATCTCTCCAATCCCACACCACATATTCTAAAGGGAAAAGGGTGAGATGCACCTCCTGTCCAGTTAGAGCTAAAAGGGCATAGGACTATTTGGGATAAATTCCATCAATGTCTTGAAGCACATGCTTATTATTAGAGCCAACAGTTACCCAGAAGGTGGAAAAATAAGAGATCTGCCTGCCTCATAACTCAGGGTCAATCCCAGGTCAATCTACAGCTGCCCTTCCAAACGGTGTCATTTATCCCTCACCAGTGCCCTCCCACCCCATGGACCTGCCCTGTCATCCCTACCTACCTGTGGTAACTTTGTTTGTTTGAGACAGGTTTTTCTGTGTATCCCTGGCTGTCCTAAACTCACTCAGTAGAGCACACTGCTCTTCAACTCACAGAGGTCGTCCTGCCTTTGCCTCCCAAGTGCTGGGATTAAAGTACTATGCTCTAGGTCCTGCTCAAGTAACCTTTTTTAATTAATATTTTAGGAGGTGATTTGGACCAATCCGTTACCCAATATATGCATTGTTAGGTTGCTTGATGTCCTAATACCAAAAATAGAATTTAACCTTTAGTTCCAAAAGCTAAAACTAGCTTGGGGACCTATCTTCATCTTCTCCTCCGTCTGAGACCAAACCCCAGCACAGTTCTCTGAGTAGGTTATTTACCAGTGTGTTGAAATCCCTGTTAGTTAGACTTTCTTTACTGTTACAAATTGTCTGGAAAACAACTCACCAGACACACAATTTTAAAAATATACAATAGGGATGGAGAGATAGCTCAGCAGTTAAGAGCACTTGCTACTCTTGCAGAGGACTCAGTGTCTGTTCCCAGCACCCACATGGTGTTTCAGAACCATCTGTAACTCCAATCGCAGTCCCCTGACCTCTTCTGGCTTCTGCAGGCACTAGGCATGCGTGGGGTGTATCAACATGAATGGAGGCAAAACATTCATATGCATAAAAAAAAAGGCAATATTTCCAATAAGTGGCGATGGAAAAACTGGTTGCCACATGTAGAAGAAAGAAGCTGGATCCCTAGCTCATAGTAGCTCCAAGATGGACGAAACCTTACTGTGAGTCCTAAAACTGACAGAGAGAGGCTGAAGTCAAACGTCGGCTGGGCGCTGGCAAAGACTCTTTCAATAGAATCCCAGTCACTCGGGAAGTCAGGCCAACAGTTGACAGATGGGACCTCCTGAGATTAAAAACCTTCTAAGGAAGTGGTTAGTGGAGGGGAGCTGTGACCACAGGGAGGGAGAGACCTTGCTCATTCCATACCTGATAATGTTAAACCACACCGACTGGGAAAGAAACCCCCGTGTAGCCCGGTGGGCCCACTCTTTGCTTCCTTTAACATCCAGTTTGATTAACACAGGGTGGATTAAGGGTGTGGAGGCACCTGGCTCTGGTCTCTGGTGTTCTCTTTGTAATTCTGTGTGTGTGTGTGTGTGTGTGTGTGTGTGTGTGTGTGTGTGTGTGTGTGTGTAATAGATTAGAACGCAGGACGTTTTTGTCTACACACGCCAGCGCACCTGAGCTCAGCAGCCATTTCCGTCCACTAGAGGGCGTGGCACCTCGCTCGCCCGCTGCACCTTGGTGCCTGAGGCCTCAGCCAAGGAAGATCTGGTTCCAGCCGGGCCAGAAGGAGTCCAGAAGCTGGGCCTCCTGTGTCGAAATCCAGCGGGCAAAGGAGCTTTGATTCAGGAGCCAATTGAGATTGGAGTGTGTGGCGGCAAGGCATGGAGACAAAGAGGCAACTGTGCCTGGCTAACGATGAGGGTGAGGCCCGCCATGCTGCCATTTCCTGGATATTGACGGGTGCTCTCGCTGCGCTAAGAATGTTACACGCGTATCCCATTCACTCCCCACGGTGACCTTCTGAGGGTTCTTATTATTCTGCTCAGTTTCACTCATGAGCTTGGCAACAGTGTTTGCGACTTGCACCACAGTTCCCCGTCTCAGCTGGCAGCACGATCTTTTTCTTGTTTTTAGAGATGGAGTCTCCATAGGTAACCCTGGCTGGCCTGGAACTTTTGGTGATCTTCCTGTCTCTGTCCCCTGAGTTCTGGGATTACAGACCTGAGCCACCATGGCAGGCGTTTGAGACCTGTTTAGATAGAGACCAGTCTACGCTGCCTGGACTTCAAGGTCTTTGGTGCTTTAGGGCTCTAGAAGTTCAGAGTCCACAAGATCCTTTGTCTTCCTGTTACACTCAGAAGAGAATGGCTTCTGTGTGTGTGTGTGTGTGTGTGCGTATGTGTGTATGTGGTGTATGTGTCTGTATTTGCATGTGTACATGCGTTTGTGTGTGTGTGTCCATGTGTGTGTGTGCCTGTGTTTGTGTATGTGGTGCATGTGTGTGTTTTCATGTGGATATGTGTACATGTATGTATTTGTGGTGTATGTGTGTGCATGTGTTTGTGTGAGTGTGTGTGCTGTGTGAATGTGAGTGTGCCGGTGTATGCTGTGTGTGTTTGCATGTGTGTGAGTGTGTTGTATGCATGTGTGTGTGTTTGCGTGTGAGTGTGCGTGAATGTGTGTATGTGGTGTATGTATTTGCATGTGTGTGTGCATGTGTGTATGTGTGGTGTATGTGTGTGTGCATGTGTGTATGTGTGTATTTGTGTGGGTGCATGTGTATGTATGTATGCATGTTTATGTGTGGTGTATGTGTGTGTGCATGGGTACCTGTGTGTTGCTTGTGCATGTTCTTGTGCTTTGGTGAAGTGTCATTCTTTGGGTGCTATCTAACTTTTCATCTCTTTTTACATTTCTATACTGAGACAATCTCTGAGCACATTGCTCAGACCAATGCACTATTGAATCACACAATTAATTTTAAAGATGTTGCTGTTAGCACCCTGGTCTGTGCCTTGCTTCACACCCAGGTCTGCACTACTCTGAGTACCCTCAGATGCTTCCCCTGATCCTTTCCACAGGGACCCATCCATCCACACCATGCTGTCCCAATGGGACTCAGGACACAAGGCACTCTCTCCATTTCAGGACCTGTAATGTCCGCCCAGCTGTCCCTCCCCACCAAGACGGGACAGGAGGGAACCCACCGTGTTTCAGGCACACAGCCAGCCCTGGGCACGGCTGTGGGTGTGAGCAGTGTCAGGCGGAACCAGCCGCACCATGGTTTCCAAGTGCAAAAGAGCTAGGGGAACACTAATGAGAAACAAAGACTAGTGACTCTCGTCACCTGAATTCTGATGAATCCTCCAAAGCCCCAAGACAGTCTGTTAAGGGTATATACTGCTCTGGCAGACCTGGGTTCTGTTCCCAGCACCCTCACTGGGTGGCTCAGTGACACCCAGTGGCTTAAGTTCCCTTTAACCCTAATAAACACCATACATGCATACACATACACCCACACATACACCGCACATAAACATGCACACATACAAATACACACATACACCACATACACATGCACACACACATATACCACACTGCTCTGAAATTCCTTTTCTCTGACTCCAGGCATTCTAGTGGCTAATGTCACACAGTGGGGGAGTAGGTTTGGGGTCTGGGTGTCATGGAGTTTCCATTGCTGTGGAGAGACACCATGATCCTGGCAACTCTTATAAAAGAAAACATTTAATCGGGGCTGCTGCCTGTGATGCTCTCGAGCATTCCACACGGGTGTGTGTGCGTGCGCGCTCGCGCGCACACACACACACACAGACAAATAAGTAAAATAAAATAAATCTTTTCTTTTTCAAGAATGGCTTTGTGTTATAACAAATATTCTGAAAGGAGTAAACACATCTCACACCCCACGTCCACGGGGAAGGCAACTCCTCTGGTGATGCTTCCTCCGGAAGAGACAGCATCAGAGCCCCCAACCTGGACATGAAGAAGACAGTCATAAGGATTCTAGAGGGAGAGTGTTCTACACTGCAAGGCCCACAGCTCTGAAGGCTCTCCCTTGGGTGTGCCAGCTCTGTGGTCACCAGTCGGTCCCCAAGGTGGTCCAGCACACAACAAGCCTCTCCACTTCCCTTGGCTCTCTGGTAGCCAGGCCCTGGCCTCTGAAGTCATAGTCCTGAGCCCCCACCTCCCAAGGGATAAAAGAGCCCTGATTGGCAGGGTCAGGACTGGGCCACACCTGGGTGTAATTTCTCCCTGGCGTTAATTGGCAGGGGGTGGGTGAGAGCAAAGAAAGCAAAACAAACCTTCAAAGCTGGACTGTCCCCCAGCAGCACAGCCAGGCCTGGGCCTTGCAGGTGACCCAGGCTCTAGGCTTCATCATCTCATTACAAGAGATTAATGGGCGCGGCGGAGGAGCGACTGCACCCCAAAAGCCACTTCCTGCTGCTCGTGAATGGCCTATCTCACTGCCATATTCAAAAAAAAAAATTTTTTTTTTTTTTATTTTTAGCATCTTGATAAAACAGCCTGTCTCCTGCGATTTCCAAAATTGGGAAACCACCAGATCTACATGCCTGCAGCTCTACAAGCGTCCATCTTCCAGTCAGTGTGAGCAAAGTGATGCTTGTTGGGGGGGTGGGGGAGGAAGAGGCTCTGCCAAGTGCCCCCAGGGCCTTTGTTCCTTTGGCTTGTGTTTTCTGCAGTGCTGAGATGCCCAACAGTCTCCTTTGCCCACCTCAGCTCCCAAGAGTAGCTGGGAAGCCTGCTCCCCTGTATCCTTCTTGCTTGCTTCTGGTCATGTTCCCCCAGTTGCTGACACTGTGTTGAGGGGGGTTTGTGGGGAGAGTGGACCAGGAGTTGGGCTTGGGGAGGTGATATATGGAACTGGCCTGCTCATGAACAGCTTCCATGAGCTGTGATGACTCTGTCAGCTCTGGCTAGAGCCAGGAGCTCTGCGGCTCTCCTTCCAGGCCTTGCATGGCCTGGCCTGAGAGGCAGGGGTGGCCAGTCAGCTTTGGGGTGCTCCTGTATCCACCCAAACTGTGAACACAGTGCAGGAGAAAGGAGAACAGAATGGATCTCAAAAGGCCTGTGCTGGATGGAGCCTCAGTAGCCACTGTGATGCTGACACCCTGTGAGATAGGGCCACAGGGAGGAAGGACTTGTGTGAGTTATGTGGTTGTTGATAGCACAGGCCACGAGAGACAGCATGGGCCACAAGAGCCATAGCACAGGTCACAAGATCTACAGCATTGGCCATGAGAGCCACAGCACAGTCCACAAGAACCACAGCACAGGCCATGAGAGCCTCAGCACAGGCCACGAGAGCCACAACACAGGCCACAAGAGCCACAGAACTAGCCATGAGAGCCACAGCACAGGCCACAAGAACCACAGCATGGGTCACGAGAGCCACAACAAGGGCCATGAGAGCCACAGCACACATGAGCCCAGGAGAGAGCAAGCCAGATCAGAGACACTCATTCAAGACCCTTAAGGACTCGCAGGAAGCCTTCCAGAGACATCCAGATGAAATGTCCTTTCCTTAGCCCTTAACTTTGTGGTTTGTAGTGGGAACACTTAAAGAGGTGTGCTGTGTGACAGGGGACTTCTCAGCCAGATGTATTGCGGGGGAGGATGGCCCATTCCTCAGAGGGTTCTGGAACAAGGGACAGCTAAAGGGCAGAGGGCATGATGGGGTCAGGTCTAAGAAACATTGATGGCTGTGCTTTGTGCCCAGCCTCCAAAAGCTGTACAGAGTCCCAAGTGTCATCTCACTAGCCATGAGATAAGAACACAAGGTAGAGGCAGAAGGAAGAGAATTTCAAGGTTATCCTTGGCTTCATACCAGATTTGAAACTTGGTCAGTCCAGCTTGGACTGCATCAGACCCTGGCTTTAATAAAAAAAGACATAAGGGTGGGGTCCCTGACCTAAACTTTTCAACCATCAGAATTGATTTGGAAACCTGTAGTTCCCTGCAGTCAAGCTCCCTGGGGACACCATGTACTTCTTGGCTTGGAGCTGCTGTCCTCTGATACCATGGAGACTGGTCTAATGTGGCTGGCTTCAGCCGAGGGAGAAAATTCCAGAACTTAAGTGAGTCAGAGAAGCATATCGATTGAGCCAAGGAGCTGCCAGTTGGCTCTACCAATCTGTCACTCCTGACAGACACTGGCTTGAACCCATGTCCCAGTCCTGTGAGAGGAGCTTGAGGAGCCAGTGTGTCAGGGATGGTGATGGGCTCTGGGACTCTGGGGCTCAGGGAGCCCTGGTCATGGGGTGGGTTCTGGACCGCTCTGCACTTAGGAGCACTCCACAGAGGGGAATGGGAAGTGCGTTCATCAATAGCACTTAGTAGGGGTGTTGATATCTGTTATTCCGGGCCCAAGCTGACCAGGGCATGCAGGGTCACACAACAAGACCGTATGTTCTGACACTCTGCAATGAGGACACACTTGGGAACCCAGCTGACCCCTCAGACGCTAAGCCAGGGCTCTGCACACATGGCCCCTGGGTGGTGATACTTCCTTCCTGCACAGGGCACAATGAGACTAGTGAGACTTGACCACCACTAGGGCGTGCCAGGGTTCCTGAACAGAACAAGGCAGGACTTAAGGAGACATGGCATGGCAGGCGTCCAGACTGTCTTCAGTCTGTTGACAGCTGATGACCTGGGGACCATGAGCTACGTTCCTCATTGTGTAGAGAGGTGTGTGTGTGTGTGTGTGTGTGTGTGTGTGTGTTGTGTATGTGAGTGTGTGTATGAGTGTGTGTATGTGAGTGTGTATATGTGAGTGTGTGTGTTTGTGAGTGTGTGTATGTGACTGTGAATGTGTGTGTATGTGTATGAGTGTGTGTGTGAGTGTGTATGGATGTGTGTATATGTGAGTGTGTATGTGTGTATATGTGTATGTGAGAGTGTGTATGTGTATGAGTGTGTGTGTGTGAGTGTGTGTATGGGTGTATGTGTGTGAGTGTGCATATGTCAATATGTGAATGTGTGTATGTGAGTGTGTATGGGTGTGTGAGTGTGTGTGTGAGTGTGTGTGATAGTGTGTGTGAGTGTGTGTATATGAGTGTGAGTATGTGTGTATGTGTGGTGTATGTGAGTGTGTGGGTGTGATATCTCCAGGACAGCTGCTCCTGTCATTGTCCTCCATTGTTCTGGCTCTATAAGCTTCATGGGGCACCAACCTTCAGACCACAACCAGGGACCAGAGGAACCAAGGAGACCAAGTGCCAACCAACCTGGCCAGAGCTCCTGACTCCAACCTCAGCCACCTTCTGCCATCCTACCTTGCTGTGTCACCCAAATACATCCAAGGCTCACCACCTACCCTTGCTACATGGGTATTATCTAGGGGCGTTCATTAATGGGGAGCAGGGACTCTACCTTGTTGTTTGTGGTGGTTTGAGTGAGGATGCTCCCCGAAGTCTCAGACATTTAAGGCTTGGTTGTCATTTGGTGGCATCATTTGGGCAGGTTTTGAGGTGTGGTCTTACTGGAGGAAGTATGTCACTGGGGTAGGCATTGAGGTCTCAAAGCTACATGTCATTCCTGGTTTGCTCTCTCTGCTTTTGGCTCAAGATCTAAGTTCTCAGCTTCCTGCTCCACCTGCCAGCACAAATAAACCTTGGTCATGGTGTTTTATCTCAGCAGCAGAAGAGTTAGCTAATACATTTTTGGCATACGGGTCTCCACCAGGAAGTACAACCTGCGTCCTACTATGGGTTCCGTTACTAGGTCCTTCCCTCAAGAAAAGATGGGTGCAGATTAACTGGGCCTTCAGTCTGTCATCCCTGGGCAGGAGTCCTGTCTTCATGCCCAGAGAAGGCCAGATACTCACACCTGCAGTTGGGCCACACAGACCGGAGTCTGGGGTCACCAGCCACAACATACATCCCAGACCTGCTTGCTGTCCCAGTGCACCTCGGAGCTATGTGCTAAGATTTTCTGTCACATGACAGCCTGGCAGCCTCCTCAGGCTCCATGAGGGCAGCAGTGGGTTAGTCTTTTACCTGCCAAGTTCCTGCACTCTCCGTCTCCAATATGACCACAGACCCCAGGAACTAAGGGCAACATTGGAGCCTGGCATGTACAGAATACTCACAGTGGGTCACAGCAGCTTGGCCGAAGACCTACCACTCCCTGGGGTGGGGCTGCCGCAGCTTTTCAAATGCAGCTCTGTAAAGTTTATGGGAGCCAGGCTCTCTTCTGCTGCTCAGGAGGGCTGTGGAGAAGCCGGCTCTCTGCACAGGGAACTTTCTGGGTTTGAACTAGGTTTTTTGGTTTTTTTGTTTTGTTTTGGGTTTTTTGTTTTTGTTTTTGTTTTTGTTGTTTTTTTGTTTGTTTGTTTGTCTGTTTTTTTTTCTGAGACAGGGTTTCTCTGTGTAGCCCTGGCTGTCCTGGAACTCACTCTGTAGACCAGGCTGGCCTTGAACTCAGAAATCCGCCTGCCTCTGCCTCCCAAGTTCTGGGATTAAAGGCGTGTGCCACCACTGCCTGGCTTTGAACTAGTTTTAATTTACACCCATGAAATTTTAGTCTTCATTCTCTCATCGTAGAGCACAAGTGGATCCCCACATCCCATGGTAAGCGCTCTTCCCACTGGCTGCATAGCTGTCCTTGGCTCTGTTGTTACCCGCTGGGCTGCAAGTCCTCTCTTCGGGACTTGCAGTGACCATCCAGGCCCTGGAGCATCAATGGCTGCCTGTCCCTCCCCATCAGATGAATGACCCCCTTAGCTGTTGTGCCTTGGGATGTGGCTGAGGCTGTGACAGCTTCAGGTGAGACTACTGTGGTCACATCTCTCAACATTCCTGTCTCCGCAGTAGTGACATCTTAGCAACACAGGTACCTCTCTCCACGGGAAGCTCTACCCTGGGTGAGCTCTTGGGTCTTAGAAGATAGCACCCAGCTAGAAACTGTCCCTCCTTCTATGGATACCACTTCACGGTTAGTCTTCTGAAAGGGGGACCCATGTGTTAGCAGGTTTTTTTATTTTATTTTAAAATCACATTGATTAGTTGATTTGTTGATTGATTATCAGTTTAGGTCCATGTCCAATGCGTGCGCACATACCTCGAGCAATGAGTGGGAGTCAGCTGTCTCCATCCACCATCCCTGGGTATCAAAGTCAGCCTGTCAGGCTTGCTGGCATCTGCTTTCACCTGCTGAGCCATCCCACTGGCCCAGATTATTTTGCATGACAGAAAAACACGCTGTGTATTTACCTACAGTCTTAGCTATTTGCAGCGAGTGGTATTCAGAGAATCTCACTGTGGAGTCACCCGAAGCATCTTCGTGTGCACCTATCTTCCCAAACCAAAGTTCTGTCCCCATTAAGTACTGACACGCTCAGCTGGGCGGTGGTGCACTCAGGAGGCACAGGCAGGAGAATCTTGGATAGAATTTGAGGCCAGCTTGGTCTACAGAGTGAGTTCCAGGACAGCCAGGGCTACACAGAGAAACCGTCTTGGGAGAAACAAAAAGCAAAACCAAAACCAAAAACCACTGACACAACCTCTCCCCCTGAAGCCCTTAGCGCCCATCATCCCATTTTCTATCTCTATGACACTTCCAGTTCCAGGGACCTCCTGGCACTGGGGTCTGAGAGAAGTTGTCTTTTGGGTGCCTGGATGGCTTCCTCAGCGCCCATCTGTATACAAGAGGAAGGCAGAGGGGAAAAGCCTGGAAGTGTCACAGCCCTATATCTGGGAACAGAAAAGGGACATCAAGTAAAGCCAAGGGAATGTGAAATAGGAACTCAGCACATGGCAGTGGCTCTGCTGGGTGGGTCATGGATTGTGTAGCACTTGGGCATAGGCACCAGGGACAGAGAAACTGAATCCGGGCATATGGGAGTCACTGTCAGACCAGACCATCCTAAAAGAAAAGGTTAATGTATAAGAAGCATAATTGGTATTTGTAAGTAATGTCTTCAGTCCCCATAGTGAGGAGACCCGGATGGTGTCATTTGCTGCCCTTGTCCCCTCTCCCTGCTGTGTCCATGCACATCAGGGACTATAGAGTCTCCTTCTCCATCTTGTTCCACTGTGTGGATGTGAACTGTCAGTAAGGGATAGGAGGGACTTCAGGGAGCTGGCCAAGGAGAGAGAGAGAGAGAGAGAGAGAGAGAGAGAGAGAGGAGAAACACTGGTGGGGCTGACAGTCCACAGTAGGAGAGTTGTCTACTCTCTCCTCAGTCACCCTCCATGCACAGCTGACATAGGCCAGGCACTTCCTCTGGTTGCCAGGCAACCACAACAGACTCAGAATCAGACCCATGAAACTGGTTGAGTGGTTCAGTGATGAGACATGTGCAGATGGTGTGTGAGTAGTCTTAAGTTCTAGTCATGATTGGAACCAGATAAAGTTCAGATGGTTGAATGGATGAGTGGATGAGTGGGTAGGTGGATGGACGGTGGATAGCTGGGTGGATGAATGGGTGAATGGGAGGATGGATAGATGGATGAGTGGATGGATGGATGGGTGGGTGGGTGGGTGGGTGGATGGGTGTAGTAGAAGAAATTATTTAAACCCCAAATTTGTCGCGGTAAATCTCCTACCCGATTGAGACCAGTAAAAGAAAACACAACTCAATAATTATGGTATAAATAGCACATCTAGATTGGGCAGGTTTACCACTACACTACTCTGATCCCCGGCTATGAGATCCCTTATAACTTGTGGTTCATCCAGGCCTTGTGGTTGTCCAGCTCTGGCTCCTCCGTCGTTGGCTTCCTTCTACCACTGGCTCCTTCTGCTTCTACTTCTTCTCTTCCCTCTATATCGAATTCCTCTTACTCTCTTCTCCCCTAAGCCTTTTTCTCTGCCTCCCTTTCTACTGCCCAATCTCTGGCTCTAGCCTTTATTTTACAGGTTTTAATTGGACAGAAGGTTTACAAGACGTCACCTGTGTACAGATTCAATCATCCTCTGCAGCCCCTCCCAGGAGGGTGGAACTAGGATCAAAATACAAGGCTGAGGCTATCCACAACAGATGGGTAGATGAGTGAGTGGGTGGGTGGATGGATGAGTGGGTGGGTGGATGGATGGGTGGGTGTGTGGGTGAGTGTGTGGGTAAATAAGTAGGAACAAGCAGTGTGTGGAGATGCTCGGTGAATTAATAAAAGCTGTGATGACAAACCTGAAGAACGAAGACACCATGGCTGCCATTTTGCAGATGAGTGTCAGAAGACTTGAGTCCATGACTGAGATCACAAACTAGAGGAAAGGTGCCTCACACAGACTGGAGTCCAGCCAGCATTTTCATGGCTCGTGAAAGGCATCCAACACACTAAATAAATTGTCATAGACTAACCTTTAACATAACTACATAGCACATATTTGTTTCAAAGGTCTTCTGGAAGGCATCAAACTCAATTTTACAGTAATATTTCTGGCTTAGGGCTAATCACATTCTTGTAAAAAATGATTTGACTTAAATAATCACAATAAGTAAGGCACATTTCCAGAAAACTCAGCAGGCTGTATTTACTTCACCCACTTTAATATTCACGTCTTCACGGGTTTGGGCTCATCCACTAAAAGGTTTTTAATTTTGGGGGGTTTTTTGTTTTTTGTTTTTTTTCTAGTATTGCATGTCTCTAGTATCAACAGGTAGATTCTCTTTTAAAATAATTTCATTTGTGCATGCATGTGCGTGCAGGTGCATTACGTGTGGGATACACGTGTGTGGCGTCTGTTCATGTGTGTGTGCATACGTGTGGGTGCAGAAGCCGTGAGAGGTTGTCTGTCATATTCTCCTGACTCCCCTGAGACCTTGTCTCTTCCTGAACCTGGAGCTTGACTGGCAGCCAGCTGTCCTCCTGTCTCCACAACCCCCAACCCCCAACCCCCAACCCCCATCCCCCAACCTCCAACCCCCAACCCCCAGATAGGGTAGCGTTACAACACTGGTAGCTACATCTGGCTTTTGATGTGGGTGGTGGGGATTTGAACTTAAGTTACCGTGCTTGCACAACAAACCCTCCTGTCCACTGAGCCTTCCATACCCCGGCAGGTACACTGTCAATGGAAGAAGCCCCCCATTAATGCCAGGATGAGCAGCTGAGACAGCTGTTTCAGCCGTGAACAGAGCCAGTGAGCAGTATGCAGCTTCAACCATATACAGATATGTGCACATTATACATGTGTGTATGTGCACAGATGTGTGTGTGTGGATATGTCTGTATGTGTATGTACACTACAGGCACTTATGCATTTGTGTATTCCTGTATGTACATGTAAGTACATGTATGTATGTGCATGTACATGTATGAACATATGTGTATAAGCATGTACATGTATATACATGTAGTAGGCATGTGTGTATCTGTATCAACATGCATGTACAGTACACAAGTAAGTGAATATATGTGTGTGTTATAGACGCCTGTAAGCATGCACATGTACAGGTCTGTCTGTGCATGTGTGCACACACCTGTTTGTATGCACGTCTGTGTGTGTGTATGCTCTCACTCCACCTTCCAGCCAGCCAGCTCAGTTGCGTCAACCGATGAGACCTCCTGGTCCCTCCACCCACCCTTGGTCTAAGCTGGAAAAACTCTACCAACCCAGAGGAGCCCTGACCACGCAGGGCAGCCAGCCAGGGCTTCTCAATAGTGCATTCATCCCAGCTCTCAAGTTTAGCCAGGAAGCGGGTGGGAGGCGGAGAGAAAGAACAAGAGAGTGTTTGGAGCGCTCGGGAGCCTGGGCAGGTGTGCATCGCAGGCCACTGAGACCACAGCACAGAGAGAGGCACTTTCAGAGCAGGGATTAAAAGGTGCCAAATATTTGGAACACCCTAAGACCAGCTGCAGAAAGCCGGGGGTCAGAGTGCTTGAGACCGCATAAAGTGCGGATTTTTCCATAATTATTTAAATATGTGTTAATGAGTACTAGGACCGGGTGGGTGCATACCCATTAAAGGATTAAAAATGGAGGGAAAACGAAAGGGCAACCTGGCCAGCTGGCCACAGCCAAGGTGCATCTGGGGTCAAACACCTCAGAGGTTCTGCTGGCGCTGGGACCCAACACACTGCCCAGGCCACGGGGCTCCATCGTCTAATCGTCTAATCGGAAGCCAGCAGGGGAGCTGGGGTTCACTGACCAAGACCCTAGGCCTCTGTCTGTCAAACTTGCCCACCGGAAATAATGGGAGGGAAGAGCGCTAGCCCCAGGGCCAGGGGATCTGCTTCTAGACCGAGGCAGGAAAGAGGCTGAGCTCAACTGAAGGGGCGTGGCCTGAGCCTGCCCTCAGGCCCCTGACTGCAGGGGCAACTGAGCACTTTCCCCGGGAACACTGATGGCCAGAGCGTCAGCTCTGTAGAACCCTAGAGAGAAGAAGGGGTGAGAGCCATAATCATTTTGCTAGGAGTGAAGGAAATAAAAGAATACCATTTCGGTCATTTTTCTCCCCTCGGTAAGAAGTGGAGAGGGGAGCCCAAGGCTGCGTGTTCCACCCACACCTTCAACACCCAGTTTGTCACTGGGACCTGACCACGGTTTTTTTTTTTTTTTTTTTTGTAGGATGTTTTGAGCCTCTCGGTCCTTTGAAGGTGTGTCACCTGGTTTTGTGCCCTTCATCCTGGCATTCCCCAGTCGAAGCGTGCCAGTCTCCACTCTGCAATCCATCATGACGGAAGGGTTGCGCGGCTCGGCTATTCGCGAGGATCTGAATAAACCCTTTTAATCCAAAAGCAAACTCCCAAAGGAACGGCCTGAAAGGGCCTTTCATAGTGTGTTTTCCAGTTCATACGTTTTGAGTTCCTTGAGACTTCTCTGGGTTGTCTCTCCTAATGGTCTCTGAACACATTCCTAAGTCCTGATTGCGGCTTGCTGGTCTACTGAGGTCCCCAGCATCAAAGGGGAAATGGGAAAAAGCAACACAGCCCGGGCTCGCAGGAGCTGCAGGCTGGGTGGATTCATGCTGAAAGGAAATGCACACAGGGCCGTGTGGTGTGTTCTCTCTGCCCTGTTTGAAAGAAGCACTTCTCTGGATAACGTTCTCAGAACCAGGTGACCAGCACACAGAGCTTGCCCGCGGGGGGGGAAATGGCGACTACGGTAAAAGCGTGCACACGCAACTGAACACTGGATCATGACTGGCTTTGGGCCCATGTATGACTTGGTGGGTCGGTACCACCGAGCTCAGGGCGGGTTCCCTCAAAGAACAAGCTTGAGCCTGGTGCTATGACACGTGGGCAGTGTTAGCTGTGACCTGAATCAGACCTCTCTCATGTGACCATGGCTAATGGCTAACATTGGCCTGTCAGCAGGAGCCTGCCCACTGTGGCCTCTCCAGCACAGTCTAGGGCTCCGGCTGAGGGCACTGACTCTACTCTGCTTCATCTGTTGTCACAGGACAGCGACCGAGGGGAGGAAGCATGATACACCCTTGAGGGATGATGTCATGTTTATTGAAATACAGTTTTCTGTTTTGTTTTGTTTTTTGTTTTTGTTTTTTGTTTTTTTATTATGCTTATCCGACTGACATTCTGATAGTTCCTAGCTCCGTGAGGTGTACCCACCTCAAGCATTTCTTACAAGACGTTGTGCACAATTGGTTAAAGATCTGGTAGAATTCTCCAGCAGAGGACAGAGGATGGCTCAAAGTTATTCATTAATTCCCCCAGAAGTTGGGTGTGTGGTAATCATAGCTTCTCAAAGGGAAGTCTCCTTGACCTTTGAGAGTCTCTTTAACATCAGGACGTTTATGTTGCTGCAGGGAGGAGATGGGGAGGCCCTCTTCCCCCCGTTGATTAACATATTTGAATGGTTACAGACACAGATCTCTCTCTGTCTCTGTCTGTCTCTGTCTGTCTCTCTGTCTCTGTCTCTCTCTTTCTCTCTCTGTCTCTCTGTCTCTCTCTCTCTCCCTCTCTCTCTCTCTCTCTCTCCTTCCTTCCATGGCTTTCCATCCTCATCCCTCCTTTGCCTCCTTCTTCGTCAGGGTCTTGTACATGCTGGGCAAGCATCTTACCGCTGAGCCACACTTCCAGACCTCAGTTCATTGGAGGAGGGGGTCTCACAGCGGCCTCCACCACCAAACACCGGAACTACAGGAGTGTGCCACTGTGCTACCATTGGCTGAGATTTCTAATCCTGAAGTTCCTTAGACAGAGGTCTTGGTCACGATATCGTTTTTTATTTACTTTTGGGTTTGCTATCTCAAGCTCTGCCTGGAGTTTTTGATTCTGTGTTTGTGAGGGACTGCTGTCTGCAGTTTTCTCGTCATTTCTGACTGGCTTCAGCGTCTGGATGATCCCACAAAATGGGCTGTGACGTATGCATGTTCTCATCTCTCAATTTACTAAAAAAAAAAGTTGGTGGCTTTTATTTTTTCTTTCCAGCGCTGGGAGTAGAATCCTGACTTGGGCGTGCTCCACCATTGAACTACACCCACAGCCTTTTACTAAGTTTCTCTGTAAGTTTCAGAGGCTGGCCTTGAACTTGTGATCCTACTGCCTCATCCTGGGATGTTGGGACTGTGCCACCAGGCTGTGCAGTGAAGCCATGAGGGCCTGGAGTGTCCAGTGGAGGGAGGGTCCTGCCTGTTTGAGCGCCCCCCTCCTCTAGTCTCTCTCCCATCCCTCTCCCTCCCCACTCCTCTTCCCTCCCCTGTCACTTTAGCACATCACACCTTCCAAGCAGTCTGTCCACTTTCTCACGCCTCTGTAAGTTGAGCAGTGATGTCAGCACTGACCTCACAGATGTCACAGCGGCCTGGCCTCCCTCTTCCTGCTCAGTCTGGCTAGATGTTCATCAGTTTTATTAATCTTATCAGAGTCACCTCTGGGGTTCCCTGCCGTTCTCTATTGTTTTCTGCATGCCTGTCTGTAGGCAAATGGTTTCCTCTTCCTGCCTTCCCCAGGTCTGAGGAATTCCCTGAGAGTGTGTGTGTGTGTGTGCGCGTTATATGTCTGCCTGTGTTATATATGTGTGTTGTGTGTTTGTGTGTAGTGTGTGTGTTTTATATATCTGTCTGTGTTATATGTGTGTGTGTGTTATATGTCTGTCTGTTATATGTGTGTGTTGTGTGTTTGTGTGTTATATGTCTGTCTGTGTTATATGTGTGTTGTGTGTAGTGTGTGTGTGTTATATGTCTGTGTTATATGTGTGCATGTGTTATATGTCTGTCTGTGTTATGTGTGGGTGTTATATGTCTGTCTGTCTGTGTTATATGTGTGTGTGGTATGTGTCTGTGTGTGGTGTGTATATAATGTGTCAGTCTGTCTGTGTTATATGTGTGTGGTGTGTGGTGTGTGTGTGTTTGTGTGTGGTACATGTCTATGTGTGGTGTGTTTGTGATGTGTCTGTCTGTGTGTGTTATATGTGCATGTGTGGTGTGTGTCTGTGTGTGTATCTCTGTGTGTGTGGTCTGTGTGTCTATATGGTACATGTATCTCTGTGTGTGTGTTATGTGTTTTGTGTGTGTATGTGTGGTGTGTGGTGTGTGTTTGTGCTCTGTGTATCGTGTATTGTGTGTGGTGTGTGTGTGTGTGTGTGTGTGTGTGTGTGTGTGTAGCTGAACTGAACATTCAATTCACCGACTGGTTCTCAGCTCTCTGCAAACCCTCAGTCCAGCACGTTGGATCCTGGTGTGGCGGCCTTGTTCAGTCATCACAGTGAAGGCTGCAGTGGATTTTGAGATATTCCATCTGCCTTTCTACAAAAGAGTGTTACTGACAGGGGAGCAGTTCTCCAGAGAGAACTCACATGGTCGGGTCTGAACAAACTGGTAGCCGTCGCTGAGCCGGGCTCCCTTTGCTCTGTGTGGGAATCAGCACCCGGGGCTGGGGACCCATGATGACTGTGGACACCCAGCTCAGAAATAGGCAGTCCAGCGTCCATCTGGTGGCAGCAGCTTTGCAAACGGAACAGCAAGCCTGCGGGCTGGCCTCCTCCCTCCCTGCGGAGAGGATTTATCGTCTGCCTTTTCTTATGTTGATGTTGGAGCCAAAGTTTATTGGTTATAAATGTTAAAAACATAAATCTGCGGTAGCAATCCCCACACGTCGGGGAAGTCCACAGTCACACCTGGGCGGGCACCAGCATTGACATCCAAAGTAGGTGTAGTTGGGGCCATTGCCGATTCAGGAAGCGCTGTGACTCTGTCACCACGTCTCAGGAGGAACACCACGGGCTTTGGGTCTCTACCCACACTGTCGTCCCTAGGTAAGCAAGTGTTCATGTGACCAGGGAGGACAGACTGAGGATGGAGGGAGGCACTGCCTATGGGAACCTCTGCAGGAGCCGGCAAGCAGGGAGGGCAGGAAAAAAGAAAGTGGGCCCAGAGCAGGAGGCCATGGCCCTCTGCCTTCAAATCACCTCCCAACACCCTCTCCTGGAGCCCACACCGCTTGCGTCTGGCAGGCCTGCAGCTACGTCCTCCACAAAGCCTGGCATGTCAGACCCTTGCTGGGGTAGCCTTTGAATGATGTGTTAGACACCCGTCCTCCTTGTCTCCTTGAAGGGACAGGGACACAGAGCCACCGACAAGGGATGGAAAGAGAGAGGGGGAGGCTGGTGAGCAGAGAGAAGCCCCTTCAGCCCCAGCCTCCAGAGGGCAGTTGTGAGCCTCCCAGCCTGGCTCCTGACTCCAGAGCCAAGAATCTTCGAGATGAGCCCCCCTCCCACACAGTGAAGAAAAGACTCAGCGAGAAATACCGTTTGGAGCAGACCAACTCTTAGACTTCGGAACAAGATGACAAGCCTTGAAGCATGGTCATCACTGTTGGGGTAACCAGGAACCAGTTGTCACAAAGCAAAGGACTGGGGCTCTGGCCCCTGGCCTGCCACCACAATGACACTCTGACAGGTATCCCCACCACCTCACCACATGCAGCCGTTCCAGGCCTGCTCCACCCCTTTCCCTTCACCACTTGGAAATCCATTCCCTCCTCTGCTCTGTCCCTTCCTCCCCTCCCTTCCTCCTTCATTTCTTTCCTGCCCCTCCCTCAATTCTCTTCCTTCCTCTGACCTTTCCTTCCCTCCCCACCTCCCTCTTCCTTCCCTTACCGTCTCTCCCTTTCTTCCTTTCATTCTTCCCTGTCCTCAGAGGACTGTACAGAGGAATGGATGGGCTTGGAGCTGGCCCCTACCATACTCCTGGGACCAAGACCACCCTTTGTGGGCACTGGGTAAATATTTTCTAGTGAAGGAGCAGCATCTTGTCACTAGGGGCTAAGGCATCAATCCTGGGGTGTGCAGACACTAAAGTGCATGTGATCAGAGCCTGCCGGGGACTCGGGGAGCGGAGGCATATTCTTCCAGGGATAATGTGTGCCGTGGTGGAGCATGGGAAACCCATAGGCACAGAGAGGAGCTTGACTGTCCACTCATAGAAGCGAGGCTGAGGAACTGAGTGTCCTGGACACTGGGCATGAACTCTGGGGACAGAACTCTCTCTGTGCCTTTCCCTGAGCTCCAGAGCTACAGCACCCCAACACGTCTCTGTCCTTAATGTGACCTCTCACCTCTGTTCTCCCCTGTGGCACTTAGATAGTTGGCTTCAGGGTCCACTCTGAATCCAATGACTTCTTCTCTTGAAGCCTGCAGAGTGTTGAGGTTTGGCAGTTTACTATGTATTATAATGCTAAATACTGCCTCCCTTCCCCCAGACCTGGTTGCCCCCAGGGACAGAGAATCTATGCATACAATGTCACCTTGCTCCTTAAAAACTATTGGTTAAATAAAGGTAACCTGACCTATGGCTGGATAGGAGATAGGCAGGGGTTTTAGTTCCCAGGCTTGGGGTCTGAGGAGAGATCTCGAGGAGAGAAAGAGAGGAGAAGGAGAAGGAGAAGGAGAAGGAGAAGGAGAAGGAGAAGGAGAAGGAGAAGGAGAAGGAAGTGGAGAGACGAGAAAGCACTATGAGGTAAGAATCTTAAAAACATGGCCATGAGGTTGGGGGGCTGGTCAATTAGAGTTAAGAACTGCCCAGACAGGACATGGCAAGTCATATTGTGCGGTTATTGGCAGGGAGGTAGTAAAAACACAATAACTCAGAGGGTAGATATCTGCTAAGCTCTAGTGCATTAAGGGCTTATCATAAATATAAAAGTTGTGGATCTTTGTCTGGGAACTGAATGACCAAGTTTAAGATTAAATACCAACTGCAACAGCAGATACCCAGTTTTCATTCAAGGGTGTCTTAGTTAGGGTTTTACTGCTGTGAACAGACACCATGACCAAAGCAACTCTTATAAGGACATTTAATTGGGACTGGCTTACAGATTCAGAGGTTCTGTCCATTATCATCAAGGCGGGAGCATGGCAGCATCCAGGCAGGCATGGTGCAGGAGGAGCTGAGAGTTCTATGTCTTCATCTGAAGGCTGCTAGCGGAAGACTGGCTTCCAGGCAGCTAGGATGAGGGTCTTAAAGCCCATGTGCACAGTGACACACCTACTCCAACAGAGCCACAACTTCTAATAGTGCTGGGCTGTGACAAACCATAACAAAGGGTCTCCAGTTCAAACATAGGCACGTCTTTTGAATAGGGGACACCCGGCATACCAAAGGATAACCTGATGTTGTGGGGAGTCCAGCTATACTGTTCTGGCTTATCTCTTAGCCTCTGTGAGTGTCAGTTTCACCATCTGCAAAATGGGTCCCTGCACCCTAGACATCACCGGCCCCTCAGTGGAATGCCAGATGCCATTAGCCCAGAACTTGGCCATACAGTGGAATCTTGATAGCTTGCAACCAAAGATAACTCTTCCATGATAATCTGTGGCCAGCTATGGAACACTCATTCACCAGGAAACACAGTCCCAGGTGGGTGTCAGGGGCAGCCCTGCTAATACACTAAAGGCCTAAAATCAGCCATAGGCCTGACATACATGCCTGCTAACACAAAGTCTTGGGTCTCTGTGGGAAAATACTGAAACAGATGGCTATAAGCTATTGTAAACAAGCAGCTTTGGTGGAAAATTGCCAGCCTGAATAGTCATAGACCTCGTAGATAGGTAACCTTGGTGGACAGTACCAACTTAGATAAGGACAAGTGAATCACAGGCGGAGTCATAGTGACCTGTCCCCTGAACCTTCACCCAGCTGACACTCTGTTCTGGAAGATATCTGTACTCCCCCTGAACACCTAAATTCCTGCATCATCCCCTTCCCTACATCCTGCCATTTTGTGTATACAACCCCTGTGTGAAAAAGTAAAAATTACGATTTGATCAGACTATAGACAAATTGTCATTCTTTGTGTCTGCCTGTCCCCCTCCTCCCCTGCTCTTTTTCAGGTGACCTCCCCGGACTCCTGTTTAACGCCCTGCTGACCAGGACAGGTGAGGATTTGAAGGGACCTAGAAAGGTGCTGGAAGATAAGATACTGGTTCATCCCACCCTCCTGTGGTCCCAGGAGGAGGCTTCCCAGTTGTAAGCTGCAGTTCACCCCCCAGGCCACCAACGGCAAGGCAAGCCTCCTTGGTGGCTGCCCTCCAGCCTGCTGTGGATCAGGCTGAGAGCATCTATGCCAGCGACACCCTCTGCGTTCCCAGCATGTCAGCCAAGGGTGAGCCTCCCCTGCACAGTTGGAAGACAGTTTGGAAGGCCTGTTGTGGCATTCTTGGCTGGCCACAGCTCCTAGGAGATAAACGTCCTTCCCAGATGCCTCCTGCTCACCCTCCCTGGCCTCTCAGCCTTCACCCAGCTCCTGGCCCTTATAAATGCTGAGTCTCTCGCTGCAGTTGCTCACCCATCACCCCAGCCCTGTGGTGCACTGAGCCAGAAGACCTGTCTTTCCCAGTTGGCGCCAGCCCTACCAGGGAAGAGGCCTTCAGTGAGTCTGGATTAGCGGTTTGGGCTTTGGAACATTTCCTTTTGGATAAAATGCAAATATTGGATAAAATTCACACACACACACACACACACACACACACCACACACACACACACCAATTTCAGAGACACAGCCTGAGAAACAAAACATCTCTTCAGCTTTTTCTCTGAAATGGCATCAGTGGCCGACACAGAGCTCAGCCACCAGGAGGGGTGAGTTCCCCTCCAGAATACCATGGCTTGGTCCAGTGAACCAGGAGCTGTTCCCTTGGTTAGAAAGCTTGACTTTTCCCACCCAGGCTGCAGGAGGCCTCATAATTAGAAAAATGGAAGTTGTGGGTGAGCTGGAGATCAGGGCCAGGACGTGGCTGTGCCACTCTGCACTCTGTGGGTTGAGAAACTCCATGCAGGGCACACCAGCACTCAGGCTAAGGTCTCAGAGGGCCCTGCCCTGAATCAGCAGTCCCCACACACTGACAAGGTGGTCTCTCCCTCCACCTTAGCCCAGGCTATTTCCTGCTTCTAGACCTGGACCTTCAGTTCTCTGCCACCCCCCAACCTGCATGCATCCCCAGACAGCGTGCATGCTACGTGGAAATAAGATCCTTGAGAGACAGTCCATGGTTCAGAGGAACGAGTCCAATCCCATTTAAGTTTGTTTATCAGCAAATGAAAGCAGACATATAAAAATGACCAGAAGGAGACACAATAGCGTATTGTGGAATCCGCTGCCTGTGGCTGATGGGTCTTTTTCCTTCATTTCCTTCTGTAAATTTTCTTAATTCTACTTTCGTAACACAAAAACATTATTTCTGAAACCACCGTTGGAGGCCAGCATGAGCTACTTGAGAGAGTGGCGTCAGCCTTCACAGAGAGCCAGAAGCCCCCGGGGGACTGAGTTCTTTGAAGAGTCACTTTTTAAAAACTCAGAAATAATCGGCATAGCTGAGCCATCCACTCCACTGGGATTGGAAAGTCTCCATTAGTTAAAGTGACTTACTGAGTCACAGGAAATTTCTCCACTGGACTGAACCGTGACTCCAGTTCCCAGGCATTTATGGATGGACCACTCTCCCTGGCCTGGCCTCAGCCTGGCAAAGCCGCCATGTTCTGGCTGTGGGGGATGGGATGCTCTATTGAGTGGAGAACATGCAGAGTCAGTTTTTGCATCCACTCAACAAGCACCCGTTGAGCCCCCTACTCAGTGTCAGGCTCATGCTGGGTTGCAGAGGACACATCAGTGTGTAGAAAAGTCAGTCTCCCTCCTGCTCGTCCCCCGCCCACTGCTCATGAGGCCCACAGAGCATGCTCAGAAAGCCCAAGAGGAGAAACCTCAAGGGCTCCGTGAAGAAAGATGGAAGCAGATAATAGGAAACTACGTCCTACAAAACCCAGGGTTAAGCCACCCCGCTGCAGCCTCAGAATGTAGCCGGAGAAAGGATCACCATCAGTGGCTCGGGCCAAGTAAGACTATGTCCCCAAAATTTTGTACACAGAGACAGGCACACAGAGAGGCTAGGAAGAGCCAGGCAGAGGCCAGGAGTGGAGCTACAGGCAAGCAAACAAGGACGACCAGACAGAGCCAGCACCCGAGGATGAGCCTGCGCATCCTACGCACAGCCCACGGGACAGTCAGCTTCTCCACACCACGACCTCCAGCCTCTAAAGGAAAGTCATGGAGAAATTCCTCACTCCCTTCCCTGTCTGTGGATGTGGGTTATGGAAGTCCAGGAAACCAAAGCAGAGGGCGTCGAAGAAGAGACAGATGTCCCCGAGTCCCACTCAGCCTGAGGCATGAGATCTGCCCAAGCTGGTTGGCACAGGCCACCACAAGGGGAGAAAGTGATATATGTTTAAATGTATATACGTGTTTTGTCTGCATGTCTATCTGGGCACTGTATGCTTGCAGTGCCTGTGGGACCCAGGAGAAGGCATCAGGTTCCTTGGAACTGGAGTTACAGACAGTTGTGAGCCATCCTGTGGGTTCTAGGAATCGAACCCAGATCCTCTGAAAGAGCAGCCAGTGCTCTTCATCACTGAGCTGTCTCTCCTGCCACGAGATGGAGAGACATTTGAAGAAGTCAGTTGGACCCTGATGCATGATGGGACAGCAATGACTGAAGCTATGGTCTTGCTCAGGAGTCCCCAGAAACCTATACATGGCTGGTGCCAGGATGCTACAGGTCACCTGGCCCAGAGTACAACCTTAGTATGTTCTGATCACGTGGATATGTATGTGCACCAGGCAGCAGCCGCTCCAGAACAACACCAGAGCCCTGACAACTTCCTGGTGGTACTCGGCCTCTGAGAGCGGCTGGTGGAAGGAGGAGCCAACTGTATAATCATATATCACAGATGCTGAACCCTTCTGTGTTCAGGAGCTGCTCTGAGCACTGAGCACACAGCAGGGAAGCTGAACAGACAGGAGACTCCCAGAGTAGCTTCCACATACAGGAGATGGTGCTCGGTTCTGAGCCCTAAGTCTGGAAGACAAGGTCCCTGCACATGGAAAAGGCTGGCTGTGGCGCTATGAAGAGACCTGTAGTCTCTTGAGACATTGTCCCCTAAGAAATACTGCTAGCTGACTTCAGGTGCTCGGAAAGGAAGGGGGAAGGGATGGCTAGACAGACAGGTGGAGAAAGGAGGGAAGGTAGGAGGGAAGGAAGGAGAGAGGGAGGGAGGAAAAGAGAGAGGGAGGAAGGAAAGGAATGAAGGGAGGGAGAGAGGGAGGCAAGGGAGGAGGAAGGGAAGGAGGAAAAGAAGAAGGAAAGGATGAATGGATAGATTAGTACCTGGGTAGGTTGCTGGATACTTGGGTGGATAAATGGGTACATGAATAGGAAGATGAATAGATGATACACACATAGATTGATGTGTGTATGAATAGGTGGATAGATGGTTGGATTACAGGTATGTGGACGAGAGGTTGCATGAAGCAATTAGGTGCATGGCTGGCTGGGTGGAGGGATGGATAGATGATTACATGGACGAATGGGTGGATGAATGAATGGGCAGCTCCAAGGTACCGAGGCATAAGCACTGATTCTCTGAGATGGACCTCTGCTCCAGGGCCCCAGGCCAAAGTCAGGATGCTACCGATGGCTCCAGGAGAGAGTCCACCATCAGAACTGCTGTGTCCTCAGGAGGACTGTGCCTGTGTCCCCCCCGGAAGACCATGCCCTTCATCCTCAAAGCCAATCACTCTGAGCTCCTTCTATCAGGTGACAAGTCCTGGCTGATTCTTAGCTCAGTCACCCTGGCAATGGCTCCTGAATGCTGCAGGGCAGTGCACACACAGGCTCTTGGGATGCAGATGCGGACAGATCGTGTGTCCTTTATCCAAATGACCACAGGTACCACAGCCAGGCCCTGCAAGTCCAATCATTATGGTCTCTGAATCAAGGCAGGGGTGCTGTTGTCACCCTACTTTTCAGAGAGGGAAAGAGACTTGCCATAGTCACGCAGCTGTGCCAAGCGGAGGACAGTGATGCTCCTGTCCTGTTGTTGGGTAGACCATGCCTGTGTACAGTCTGAAAGAGGCATGGCCAGGCTCTTCTCAGATCAGCCAGGACAACCACACAGAAGCCTTTGCTCTGAAACACCACTCCAGAAAGATGTGCCCGTGGTGCGTGAGCCTGGCGCCTCTGAGATGTCAGAAATGGAAGCTTTTCTGAGCTCTTGATGGTCCGGGTACTTGAGAGGATGCTGCCTCGATTCCCTTACTCCCAGACAATGTCGCCCAATTGGGGACAAAGCTGGGAAGTGCTGCCTGAACCCAGCTGTGAACCATGAAGAACCTGGAGACCACTCAGGGGTCCTGCACAAAGGATAGCAAGTACAAGGTTTTTGTTTGTTTCTTTGTTTCATTCCTGTGATTGACAATGTTCCCTGGGGGCTGGGGAGATGGCTCCATGGTTAAGAGCCCTGGGTTCGGTTCTCAGCACCCACATTGTGACTCACAACCATCTATAACTCCAGTTCTAAGGAATTTGATGTCCTTTTCAGAACCTCATGAGCACTCGGCACACACATGGTGCACAGACATACATTCAGGCAAAAATCCATACACATAAAATAAATAAATCTAAGAAAAAAAAAAAAAAACTAAAGAAAGACAAGGAAAGGCTTCCCACTTAGGTCCTGCTGCCAGGATGGCTGTTCCTTTAAAAAGAAAGAAGTGTGGTCCTGGCAGAGCTCACTGGAGCAGTAAGAAATAAATCTTACTAATTGTTGTGGAGACAGAAAGCAAAACAAACGGACTTAAGTACAATGTTACGATGTAAGAAGAAAAAACATCAGCCTGGGAGGGCTTCCCCGGGCATCAGGCTCTGACTAGAGAACCATCTACTCTAGTGACTGCATCCCTCCTTCTGGCCTTTCTTCCAAGATGCTTTGTTTCACACGGGGAGGGGGCTGAGGGGAGGAGTTTCTGACTAGAACAAAGGGCTGTAAGATGGTGGTAGGGATACCTAAGGACCTGATGGCGGAGGGGCACGCCATCAGGCAGCAACTGAGGAGCATCCTCATCCCAGAGGCAGGAAGTCCCAACATCCAAGGTCACCTTTGCCCAGACATGGCTGAGCTTGTTCACTCAGTGCCACTTGCTACAGAAAAGCCTGAAACTCTCAGGCAGGTGTCCAGCAAGTCTGAACTTTTGAAGGTTGGTCCTGTTCTTGTTAAATTCCATCCTGCTATCAACCCTCTATCCTTTCTGGACATGTGACAGAAGTCTGAAGAATCTAGACAGTCCTAATCAGGATGGCTGAGTGACTCGGGCAGGGGAAAAAAAAACCATTTCCCCGGGTGGAGAAAGCGAGGCTTGGAGAGCTGTCGTAAGCCATATCCCAGCAGCCTCCTGGCTAGGAAGCAATTTGAGCTTTTAGGTGACTCAAAACTAAGCCAAGACTTTGAAGCTTGTCAGGTTTCCAGCACTTTCCAGTACACGGTAGCCCCAGTGGAGAGCCCACTTTCTATTCTTACCTTTCTGCACAGGTTTAAGTCCAGGAAACAGGCCATTGGCCCTGGCAGCAGCTCCTCCTGACCCCGCTTAACTCTGGTGAACGCCTCAGGTGGACAGGGACAGGATACAGGCCTAGGCACTAGTGTGACAAGCGGTCTGAACTCTTGCATGAGATTGTCTAGGGAGGCCAGTTGGGACAGTCCCTATCTTCTATCTCAAGACACACACTGAGTCTCTTCCTGTCACCCAAGCTCTAAAGAGCTGTCAGCAGCCACTAGGCAGTGTGGCAAGTTTTCTAGATCTGGGATTTAGGGTATGTGGCTGACTTGGGTCACCTGGGGGGAAAGATAGGTAATGTAGTTGATAGGTGGTGTTCAGTGTTAGTGCAAAGGCCCTGGGGCAGGGAGTAGCACTGGCTTCTGGGAGGGGTGGGCAATGCATGTTAAATGCTAACACTTCCAGATCTAGAATCACCTTGGAGATAAGCCTTTGGGTGTGTCTGTGTGGGATTATCTAGAGTAGATTCATTGGGGAGGAAAGACCTTAAGTAAGGGTAGCATCATTCCTGGGGCTGGGATCCTGACAAAATAAAAAGGAGAAAGTGAGTGTGTCCAGCATCCATCGCTCTCTGCTTCCCCGCTGTGGATGCCGTGTGATCAGCCACCTCGTGTACCTGCCTCCGTGCCTTCCCATCATGAGCCAAAATAACCCTTCTTCCTTTAAAAACATATTTACTTCCACATGTTTGGGTATCTTGTCTGCATTTATCTCTCTATATCACAGGCATGCCTGATACCTGCAAAGGCCAGAAAGGCCATCAGATTCCCTGGAACTAGAGTTAGAGACTGTTGTGAGTCCCACCCCACTCCCACCCCATGTGGGCTCTGCGGATCAAGCCCTGGTCCTCTGGGAGGGGAGCCAGTGCTGTAACCACTGAGCCATCTCTGCGGCCCCATCTCTCTCCACTCCTTAAGCTACTCCTGTTGGTGTCCGGCCTCAGAAAGGAGAAAGGTAACTAACGCACACACCTGTGAGGCCCCACAGCTTCTGTCCAGTGCAGAAACAGAAGTCACCAGCAGGGAGGGCGTGAGATGCCTGCTCACTCTCCATCTCAGGTGACTCCCTGCCTCACTTCAGAGTCTGGACCAATGAAGGAGTACTGAGAAGGCCGAATTCCAGGGAATAGCTCTGGCAGGTTTGTAAGGGCTCCCTGGGGACACACTGACCCACAGCAGAGTTGGATGTCCCAGTCACCCTGTCTTCTCCCACACACCACCCCACTCCCAGTGACTAAGGGAGATGATATTAAAGTGGAGCTAGCTGTCCCATGTCACTACTGGCTGCACCCTGTCTCCCACACTCTCCCTCCAGGGCCCAACCTGACCACAGGACAGAACGGGGTGGGGGTTGGGAGGTAGTACAATTTGAGAGAGAGCTTGCCTCATATGCAAGAAGCCATGGGTTTGTGTTTGGAAGATCCGACACCATACAAACCAGGGATGGTAGAAGAAGCCTTAATCTGCAGCACTGGGGAGGAGGGAGCAAAGGGATCGGGAGTTTAAGATCATCTTTGATTATATAGATGGCTCTGGGCCAGCCTGGACTAGATGAGACCCTGAGTTAAATACATACATACATACATACATACATACATACAACATACATACAAGAACAAAACAAAAAAAGACAACAAAAAACAAAACATACACACACATAAACAAACTTGGAACATACCCACTTTGTGCTGGCTGAATGTCACCCCCTGTCCAGGTGACAGGCTGCCACTGTGCTCAGGAGAGCGGTCTCAAGTCATTTGCTAGGAGAGCACGCCCTGCAGAAGTCAGCACCTGTGTACCTCCTAGGAGCGGGAAAGGGGATGCCGCGTCTCCTGCATCATACCCGCTGGCAGCACCAGCACACGCCAGGAGAGTTCCCTTCCAGTCTTCCTCACAGTGCGAAGTGAATGACTGACAGACATGCCTGCCATGGACAGCGGGGCTCTCAGAGAAAAGACCTCCGTGTGGCTGTGTGTGAACCGGAACCCCGGGCATCAAGGAGCAGAGACATAGCAGCCATGCACGCACGTGTACCACAGCATCCTGAGAGATCGGGGACAAGACATTGATTCTGACTGGATAAACCTGGGCCAGGCCCCAGTGCTGCGGTTTCTCAGGAGGTAAGTCAGTGGCTGAGAGCACTCAAAAGATTCCAGTACAGCTCTGGGTGCTGATTAAAACTTCCATTTTACTACCAGGGCTCAGAGAGGGAAAGTAATCTGCCCAAGGAAACACAGCCTGAAAGCCATGAAATCAGGAGAATGGACACCAGGATCTTACTGCTCCTCCCCTCAAAATTCTACAGGGGAGGGTGTGTTGTTTTAAGTGAAAGTCACCCTCGCAGGTTCATATGTTTGAGTTCTTGGTCCCGAGTTGGTGGAACTGTCTGGAAACGAATAAGGTGTAGCCTGTTAGAGGAGGCGTGTCACTGGGGGTAATCTTCGGGGGGTTCAAAACACTCAGGCCCTTCCCAGGGTGCTCCTTCTACTTCTATTTGTGGATCCAGATGAGAGCTCTCAGCTGCTGTCCCATCGCAGAGCCTGCCGGCCTGTTGTTGCCACGCTCCTGGCCATGACAGTGATGCACTCTCTTCCTTCCGGAAGAGAGAAACCCTTTCTTCTCTAAGCTGCCTTAGTCACTGTGACGTATCACAGCAATTGAGAAGCGACACAGATAGGGAAGTCATAGCCCATGTGCCCAGGGCTGAGTTAGCATCAGAACCAGCCTCCCGAATGAACACAAAACCGAAGGTACAGAGAGCCCTGGCTGTATGCTGCTGCAGGCCCGAGTTCCAGATACCATCGGGGCTGCATGCAGTCTGGATGAACACCAGAGCAGATGCTGGGTCGGAGCCCTGCCCCACGGGGAGAGGGGATTCACACAGGCTTCCATAGAGTGTGTTCTCATGAAAGCCAGCCTGGCTGGGACACGCCAGTAATCTCGTACGGCTTATCTGCTGGCTTTCTTCCTGTCCCCAGCCAGCGCTTGCCCCAAGGGAGGGTCTGCGTGTGTGGGAACATAAGACACAGAGAGAGCTGGATTGTTTGGGGGTCGTGGTAAGTGAAGAAGAACATAGCCAGCTTCCTGAAACGTGGGGAACCCGCTGCTATGAGGATCTAGGGGTCAGCCTGACGGTTTATTGTTCTTTCCAACACCCTCAAGTTCGAACACTGGGAGCTTGGCACAGCATGTGGTGACTCCAGAAGATTGTTACTCACTTCTACCTCAGCACCCCAGCCACCAGACTGGACCCGCACCCATGACTCTTTAATGAGGGTTCTCTCCCAAGCAAGACACACACAGTGGAAATACTATAGATATGCTCACGGTGAAACCCCAAACTCTCTGAGCCAAAACCTAGGGTGGCAACTGGTCCACAGGAGAGCAACGGGGGTTCACCCCAACAGTGTCCCCCACCCTGGTGGGTTTAAGTGTTTTAATGATTTATTACTATTAGTATGTTTAATTATGTGTCTGTGTGTATGTGTGCCTCATGACTATGGTGTCCGCGGAGATCAGAAGAAGGCATTAGATCTCCTGGGGCTGGAGCTGTAAGATGTTGTGAGCCTCTTGTATAAATGCAGTCTCCTTATTATTCTCCTTAGGAGAATAATATTGAATAAATTAAATAAAATTATACACACACACATATATATGTACATACATATGTACACATACACATATACCGTATACATATACATATCCACACATCTGACACATCTGAGAAATGGCACAGTACACATTACATCCTGAACGTACATCTTTTCTACCTCGACGGTTCACTCACCGAACCCTGAGAATCACTGTGCAGATGTTCGCACAAAACTTCCTTATTCCTTGTTGACTGCTGTCTAGTACTCCGTTGTAGGGGTTCAGTGCATTCAACCGCACCTAGGACATTTTGGTAATTTCCTGAGTTGAACTGAAGGAAGCATCCCCTCCAAGGTCTTGGTAACAAGGAGAGGCATTGATGTTTGCTCTTAGGCTCCTGCGCCAGCTGCTCTGGCAGAACAGCAGTGCGCCTGCTGGTATGAGCCATTTTGGAAAACCTTTCCACAGCCCAAACACTTGATGCCCCAGTGCTAGAGGCTGCATCAGAGGTTTGCTTGCTGAGAGGATAGAGGGTCTGCGATAGACACCGTGAGGGCCTCCTGACTCTTGGATGTGATTGGACGGTGCTGGGTGTACTCTGTCATCCAGGGCATCTTCCCCAAAGTGCCCTGGGTTTGGGAGTATTTCTGCCGCAGCAATCCTTAACCACTTCCTGTTCTCTCATTAACCCTGCCCTCACCCTCTGTGGCTTCCTCTACCCCAGCCAAGGTGGGTCTGTGTGGCGGTGACTCAGGAGCCGGGTCCTGCCTGCTGAGTCAGCCCTGCACTTCCGGCCCTCGGCCTTCAAGGGCCCCTGAGCTGAGACACAACACAGGCCGGCCTGGCTTCTGTCCCTTCCTGAACTTTCCCCTTGGACTTTTTGTGTTCTGCCCAAACCTGGCGCCTGCCAGCCCGCACTGCCAGAACTCAGAGACCAGGCCAGCCTGGGAGCGGCCAGCAGTGTCCAAAACAGAAAGAAGTCAGAGTGGCTTTAATGCTTCTTGCCACGGAACTGAGGTCACAGCACGGAGGGAGATGTGAGTGTGAGTCCACCTCCTGGTTTTCCCACATGGCCCTGGCCGGGAAACCAGTATGCGACAGGAAATCGGCTGGAGTGCCCGCCAGAGAGTGACTGCCTGGCCTTGGTTCAGGATGCTCATGAGGTCTGTGTTTTTCCCAAGTAAACAAGATAGAAAGGCCACCTCGAAAGCAGGGCCCCTGCATACTCCACAGCTTAGGGTTGTGAATGGAGATGGGACTTAGCTTGGAAGGTCTCCAGGAGCCCAATAAGCAAGGGCCCTTAGAGGCGACACCTGGGAATGGAGGTAGCCTGCCCCTGTGGTGGTGGGTGAGAGGCTGCCAAGAAAGAATGTTTCCCAATTCCAACGAGGACAAGTGAGTTAGCTGAGGAGGGACAGAGTCCCAGGCCATTAAACAAGACAAGGTGGGTGTCCTGGGTTGTTTTTTATTGCTGAGATTAACACCATGACTGTCTTAGCTACTTGTCCTTGCTGCAAAAAGACACCATGACCAGGGCAACTTACCAAAGAAAGTTTATTGGGGGCTCACAGTTTCAGAGGATTAGTCCATGACTATCATGGCGGGGCGGGGCGCATGGCAGCAGGCAGGCATAGCTCTAGAGCAGTAGCTGAGATCTTACACTCTTATCCGCAAGCCCGGGGCAGAGAGAGCACTCTGGGCTTGGTGTGGGCCTTTGAAACCTCAAGACCCTCTCCTGGTGACACACTTCCTTCAATGAGGCCATACCTCCTAATAATTCCCAAACAGTTCTATCAATTGAGGGCCAAGCATCTGAATATATGAGACTACGGAGACCATTTCCATTCAAACCACCTCAATGACCAAAAGCAACGGGGGAGGAAAGGATGTATTTCAGCTTACATGTTATAGTCTATCATGCGGGTGGGGGGGGGGGCAGGTGAGGCAGGAACTGAGGCAGAAGCCATGGAGGAACAGTACTTGCTCTCAGTGCCACCGCAGTGGGCTGGGCCCTCCCACACCAATCATTAATCAAGAAAATGCCACACGGTTTTGCCTGCATGCAGACCGGATGGACACATTTGCTCAATTGAGGTTCTCGATTCCCAGGTGACCCTAGCTTGTATAAACAAAACACAGTGGGGAACACTGCCAGCCCCTCAACATTGTCTCCACTTGGCTCTAAGGCCATGGCACTCTGGATACGTTTCTGTTACTTCATTCTGATCTAGTCATCATCTACAGAAGTGTCTGAGACAGGAGGATCGCTTCCAGGAGTCACAGAGGGGCCCCAGCCTCTCTGACCCATGCCAGCTGCTGCCCCGCCCTTCACCGAACTGAATTCGTAGCCCCAACCACACACGACAGACCACTGAAGGCAGAGTTCTCAACTTCAGCAGTTGTCTCCTTTGGGAAACGTTTTAAATAAAGCAAAATAGTCCATTTGTGGTGACTATGGGCTTCATTGGCCTTGAAATCCTGCTCCGTGGCTCTTTCCAGGATGGTCTGATTCAGTGGCACCGGGAGAGCTAAAGTTGGGTACTTGCTCAGCTTAGTGTTTTGTTTTGTTTTGTTTTGTTTTGTTTTGTTTTGTTTTGTTTTGTTTTGTTTTGTTTCAAAGAATTTTCAAGAACCCTGAATCTGTGGCTGGTTGCTTAGAGCACAGCTTTGCCTGAGCCCTTCGTCTGCTCTTTCCAGGTGTGTCCTGTATGCATTATCCTCAGTGGACGTTCTAAGGTGGCTCAGGGGCTTGTAAGGGTGAGAGTTTCCTGTGCTGTGGAGACAGGAATCAGTGCACAGTAACAATAAATAGTGGTGTGTGTGTGTGTGTGTGTGTGTGTGTGTGTGTGTGTGGTGTATGTGTGTGGTGTATGTGTGTATGTGTAGTATATGTGTGTGGTGTGTGTGTGTGGTGTGTGTGTGTGAGACTGACTGCAGTGTGTATGTCTATCTAATCGACTGACTGACTATGGGGTGTTTGTGTGTGTGTATGTGACTGACTGACTGATTGACTGTGGTGTGTGTGTTGTGTGTCTGTCTGTCTGACTCCCTTATTCTCTTTCTACCCTTTTGGAGATGATCTCATTTAATCTGAAGGACATCAATTCGGCTAGACTGGCTGGCCAGCGAGCCTGGACCCTCCTGTCCGAGCCTCTCCAAGGACTGGGATCACAACTGTGCACCCCAACACCCACACTCACAAACTCACAAACAGGCAGACACACTCCCAGTCTCGCACACCCACACTGACACCCGAACAGGTTCACACTCCTCCACTCAGCCACACACACACACACACACACACACACACACACACACACACACGACAACGTGCAGTCAATGGAGAATGATTCCCTCCGCTCTGCAGAGGGATTGTGTTTAATGACAGTTGTGTGCAAGTGTGTAAACACGAGTCAGAGCTTCGTTTACCCTGGAGATTCCTGCTGGTGCTCTTTGTCCTGCTGGGGTCCTCTGAGGTGAAAGCTAGGAAGTAGAAAAGCACAAAATACTCAGAGACCACAGATCATCTCTGGCTGCAGCAGAGAGACTGTTTTCACAAATTCACAGTGGATTCTGAGAGCTTCAGGCTGCACTCTTCCATGTCCAAGAGGGGTCACAGCACTGTGCAAGCTGAGGTGCTGCCCACACAAGAGGCACGGAGACAGTAAAGTTCTATTACCACACACACCCCCCCCACACACACACACCCATGAAGCTCCCAGGAGGTCCAGTAAGGAAGTCACTCTTGCTTTAGTCATGACAACTGCCATGGCCCCCATCTCTGTGGCTCAGACCTCGACATAATTCTGCAGGGGAAAGCATCACCCCTTTCTAATGAGCTGGATATCTGCTAGCTGGTCTGTCAGGTTGTCTCCTCTGCAGACTGCGATGAGTAGATTCAGGTCAGCGTGTGCACAAGCTGGACCTGCAGCTCGGCACCCTTCTTAAGAGAGACAAGAAGGGGAGCCAATGTGTGGCATACAGCCTGATTCTAAAGCCACCTGTGCAGATATGCTGAAAACTGGGGTTGAGCATTTGTCTGGAATATAGAAAGACGATGTAGACCCCACTGTGGGTCAGCAAGTGTTACTCCCTCACTCCTGCAAGGGAGAGGCACTGCAGTCCCCACACAAAGGTCAAAGGTCATGAGAGGCCCCGCCTGCCCTCCCAGGGGTTGTTTGCCATGGTTAATCCCGGCTGTCACCTTGATTGGACTGAGAATAACATTGAACAGTGACTCCCAATCTGCAGGGTGTGACCCCTTTGGGGATGACCGACCCCTTCATAGGGTTTCCTATCAGATATCCTGCGTATCAGATATTTACATTATGTTTTGTAACAGTAGCACAATGGCAGTTATGAAGTAGCGATGAAATAATTTAATGGTTGGGGGGGGGTCACCACTACATGAACTGTATTCAAGGATCGCAGCATCAGGAAGGCTGAGAACCGCTGCTCTAGAGGATTAGCAAGGCACGTACGTGGGAGTAGCTGTGAGGGTATTTTCATAGAGCATCACCCTGAGTGTGTGTGCTATTGTCAGAGGCTAGGAACTGGACTGAATTAAAGGCAAAAAAGTAAACCCACTGGAGTTCTGTCTGTCTGTCTGTCTCCCTACCTCCCTCATCTGGAACTTCTGACCATCAATAATGACCTGACCATTCAATAAAGGAGCAGGAGATGATTCATGGGCTGCATCTGGACCTGGAGAGGGGGCCCCCGTGGTGGTATGAATGAATATGGCCCCCATAGACGCATATATTTGAATACTTGATCCCCAGTTGGTGAAACTACTTGGGAAGGATTTGGAAGTACGGCCTTGTTGGAGGAGATGTGTCACTGGAGATGGGCCTGGAGCCTTCAAAAATCTATACTGTTCCCAGTGACCTGTGTCTTCCTTCTGCTTATGGATCACATGTGAACTCTCAGCTGCTGCTCCGACGCCATGCCCGCCAGCCTGCTGCCAACCTCTCCATCATCCTAGTCATGGGTACACACTCTGAAACTGCAAGCCCCAACAATTCCATTCTTCTATAAGTTGCTTGGGTCACAGCAATAGAAAAGTAACTCAGACAGCAGGCCCTAAGGAGTGTGTCTCCACCTATGGGAACTTTCTTACTCAACAGTCAAATCCCACAGAACTTCTTCCAGCAGCAGAAAGAAATACACGTGGTAGAAAATACAGGCTGGGTGATGGTGGCCCACGCCTTTACTCCCAACATTCGGGAGGCAGAGGCAGGTAGGTGGATCTCTGAGTTTGAGGCCAGCCTGGTCTACAGGGCAAGCTTCAGGACAGCCAGGGCTACACGGAGAAACCCTGTCTCACTGGTGAGTGGAGAGGAGGGGGAGAGGAGGATTGGGGAGAGAGAGAATATGTCCCTTTGCTGGAGACAATAACATTATGCTTGCTTTGCACACCCAAGGCCCTGCAAAAAAAAAAAAAAAAAAAAAAAAAAGAAGAGCAGAAAGAAATAGAAGTAACTGAATGAAATCGCCTGCCACACATGAACTCAGGACGTGAGGTCACCCAGCGCACATGAGCTCAGGATGTACCGCCTTGTTCTCCATAATCCATTTTCCTCACTCAAGGGAAGGGCTGGAACTTGGAGTCCCCACTATCCTGGATCAGGCTTCCCTTCACCCAGGTCCTACCTGTTCACAACTGCCCTGTAATTTGAGCTCCAGGGCAACCAGTGCCCTCCCCTGGCTTCTCTGTGCACTGTACATATCTGCGTATACATGCACATATACGCACACTTCAAAATAAAAATAAGAATTAAAAAGAATGTCAAAGACCAGTTGCTGGAGTTTTTGCTGGGAAGGGCTTAATGGTCATTTAATTAACATAATTCTTCAAAAACTGTATGTGCTATCAGATATGTGAGAATCCTACCAGGCCAAGAGCCCAGGACCTGATATTTGCCGGATGACCAGCACAGACCCACTCTCCACAGCTCGTGGGTTTTAATGTGAAGAGAGACTCAGTGTCGTGATTTCAGGCTTCTGTCCCAGCCACTGGGAAAGTGCCACATGGGCTGAGGAGATGGGAAGACCAAGTTTGGATGTCAGAACCCAGTAATGGCGGGGTGGGCGTGGCCTCCCTCCTTTAATAGGAGTGTGTAGGAGGCAGAGATGGGATCCGGGGAACAAGCTCCCTAGCTAGACTCTCCCAGTCAGCAAGCCTGGCTCAGAGAAACCCTGCGTCAGCAAAGGGGTTTGATGGAGGAAGAGCCTCAGTGTTACCGTCCCATGGGAACTCCTCGAGTGCACATGCACAGAGATGGACAAGCTCACACGTGTGAACACGCGTGTCACACACACACAGAGTGAGAGAGAGTGAGAGAGCATGAGAGCGAGAGCGAGCGAGAGAGAGAGAGAGAGAGAGAGAGAGAGAGAGAGAGAGAGAGAGGCATGTGCCACATGTTGGGTTTCAGAGCGGTGGCTCTCAGTCAAGTTCTGTAGCCATCGATTGACGTCACAGCATAAAACCCGAGCTGTGGTTTGTTTCAATAAACACAGGAGTGAGCTGTAAAGGTAAAGGAATACTTTCTCCATTTTGGTTTCAAAACATTATCTGGTTCTAACAGCGATGGTTCTCCCCCACCAATTCGGAACGCCCCAGTGGCCTGTGCTGACGCCTGAGCGAGCTTCCCTGCTTGGTTACATCAAAAACTCATCGGGTTTATGGTTTTGTTTTTTTTTTGTTTTGGTTTTTTTTTTTTTTTTTTTTTTTTTTGGTTTTTTCAAGACAGGGTTTCTCTGTGTAGCCCTGGCTGTCCTGGAACTCACTCTGTAGACCAGGCTAGCCTCGAACTCAGAAATCCTCCTGCCTCTGCCTCCCAAGTGCTGGGATAGAGGTGGTAATTGTGCTATACATTTGGGGTTGTTTTAAATTAAATAATACATGTTCTAGAAGGTTCAATGTGTGTAACCCTCTTAGGCTAAAGATCTTCAGGGTTCTCAATAATCTCTCTGTGTATTTCCCTGTGCATACAATTGTCCGTATATGGGCACAGGTCCCTGTGTGTACACATGTCCCAGTATATGCATATGTCCCTGTGTGCACACATGTCCCCGTATGTACACATGTCCCTGCGTGCACATCTCTCTGTGTACACATGTCTCTTCATGCGCGTGTTCCTGTGTGTGCCTATGTGTGGAGGTCAGAGTTCAACTTTCGCAGTCATTCCTCAGCCACTGTCCACTTTGTCCCGTGAGACAGGGTCTCCCACTGACTGGGAACCTGCTGTCACCCAAGGCTGTCTGGCCTTGAAGCCTCAGGAAAGTTCCTGTTTCCATCTTCACAGTGCAGGGGTGGGGGGAGCCTACGCCACCACACCCAGCTTTTTATATGGGCTCTGGGATCCAACTCAGGTCTCCCTGGTCTCCAGGCGAGTACTTTACTGCCTGAGCTGTCTCCTCAGTCCTTGATAATTTTGAAGATTATTAAAGGGACCCTGCCTGGGACCACAGTGTTTGGGAACCACTGCTCTGAGCACTTCCTGTCATTTTTCCCCAAACTAAAAGCCATCTGGGACCAGCTCTGCAGAGCGGGAGGAGTTTAGATGGCAGATCACACGGCCTTTGTCCTCCAGGGAGGAAGTCCATGAAGGTCGCCGAGAGAGCCATTCCATACTGCAAGTCCTTGCAGAGAATTCCGGAGCTATAAGAAGGGGCTGGGCAGAATGAGCCTATTACACAGATGGGGAAAACAGAGGCAAGATGTTGAGATGTTTCCGCATAGCAGATTCTCCCATCCTCAGAGCAAGTAAGAACCTGGTGTGTCCCTGGAGCCACTGGCTTTCCTCATGACGCATCCCTGGTGTGGCTTTGGCTATGGCCACAGTTGTGGGAACAGCTTGTAGTATTCTGGCCTGGGTTGGTTCCCACCACCACTGAACACAAAAATTATCCAAGTGGGTGGAAAAAGAAAATTAGAGCAATTTTAAAAACACAAATATAGAGATAAACAGTGACCAGGCCTCCTCCAGCCCGTTTCCATCCCTGGGTTTCCAAAAGCCTGGCACAGCCTGCTGAGGAAACCCAGGACGACTGAACACGACCTTGGGGGCCTCTCCTTGCAGCCCCCACCACCCCGCTCTCCCTAGCCTCCCCGTTACCATCCACGCTCAATTTCCCACACACAGCATTGAAAAATGACTCCCCACATGAGCCCACAGGGGCTTTTTATCTTAGCTGTCAGCCTGAAATACACGCATAACCCCAGGCAATTACGGAAGCATGCGGGTCTCCTGAACCCCTCTCTGCTGGATTTCTCTCCCAAATAAAATGAAATGAAACTTAGTTCTTCGGGAATTAATATAAACAAAGACCATGGAGCCTTCGAGGGAGTGTGGGTGGGAAGGGAACGGAGATTAGGGGACCATTAAGGACCCAAGTCACTGTCGACAGGACACAAAGAAGCAGCCTAGGAAAGGGGTTTCTGGGGGGAGGGGGCTCACCATGCGTAAGGTTAATTCTTTTAATTGCAGCCCAGAAAAATGTTGTTTTAGCTCCCCCCAGTCGAAGCTGTCAATCTTCCTCCTGAATATTTCAGATTCAAATGTCTGCCCCCACTTTTTCAGTGAGGTGGTCAGAGGGGCTTGTGGGAAGGATTTTTTGAAGTATTCACTGAGTCAACAGTCCCGCCAGCAGTGGGACAGTAAAGTTTCACAGCCTGGCTTTGATCTGCATTTCAGAAAAATGAACCCATAAACGCGGAATGTTTTATGAACCCCAAATAAGAAACTCTTTGTCTTTTATCTCGCTTGTCTACAGAGAGGGGAAAATCAGAGGGCTAGCTCAACATCCAGCTCATTAGATTTTATTTGTGGCCGGGTAAAAAGAGAGTATAAAAATATTTATCGAGTTTTGTTTCAACTCTAAATAAACCCAGTGTCTCATGTCTCATGTGTATCTATCTATCTATCTATCTATCTATCTATCTATCTATCTATCTACACATATAGATACACATATATATACATATATAGATATATGTGTGTATTTATATACACACATATATATTCTGTGTGTATGTATGTATGTATGCATAAATATATATGTATGTATGTGCATGTGTGTATGTATATATGTATGTATGAATATGTATACATGTGCATGTGTGTATGTATGTATATATGTATGAATATGTATGAATACATGTATGATGTTGTGTATGTATATATGTATGTATAAATATGCATGTGTGTATGAATATGTATATGTATGCATGTATGAATATATGTGTGTATGTATATATATGTATGTATAAATATGCATGTGTGTATGAATATGTATGTATGTATATGTGTGTATGCATGTGTGTATATTTTAAATGGGTTTCAGAAGACAGACCCATCAATTCAACTGCTTAGCAACATATGCATTTTCTAGCTGAAATTAAAAAGTTCCCTCGGAGACCGCTCTGTGACCTTGGAGAGAGCTGCCTTCTGCTCTCTGCTCCCCTTGGCCCCTGCCTTGGTGCTATGTGGTGAGTTACTTCTTGGAGGATTGCATCTGCCTTAGTGCTTGCCGGTTGAGAAGGTGAAGGGCCGGGCAGTGGTGGCGCAGCCTTTAATCCCAGCACTTGGGAGGCAGAGGCAGGCGGATTTCTGAGTTCAAGGCCAGCCTGGTCTACAGAGTGAGTTCCAGGACAGCCAGGCTACACAGAGAAACCCTGTCTCAAAAAAAAAAAAAAAGAGAGAGAGAGAAGGTGAAGAAATGCACATCTCAAGCAGGAAAGGGCAAAAACTGACACCACCACTGTTGCAGCTAGAACCCACAGGCATACAAGGGTACTGAAGCAAAAGAGAGGTAGTGGAGCGAGAGGCTTCCAGCTACTACACGCCTTGTCAACACTGTCCTGTCCTGACTTCTTTTCTGTTCCTTTTTCCTTCTCTTTCTTTTCTTTCTTTCTTTCTTTCTTTCTTTCTTTCTTTCTTTCTTTCTTCTTCTTCCTTTCTTCTTCTCTTCCTCTTCCTCTCTCTCTTTCCCTCTCTTTCTTTTCTTTCCTTCTTTCTTTCTTTTTTCTTTTTCGAGACAAGGTTTCTCTGTGTAGCTCTGGCTGTCCTGGAACTCACTCTGTAGACCAGGCTGACCTTGAACTCACATAGATCTGCTTGCCCCTGTCTCCTGAGTGCTGGGATTAAAGGTATGCACCACCACTAGCTGTCCTTTCTCTACACCACTAACCAAGTGTGCATGTCCTATAGAGAACCTCTCATCCACCACCTAAACAACTTTAGGTAAACTAGTGGGACACACACACACACAAAGAGAGAGAGACAGACAGAGAGAAGACGAGACAGACAGACGAGACAGAGACAGAGAAAGTAGAGAGGGAAATGGGGTCACTATGATCCAAAGACATTCTATACATGCCTGAAAATATCATAATGAAGTCATTGATTATGAATAATTTTACATACAAAAAATGCATAAATAAATGCAGTCATAATAGGTGGACAGGGATGGCAAATAAGCTTTGTTTTTCAATGGGGAAACTGAGGCTGGGAGAGACCTAGTGTCCTGTCTCTGTTCTTGGCAGAGGGTCTCAGGACTCTGCAGCTCATCTCAGAACTTGGCTACTGTTCTTTGTCCCCACGGTGTGTGGGGGCTGTTCAGGACCAGGGGAGGTGTCCACTGTCTCTTGGGCATCATGTTTGACCATTTTTCTGTTTGACCAAATGGATGACCTCGTTTAAAAGCATTTTTGTGGGTGACCTGATTTCCTTCCTCATCTTATAGTGACGTCAGAAATTGAGATGGGGAGTTCCCATGCATTGCTTGACTTTAAAAACGATCAAAAGGAAATCATAAGTTCTCCCAGCCTTATGGCAGACACCATTTGGACCTCAAAGATGGGGCATACTCGGGCACAAGGAGGTGGGGGTGACAACACTGGAGCTCACCGGCCAGCCAGTGTAGTCAAATCTATAAGCTTCCGGTTCAGTGAGAGACCCTGTCTCAAAAGGTGAAGTTGAGAAGAGTCCGGTGAAAGCACCTTGGGCTTTCATGAATACTCAAAACTCACACACACACACCAACACACAAACAGTGCACACCCACACACAGCATCACACACCCAGAAGAAAGAAAACATTAAATAATAAAATAAAAAACACGAGATCACCCAGAGAAGGACAGTGTCTGAGTTCCCAGCTCTTCTATTCACATACGAAGGAGAACAGACCCCCTTAGCTGGCATCAGGAAGGAGTCTCAGCTTTCCACCTGAGGTGTCGAGCATGGTAGCAGACAGCTACTCTGGCTCTGGGGAACGAGAGCTGAAGGAGCCTGAGGGACTGACAAGCTGGTGACCCTTAATGGTGCAGTCACATACCGTTCAATCAACTGACATGTTAGCGTGATGAGGCAGGAGGATTGCTATGAGTTCCAGGGAAGCCTGGGTTTCAGGTCAAGAATGTTCCTAAGTGGTCGCATGTGTATGGATCATGGAGCAGATACTTTCCTTCTTCTCACTTTGCCCTAAAGAAGACAGCACGGGGCTGGGGAGATGGCTCAGTGGTTAAGAGCACTTGTTGCTCTTGTGAGGACCTGAGGTCAGTTCCCAGCATCACATCAGGTGGCTCCCAGCTACCTATAACTCAGCTCCAGAGGATTTAATGACCTCTTCTGGCCTCCATAGGCATGTGCAGGCATGTATGCGTGTGTCCTTCCATTCACAAGGACACGCTCCTGCCACAGCCAGTCCCGGGAGCTGAGAGAATGAAAGATGCTACTTGGTTAGAGGCAGACCTCAAAGTCGCCTAACAGGACAGAGCCTACTCCTGGCACACCGCTAGACCCCCAGCCAACCCTAGAGACCTGTCCAGCCCTGTGCTGGGTCCCCAGGGTCAGTACATTATCAGGAGATCATCCCTTTAACAAAGGACCAGAGAGAGGACATGTGTGCTAAGGAGTGGCTGGCCCTCGGTCAGTGGACAGAAGATATGGAGCTGACACATCCCCCTTTCAAATGGGGTCTTGTCCTAGATCCATTAAGCAGACTATGCAGAGGTGACTTTCCAGAACTGTCAGACTTACAGCTGAGAGGGTTAACCCTTCACCTTCCTGCATCTTAAAACCACCACATGCTCCAGCACCCAAGCTGGAACAGGATTGCCCAGGAACCCTGGATGACTACCCCAGTTGAGCACTGCGTTAGATCCTTTGGGTATCTCTGCCCCAAATGCCTGAGAGAACAGCTTGAAGGAGAAAGGATCTCTCTGGATCGCAATATCAGAGCTTTGGCTTCTGAACATCTGAAGCTGATCGCTCTGCTCACGGACGGTATGTATAGCCGCACACAAGAATGTGCATAAGACATCTGTGGAGGATACGTATGCATGAACATATTGGTGTGTCCAATCCTGTGATTGCATGCATGCACACTTGTGCACGTCCTGAGGACGCTGGGCATTCTCCAGTGACTGCCTAGAGGTGGCCAGGGATCATCCAGGATCCCATCTGCCCCATCATTTTTGGCTTCCCAAGTGAGGATGCAGTGACTCTCATCTGGCTCACAGCCTCTGGAGCGAGACAGGAAGGAAGAGGAAATGAGTTCCTTCCCACATAAGGCGCACTCCAGACCAGCCACACAGCATCCTATTATCTGCCAGACTTCCTTCCATTGATCACACCTCCAGGCTCAGAGAGAATGCTGGGAAATGTAGTTTTCTGCAGATACTGGCGCTTCTGTTGGTCAGAGCCACAAAGAAGAAGCTAGAGGCCAGCTGGCCTCCTCTGCCACCTGCACAACCAAATAAAATGACTGCTTAGGAGGTCAGGGCAAAAAAATATTGAGTAGCCACTCTTCTAGGTCTTCCAGTCTGACTCCCTTAAGAACGCACCCATAAGGGAAGAGGGCGGGTCTGCCATCCTAGAGGTGAACTAAACCCACTTACTACTCACTAACCGTGATTAGGCAAGGTCTCCCCTGCCTCAGGTCCTTCAGCAATAGAACAGGGTCATGAGACCCTGATCTGTGGAGCCTACTAGGTTCAAATGAGATTGAGAAGTGCTTCCAGAAAGGGGGAAAAACACCCACCCAGAGGAGGAGACTGAGTTCCCCTGAGTCTCCTTTGCTCATGCACCCTCCGCCCCACATCTCTCCACTTTTCCTGTTAGCACAGGAGAGTCAGATGTGCTAGTCCTTAAGATTGGATGCTTTAGAGTCTCTCTGTCTTCTGAGTCTCCCTTCTAAAGCGACTAAACTACTTGAGTGTGAAGGAAGAAGCCAGAATGTCGTCAGAATGCTGTTTCTGCTGGGTGTGCTCGGTGGATGAGAGGAGGAAGGCAGCTGTCCTTACACATGACATTCCAGCCGGTCACCATCACCCCAGGAGACATGTGACGGCTTCCTTCTAGCCTGAGTCCCAGAGGCTGTATGAAAGACTAGCTCTGGGCTGAGGCCGCCCATCCCTCTGATCCATCCCTGCCAGTCTCCAAGTTTGCCCAGCAAGGCCAAGGGCCCTCAAGTCAGCACAGTCAGGCACCAGCTTTGCTTTAGAACTAGGGCATCTCACCCCGAAGCAGAGCTCTTGACATTCTGTGCTTGAAGTGTTCGACTTTTAGCTAATTAGCAGGGGAAGAAAAAAAAAAAAAAAAAGCAAGCAACTTAATGGATCCAAGCCGTGTTTACGCTGTCCTGACAAGCCGTTTGGCAGTGTGGAAGTGCTACATGGCGAACATCTGAGTTTGGCCCCATGGAATTCCATCGGGGACAGGCTGAGGTCGGGTTGCGTTTTTATTGAGCTATTGTGTAGCGCGAGAACTAATTTCCGACTACCTCATAAGGACTTCCAAACTGGGCTGACAACGGATTTATCATAATTACCGCCGTGATTACACGTGCTGTGTGTGTAAATTGTGTTTATAAAGTTTCCAAGTCACAATTAAAACATGCTGTCGGGTTCTCCCGCCTTCCACTGCTCCCTCAAGCCCCCACCCCCACAAAAAAAAAAAAAAAAAAAAAAGAAAGAAATCTTTCCTTTCTTCTCCTTCATATTAATACCTGCCAATCATTTCCTTTGGACAAAACAATCACTGCAGAGGCACACACGAATTCAAGGAACTTCCGGCCCCCTGGCCCGAGCAGGTCTGTCCTCAGTTGAGGGAACACTCCTCCCTTCACAGACACAAACCCAAAGTATTTTGCAAGTGCCAGTCAATGCTGTCAAGTGATTAAAAATCAGGGTACACCGAGGCTTCGTTTTTAAAGAACTGTGTCCGGAAGCCCCCCCAAAATGTGCATGCTGTTGGAGAGAGCGTCTATGTTCTGCTACGAGTGAACGCACCGCATTAGCCAACATTTGGGGGAAATGTCATTTCCATCAGTCTGAGCTAACGCAGCACAATCTCTAATCCGCCAAGGCTTGCCTAGAACTCTTCTGTCCGTCTGCTGTGGAATTCCTGGTTTTCAGGCAACAAATAATTTAGTAATGACATAAATTATCTAATAAAAGTAAGACCCCGGAAGAGGAAGCTGAATTGTGGGGTCACAGGAAGTTGATGACCTGGAACCCAGGCTTGAGATCCCTCCACCCTGACTCTGATTGTCCAGGCTCTGACGGAGAGCAGCCAAACCATTGGCTACCCAGTGGCCAATGAGGCCTTGCAACAGAGCGACTGGTCTAGACCAATCAGAAGCTCTCTACTGGTTTGTAACTAGCACCTTGCCCCAGAAGGAGTGGCCTGTAGGGGGCGCAGTGTTTCCTGGCTTATCAACTGCACAGAGCTCAAGGTCTAGCGCCCGCTGGATAGTGTTTGCTTAGTACAGGTCCTATGGTTTAAACCTTCATTTTCAAACTCTCAACAATTTGGAAAGTCAAAACTGTAAGAAAGCGGAACCCTCCGGCAGAGAAAAGATGCAAGATCGGCCAGAGGGAGAGCAGAGGTCCCACATGGCGGAAACCTGTAGTTGGCTCTGGCTCCCGACTTTCCAGCCAACCCCACTCAGTCTCCTCCAGCCTCAGGTCACAAGAGGCCGACCACCAACTTCACGATCGGTTGGGCTGTGGCCTGATTCAAACCCCATCTCCTCCACTTCCTAGCTGTGTGACTCTGGGCCATTCTGTGGGGACGGGAGACAACAATACTGCTTTCAAGAGATGCTATAGGGACAGAGTGGGCAGTCCATGGAGAGCCCTTGTCACTGTCGGTGAACATTTGGGAGACAGTTATCTCCTCTTCCCTGTGTCTGGTTCAAGGCTGAAGTTGAGTAGCTGTGAATCCCACCAAGCCCTCTGGGTGTCCACAGCCACTGTCAGCAAGTACTTCAAACTCGGTATGCCTCAGTTTCTTTACCCATCCAATGGGTGTGAGAGCAGAACCTTGCTCATGGAGCTGCTGTCAGGATGCTGTCCTTGAGAGGGCTGGGGAGGAAGCTCAGGAGATGAAGGGTGTTTGCTGTGCAGGCATGAAGACCCCGGTTCCACCCTCAGAACCTACAGAAAAAGCCAAAGTCGGCACTGAGAAGTCAGAGGCAGGAGAATCCCTGAGGCTCACTGGCTAGCAGCCCACGTCCTAAAGAACAACAGCCAAGGTTGACCTCTGCCACCATCACCACGGCCACATACATGTGAGTACCTGTGTATACACACACACACACACACACACACAGGCACCTGTACACATCTGAACACACACACAGGCATCTGCACACACACATTGGCACTGTACACACATGAATATGCACAGGCAACTGTACACACATAAATACACACAGGCACTTGTACAGGTATGAACACACACAGGGACCTGTACACACATGAATACACACAGGCAACTGTACACACATGAATACACACAGGCACCTGTACACACATGAACTTACACACACAGGCACCTGTACACATATGAACACACACATATACACCTGTACACACATGAACTTACACAGGCAACCTGTACATACACACATACACAGTCGCACACCTGTACATACATGAACATGCACACAGGCACCTATACACACACAGGCAACTGTACACATATGAACACAGACACAGGCAACTGTACACACATGAACACACACACAGGCACCAGTATGAACACACACATATATACCTGTACACACATACATGCATCTGTACACACATGAATACACACACCCATACACACATGCACACCTGTCCACACGTGAACACATACACACCTGTAGACACACATACACACACCTGTACACACATGAAGAACATGCACATTCAAAGATGACGTCCTCTGTACCTCAGCAGCCACCAGAGACTATTGGATGAGCCTTTAAGCTTGACCTCCAAATGCTGCTCCTTTAGAACCATGCCCTTGCACCTAGCCCAAGCCACACTGACCAATGACAGAGCTGTGTCCCCAAAGCCTGTCGTTCTTCCCCTGGGCCTGGGCTGTGCTTTGACAATTGGACTTGCCATCCATCACTCCTATCATCAGACAGCGAGGCCCTGGAAGTAGAGTGTGTGGCCCTGGAGCTCCCGGAAGAGAGACTGGAACACTTGAGAAGCCTCTGTGCTCACAGGATGGCCAGTCCCCATGGCTGGGGACTCTCAGCTCCAGGCGTGTCTGACCTTTCCTCCCCTGTCTGGGTTGAGTCTGAGAACAAGCAGACAGTATGACCCCTGGGACCTTCATCCAGAGTGTCTGCCGGCCTTGCTTCCTCTAGAAAGACAAGAATTCAGCACAGGGTTTGTGTGGGTAGGGGTGCCTATGACCCTTCCCAGAACCCATGCACGGTTCATTCTGAGTGGGTTCACAGCGTTCAAGAAGCTAAGGATGGGGGAGACCTTGCCTTGGTCCCCCACCCCTAGACATCAAAGAGGAAGTGCCAACATGTGTTAATGGCTCCCCGGGTCCTCTACCTACAGGGCCATGCTCACCTCACATAGGAGGCCAAAAGAGTCACCACCCACTACTGCAGAGCCCCAGCCTGTGGAAGCAGAGCTGGAGGATCCATTCCCCCCACTTCTGAGCACTGAACAGGAGCACTGGAGGCCTGTTTGGCCCATCTCTGTGAGTTTGAGGCCAACCTGATCCAGATGGTTCCAGGCTAGCCATGGCTACAAAGTGAGACCCGATCTCTAAAAGGAGGGGAGGGAACAGAATCCCAGATACAATATGGGTTTAATGGCTCCCCGTTTCCATGCATTTGATTCTATGATTAGAGTCTGCAGCCAGCTGTCTCTTACAAGTGTCCCTTGAGAGCCAAAGCTGTGACCCGAATGCTCAGAGCCCTGTGGCGATGCTGTCTGACTTTCCTGAGGCCTCCTGGGTCCTGGCTCAGAGATCTGCAGGCTGGGAGGTCCCCACCACATCTCATCTGGTCAAACGTAGGCCAGGATGAGAGTTGGTGATACTCCCCAGCAGATTCCATGCTCTGAGAGGGACGAGGAAGGCTCTCAGTCTAGGTCCATGGGCCACAGAGGATGAAATTCACCAGAAGAAGTTATGGAGATCCTGTTGTCAAGAAAGGCGTTGAGAACTGGGACCTGTGACCCAGCTCTGTGCTCCTGAGCTGTGACGGCCTGATCCTCCATGGGTTGACTCCATTCTAGAACCTGCCACCTTCCCACCATCCACCGGACTTCATGGCTGCTTCTGCAGAGAAAAATATTGGGGCAGGGAGGTGCTGCTAACCTAGAGCAATGACAGAGCTCAGAGGTCCCAGATGGGATGTATAGCCTCTGTGATCTTAGCAGGAGCACAGGCAGACAGTTCTAAGACCACTGCAGGGCTGCTGGCAGCATCTGCAGGATCTGTGGCCATACGTCAGTAGAGGCAGGGCCAGCAGCGCTCTCCCCAGGGAGCAGGGAGTGAGGGGGTGGACATAGACTACAGGAGGGGGTTTTGGTCAGTCCTTTGCTGGTCTTAACTCATGTGACCTGGCTCCTATGGAAAGACAACCAAGGAGAAGGACATTGTTCTGTCCAAGCAAAACCAACCATCCTTGCACATGGCAACAGCACTTGGCAGAAGCCGGAGCCTCCCTCTCTCCTGAAGAGAAGGGGAAATGCCTGCGTGCCTGAATCTGCTCACTCCCCACATGGTCCAGTGTTGGCTTTCCAGACGATTCATTTTAATTCCTACTAAGTCGTCCCGTCCTTTGATAAAGTTCAGCTCCCTTACCCGAAAGATGAATAAAAGAGCTGGCTGCCAGATGGAGATCTGTAGAATAATCCCATGACCTCAGATCATGGTGCGGTGGCTAAACACATGCCGAGATAGGACCACCAAGCCCCCAGAACCCCAGGGATGGGTGCTGGGCACAGACCACACGCCTGCCTCGCTGCACTCAACAGCCCGATCCACCACTGCCGCTCCCCTCTCTAGACAGGGTTCAAACGTCTACAGGATCTTATCAGCATTTTTAAAAGTGGAAATTAATAACCTTCTGGGATTTCTGGGTGGAGATGGAGTGGCTACGGAGAGGAAGTGATACTTTATCAAAAGGCTTCCCTCCGTGGAAGGTCGGATAAGGCTGGTGTGGAAGTGAGGTCTTCGGAGCGACTGGCTGTATTGGCAGATATCTGGCCAGAACTGAGTGTGCAGGAAGTGGGGGTGGGGTGGTGACACAGGATCGCCGTCATGGAAGGAGACTTCTAACTGTGTCACGCGTTTGACACTGGTGGTAAGTACAGCAGGCTCTCCATTCCCCTGCAGTACTGGAAGGAGCTCTGGTTTTACAGCATCCTCTGACTGAAATGAAGTTTTGTCTTCTCTGAGTAGTGAGCTGTCTGTGCCCAATAGTAAGACAGAAGTAGAACTTCAACTGTCTGTCTCCTTACCTCCATGTAGCCAGCCTTTAGTCTCCAAGTCCCCTAGGGTTGGGCGGGAGGTCTGGGAGCCCAGGGAAGAGCTCCTGGGGCTTTGGACACAGGCCTGTTGTTTCTTGCCTCATGGTCCCGGGCATGTGTGAGAGCAGGCCAGTCATGCCTTGAAATCAAGACCAAGGGGCCTGGCCTCACCTCTGACATTGACATAGGACAGCAACACTCTGCATTTGATGTGTCTCAGACAGCAGTAGTTAGGGGAAACTGCAGGCTGTTTCCCTAATTGACCTGGAATGCTCACTAATTCCCGGGCTCATATGTCCCAAACTGGAAAATGGTTTCCTACGGCCAGGACCTGCTGCCCGACTGGGACCGTGAGGCACTTTCCTTTCCCCTCCCCCAAAATTAGGAAAGAAAAGGCAGGGAGGAAGGAAGCATCAACTCAGGAGTACTTATAAATGTGAGATGTGTGTGTGTGTGTGTGTCCATGTGTGTGCCTGTGTCTGTGTGTGTGTCTGTTTCTATGTGTGTGTATGTCTGTGTGTCTGTGTGTGTGTCTGTGTGTGTGTATCTGTGTATGTGTGTCTGTGTGTGTGTGTGTCTGTGTATGTGTATCTGTGTATGTGTGTCTGTGTGTGTGTCTGTGTGTGTGTGTCTGTGTATGTGTATCTGTGTCTGTCTGTGTATGTGTATCTGTGTATCTGTGTGTCTCTCTCTCTGTGTTTGTGTCTGTGTGTGTTAGTGTGTGTCTGACTGTGTATGTATATGTGTCTGTGTGTGTGTCTGTTTGTGTCTGTGTGTGTGTTAGTGTATATCTGTGTATGTGTGTGTGTCTATGTCTGTCTGTGTCTGTGTAGAGGTAAATGGGGAGACAGCTATAGGTGCTGGGAACCCAACTTCTTCCCTTTTGGTTGTAAATGTAGTTTTTAGTGGTTGAGCCTTCTCTCTAGCCACTGTTTTTTGTGTTTTTGTTTTTTTTTTAAATCCTGCATTGTGGTGTCAAGACAAAGACAGCAACAAAAACCCAGTGCTCACGGAGACCACAAGAGTGCCAGCCACAGCCACCTCGTACCTGAAGAAAGTTTTGGATTTTCCAAAATATTCTAGGTTGGTGTCGATGCTCACAAGTGAGCTCCTAGAACCAGGACCAGTGGCTCCACGTGACCCCCGGTCAGGGACAGTGAACTCAAGAAAGAGCTCTTCTTGGGTGAGAGTGACTAAAATCTGAGACATTTGTAGACACAGAATTTATGGACCTCTGGAGACACTCATTAAAGCAACCCAGATAACAGCTTTGATCCAAGGGACCACCATGCTGGAGTGTTTAGCTGAGCAGAAAATAAAAGCCCAACACACCCAGGGCTGGGGGAGATGGCTCAGTGGGAATATGCTTCCTGTGCAATCAAGAGGACCCGAGTTCTAATCCCGTGTAGTACCCATACAGAAAACCACTTCATCATCTGGTTTCCATAGCTCTAGAGCTAGAAGCAGAGACAACAGTGAGAGACCCTGACTTGTGGAGAGCACTAGAGACTAGAGGAGGCCACCAGCATCCATCTCTAGCCTCCAGGGGCACATGGTTGGGTGATCACAACCACACTCACACATGCACACACCAAAGAATTCAACACTTCATCCCTGGCCCAGTTTACCGATCCCCTCAGATTAACCCCCATGTCTTCGTTCAGATGCTGAGCCAGTGACTGCCCTACTCACCCCACTGGCTCCAGAGGCAAGCAATGGCAGTCATGCACCCAGCTCTTCTTGGTTTGTAAAGAAGACTGGAAAGCGCTGTATCCTGCTGTCTGTCCCAGGTCTGATACCTCATCCTTCTAAACCCAGGGAACCCCAATATTGACCTTAGAAGTCTCTGGTGGGTAAGACAAATGTTAGCCTCCTCATTTAGGATGTGGGGCTGTGGGCTGTGCCCTCTGCTCCTTGGCAACGGACTCAGGAGGGTGTGGTACAGCCCAGGTTTCTCCCTATGAACCCTGAACATTCATGAGAAAATATCTGACACCCACTGCAGTGCCGTGTGAGCAAGGTCACTGTCACTCATGACAGATTGAGAGTCTTTGGCACTAAAGACTGGAAGCATCAGAAGTTCTGGCTTACCTGGTTATGGGGTTGATGCCAAGACCCCAGACGGTTCTGGGGTCAGGACATCAAGATGTGGTCTTTCTGAGTGACTTCTGCACTTCCTGAAAACATGAGAGTCACCTTCCAGATACAAACATCCCAAGGAGATTCCAGGTTGACACTTGGTCACTTCAGCTGTCACACTGCTTGCCTCTGTCACAGCACTGGCTGTGAATGGAAGAGAGGGGCGGGGCCAGCATCCCTGTGAGAAAGGTAACGCGGAGAAAAGCAAGCTGTGACCATCTTAGAAATACAAACTGAGCACTCGGAAGCCTCATCCCGTTTCGGACTGCTGTACTTCTGTCCCAGAGCACTAAGGTGGGAAGAACTAGGAAGCCTGGCTAAGATGGCGTGATTGGAGGTGGCTGTCTATCAAAGAGCTCGGATGTCCATTTTCAGGTTCTCCTGTTATGCACAGAACCCTGAAGGCGCTGGCCTCTCCTACCTCCACACCTGGTGCCCCAGCCATTCACATCACAACCAAACCCCCAGTCTGCCCCATTACCGAGAGGTGTTTAGCTGATGTCATGTACACTGTGAACGGACTTACTATGTTAGAGACATCTGTGTTTATCCCGTGCACGGCTTTCCAGAGGAAGAGAGACGGGAAAGGGAGGAGTCAGAGGAGATGCCACCAAACCCCGACTGCGTTCAGCGCCAGCACCATGAATTTAGAGATGGTTTTCACACCCTCCTGAAGCCAGACTTCAGTTCCAATGGCCTCGTTCACTCTCAGCCAGTTCCTTGTGTCACACTAAGTCTTTTCCCCTCAGGTTAATCAGAGTGTTGTTTAGGGTCAGTTGGTAAATATTTGGGGGTAAAGGAAAGACTGAGTGCTTATGGATTCTTTACGTGTTCTGGAATCCTCATGGCTTCCTTTTAGACAACGAGATTGGTCTGTCCCTTCTTCCTGATCCCCCACCCGACTTTTAGGCAGTGGGCACAAGATCCTAGGGACCAACCAGCATCCTGTGCCCTCGCCACCGCCTTTCCCCTCCCCGTTTCTTATACTCCTCTCTATGGTTTTCCATGTATGTGCTCTCCATTTTACAGCTTCTTAAGACCAATGTCACCCTGAGGCAGGGTGAGTGCCTGACTTCTCTCCAGAGCCTACAAAATCAAACATGATCTCTTCAGTGTCACCTCAGGGGCAGGAAGGAGCCTCAGGGGGCTGTGACCTACTCCCCAGACACCTCTTTCCACACGAGTTTCCCCAGGCCCATCTCTGAGCGACTGTCCCACATGGAGCCAAATGTCCTTGCTGAGAGCTCAGATGGACTGCATGAAAGACCATGACAGGCATAGATCCCGAGGCCACAGTCCCTGAGGGATTTGTCCTAAAGGATAATTGATGGTGTGGTCAAGAAAGTCTTAGCTGCAAGAGACTCGGGACTGAGCTGAATGCCTGACAGTGGAGCTCCATGGGTGCACCCACAAATACAGAGGGGTACAGTAGTCAGTTATCTACTGTTACGTCACACCTGCATGCCCAGCCCCCAGCTGTGCGTGCACGTGTGAATTCAATTATGTATGTGTACATACAATTGTGTGTGTGAAATTGTGTGTGTGCAGTTGTGCAGGCACACATGCCTGCTTGTGTGCATATGTGTGTGTGTGTGTGTGTAATCCAAGTATCAATCTCAGTGTCCTCTTCCCATCTTATTGTTGAGACAGGGTCTCTCATTGGCCTGGATCCACCAATTGGCTACACTGGCTGATCAGCAGAGATCCTCCCGCCTCTGCCTCTGTCCCTAATAGTGGGATTACAAGCACACACAACCCCACGCCTGGTTTTTACAAGCAGGTGCTGGAACTGAATTCAGAGTCTCGTGCTTATAAGCAAGCACCTTATTGATTGGGCTACCTGCCTGGTCAAGTTGGCTTTGGAAATAATAATTATTATTTATTTAAACACATTCATGAGTTTGCTCAACACCTATGGCCATTTCTAGGCAGTAACAGCAGGGTAAGGAACTGTTGGTCCCAGCTCTGGTTCTAGGTTCATGAAGCCAGACCTATTTGCCATTATGTTACTGGTCTTCAGCAGGAATGGTTCACTGAATCCTGAGACAGGACGGGAGGGAAAAGGGCATGGTGTGAAGTTAGAGTCATGACCCACTGCCCAGCTGCACAGGGACCGTCTCCTCCAGAGCAGTGTTTGAAGACCCGGAAGGTGGTGGCTTCGCTTCATGGTGGTGAGCCCTGTCTTGTAGGTGTCCCTCTGAAGTATTTCTTCCTGGAGGTGAGAGAGAAGCTCACAGACTTGGGAGCAAAAACTTGGGAGCCCAAGAAAATTACAGGACTGAGGAGACCCAGAACCTTAAGACCCAAAGCCCCGCCCCCAAGATTCCACAAGCAGTGCAGCTCACCTGGCAGAGAGAGCTCTACGGGGAAGCTGCCCTCGAGCTGAGCAGGGCACTTCAGGAAGGCAGCTTGTGTGAGTTGTCAAAAAATGCTGGAGGTGGCTTTTCAGGGAGCAGCTGCCTGGAGTCACTGGTCGGGTCACCAGGCTGGACTCAGGTGGAATAACTTGCTTGCTCTGTGGTCTGTTTATGACACCAAAACCTGACAGACCCAGGCGTGGCCAGAGAATCGTAGTCAATGTTGGGTAAGAATGAGGCAAAGGAGGTGACAGTGTGGTCTCAGCACTTCCCTGGGGTCATCCTCCCCGGAACCCCCATCCTGCCTAACCCTAAGGAAAGCCACAAATGGAACCAGTGGAGGCACCCTCTACAAAGACAGCACTCCTGCAGACGGCCAAATATGTCAGCTCTGAAGAGAGTCAGCCCAGCACAGCCCTGGGAGACAGGATAACCAGTCGTCTCAGACTGTCCTATCCTGATGTAAAATATTAACAGAGGAAACTGGGGTGGAGCATATAAGTGTAGAGAGAACATCTTGTGCATTGTATGGATGCATCACCTGTCAATCAAAAAGCCTATGGCTTAGGCAGGAAATAGAAGGTGGGACATCCAAGAAGCAGAAAGGATTCTGGGATAGAGCAAGGCAGGGAGATTTTCCCAGGAAGACGTAAGGAGTCAGACACATGGTACCTGAGTGCAGGTAACCAGCCACATGACAGAATGTAGGTATTTTACATTAGAGCCAGTCAGAGAAGAGCCTAGCTATATGACCAAGGTATTTGTGAATATATTTTGAATTTGAATTTTATTTCTGGAAGCACTGGGCAGGGAGGAAGAACCAGCCCTAACTTTTACATATAAGAACTTTCTAGACAACCCCCTCAGTCTTGATAAATCTAAAAATGCTTGTTTAAAATAAAATATAGAGATGAAAGCAATAAGAATTGGCTTTCAGGGTTGGGGAGATGGCTCAGTGGTTAAGAGAATTTGCTGCTCATCCAGGGTACTTAGGTTTGGTTTCCGGCACCTACATGGCAGCTCACAACCAGCAGTAACTCCAGTCCCAAGGGATCCAACTCAGGTACTGCAACGCACAGACATACATGCAAGCAAACAGCTCATACATATAAAAATAAGCTAATTTTAAAATATTTATTAAAACAAACAGGTTTCAGGTCTCTCTCCACTCAGGTGGAGATGCCTGAACACATCAGTAGAGAAAAACAGCCAAGGAGCCCCAGCTCCCAGAAGCCACCTTGCCTCTCTCCAGCTCTGTGTCCCGTCAGCCCCAAGCCCTGCCTCTCTCCATGCAACTCAGAGACAGAAAGCCAAGACCATTCACAAGAACAACGTCTCCATCACCTTCAACGTGGTTCACAGAGGACAAAGTGCACCCCTGGGGCACCCTAGCCCAGCCTGGGCTGTGAATGGGCTCTGTGTTGCTGAAAGTTTATCCCTGTGCTAGCCGCCCTCCCTCCTGTCTGCAGCGTCTCCGCCCGCCCCAGGCTCAGCCAACTCCACCGGGGGCCTGGCAGCAGTTCCTTACTGTTGCAGTTGAACCTCTGGACGTCTTATCAGATGGGCACAGAGCCTGGGATTGAATGATGGAGCCCTGGCTAATGACGCTGCCCGCCACTTGCTCCTCTTTGAACAAACCCAGAATTGTCACCTTCTGGACCTGGGTTGTTTGTGCGTGTGAATATGTACTCTTCAGGCACACAAAGGCTGGGGTGCCCTTGCCCTCTGTGGCACGTGACTCCCAGCCCCACCACCAAAGAAACAACTCAATCTGTCACGGAAAGTGTTCCAGGAACAGGGCAGGCTGTGAGATGAAGTCAAAATGGAAGATCAGCCATCAGGGTGACCTGGTCCCTAGCTCAGATGAGCAGGTGTGAGGTTCCAATGACGTCATGGTTCCCTGCAGTCTTCACTGAGGACCTGACACCCTCCAGACAGTAGAGAGGGAACTCTACTCAGTCACGCCGATCAACCTCTCTACCTTGTATCCTCGGTCCCATCTTTCAGAGATGATCTCTGAGGATTTGAGCAAATTTTCCAAAGCTCGTGAGTTTAGTTGGCAAGCTATGAAGCTGGAGGTCAAGCCAGACTGACAGCTTATACACACGCGTATGCACACACGCACGCGCGCACACACACACACACACACATACATGCATGCACGCACGCATGCACTCACATACTCCAGACACATGAATGATTGTGACCTATAACTGTAATGGCTATTTTTCTTTCAGATTAATGGGCACCTGGCAGCTCTGGACTGAAGTTCTGGGTCCTTGTGCTTTTGAGTCCAGTAGCTGCAGCTCAGGAGAGAAAATGCTTGGTTCATGACTTCCCTAGAGCAGGAGGCTGAACAAGGCTCAAGCAGTGAGCAGGAGTTAGTAGTGCGTCAGATAAACGACTCAGCCAACATCTGCTCTCTGTGCATGAGCTACGGAACTGTGCCTGAGAAGCAAAGCATCCTCTCTCAGGCTGGACCCTCCCAAGACCTCTTCCATCAGTACACCACTGACCCACCTCTGCTCCCCAGATGGAGCTGCAGGTTGTGAACTGCTTTCTATGCAACTTAAGAGAACCAGACGTTGGCTCTTTGCAGCTTCTCTGACTTCCTGGTGTCACTTGCCTGACACAAGTTACAGTTATCAGAGAAAAGGGCATCACAACCAAGGAAATGCTTTTGTGAATATTAACCTGTCAACAAGCCTGTGGGCATTTGCTTAATTAGTGATTGATGTGGAGGAGCTCAGTGCATTGTGGGTAGTGCCATCCCTGGGCTGGTGGTCCTGGGTGCTATAAGAAAGCAGACTGAACAAGCCAGTTAGCAACATTCCTCCATGGCCTCTGCTTCAGTTCCTGACTCCAGGTTGCTATCTTACATTTCTGCCCTGACCTTCCTGGGTGACAGACTAATAGCTGTAAGATGAAATGAACCATTTCCTCTCCAAGTTACTTCTGATTATGTCATTTTATCGCAGCAATAGAAAACCTTCCTGTCTGTCTTACCTAAAGACTCTTTTTGAAAATGTGTATTTATTTGTATTTTACGTGTATGAATATTTCCCATGTAGGTATGTGAGCCACATGCATGCAGTACCCACAGAGGCCAGAAGAGGATGTGGGATCCCTGGAAATGATTGCGGATGGTTGCGAGCCACTGTGTGCTTGCTGGGAATCAAACTGTGGTCCTCTGCAAGAGCAACCAGTGCTCTTAACCAATGAGCTATCCCTCCAGCTGGGGAGATGGCTCAGCAGATAAGATGCTTGGCACAGAAGTGTAAGGACCTGTGTTCAGTCCCCAGAGCTCATGTGAAAAAGCTGGCTGTGGTGGCACGTGCTTTTAATCCTAGTGGAGGGGAGGAAGAGACAACTTGACCCCTGGGGCTTGTTGGCCAGCCAGCATAGTTGAATCCATAAGCTTCCTGTTCTGGTCAGAGATCCTGTGTCAAAAAACCAAGATCCACAGCTCCTAGGGAATGATTTGCCAAGTCAGTCTTTAGCCTACACGCATACCTACACATCCTGAATTTTTGGAAGGGCAATTGAACCTGGTCCATTGCCCAAGCTGTGTCTTGATAATTGAGTGTTAGGGATTGGTTCTAATGCTGTCTCAATTCAATTTGGCTCCCAAAGGCCTTGTTCCCAGACGCTGAGTGTCTCCACCCCAGTTGGATTTAATTGACAATAAAGAATTGCCATACAACTAATGGCTGGGCAGGTAGACTAAGGCAGGGGATTTGATAGGGCTAGGAACGGGGTGAGGAGGGGCACAGGGGAGCGGGTGGTGGAAGGGAGAAAGGAGAGAGAGGGGAAGAAGAAAAACCAGACTTAAAAGGCCTGCCTACACAACACGTGAGAATCAAGGAAAGTGGCCACACAGGCCACTTCCCCAACTGTGTTTGGGGTAGCAGAGATGAAATATGATTGTAAAAGATGTTAACTCAGAAGGATCGGAGGAGAGTGTTTGCTAGTAGCAGGAAGGATTAGAACTGCCCAGACTTTGAGCTAGTCAAGGCACATTAAAATTAACAGAGGTGTGTGTATGTGTGTTTCATTCGGGAATCCAGATAGCTTCTGGGTGGGTACGTTCTTGCATCCCTCTGGGAGCCAAAGCAGTTTACCCTTATTTCTGCTACAATGTAGCCTTTGGTTTGCTGGGGGCATGTACTTGACGTAAAAGGAAGCCCTGTGACTCAGCAGCCTCTCACCTATAAGGAACTGTGAAAACTCAGTGGGGGACAGTCTCATTACCCCTGAGCATCCTGCATACACACTCCCGGTCCACCAAGATAACTCCTGATCTGTCACAATGCATAGTATTGTGAACCCTTGAATTTGAACACACTCAGAGACCCCTGGGTGCTTCTGCTCCTAAGGTGCCTTTGAGTTTCTTCCAGGTGTTTTTTGGTAGAAATTTTCAGAAAAATTTGTACATTCAAATGAGAAAATAATAAGCCAAATACCCATGTCTTGAACCATTCTAGTTTAACAAGAGTAAAAGTGTGGACAACTGCTTCCTGTAGTGGGTCATCGTGACTGTCAACCTGACCCATCTGGGACCAGGAACCTCAAATGAGGGGTTGCCTCCGTCAGATTGGCCAGGAGGCATTTTTGTGACTGTTAATTAATAACGGAGGGTCCAGCCCACTGTGGGCAGCACCATCCCTACGCAGGTGGCCTGAGCCGTGTAAGAGAAATAGCTGACTATGAGTCTGACTGTGTGAACAGGACGAGGATGGGTGTGAGAGGTGATGGAGTCACATAACAAATCCTGGGAATCAGACTCTGGAGACCAGCGTCAGGGCGCAGATCTGAGTGTATTGCCTAACACAAAAGCTTATATTACAGTGTTAGAGCCAATCCTAAGCCCAAGTCCTCAGCCAATCATCTCTCACCACATCGTCACCGTGCTCCTATGAAATCCCTGCCTGATGAGGTAACTCATAAGAGCATCATCACCTGGGAGGACTTCCTGGAAGACAGGGGAGGCAGCCTCCGCCCTGACCTCGGTGTCTCACAGATATTCCGGGAGCCGCCTAGACCTAACGCCGTGTGAGGCAGGCCAGGATTCTTCGAGGAGTCACAAGAGCCTGTGGCACCTCACTCCCCATCCCCCTTTTTCCTTCACAGGGTTGACCTCCACATTCCCCACATCTGAGAGCAAGCCAGCAAACAGACTTCCTCTGTGGTTCCTGCTTCTAGGTCCCAGCCTGAATTTCTGCCCCAGCTTTCCCCAGCGATGTAACTTGCAAGCTGAAATAAACCCTTTCCCCTGCAAGTTGCTTTTGCGCACAGTGTTTATCACAACAGAGAGAAAACACGGGTACTTCATCCGTCCTTGAAGAGGCAAGCATCATCAGTTCAGTCCCTTTTGGTCCCTCCCCAACTCCCAACCTTGCTTCCTCAGAGACAGAGCCTCTTGTGGAGTCTACCATGGTGTACTTCGTTTTCTGTAACATTAAAGGTAAGTATATGCTGTGTACTAGACCAAAGTGGTGATGTCACAGGGAGATGTCCATGGGGCTGAACGTCCTATAGCCGAGAGACATCCTAGAGGCCACGGTGACATTGTGGTTGGACATCACACTCTACGGGGTTCACACTTCACAGAGGTAACAAATGACTAAGGCCACCAGCTCTGCCTCAGCCTGAGTCACAGGCAGAGTTAACTGACACTAACCTTGAGGCTGTCTGTGATTCAGTGACAGACCCAAGACCCCTTCCCAGGAAAACCACTTGTTCTCACACTCTTAGCTCTGAGTGGCTTCCTGAGTGTGCATCCCGGGCCCCTGGGAGTGCAGAGTAATTGGCATCCACACAGAGTCATAGCGAGGGCACATGACCATGGGAATTCCTGCCTCCCTACTGCCCTGCCCTGTGCATCTCTGCAGAGGTGCTCACAACACATTAGGGAATCTGCAGACCCGTCAGGGGTCACAGAGAACAGGGCTGCTGTTTGTAGTGCTGCCGCTCCAGGAATCAGGGATGAAGCTGTGTGGACAGCCAGGCAGGGGTCCCAGGTCAGGCCCACCTTCTGGATCTTGGCTCCAGTGGGTTAAGCCTTTGACAAAAGTCCTAGACAAAAGAGTGGTTCACAGAGCCAAGGACTGGGATGTGGTTCGGCAGACAGAGTGATTGCCTAGCACACATAAGACTCTGGGTTCAATTCCCAGCATCGAATAAACCAGGCATAGGGGTGCATGCCTCTCATCACTGAACTTGTGAGGTCAGGAGAATCAGAAGTTCAAGGGCACCCTTGGCTACATTGTAAGTTCTGGGTCAGTCTGGACTGCATGAAAGGCAGGAAAAACGGAAGGAAGGGAGGGAAGGGGAGGAAGGAAGAGTAAGCTGAGAGTTTTTCACAGAACTTGACGAAACACACCCCCTAAATTCATGTTAAAGAGGAAACAAATGGCCAAAGAGCTAGTTGTGGAAGTATTAGAGGACTCTGGGAGGCTGAAACAGGAGAGCTGTGGGCTTGAAGTCAACCTTGGATACATGGAGAGACTTTATTACAAAAGGTTTAAAACTAAGTAGTTCAATTATTAATTCATGGTAATTATGCCTTATTATAGGAAACTGTGTTTTGTATCCTCACCTTTGAATGACTTCCTAGGAGTGCCCTGGGATGGATGGATGGATGGATGGATGGAGTGGATGGATGGATGGATGGGCAGATGGACAGATGGACGGATGGATGGATGATGAGTGAGTGGGTAGTGTCTTGGGGTTTTATTACTGTGAAGAAACACCATGACCAAGGCAAATCTTATAAAGGCAAACATTTAACTGGGGCTGGCTTACAGGTTCAGAGGTTCAGTCCATTATCATCAAGGTGGGAACACAGCAGTGTCCAGACAAGCATGACACTGGAGGAACTGAGAGATCTACATCTTCATCCAAAGAAAGCCAGGAGCAGACTGGCTTCAGGAAGCTAGGAGGGTCTCCAAGCCCATCTCCAAAGTGACACACCTCCTCCAGCAGGGCCACACCTCCTAATAGTGGCACTCCCTGGGCCAAGCATATACAAACCACCACAGATGGATAGACATGTAGGGTTGGATGTATGGGAGAACAGATGAGTGGATTAATATCCAGCCCTGCTTTGAGGCCTCAGGCCAGTACCTTAACCTCTCTGGGCCCTTCTTAACTGCACAAAGGACCTTCTAAGGATTTCTTGAGGATGGAAGGAGGTATTATGTGGATATGATAAATACTTGTATGAGTTATTTTTACTTTAGTAAAACAGCCATGAAGGACTGGTGTGCACTGGGGGCAGAAGCTGAAAACGGAGAAGTTAACATGAAAATCCACATTGACATTTTAACTAATACAATCTCAACAGTTTTGATTTCACATCTTTCAGAGGAGGTTGCCTTCTAGTCTGAGGGCCCCCTTTCCCCATGACCCCCCCCCCCCCAGGTCACCTGCTTTTTGCTCTCCAGCAAGTAACCCTGAAGATAGTCTCCAGCAATGGCTGTCAGAACAGGCTCTTGATCTGGGACTCGGGCTCCAGTGGCAGCCAGACCAGTTGTGTTTTCCTGGGTGCTCCGATTGTCTAGGCTGTCCAGCCATGTCCAAGCATGCAGAAGGTGGCTGTGGAGCCTCACAGCCCCATCCCCCTGTGCTCAGGCCGAGTGATTGGCGCCAGGGCTGCAGGGATGACAGAAGCCTCCCTGGCCCAGCCTAGTATCAGATCGTGTGGCTGCCAGCTCACGGTTCCCAACGTGGAAGGCACATGCTGAGCCACGGATGAAGAGATAGAAGACAGACAGCCTGGAGCTATCTGGCCACACCCTGGACCGAGGAGCCATCCCTTCCTGACTGAACCTGTGTGGGGCGATGGGAGGAGAGCTAAGCCTCAGGAAAGGAGCTCGATCTGTTCATGTTGTTGGCCAGAGGTGGAGAGATAACAACGCCAAACAGTGAAGAGCGGAGCCATCATTAAATGACATCATGTGCTCCGTCAGTCCTGTTTGCACCTGTCTGATAGAGGAGGGTGGGGGATGGGAGGGTGGAAAGATGGGTGTGTGGATGGATGGCAGGACCGATGGATGGAGAGACTGGTGGATGTAAGGGTGGATGGGTGGATGGATGAGTGGAAGGAAGGAAGGGGAGACTTGTGAGTACATGGTTGGATGAATTGGTAGATGGGTGGATAGATGGATGCTGGATGGGTAGGTGGTTGGATGGGTGGATGGATGTATGGGTGAATGGATAGATGGATAGATGCATGGATGGGTAGGTGGGTGGGTGGTGGATGGATGGGTGGATGGATGGATGATTGGATGGATGAGTGAGTGGGTGGACAGGTAGATTAGTATATGTGTGTGCAGTGCATAGATAGATGGGCAGGTAGTTTGATAAATGTACTTGTAAGTGGGTAAGGGTGTGGTTGGAAGGATAATAAAATGAGTGGGTGGATATATGGATGTGTAGATGGATGACCTGGTGGGTGGCTGGATGATGGGTGGATGAATGGATGAATAAATGGACAGATGTAGAGGCAGATGATGGATGAGAGACAGGACAGATGCAGGATGGATAAAAGCAAAGACACTCGGATGGCAGGCTGGATAAAACAGGTAAGCAGTTGCAGGGGGAGCATACCAAGCAGGATGTGGACATGCCAGTCAGCGCTGTGCAGTGAGTGGCCCTACAATGTTTCAAGGTGCTGTCCTTGTCAGTGCTGGGGGAGTGTGCGGGGGAGCACGGCTAGGCCAGGCAGAGCCCTTGCAAGAGCTGGACAGCTACTGGGGAGACGACAGTTTCAGCACCTCTTAGACCCCATGAAATCAGCACCAAAGAGAGAATATGACAAGGCTGCCATTCAGGGGGTTATATCACCTGCCCAGCTCACATCTCCAGACAAGGCTGCCCTCGCTGGGCCTCTATCTCAGCCCTGTTCGACAGCTCTGAGCCCAAGCCTCAGAGAGTTAACATAGGATGATCATACGAGTCCCTTCCGAGTGGCTGTTGACAGCTGTGTGTGTGGCTTGTGGGGACCGTACGCTGTGAGAGTTCAGTTCTAGAACCTTCCACTGAGGACAGATACAGCTAGTTATGGGACAAGAGCTCAGAGACACCAGGCAGCAGGAAGGGAGTGTCCCACTGGCTCCGTGTAAGGAATGCAAGCTAATGCTCCTCCCAGTGAAGATGTCACCTCTGCTCCCTGAGATGCAGAAAGCCCTGTCCTCACCCACTTCCCAGTGGAGAGAGCAGGTAATCACCATGGAATCCACTGTGTTTACATAGGCAAAGGGAGTTTCCCCTCTATCTACCCTGAGGTGTTCCCTTCTGCAAGCCCCAGACATCGCACCTGTGTGTCACCAAGAGGCTCTGAGTCTAGACTAGGCATCTCCCCTTGAATCCAAACTTCATTCTGTCTCTCACAAGGGTAACCTTGTCCATGCTCACCCTCTGGCCTCAGAGACCACAGAGACAGCACCACCCTGCTGTTTGGTTGGATTGTTCCTAAATGTGTTTGGGACGGTCAGAACTCACCTTCCTCCCCAAGATCTCAAAGCTGGAAAAAAACGATCTTCCCAGACTCCTGGGTTTCAGCTTGACCTATGTTCCCGAGGCAGCAGAAGAAACTGATGTTGCCAGCCGGCTCTGCTTACTGGGCACAAGTCAGTGGGGACATGAGGTAGAAATCTTGGGAGAGGCAGTGAGAGACAGCCTAAGAAAGGTTTAGAGGGCAGAGGTCTCCTGTGATGCGGCAAATATGAAGCAGGCATGAACTTCGGCCACTGTGCATGGTATGGTGGCCTCTGGAATGTGTTGCCAGCCACACAGGCTGGCATTGCAGCAAGACAGCTGTGAACCATGGCTTCCTGTAGCTTCCTGGAATCTTGACAATAACACAGGCCCATGTTTTATCTTCTGGTACCCAAGGCATACTGGCAAACACTTTACTCTGAGACACACCCCTGCCTGCTTGAGATTCGAGACTGTATAAAGCCTTAGGTTTCTACTATGGTGGGTCCCTAAGAGTTCTGTACGTTCCGGAAAGAGACAATCCAGGGTGAGAGGACATACCTGTCTTCTGGGAACTGGCATCTGTTGGACAAGTTTCTTCCCGGTGATGCGCCCTTCCTGGCAGGAACTATGCATCTCTTGGGAAGGTGTTTTCTCTGAGGTAGGAGTGATCACCTCCTAGAGGAGACCACATGTCCTCCATGTACCTCCTGTAGGTCTCGTACAGGTCCCTCCACTGTCCTGGAGGAAGTGGCGGACCATGGTGGACAGTGGACATCAGATGCAAACCCATCAAGCCAAGTATGGAGACACAGCAGCATACTTTCCTTTCCTTCAGTGTCAGAATTCCTCTCCCATGTGACACTGAGGCTGTCAGAAACTCGGAGCCACTCCAGAGGTCAAAGACATGATTTTAGCCTCTTTGGGTGGCTGGTTTCGTACCTTAAATGTTAAATACCATCACACTGCAGTCTCAAAATCACCCTTAGCCTATGGGGCCACCCTGGCTTTGGATCTGGAAGAGGTAACTGCTAAGTAGCCAGGAAGCAGTCTCAAGGTCAAGAATGGGACTACAAGGTCATCTCAGGACTCTTGGAAAGGGCTCCTGCAGGAGACAAAGTCTATTCATGGGCAGTTTTGTCATAAGGAAGCAGACAAGCATCCAAGACCAGCTTCATACCCCACTGTGGAGTGAGGGAAGCTGGGGATTGCTCATCTAGACCACTGTGACCTTGGGGATACTAAGACCCTCGAGGGAGAACCCCATGTATGCTATGGGAGACATGGACATGAGCAGAAGGCCAGGGTCAGTCGGTACTTTATGGCTGATCCATTCCTGGCAAAGTGAGGCTGATCTATCTTTTACTGTCAGGGAAGCCCCTTCTGATGTACCACTCATCCATGCAGAGGAGCAGAGAGCAAAAGGTCCTGATAGCCAGAGAGCTGCAAAATGAGCACCGACCAGCCTCGAGCCTCTTAGCACCTCTCTTAGTATGTAAGACTCTAGAGTCCTTTCCTCATGCTCTGTCGCCTGCCTACAAGGGTCTCCCATCTGCCTGAGGAATCCCTGCCTGAGATGTTCAGCCCTCACGCATATCAGAAAATGAGCTCTCAGTTGGGTCCAGTCAGCATCGGTACACCAGTGCCATAGAGTCCTTCTCCCTTGCCTGGGACAGCTGAGGCCGCTGCTCATCTTTGGAGACCGCAGGAGGCTGTGCCCAGCTTCCTCTGCAATCACATCTCAGTGTACCTCTTGTGGCCCCATCACAAGTGCATCTCTTGTATCCCCACATCCTCTCTACCTCACATCCCCACACCCCTGCAGATGCTTTCCACGACTACCTCAGAGACAAAGTCCTCCTGCACAAGTCCTCATCACTGGCTCTGCTCCTGGAGAAGCTTTAACATACAGCTGGCAGCTGAAGGGCCATCAGGAAATCCTTTCTCTCCTGTGAGGTCTGCTGGCCCAGCCGACCACTTCCTCCTGAATTCTGTCCATAGCTAAAGGATGAAATTGTAGGGTGCAGGACTGGGTGCTAGTGATAGGACCCAGACAGGGTTCCCAAGGAATCGTGGTCGGGGCTCCAGCAAACGTCATAGGCGTATTCAAAGGAGTGCCGCTCACGAGAGCTGAAAAGCAGGTGTGTCAGACGAGGTTAACGAAATGGATCTCTGTGCACTGCGACCGCTCACTCATAAAAAGAAGTCCAGGAACTTTCCCAGCATGAAAGAAACTAGGGACATTCTGACTCATGAGGAAAGCTAGTCCCAGGAAGACAGGGTCTGTGTAACTGACCACCCGAGACAGTAATATCCCCAAAGTCAGAGTGTAGACTGCAGAGCTTGAGTGGTGGAGCATGGATTGTGGGCAGCGGATCTTGTAGTCTGGCTGACGGAGTGTAGACAGTGGCTCGCTTGAGTGATGGAGTGTGGAAGACAGACTGTTAATAGTGGAGCCAGGAAGCCGGGCGGTGGTGGCACACGCCTTTGATCCCAGCACTTGGGAGGCAGAGGCAGGCGGATTTCTGAGTTCGAGGCCAGCCTGGTCTACAGAGTGAGTTCCAGGACAGCCCGGGCTGCACAGAGAAACCCTGTCTTGAAAAACCAAAAAAAAAAAAAAAAATAGTGGAGCCAGGGATGGGCAGGAAGGGGTGGAGATTTGTGTCTGTGTGTGAGATGCGGGAAATGGACCCGTAGTGAGTGACTTTGTCGGTCAACACACAAACATGGTCAAAAATTGCTAAGCTGTTCATTAAGGGTGATTGGGGTCAAGTTTACATTAGGTGGATTTTTACCACCATCAAAATGAAAAATCTGGGGGCTGGAGAGATGGCTCAGCGGTTATGACCACTGGCTGCTCTTCCAGAGGTCCTGAGTTCAATTTCCAGCAACCACATGGTGGCTCACAACCATCTGTAATGGAATCCAGTGCCCTCTTCTGGTGTGTCTGAAGACAGAGACAGTGTACCCATATACATAAAATAAATAAATCTTTAAAAAATAAAATAAAATCTGGGCTTCTCAGCTTCATATAAACCAGGTGCAGTGGTACACATCTGTAATTCTGGCACTTGGGAGATGGTGGGAGGAGCATCAGTCCCCTGAAGTCATCCTCAGCTACATAGAGGGGCCAAAGCCATCGGGAGCTGTATGGGATGCGGTCTCAACAAAAGGGCAGACTGGAGAGATGGCTCAGAAGCTAAGAGCACTTGGTGCTCTTGCAAAAGACTAGGATTTGGTTCCCAGCACCCACATGGTGCTCTCACAGCTGTCTGTAACTCTAGTTCCAGGAGATCTGACCTCCACCGATTAATAGACATGCACAAAAAATGTCCATATGTATAAAATAAAATACATAAATCTGAAAGAAATTTAAATACTGAACAACCTGAGGTCTGGAAATGGCAGAACCTTGGCAGCCAGCGTATCGTTGCTCCCTTAGTGATACCACCTGGTAACCCATCATGAACGATGCCCCATACTCTTCTCTACTTTCACCCCAAAGCAACCCAGTCAAGCCCACCGTTCCCTCTCCACCCACAGTGCCGTCTAATATTCTAAATGTCTCCATCCCGCTCACAGCCTTTAAACCCTTCACGATCCCAACATGGCGTGCCTGGCACGCTGTCCTCTGAGTTTGTGGCTCACCGCTCCAGCAGCATGCTCAGACCCCAACACTGCTCTGAAAAGGCTCACTCAATTTGGTTTACAAGGTATCTCCATGTGCCTTGGACAATGGAGCCCTAGGAACAAGCAGCTAGCCTCGAGAACAGCTGAGAAATGAGAGGAACCCTTGAACCCAGATGCCCCCACTGCCGAGCATCTGATGGGCCATTGTTGTGGGAAGCTCTGGCTAATGTGGAGACAAGCTCCTTATCCCATGCCCATAGAGGCAGCAATCACTGAGAAGTTCCTCATCGTGGAGTCAAAAGGAAACCAATTCCTGAATTTATAAAACCAAACGCCTTCATTGTCAGGTGGGATGCCCCTGCCTCAGCCATCTTGGGATAAATGTCATGGAGCTGCAAACTTGGGAGATTCTGATCTTCAGCAAGAACCAAAAATAGACTTCAACCACACCAATTCTGATTGAGGAGTGAGATTACTTCTTAGGCTATAGCCTAAGAAGTCTTGACTCCATTTCCAGATCCAAGGGGAGAAGCTCTGTGATCCATTAGCAATGTCTGCAGGGACACAAGAGGGGCAGGTAACAGAGCATCCCCAAACAATATGGCCCCAGCCCTCCAATATCATTTCAAGACAACTCGGGTTGGCCTCCTGGGTGGTGGCACATAAATCCCTCCTCCCACCTCACCACCAACATCTCCCAGTTGCCTCCTAACCAGAAGGCATTTGTAGACCTTTTGGGGATACTGGATCCCAACCGCTAGAGGTAGATTCATGATTCTCATTTTATATATGAGGGAGATGGGCTCCTGGTGAGCAGGTGACTCACCCTGGATCACACGGCAGATGAGGGTCAGCCCTGTGACAGTCATTGTCCATAAAGCTCCAGATGTAACTCTACCATCTGCCTGGAGAACAGAGGGGAGCCGTCACCAGGAACCCCGTGAGCCTGTCACCATGTCTGGAACACATGGAAGCTACTGAGACAGGAGAGGAGATGCAGGGCTCTCAGTATTCAGCCTACAGCAGCGGCGGCGGCATTACTTCAGCCCAGGCAGGGCTGTCCCGTCTGAGTAGACACAACAAACTTTTAATAACTCTGCCCGGCTCAGATCCAGAAGTGTATTTTTATCCGGGTGAGTCAGTGACTTATTTGTCAATAGAGGCCAGTGAGGGGAAGGCCTGGGGCCTTTTATAAACACACACGGAGCCCCTGGAGAGTTGGGGGATGCAGGATTGTCTAAGAGAAATGCTCTTTTGCTGTGGGACAGACAAACTGCAGGAGCCATTTGGGGGACGGACATTAGGGATTGCCAAGGGAGCTGTGGGGCACTTCAGGGGCTCGGGGGTAGATGGAACCAGGATGGAGAACCTGGACCCCAGGCAAACCTGTGTCCCGACTCCATCACCTGCAAATGTGTGGGCAGCAGATGTCTGCAACCAACCTTGGCTCCCATCTGTGAAATGGGTATGCTGATACCTGCCTTGTGGTGCTCTGACAAGGTAGGAAACACTGTCATCTAGGCTGGTAAAAGGTTCCTGGTGTCAGTCATGGTGTCTATGAGCTGGGAAGAGGGATGTGTGTCCTAGAACTCCAAAGGTTGAAGGAGGATAGTTGCTGTCTGAGATAACCTGGGCTTCAGAGTGAATTACAGGCCAGCCTGGGCTTCAGAGTGAGACTGTTTTAAACAAAGAAAAACCTAAGGAGAAAAAAGAAGAGAAAGTTGAGCCTAGCCTAATCTGTGGCTTCCTGGCCAGTAAGAGAGTCTGTCTCATAAAAAAAAAAAAAAAAGGTTGATGACTCATGAGGAAGAGCACCCAAGGTTGTCCTCTGGCCTTGATATGTACGTGCATGCTCACAGATACATGGACACACACATATACATACACACAGACATATAGACACAGAGAGAGACACACAGAAGCACACAAAGACACAGAGACACACACAGAAACAAAGATACACACACAGACATACGCATACAGACACACAGATATACACACACAAGAGAGACACACACAGACATACGCAGACACACAGATATACACACACAAGAGAGACACACATAGACATACATACAGACACACACACATACACAGAAACACGTACGCAAACATACACAGACACACAGATATAGACACACAGACACAGATAAACACTCAGACATACACACAGAGAGAGACACATAGATATACAGAGAGACACATATATACACATGCAAACAGACACACAGACACAGATATACACACAGACATACACACAGATATATACACACAGAAACACACACGCAAACAAACACAGACACAGATACAAACACACAGACACACAGATACAGACACAGATACACACACACACACAACTACAAAGCATATGACTCAAAGATTTATAAGGCCCACTTTGGTGAACCAGCCAGAGAGCAGGCAGGACGCACGAGGCTGTTCAAACACCAGAAGGGATGGGAGGTTGAAGGGACAATGCAGGAAGGAGTATCTCCCAGGGACAGCACAGGAGCGGAGCCTCTGAGGGTCCCTCACCACCGCACAGCTCTGTGAAAGGACAGCATCCCAGAAACTGCGGCTGGTCGGCCTCTACCCCTGGCCATGATTGGTCCATCTTCAGACACGTGACTCTCAACGGGCCAGTCAGAGTTGGCTCAGGGCTTTTGCTTTGGAGTCTGGAGGCAATGCCTCCTTCTCTGGGATGGCTGTGGCCACCGGGCGGGTGGAGAGGCTGAGAGCCTTTTTCCACTCTCCTGACTCCGTGGGCTGCTCCATGGGGTCTCAATGTGTGGCTTTTGTTTTTGCTTGGAAGGAAAAATTGAGGCTGGGGAGAGGAGAGAAAGAAAAGAGTGAGCTAAGTACACGAGCCCGCTTCTAGAAACTGAGGAGGGGGAGCAGGGTGCAAGGTGCAGTACTTCCTGGTTTCACGGAAAGCCTAGTTAGTCCTCAGCCTCTCTCTGACTCTTCAGTATCACCCGCACTGACCCAGAAGCTCTGGCACTTGGGCCACACCACGGGCAGGCCCCATCGGCCTAGGGGCGCGTGCATGTGCGCGCACACTCATACACAAACACACAGAGCCACGGTGACTGGGATGAGAGCTCCTAGAGAGGGGTGGTTCAGAAGGCTCTAGAAGAGCTGCCATAGCAGGTCAGTAGGGTGAGGAACTGCGAGGAGAATCCAGCAGAGCCACAGACCCATCAGCAGTCTACTGCAGATGTCTGTGTCCAAGATGTCACGCAAAGTCCAGTGTGTGTTCTGTAAAGTGATGGTGACAGAAGCCCAGGTTGGCTTCAGAATCTGTCTGCTTCCTCAAGCAAATAACAGGAGCACAGCGGGTCTCTGGGAGTGAGAGGTATATGCGCCCATGGGTGTGCTCCTGGTGAGCTCCTGTGAGATGTGTATGCGCCCATGGGTGTGCTCCTGGGTGGGCTCCTGTGAGATGTGTATGCGCCCCTGGTATGCCCCTGGGTGGGCTCCTTGAGATGTATATGCACCCCTGGGTGTGCTCCTGGTCAGGCTCCTGTACTTAGCTCACTCTTTTCTCTCTCTCATCTCCTTCAGCCTCAATTTTTCCTTCCAAGCAAAAACAAAAGCCACACATTGAGACCCCATGGAGCAGCCCACGGAGTCAGGAGAGTGGAAAAAGGCTCTCAGCCTCTCCACCCACCCTGGAGGCCACAGCCATCACAGAGAAGGAGGTATTGCTTCCAGACTCCATAGCAAAAGCCCTGAGCCAACTCTGACTGGCCCGATGAGAGTCACGTGTCTGAAGATGGGCCAATCATGGCTAGGGGTAGAGGCTGACCAGACATAGTGCCTTCTAGAAAAGTCTGTTTTACCTTCTAGGCTCTTCCTGGTAGCCAGCTCTTAATTCCGCTGCAGTTCTAGCGTGATGCTGAGAAGGGCCTGCATGAGGCAGGGGACGGGGTTGTTAAAGAGACAGAATGTATGGAGAGAGAGGAGGGAGAGGAAGAAGTGGAGGAGGTGGAAGAGAGGAGAAGGAAAGGAGGAGAAGGGAGGAGAAGGAAAGGAGGAGGAAGGGAGGAAGAGTGGAGAAGAAGGAAGGTAGGAGGAAGAGGAGGAGAAGGAAGGGAGAAGGAAGAGGAGTAGGAAGGGAGGAGGAGGAAGAGAGGAGGAGGAAGAGAGGAGGAAATGGAGGAGGAAAGGGAGGAGGAGGAAGAGTGGAGAAGAAGAAAAGGAGGAGGAAGCGGAGGAGGCGGAAGAGGAGAAGAAGGGAGGGAAGTGGAAGGGGAGGAGGAAGAAGAGGAAAGGGAGGAAGAAGGGGAGGAGAAGGAAGGGAGGAGGTGGACGTGAGAAGAAAGAAGGGAGGAGGAGGAGGTAGCTAAAGCAGTAGGCAGCTAGCCAGTGCGGAGGAGCCCATTAGGGCTGCGCAGTAATTAAAGTTTACAAGGCACTTTCACGTTTATCAACGCTGCTCCCAACCGCAGCCCTGGGAGGCGTTGGGGCCCAGGCAAGGCGCTCAGCCCTCTCTACTGATGGCACAGGAAGATCTGCCGAAGGCCAGGCACTTGTCAGATCCGGAGACATGGTGACCCACAGCCTCCGGGGCCTCCCAGCCTACTCCTCAAACCTGAGGCCACCAGGCAGACCTCACAGCAGAAGCTGCAGCAGGGCTGCCTGGTCCTCCACCTGGTGAACACTCCCCTTGGGTTGACTCAGTTTTTAAGAGGAAAGTGCTGGGCGATGCACAGCAGCAGTCAGTTGTCGTGATAAATGGAATGGAACTGAGTGGACCCAGGGAAAACACCCTGGCATGATTAATGTCTAGGTAGGCATTGTTCCCCTCCGGGGGTGCCTTGCCCGGGGCTTGAACTGTCTGTTAAATGGTAAGATTGGCAGGTGTTGGAGGCAGTTAGCCACAAAGCTGACTCCCTGATGTAATCGGGCAGCCTGGGAGTTGGTAAGAAAGGAAGCGTCTTCCCACCTCAGCGTGAAGCACAGGTCCGTGTCCCTCACATCGGAGCACCCGCTAAAACTCAAATGCACAAAGCATGCTTGCTTCGGTGAAGCGTTCATTTTCCAGGTTCTGGGACTTTGGGTTCCCCTCATCAAGTACAGAAAGATTCTGGGGGCCCATAGGAGGGTTCATTGGGTAAAGGCACTTGCTGTCAGCAGGACAAGCTGAGTTCAGTCCCCAGGATCCATGTGATAGAGAGACCCGACCTCCACAAGCTGTCCTGTGACCTCACGTGCGGTTGTGAGCCATTCACACACCCACACACACCCCTCAAAACGAGCCAGGATACAGTTTGGTGGCTGGTCGCGTGCTTAGCCTGCACAGGGCGCTGGGTTCCGTGAAGACAGTCTTGACAACTAGAGAGAAGTCCTTCAGAAATAAAATGCTAGTCTTAGAGAAAATATCAAATGGTTCCTCTCCCGACACACACACCTGAGCAAAAAACGCCCCGGCCTGTGTGTGCAGGTCATAGGTCAGCCTCGGGTTGCCCCTTATCCCTCATTAACTCTCATTGAGCCTGGAACCAGCAAGTTGGCTGGCTGAGCCCTGGAACAGCCTGGTTTTTCCTCCCCAGCCCCACCACACCCAGCTGGGTCCTGCGGATCGGACTCAGCTCCTTGTTTTTGCATGTATTTTTAAGCGTCTGTGAGACAGGGGCCTGGGGGATATCTTAGAGTTACTTTGTGTCCTATAAAAATCTTGAGTATCATGGGGATAAAGTCTGGAGAATAGCTACCACTGTGAATCACCATGTTAGAACGCAGCGGGTCCATACAGGGACAGACCGGCATAAACCAGAAGGCTGGCGCTTAGAGAAGTGCCCCGCTGTATCAGGCAGGTGTATCAGGTACAAAGTGTCACCTCTAAAATTCACCCAGAAATAAGGGAGGGCAGCAAGCTTGGCTGCACGACGTACGAATCCTACAAACGTGTTGGAACATCAAGTTGAGATGATTCTCCCAGGAAGTAATGGAGGCTGAGCGTGGGCGCCACGGGGGAAGGAAGTGGGAGAGAAACTTAGCCAGGGCCCTTGAAGTCTAGAGTAGAGCCTTGGCCTTTTTGTTTGTTTGTTTGTTTGTTTTGTTCTGAGGTAGGGTCTCTCTCTCTACCATAGCCCAGGCTATGCTGGAAATCACTATGTAGACTAGGCTGGCCCTCAAACTCATGGAGATCTCTCTGCCTCTGCCTCCCAGGTGCTGGGAAGTCTAGATTAGTTTTTGTTGTTCAAATGGACAGATCATTTAAAGGAGGGGAGGTGCTTGGTCCTGTGGAGGCTTGATGCCCCAGGGAAGGGGATGCTAGAGGGGAGAGGCAGGAGTGGGTGGGTGGGTAGGTGGGGAGCAGCACCCTCTTAGAGACAAAGGGAGGGGGTAGGGTGAGGGGTACGAGGAGGGGCGACTGAGAAGGGGGATAACATTTGAAATGTAAACAAATAAAATGATTAATAAATAAAAAGAAAGAAAGGAAAGAATGGTTCTCAGCCGTCCTAGTGCTGTGACCCTTGAATACAGTTCCTCACGGTATGGTGACCCCCCCCCAAACCATAAAATTACTTTATTGCTACTTCATAACTGGAATTTTGCTACTGTTATGAACTGTAATATAGATATTTTTGGAGATAGAGGTTTGCCAAAGGAGTCGTGACCAACAGACTGAAAACGGCTGATTTAAAGGAAGGTTGGCTTGGGATTGTGGTTTGAGGGGGTGGAGCATGTGAATGGCTCCCTCCCTTTGGGCCTGAGTGAGGATGAAGCTTGCAGCATCAGGAGTATGGAAGAGTAAGGGCGCTCACCTCATACAGACAGGAGAAAGAGAGAGAGAGAGAGAGAGAGAAAGAGAGAGAGAAAGAGAGAGAGAGAGGGAGAGGGAGAGGCAGAGGGAGCGGGAGAAGCAGAGAGACATAGAGACAGAGACAGACAGAGACTGAAGCTGAGACAGAGAAAGACAGAGAGACAGACAGAGACTGTTGGGTTTCTGCTACTGCTTTGGGCCAGTACCACCCACATTCGGGAGTGGGGTTTCCCCCTTGACTCCTTTCCCACACATCAGTCATCTCTAGAGATAGCCTTATGGGTCTGCCCAGAAGTGGACTTCATTAGCCTAGGTATTTCTCAGTGTAGCCAAAAAGACAGCCAAGGTTCAGACCTTCCTCTGTGACAGCAGGGCAGCATGTTCCTCGTAAGACTACAAAACACAATCTGTTCCCAGACACGCTGGTCTGATTTTACTTCCCTTTGTGCTTAACTTTTGTTTTCCTGGATTCAGTGGGTACCTTGACGTTGTTGTTGTTGTTAATTTGCCTTTTCCCAACAACATAATATTTCCTTTAATTATTTGTAAATTTACTGTAATGCACCCCGATCGATCGCACTACCCCCAGGCCCACCCTCCCACCCTTGTGCCCCACCCCAAACAAACAAACAAACAAACACTCACTGAAGCAAGGTCAGACTGCCTGTAGCCAGCCCCTGACCCATCCCATCCCCACCCCTGCCAGCTGCCTTCAACTAATAAGAGCACTTCAGCGTCTTTATCACAGTTTCCAAGACCTCTCTTCAACAGCTTCCTGTCTGGATTGGGTTTTTTTGTAGGGGAGGGGGTGTCACAGAAGCCTTCAGTGCCCCTCATTCTCAGGTCTCCATACCACTGCAGAGGAAGCTGCCTAGTCCAGGGCAGCACGGATGCTGGACTTCAACTTTCTGGTGGTATCGAGGACCAAGGACATCCACCACCTCAGGCAAAGCCTCTGGCTGCCTCACAGATCACAGATATCAACATGGCCTCTGGCAACATCATGAGTCACAGATATCAACATGGCCCAAGGTGGCAGCAAGGACCACACACATCAGCATGGCCTGCAGCAAGATCACAGATCAAGGACCAGGCTGTGGTGGAGCACACCTTTAGTCCCAGCCCTAGGGAGTGGAGGCAGGTGGATCTGTGAGTTTGAGACCACCCTGGTCTACAGAGTGAGTTCCAGGACAGCCAGGGTTACAGAGGGACACCCTATTTTGAGAAGAAAAAAAATCTTTTTATTTTTTTTTTATTTTTTTTTATTTTTCAGCAGGCCGGAGAGATGGCTCAGCGTTTAGCAGGATTGATGCTATTGTAGTGAATCCAAGTTCAGTTCCTAGGTAGCTCAAAACCGGATCTTACGCCATTTTCAGGTTTCCTCAGGCACCTGCTCACGCATGCGTGTACACACAGCTTTAAAAATAAAATAAGTACTTTAAATTGATTTTTGTATGCCAAAGTGTAAATATGATTTTTATCAAAATATTTTATGAAAATAAAAAATTGTAAAATGTAAAGAAGAAGAGGAGGAGAAAGAGAAGAGAGAAGGAAAGACGGTGATGAGAGATGGGAAAAGAGAGGAGAAGATCCTTTAAGACAACAAAAGCAGCATAAAACCATTATTTAGATTCTGAGTCAAAGAAGCCGGGGTGTGCCGGGCACTGGTGGCACATGCCTTTAATCCCAGCACTTGGGAGGCAGGCGGATTTCTGAGTTCGAGACCAGCCTGGTCTACAGTGTGAGTTCCAGGACAGCCAGGGCTACACAGAGAAACCCTGTCTTGAAAAACAAAACAAAACAAAACAGAAAGAAGCCAGTGTGTGTGTGTGTGTGTGTGTGTGTGTGTGTGTGTGTGTTGTGAGTGTGTGTGTGTGTACGTCTGTGTGTATGTGTGCATGTGTGTGTATGTGAATCCTTCTTCCTCCCCTTTAAAAGCAGATGCTGAACTATTTCATGGTGAAGTGGTGTAAGTCTAGAATTCACTTGGCAGTCACCTGAGATGGAACTGACGCAGCCATCCTGAAGCAGGCGACAGGGTGAAGGCCATGAGTTGCAGGTGGACCCACATCCCAGCTTTTGTCCTGGACAAAGGGCAGGTGTAGTGGGGGGCACCTGTGCCGGCCTCTGATGACAAGTCCTCCCAGCTTTTGCTTAAACTTTAAGGGTTTCTTTTGTCTTATGTGTGTGTCTATGTGTGTGTGTGTGTCCACATGTGTGTGTCCGTGTCTGTGTCTGTGCATACATAGGTACACATGCATGTGCCCTTGGAGTCCAGATGTGGGCTTCTGATCCTTGGGAGCTGAGTTACAGGCAGTTGTACGTCATCTGACTTGAGTCCTCTGAAGAGCAGCACTCTCAACCCCTGAGCCCTCCCTCCACCCCCTTCCTCATCTGTAATCATAAAAGTTTAACATAACTCAGATTCTGTGAAAACATTAGAAGTCTCCCTAGCTGTAGTCCCCTAAAATGTAGGTCAAGTGCTCCTCAAAATGTCCCACAGTGGCCCTTCTTCAGGAAGAATGCCTTTTGTTCTGTGTGCATGTGTCTCCTGTTTTCTGTCACCTCAAGCCAGTGGGAAGGCTCTTCTCTACGAGACTGGGGGCCTCGTTCTAGATTTGGGAGAGGCTGTTCTGACAGGTCTTCAAAGGACTCCAGGCCTTGCCTGCTGCGTGGCCCACTGAGAGTTCACAGTTCTTTTTAGTTGGCTAATTATGAACCAAACATGAACTTTTTCTCGTGTGGGGGTACATTTGCACTTGGCAAAAAGCGACATCTCATTTCAAAGCCGGGAAACAAAGACTTTAAAAGATTTAAAACCCACCCAACTGCAAAGGCTCCTTGGACATCAAATAGCTTTTCGGAAACAAGGTTTTGATGAGTTTTGAACAAATGAGCTAGACGCATATGGAGCGAATTCTCCTTCAAATCCACAAGGATTTAAGACACGAAGGGGAGGGGGCTGGCAAATAGCCTCTCAGAATTATCAAACCCCATGAATTTTTCAAACAGTGTGAGATGGTCAGAAAGTCCACACTGCTGGGCTCAGGAGGAAGTGCCTCCAAACATGTGAGGTGCACACCACCTGTGGCTGTTGGCTTCTCGGTCACCCCTGTCCTTCTTGAAGGGTGAAAGGTCAGGAAAGGAAGTTCAAGGACATGGTGATTGACAAAAATTGTAGGTATTCTGTTTGCCACGCATGCACAATGAGAGATGAACCGAAGTCCTCTCCTCATCCATCAACAGAAAACCAACATGGCTCCCTGCCGTGTGTCACACAGTCATGTTCCAATGAGGTGAGCCAGACCCCATCCGAGGCTCAGAGTGAAAGCAGGGTTCTGGATGTACGTTCACAATCACAGTCAAGACAGCAGGAGATGTCTCAGGTCCAGACTATTTGCAAAACCTTGAAACCCTCAGTTCACTGGAGCAGACGTGGCCAGGTCTTTGGTGTCACCCACTGGGACAAGCAGCTATGGAGCTGCAGATAGAACCTGGGTTTCCCAGTCCCCAGGACATACTGAGGCTGTAGCCCAAGATCGCTGAGCACAGCCCAAGGCAACATTCTGGATGTCTAGGATCTAGAACTCAATTGAAAATCTATGTAACTGTTTCCCAGGGTTGGGCACAAAAAGCTCCTGGATTTTTCTAGAACACACATGGTTGCTCCTGCCTTGTCTGTGCAGTGGAAACTCACCCTCCATTCTGTCTGTCTGTACGCATCCAGAGCCCACCGGAGACACAGAGGTGAATAGTGGAATTTGCCGAATGCTAGCACCAAGTGCCTGCGTTTGCCTCCCAGCCCCACCCTGGAGAGCTGTGTGACCATGATAACCAGCTTCCCTGACATGGAGCCTCCAGCTTCAGGAATCGGAGACAGGGGCAGCAGCCTTGCATGAGTCCACACACTTGCTGAGGCTAGGTGGTACCCTTAGCCTTCCACTGCCTGCGTTTTAGGCATGGATGACATCGGCCGAGGCTGGGTGCTTGCTAACCCCGCAACGTCCCTTGGGCGATAGCCTCTCCATTGGCTAGGAGCGCTCAGTTGAGCTGCGTGCAGCAGAAGCCACGGCGCTACCAGATCGCTCGTTTCCGGCCAGTGCTCTGGCATAGAAGCCTCTGATGCAGGACCCTTTTGGCTTTGCTTGTTGAAGACACCAGTGGTTTCTCTGTAAACAGTCTGAAACTTCTCTGTGCCAGGCCTGGCCTCAAACTCAAGAGACACCTGCCTCTGTTTGCTCTCTAGCAGCGGCCTTCTCTGCTATCCTCTGCTCTTCTGCTCTCAGGCTCTGGCTGCAACTTCAGGACCTCTCTGCCTCTCTGCTGCCTCTCTGCTCTCTGCCACTTCTCTCTGCCGCTGCCTCTCTGCCTCTCTGCCTCTCTGCCTCTCTGCCTCTCTGTCTCTCCTGCCTCTCTGCCTCTCTGCCTCTCTGCCTCTCTGCCTCTCTGCCTCTCTGCCTCTCTGCCTCTCTGCCTCTCTGCCTCTCTGCCTCTCTGCCTCGCTCTGCCTTCTCTGCCTCTCTGCTCTGCCTCTCTGCCTCTCTGCCTCTCCTGCCCTGCCTCTCGCCTCTCTGCTCTCTGCCTCTCTGCCTCTCTGCCTCTCTGCTCTCTGCCTCTCTGCCTCCTGCCTCTCTGCCTCTCGTCTGCTCCGCTCTCTGCCTCTCTGCCTCTCTCTCTGCCTCTCTGCCCTCTCTGCCTCTCTGCCTCTCTGCCTCTCTCCTCTCGCCTCTCTGCCTCTCTGCCTCTCTGCCTCTCTGCTCTCTCTCTGCCTCTCTGCCTCTCTGCCTCTCTGCTCTCGCCTCTCTGCACTCTCTGCTCTCTCTCTGCCTCTCTGCCTCTCTGCCTCTCTGCCTCTCTGCCTCTGCTCTCTGCCTCTCTGCTCTCTGCCTCTCTGCCTCTCTGCCTCTCTGCCTCCTGCCTCTCTGCCTCTCTCTCTGCCTCTCTGCCTCTGCTTCTCCTTCTGGGATTAAAATCTCTTGCACCACCACCCCTGGCTGCTAGGGCATTTTCTGAATGCAGAGCCTCCTGCCTCTGTAATCTGGGATGGTTTAGGAGTCTCTCTTATGAGCTCTGTTCTGGGAAAGCTCTAATCCCAGCACTGCCAACCTCCTGGGTGGGTAACCTCGAACCCTCACCTTATCATGAGCTAGTCCTTGTATCACAGGACTGGGCAAAATGAGACACAGAAGAGTCCTCATGGCATTTCCAGAGATCTGGCTTTACACAAACCAGAACCTGCCTGCGCAAAGGCACAGAAACACCAGGACACCCAGCCACCTGTGCCTCTCTATGCGTCTTATCAGCCCATCTCACAGACAGGCAGGTATTGGACAGGTTAATAAGGTCCATAAATATCCATGTAGATTGGCTGGTTCTGCTTGCTGGGAGACCTGCACATAAAAAGAAACACTGTAATTCTCAAAGCCACCCAAGGCAGGGGCATGGCTGCTACCCAGTCTGATGGACACAGATAACTCCCTCAACATCAGTTTTTCCATCTGTTAAATGGAACCATTCGCATTTGTTACCATTGAGGGTATTGTAACACCCTAGTGAGTGACGAATAAAGGCGTTCCCATCATCAGCCTCTTCTGATCACCAAGAGTCCCAGGGAGAGCAGAAAATGCTGCAGGCCTGAACTTTAAGCAGTGAGCAAAGTGGGAACACACACACACACACACACATACATATACACACACCCCCTCACATACACACACACATGTACAAGCACACACACGCATACACACACTCACACACATATACACACTGTCTCATACACGAATTCACACACTCTAACACATACTCTCACACACACATACTCTCATACACACATACTCTCATACACACATATACACACACTCACATACACATACATACATATACACACATACACACACATGCACACATATACACACATACACACACATGTACATGCACACACACATACACACACACTCTCTCACACACATATACACACACATACACACACTCTCACATACATACACAGACTCACACACTCTGTCACACACATATATACACTCACACACATACACACACTCTCACATACATACACAGACTCACACACACACTCTCTCACACACATATACACACTCACACACATACACACACTCTCACACACATACACACCCATACTCTTTCTCACACACACACACACACACACACACAGGGCTTGAGATGAAAGAATTGCTTCACCATGTCAAAAATCACAAATCTATTACATTTTTAAAGCCCAGTGAGGGGCCTGAGCCCTTTGAAGCCAAGGTAAATACAAGTGTTTAACAACTCATTTTAGCTATCCTACTGGGAACCGAGCTGTTTAAATGGACCTAGGTTTCTGGCCATCTCTCCCCGGATAGAGTATTTGTTAGAAATCTGAGTTTTAGTGAACCAGAGTCTTGTGGTGGTCTCCACTTTGTTTCTTAATGGGGTCGTTTTTATGAGAGGTTTTTTTTTTCTTCTTTTTGGCTTCCCAATAGAAGAGTTAAAAATTCCTTTTGAAGTTTTTTTTTTATTGATGAATGAGCCGCTATAAATAACCCTTAGTGGCGGGAGCCCATCTCCAAAGTTGACTCTGCAGTTGAAGAAGCCACGGGAATGAAGGGTGATTTATGGCGCCATGCCATGAAATGGTTTAATGGGCTTCACACTGTTTAACTTAATCTGTACAGATGTTAAAATAGAAATGCAATTATTTTAACAACTATGATCACATATTGCTTTGCTAAGAAAACCAAAGGCTTGGGACAATGACAGAGCTCACTGGATAGTGGCAAGTTGGGAGTGGGGACCATCCCCACCAGTCAGAACAAGAGCAGGGTGGAGATTCGTCATGGCCCCACCCCTGATCCTGGCCAAAGTCATTTGCCCTCCACTTTTACACACAATGTAAATCACCATCCTATGGCCATTCAGACTAACTTCTAGGGGGCTAGCATCAATCCAGGCTCAGCAGGGTGACTTATGGGGACTCACAGGGAATTTCAGTTGCTAAGAAAGACTCCCATATTCCCCTCTCCTGATACAACACCAGCCTTCACAGGGTATACTTCTAGCCAGGAACAGGCAATAGTACCCACTAGAAGGCAGATAAACCCAGAGATGGCAGCTCTGGGTTCCATGTCCTTCCAGGAAAGAGTGTGGTTGTCCATGAAGTCTCTTCTTTGACTCTTCAGGGAGTGTCCCACCCCAGCCCTACCCAGGGTAGATAAATATTGTCTTGGTTTTCACTGAGGTGACACTGCCCTGTCTACAGGCTTGAGCCCAAACCCCTCCATCCTTGGTACTGTGACTTCATGCTTAGGGGAAGAGCTCACATCCCCTCCTGGTTCTGTGATATGAGGTCATCACCAGGGACCCAAGAAGACATCCAGGCACCCAACACTCACTACAGAAGCAGTTCATTTGGAAGCTGTGGCTTCTCTAAGGTGAGATGCACTCTCCACTTAGTGACTGGGCTGGGTGGATACGGGAAGAGATGCTTTCTGAAGCGAAACACTAATCCTTCAAGCATTGTCTATATATGCTTTCCCTCAGGTGGGAGAACTATGTATGGAATTTAATCCTGTGACAAACGCATTTGCCACCACATGGGCAAACAAGGAAGCAGCAGGAATGATAGAACCTTCGTCCTAATAGGCTGTCCATGGAACAAACATCTATGACAGAACCATTTCCTCTTCTTCCTCCTCTTCCCTTCCTCCGCTTCTTCTTCTCTCCTCCTCCTCCTCCTCCTCCTCCTCTTCCTCTTTCCTCTGAGGATTTAACTTGGAGCCTCACACAGGCTAGGCAAGCACGTTACCATCAATCACCCCTGAGAATTTTTTTAATTAGTGATGGTGATGATGATGATGGAGATGGAGATGGTGATGGTGACGGTGATGATGGTGGTGGTGATGGGATTGCTATAACGGTGTGATGAACTTGATGGTGGTGGTGGTGACCTGTGTCCTGGCTACTTTCCTTTGCTGTGATCAAATACCGCAGTCAAGCAGCTTATGGAAGAGAGATGGTATTTAGGTTTAGGAATCCAGAGATGCGACGATCACATTATTTACCACAAGCTCGAAGAGAGACAGTGAACTGGGAGTGCTGTGAGGCTTTAAGCTCTCAAAGCCCCACCCCAGCCATGTGCATCCTCCCTCCCACGGCAAGGTTACATCTCCTCATAACTGTTTCGGGGAAACAGCGCCACCAACTGGGAACCACATTGTTCAAACATCCGAGCCTGTGGGGGACATTTCTCATCCAAACCACCGTAATGGACAATTACCATGAAGCCCTTCCAAATTCTACAAAAGCACCCGGATGAGGAGATCCAAGACAGACGGGGTTGTGCCATCCACCCTGGCAGCCAGAGCTGTAAGCTTCCTCTGACCCTGAGTGTGGAAAACATGATTTGTCTAAATGAAGGGTTCCTGTGAAACACCAAGCACACACAGGATTTCAAAGGCTAAGCACAAGAAAACAATGTAAAATATCTCAGTAATTCTCCATACTGAATTACCCAATGAAATGATAATATTTTTGATATATGAGGTCGGATATTTGAGGTTAAATCAAATACATTACTAAAATTAGTTTCGCCTGCTTATTTTTGATTTTTAAATGTAGCCGCTCCCCGTTGTTGAACTGCTCTCTAGTGGCTCACTGGGTGTAGAAGGAAAACAGACACCAATTCAGAGGTGCCATTTACCCCCTGAGCTTAAGAACTGCAGTTAGAGGTGACAGACCCTAGGTGAGACAGATCCCCCACAAGTCCGACCTTCCATCCCCTGCACCATAAAAAGAAAAGGGAAAGAGAACTCCAGAGCTCTGTGAATCTGTCACAGGGAGATAAGATGACAAAAAAAAAAAAAAAAAAAAAAAAAAAAAAAAAAAAAAAAAAAAACCAAACAGTTTGTCCCATGGGTTTCGTTCCAACCAATGCTGAGAAGTCACAAAGGGTTCCATGTGTCTGGCCAACCCTCAGCACCACAGGGAGAGGACCCTTGTCCAAAGAGCTCAGGACTGGAGGGAGAGGTTCTTGTTCGAGATTTTATCAGGATCTTGAAACCTTTGCATGTGAGCCATCTTGGTCATGAGCCCCAAGTGTGAACATTAAATTAATCCTAATTTAATCATATTTCATACATAATCTTGCTCAATCAAAAGGTCATTTTTATGGAGGATGTGTGTGTGTGTGTGCATGCCTGCATATATGTGTTGGGGGGAGGGGGAGAGGGAAGGAAGGAGAGAGGGAGGGAGGTATGAGGGAGGGAGGAGGAAGAGAGAGAGCGTGTGGCAGTTAGAGGATACCTTTCAGGAGCTAATTCTTGTCTTCCCAGGACCTTGTTGCCCCAGGGTCTCTCTCCCTCATGCTCCTGTGCTATGTACCCCAGGCTAGCAGGCTTTCAAGCTCTGGACAATGCTCTCTGTCTCTGCCTCCTATCTTGCCACAGGAGTGTTGTATACAGATGTGTATCAACACATCTAGATTTTTACATGGGTTCTAGGGATCTGAACTCCAATTTCCAGGCTTAAATGACAAACTGTTTACCTACTGAGTGAGTCATCTCCCTGACCCTTTATGGGAGATATTTTTAAAGTGACTACATGTGTTGGACATGTCCCTTGATCTCCAGAGAGAAGGGGTGTGTATTTACAAAACCACATGTAAGGATGGGTTAAAAGTGAAGGAAAAGTGGATATGAGAGTTCATGAACAAGGGCCAACGACGTGGCTCTGGTGGGTTAAGATGCTGGCTGTGCAAGTCTGCCTACCTGAATTGTATCCATGGGACTCACGTAAAGGAAGATCAGGACCAACTCCACAGAAACATCTGATCTCCACATGCACTGTGGCATGTATGTGTCCCACATATACATCACAGACACAAACACACACACATACCACACATGCACACACACATACATGTACGTGCACACAATCACACACATGCATGCTTGCACACACAGGCACACACACAAACACACACACACACACACACACACACACACACACACACACATGAGAGAGAGAGAAAGAAAGAGAGAGCACATGACAGTATCCTGTGATTTAATATGTAAAGATTTTTAAAAACTATACATGTTTGAATATTTGCTTACATGTATATGTGCACCATGTGATTGCTTAGTACCAGCAGAGGGCAGAAGAGGGCGCCAGACCCTCTGGAACTGGAATTACAGGTTGTAATGAACCACCCGACATGCAGAATGGAGCTCAAGTCCCGGACATGAGCAGTGATTCCTCTTAACTGCTGAGCCACTCTACAGCCCTGTGATCTAAGTTTTTAAGAAGGCCCTTCTTGAATAAAATAATTCTCATCTTCCTGTACATTTCCTCATACTATCCTGCATCAAAAGAAAAAAAAAATTACTGAGTAAACGCATCTCTCTCTGTTCATGTCTTTCCACAGGCAGGCCGCGTGCAGAAAAAGGATTGTTACATCCAGAGATCTCTGCGCTTCACAGGGAATGGTAAACACATTCTGTTTATAGCAGCAATGAGGATGATGCTGGTGATGATGGTGGTGGTGGTGATGATGGTGATCCTGATGACTACCTGATGATGGTGCCAGCAATAGTGGTGGTGATGGTGTCCCACTGATATAACCTCTATAAGTATTCTGGGGGTGTGGCTCCATGGTAAAACACTTGCCTACTGTGTGCAAGTTTCTGAGTCCCATTTCCTGTACCATAAAAAGAAAAGAAAAGAAAAGAAAAAACCAAAAACTACACACACACACAACTACAGATGAAAAACTAAATAACAAGGTGCCTTGGGAGCACTCAGCATACACCTGGACCATCTGGGTGTCCCCAGAGGAGAGGGTTTCTCTCTTCAGGGCTTTGTGGAGGTCATCTATGTCATTGGAGACCACAAAGACAAGGAAAGTACAGTTACGTTTATAGATCCTCACAGTCTACCAGGGCCAAATGTAAATGATATGCAAATGGTAGGTCAGATGTAAGAGATAGGCATGAGAGCATTGGGAAACAGTGTTCTGTGGTTGGCTTCTCCTTCTCTCCTCCTTAAATCCAGCCTTGACATCTGCCGGTCACTGCAGTGGTTCTCAGTGCTGGCTGCACAATCATCCAAGGCAGCTTTTAAAAACTCACCCACCAGGACTTAAGGCTCAGCATGAAAGAGCACTGACTGCCCTTTCAGAGGACCTGGGTCCAGTTCCCACCACCTAGAGAGTGGCTCGCTTCTTCTGCCAATGCCCTCTTCAGGCCTCTGTGGGCAACGAAGACATGCATGCAGTTTAAAAAAAAACATCCATACGCATAAAATAAAAATACAACCTGAAAAAAATAATTAAAAACAAAAATTCGGCCAGCTGGTCCCACCACCAGCTGACTCTGTCCTCTGGGACAGGACACAGGCACCAGGAAGCCGTCACCGGTCAGAGTAGGCGGCCTACGGCCTCGTGGCTGTGATCTCATCTCAGTGAATGCCTCGGAGAAAACTAGCAGAGACAAGAAACAGAACCCCAGGGTTAGGTTTGTTTCTTGCATCTGACTTCCTTGCTGGCTAAGCGGCCCTGACAGAGACTCAGGGCTGTCCTCCCCCAGAGAGAATCTCATCCAGCCTCTGTCACATCACCTAGATCTTTGCAAAGTGTCCATGTCCTTTGGGAGGGGGCGCTGGGCAGTGCCCACATGGGTTATCATCACTGCCTCCATCCTGTGCTGAAGACAGAGCACACGGTGCCAACGCCAAGTCCAAAAATGTGGGAAAGTTTATTTCTCCACCAAACATTCCTGATTTGTAATGTGCTTTCTAAAAGCGTTCTCGCTGATCAAGCCCTTGCTATATTTAGCGGCAGCATTGAAAAGCCACGTTCTTTAAATGGCAGGCCATGAGATGGAAGGGTTTAGCAAAAGCTTTCTTCAGGCCCCCTTCACCACAGGAGAGGAGTCAGGGATCTCCCTGGCCCACAGAGGGGACCTCAGTGCTGGGACAGAACCAACAGGCTTTTGTAAATCTGTAAACTCACCAGGCTAGACTTCGGGTCCCAGGAAGTGTCCTTGAAGCCCTCACGCTGCCTGGATACAGCAAAGATATGTGCAGGGTTTTCATTCCGCTGTCCCTGGAAATCTTTCCCTCTGCCCCTGTGCTCTTCCTGTTGTCTCCTGCTGTCCTTCCCTGCTGAGCCAGCCAGTTCTTTTGCTTTGTATGTGTTCACATGCTCAGCCCATCCCAAGAGATAAACTAAGTGCAACAAAGAGATTCATTCCATGGGGCTAGCCTGGGCCTGCTTGGGGTTGCGGGAGTGGACGGGCAAAGCTGCAGCTCGTTGACAGAGCTGCTGTTCCAGAAACTGTCCCAAGACTGAGAAGTCTCCAATAGAGGTTGGGTTGGAGCCTGTCACCCACACTACCCAACTTAACTCTGACTAAGCTAAACTGATAACCCAGGACAGGTTATGTCTACCTGTTAGGTAACTGCTTGTGTCAGCTCTGTGGAACAGAGGCAGTGGTGAATGTTCCCTTTGATGGACGTGTGACAAAAATCAAGACCTAGAGAGTTTGGTGGCTTTGCCAAAGTCTGTAGCAAGTTGAGGCGGAGCTGGTCACCGACTTCACTAGACACAGTTGATGCCCCCTTCCCAACCAGTCTAAGCATCAGGTCCATGTGGGTGAGAGATTGCTGGGGAGCTAGTGGCAGGCAGAGGTGTCCAGAGGTGGGAGCATGCCCAAAGAATGGGGCGGTGGATAGTAGCCAGCTACACAGTAAAGGATATGGGAGCCAGATGACTAGAGTGTCCTGAGGCATACAGAGTCCGTCACTGTACAACCTGAAGTTGTGAGTCACCACTAGAACTCAGCCCGGTCAACGTCCACCTAACCCATGAGCCATGGGTCCCCTGGGAGTCAGGACCAGCTCCAGACCTTGCCCATCTAAATGGCTCAGGATTAGTATCTAGAGCTGTTCGGTCCTCTTGGAAGCTTGCCCAGGAGGGACTGGATCTCCAGGAAGTCAAGTCTCAGCCCAGCATCATCAGAGGCAGCCCAGTCTCGCTCTTAATTGCCATCGAGGTGGTCAGGACAGCAGCCACCGACTGGCCCAAGAAGAAGAGCCTCCCAGCCTGTCATCTGGCTTCCTTTGGCTTCCCACACCCTTGTCCTTGTTCAGGCCTACTCTGTCCCAAGTATGCAGCAAGTGTATATAGCTCATCTTCTATAAACCTTGTTACCCAGTTTTCCTTGGGGCTAGAACTATGGCAGGTAACAGCCAATCAGAGGTATTAGAGGCATAAGGCAGGAAGGCCAATTCATCTGGTCTCCTCACCTGACCCTCAGTCCCTACAATACGATCCCCACCATTGATCTGTGGAACCCCTGACATGCAAACCTGTTAGAAAGGAAGCTCAAGGCCAACCTTTACCCCACAACCAGCCCGTCTTCCTCCACACCTGGTACTAGTATAAACAAGGGTACCCAAAGATGACATTCCCAACGCCCATGGTACATGTATCCAGCTCACTCCCAAATTAGGCCTATGAGCACCTATCCATCTTGCCCAGGGCTCTTGGCACTCGGATGTCATTTGAAGGGACAGGAATCCCCTCCATCCAGTCTCAGCCCTCGATGTGGCCCCTCCCAAGTCACTGCAAACACTCTGGCATCTGCCTGGGCCTGCAGAACCTGGCCCTGGGACCTTGAAGCCGGACCAGTGTGAAGGACCACGTGTCACTGGGTGGTTTTAAACGACTCTGATGCATAGCAAATGAATTTGCCTTCCCCCACAAACCCCTACTCTTTCTTTTTAACAGCAGATGATTTTGTCATTGAGCCTTTCTACTCTAGGAAGCAACCGTGTTTCCTGACACCATGAGGCAGAGCGGTGCACAAAACTGAGACCATGTATCTTTTTTCTCATGTGGTGGAAACCTTGGGCTGCTGACATGAGGGCAGGCAAGCTCTGGCTCCTATAATTGTCACCATCTGTGGCCTGGACTTGAACAGTCACTGGCCACTCCTTGGAGTAGTGAGGAGGACACATGGTTCCAGGGTCCATGTGAGAATGGCTGGAGTTAATGGCCACACCCCGAATGCCCCAGACAGGTCTTGCTCATGTCCTCAGAAATATGCATCAGACCCTTAGCATCCAAACCATCTGGTCTACAAAGCTCTCTACTGATAAGAGTGGCAAGGGCTCAGAGTCAGGGTGTCTTCTGAGACACCAAGCTTGGGTTAGCCTCATCGCAGTATTGCAGAAACACGATAATCTGTCCCTAGACGGAACAACATAGAAAATGAAACTGTGGAGAGCCATTTACAGGACTGGGGAGGTGGCTCAGTGGGTACATAGATGCCTGTTGTGCAAACGTGAGGTCCCGAGTTCAAATCTCCAGAATCCATGAAAAGCCAAATGCTGCAGAGCTTTTAACTATGATCTCAGGACTTCTGCAGAGATGGGAGGTGAGGACAGGCAATTCCAGAGGCTGGTGGGTCAGCTAGCCCTGTGTGCATATACAGAAATAAACAACAAGAGACACCCTGCGTCAAACAAGATGGAAGACGCTTGTCCTTTGATCTCCACATGCATGCCATAGCACACGCATGACCACACTTGTGCACATGAACATGCACACACACACACAAACACACATACACACTAACACACACACATACAAACACATACACACACACAGTTTAAAAAGGAAGTCCCGCTTAAAGCCACAGAATTCAGCACTCAATCCAAGTCCCACCTTCATGTACAAGTCTCTGAGTTCCCATGTACACTGCACAGACATATGTAGATATTGCATGTACACATACACATGGGCACAAGTGTTCAAATCCATGTGTCACATTCAGTGGGCTCATCCGCATGTGTAAAGAGAGACAGGCAGGCAGGTAGAGACAGAGAGAGACAAAGAGACAGATATGCACACACCCACACAGAGAGACATACAGAGACACAGTCAGACATACATACGAGAGACACAGAGAAAGTCACACAGAGAGAGAGACAGAGAGAGGGAGACAGAGAAAGACACACAGACACACACACACACACACAAGAGAGAGACAGAGAGAGAGTCTCACACACATACAGAGAAAGAAACAGAAACAGAGACAGAGAGAGACACAGTCAGACATACACATGAGAGAGTCACAGAGAGACAGAGTCACCACACACACACACAGAGACAGAGAGAGGGAGATAGAGACACAGTCAAACACACACAGAGAGAGAGAGAGAGAGAGGGAGAGAGAGAGAGACAGAGAGAGATAGAGAGAGACAGAGAGAGAGAGCACTATCAGGAGATCCACTCCTTTGTTCTGTGCAGAGACGACCTTCTGCTTGCGTGAGAATAGAATCATAGTCTCCCTTCTGCTTCCTGTTAAACACAACTGGAGTGCTGTCTTAATTACTAGCAGACATCTCTCTCTCTCCCTCTCTCTCAGACAGGATCTCACTGTGTAACCCTAGTTGCCTTGGAACACCTATGTAGACCAGTAGATCAGGGTGCCCTTGAACTCAGAGATCAACCTGCCCGCCTCTGCCTCCCGATTACTGGCATGCTCCACCATGCCAGGCCTGAAACCATTTCTTGGTCTAGCTAATCAGTAATAATAATAATGCTCTATACTACTAAGCCAGTTAAATACATGGGACCTTAGAGCAGCTGCTTGGTTGTTGAGGACCCAGACCCTTGCCCCTTTTCCTCACTAGGAAAGGAACACACAGACTGAATAGAAAACATCTTCACTGTCCAATTCTGCAGCGATTCTGTGCCCGATGAAAGCACAAACTGAATAGACTCTTCCTGCGTAAACTCACAAAGTGGATACATGCTCTCGCATCCGTCTGCCCCTTTAAAATGATGCCCTTACAAACGCTTCTTAAGTTATAGCCCTGAAACACCACCTTCTAAGAACAGCAGCGTTAAATCAGCTGCCTCTTCAAAAGTCGGTTGTCACGGATCAACAAACACGCACAAGACAGCATGTCAAACACGAGAATGGAAAGAAAAACTAAAAGCACCCAGTACCGCAGAAGTGCTCACCCTTTCTCCCGGGGCTTAGGGGAGTTTCTGGTCCCGCCTCTGCAACTTGTCTTCACCCTCGGAAGCCAAGGCCGCCAAAGATGCTGACCGGTTCCCGGATATAATCTCCAGCTCCCTCTCTCCTGTTAGACTGTTTGTTTATGTCCTCGTAATCCACCGAGCCAGTCAGTGAGAGGTTAATGAAAATAAAAAACCTTTATTCAGAGGACGAACACATGGGAAACATCCAATGGCTGCCTGCCGGCTGTGCTCTGCTCAGTCCCAGACACCTGGATCCACCATGGAGTCTGAGCAATGACCTTCAGGTAGAGCCCCTGCCCAGTATCTGTCTCCCCACAGACCTGGTGGGACCTGGGTTAGGCTGTGAGACCCAGTGGTAGCACAAGGCCCAAAATGCTTTCCCAACGCTGACCAGCAGGGGACTTGAGAGTTCTTAAGCCCTGGGAAGTGGTCGTTTGTTTGGATTTTGTTCCTTGGTTTGAGACAGGACTAACTCTGTGGCACAAGCCTAAAACTCACAGCAATCCTCCTGCCTTGGCCTTGCAAGTACTGAGATTACAGGTGTGATACACAGCACGCTTTAGTTGTTATGAGACTTCACAGTGGGCCTACACCCTAGAAGTCTTCATTTTTGGTCCCTTCTTACATCAAGGACCACCACTTTCCTTCCTCAGGAAGTTGCAGAGCCCACCAGCAAGCTTAAACCCGGGCACACAAAGGCCTGAAGTTTTCCCCAAAAGTCGGAAGCTGGACTACACTGTAACCAACTCACTTGCCTTAGTCAGATCTTTGTTTGTTCCCCCACCCCCACTCTCTGGTCACCTCTTACGTGTTTATATAATATCAGGATCCCGATCTCCCTGGAGGGACTTGGAGGGAACACAGACTTGGGGTTCCACAGGCTATGTCTGAAGAGAGTCCCTATCGAGCTTGGAGGCTGTGTCCCACACTGAGGAGTGGCCTTGCTCGCCCAGCCTCTCTGAATACATGGAGCACTTCACCATGTGATTCTGGAAGGTGTGTCGTTGGGGGAGAAACTTAAATCTTGAAAAGCTATGGAAATAAAAAAAAAAAAAAAAAATCCCGCCTTTGAGTCATAGTCCTTCCGAGCACACACCCTCCTGTGTCCCCTGAAATCTTTTGGCGCCTTAGAAAGCAAAGCAGAATCTAACAGAGACTATGCTGTGGAATGCACTGCTGTGTCACCGTAAAGTCAGGGGATACGCCACACATGAGGTGTCTTAAAAGAAGCTACTCGCTATAGCAAGGGGAGTCTGATTTATAAGCCAAGAAATGAGCCTTTCACTGTCTGGAAGAAGGTTTATCTATTCATAGTGCGCATTTCCGCTCAGCCTGCTTTTGTTCTACCTTAGTTGTAAACGTTAACCAGGCCTACTTCTCTCCCACAGACCCTGCGGACCTCGGATAATCTCCATCACCCTGGCTGCAAGCTCCCCCATCCAAAGAGGTCAAAGACAAGGCCTGTGCCACACGGAGCCCGCTCAGCCTTCCATGGTCCAGATGAGCCTCCACATAGAACCGTTCGCTCTATCTGTAAGTTCTGCCCTCGGGATCTGCAGCAGACTCGGGTCCAAGAGGGGACTTGTGGTGGGTCACTGTACAACACCGCCCGGGGCCAACGAGGGGTTTCTGCTGGAGATGGACTGTGAGCGAAGTATGCAGCGACCGTGTCCTCTACTGGACCCGTCTTTTAAATCTGCAAAGCTACCGGAGGCTGGTTAAGTCATCTTTGGAGATGGCAGATGGTCCCTCAGTGCACCGAGTTTGGCCGGCATGGGTACGCTGATCCAAACCCACAGTCTCTGCCAGGGCAGAGACCAGGGCGACTCCTTCGCCCACAGGCATTGGCTCTCTGGAGGTGGGGGGATCGCGGGGCGGGGAAGCAGCCGCTAATCCGCCTTAGTGGAAGCGAAGCACCGTGGCCTCGGGAACCTGCAGAGGAAAATAAGAAAGGAAGGGAATCCCCAGCTGGGAAAAGCCGCCCTGGACGTGCGCGTCGAACACTAGCGAAGCGTTGAAGGGAGGCGGTAGGCTGGAGGAGGCGGCCAGCAGAGAGGAGCCCAGCGCGCCCGGCACGGGCTTAGGGATCCCCGGTGCTTCGGCCCCTGAGGCTGGCTTTGGTCTCACGGCCAAGATGCTATCGATGCTGAAACTCTTTGACTTGGAACCTTTAGGGGAGTCGCTGGGGGCGGGGCGCAAAGGGGACCCCAGGTGGTGTACTGGACGCTCGAGCTGGCCGCTCGCCACCGCTCCTGTGCCCTGGACTTTGCGGTCCGCGTCGGGGTCCTGGAGCTCGGGGCCCGGCCAGGGGAGGAGCACGGGACGTGCGGTGCCTACCACCGGGGATTGGGAGCGATCCGGCGCGCGCGTCCGGCGTGCAGTGGCCAGGTCCGGGGACTCTACATCGCAGCCCACCTCGGACTCCAGCGGTTCGACCCGGGTGCGCTTGGCTTCCGAGGAACCCGCGGCGGGCTTGGGCTTCCTCTTCCTGCGCCGGTAATTGCCGTTCTCGAACATGTCCAAGCAGCGGGGGTCCAGGGTCCAGTAGCTGCCCTTGCCCGGCCGCCCCTTCTCACGTGGCACCTTCACGAAGCACTCGTTGAGCGACAGGTTGTGGCGGATGCTGTTCTGCCAGCCTTGACGGTTGTCGTGATAGAACGGGAAGCGATCCATGATGAACTGGTAGATGCCATTCAGGGTGACCCTCTGCTCGGGAGCGTCCTGGATCGCCATGGCTATAAGCGCGATGTAGCTGTAGGGCGGCTTCTGCGGAGGCTCGACGCGGCCCGGGCCGGCCAGTGCAGCCGCAGGGGCGAAGGCCAGGGGCAGTCCGGGCCTCTCGGGGCTGTACACGTACAACAGCGGCGAGGCTGCCAGAGCGGCCAGTGGGGGACTGAAGAGGTGGCTCATGGCGACAGCAGCCTCTGCACTCCACCGGGGAGTCCTAGGGACTTTGCCCCGAGCCAGGGCCCTCCTGGGGAGCCCGCCGTGAGTCTGCCCTGCGATCTGCTGCTCTCCCCAGCCGCTGCGCGTTCTGTCCCTTCTTCATGGCTTTAAAAATGTTAAATAATTGTTGTAAGTTTGCTATTATGTGTTGACTTAGCGCTGGAAAATAAATTGTCTATGATAAACAGTCCTTGTGTTCTCAGCCCACCCACATTAATTAAAATTTCATTGCTGAAAATCTCCCAGCTCTTCCTCCACGTGTCTTTTTGATACCAGCCAATCGGTTTCGGGGCTAGTCTTCATTTGTTTATAGAATTAGTCTGTTGATAAGTCCGCCCACCCAAGTTGAATCAAGCTGTGTTTATTTGGAAAAATTTCCGGGCACCCAATATATAAACGCACTGATCTGATGTTTGAAATACCACGTCCACCCCTTGACGCTGTAAGCACACAGTCAGCGAGGCAGGATGTGGAGGGACGGGTGGCTCTCCCCAAGCTGGGTCTGCTAGGCCAGAAAGGAGAGATGGAGATGGGGGTGGGGAAGCAAAGGGGTACACTGTAATCTGGTCTTGGGGATCCTCCCACAAAAGATCTTTTATTTCCCCTAGCTTAACTGGCACAGTAGTGACAACACCCTTCTCTGCATTTTGGGAGCTGGAAAGACACTAGACACCCCACACACACACAGAGATGAGCACTCCCTAGGGGACTACTGTCCCAGAGGCCCCACCTACCGGGCTCCAGGAGATTCAAAGGAGGGGATCTAAAGAGCCAGCTTTTTCAGAGGGGGGAAGCAGACAGCTCTGGAAAACCGAGGATGAGCAAACTACCTGGTCCCTAAATCCCTACCTCAGAAGAAGAATACAAAACAACTCCCCTAAGAAAGTGGGGAGAGGGGAGCAAACAAGGTCCTTTGGTCTGGCTAAGGTTGCTAGCAAGGCACGCCATAAAGAGGGGGAGGGTGGCAGCTGGCGAGGAGCTGGCGTTCGTGAATGTGGGTCTTTAGCTCCATACTCTGTACTTTCCTGTTTATAACAAGGAGGGGGGTTACAACAGCTTTACAAGTGTGCACAGCTGCTCAGTGATTACATTAAGCATTTGTAAAGCCTGAATACTGGTCCCCCACCCACCCAGGGGTGTAAGCATCCCCCACCCATCTTGTTTTACATTTAGCCACGTCAAGCTTTGAATCCAAACTCCTGAAGGATGCTCATTCCAAAGGGGGCATCTCTCCAAGTTGCTCCCCTCCAGCGGGGTAGGGATGCAGTTAACCTTGCGTGACCAGTGACTAGTCTATTCATGACGTCTGCACGCGAGTATTCTTGGAAAGAAAGTAGAAACTGTGTCAAGATCTGAGATAGTAGCTAACCTCCCCCCCCCCCCAATCTCCTTAATTCTTTGCCAAAGAAGAAGGAAATGTTTGGCGGTGTAGTGAGTAAAAAAGAGTCTCTGCCACCCACAGGAAGGGGAAGACACACTGAGGCTTGGACCAGTCGCTAGTATTCAAATGGCCTCTGAATGTGAAGTAGAGTATTGACCTTCCCACTCCAAAGGAAGGAATCCAGAATATACTCTTCATGTTTACGATGTCCTAGCATCCCACCACCGCAAAGAAGTCAGCAAGGAACCGGAAAAGTTTCACTCCTGCTTGGAAAAAACAAAACAAACAAACAAAAAAAAACAAAAGACAAACCGATTTCGGTGAAAGGTGAGCCCTCCCCGATTCCATTTCCCTTTATGACTTCAATGTCTCTAACCTGAGTCCAGCACGCAGCTCTGGCTACCGGCCTAGGTTCTGGGGGGAGATTGGTGTCCAGAGGGTCGGAGTGTGTTTCTCTCGGACCCCGGCCTTTCACCTCAAATACCCCTTTAATTCTGGGGTGAAAGACTTGAGCAACCTCACCTCTGCATTCGGCTCCCTCACTTCTGCATTCCCTTTAACAGACCCAGACCCAGAAATAAGCCGCTGTCACTGTAAAACTCCCTCCCTCCCCTCCGCAGTCCCCGCCAATCCCAGAGCTCTCCAAGACCCCAAATCTAGCGGGCACCCTCGACCCGTCCGAAAGGCGTAACCCGCTGCGTTGTCGGGGAACCTCTTCCAAACCCTAAGGCAAATCTGAGCTGGATTCTCAAGAAAAACACCGCCCACTTTAGGCGTGGGCTGGTTGCCGGCGGAGACACGCCCGGCAGGTGGCGGGGCACAGACCGTAAAGGGGAAAAAGTTTAGAAACCTCCAGTGGATTTGCACCAGCAGTTTGGAGGCGCAAGGCCTGCAGTTGGCAGCGTCTGCAGGAGGCTGGAGCCGGTGCACCTGGTCCGGCTCCGGGCGTAGTCTGAAACCTGGGCTCTCAGGTGACACTGAGCCTAACTTAGCCCTCGAGGGCTTACTCTGGGGCGACCCTCGCGTAGAGGCATGGTCCAGCCTTTCCGGGGACTGCGACGCAGAAGACCGGAGTCCCCGAGTCTAGGAGCGGATGCGCCCTCGTGCGGAAGCTTAGTCTTCTGAACGCCGACCTGGTTGGGTGGGGGAGCCTGGGAGGAGTGGGTGTCGCAGAGAAAAGAAGGGGTTCCAAGCAGGTTCCTTAAGCGTTCAAACCCACCCCCTCCTCGCGCACCGCGCGCGCGCGCGCGCGCACACACACACACACACACACACAGCCCTCTAAACCCTCTATGTACTGGGCAGTCAGTTGGAGACAGCTACCTCCCTCCTTGGAGAAGAACCCCATGCTTCTCCAAACCAGACGCCACGGAGCAGAAATGGGCAGTGGTTTCTGCGTGGGATGAGGACAGCCACAGTCCCATTGCCGGAACCAAGCGGATGTGCGCTCCTCCTGGAGATTATGAGGAGGAGACAGGCCCCTCAAAACTCAGCACGAGAGCCAGGATCTTCTCCCACTGCCCCCGGGCACACCCAGAACAAAGCAGGCGTCCAAATGAAGGGACGACTGTACTCTTTTTCTATTCAGGAGCACCGGACCTATGATCTCACCTACTGTGCTATGTTTGGGGTGGGGAGTCGGACTAGTCACCTTAATGACAACCTAAAACCCATTAGAGACACTGGGGTGGTGGTGGCAGCAGCAGCTGTAGAATCTGATTTCAGAACAAGAGCTGGATGTGGGGTGGGGTCGGCCTGCCTCTCTGGCCTTTAGGAAGTTCACGGCTCACTGGGCCCTGGGCATTTGTTAGCACCTGTTGTGTGAGGTCACCTCCTTTCTCCCACGGGTATACTTGGAGACATTAATAATAAATGACACACATGGAGATCTTTATGCTCTCTTGGCACTCTCCAAAAGAGAGCAGACAAACGCAGACAGTCCGTATTCTATCTGTTGCATTAATAACTTTTAAAGACTTATTTTTACAGCCGGGTGATGCACATCTTCAATCCAAAGATGCACTCGGGAGGCAGAGGCAGGTTTATCTCGGTTAGTTTGAGGCTAGCCCGGTCTACACAGAGAAACCCTGTATGGGGGTGGGGCACTGTGGACAGAGCATCATGACTAAAGCGTATTGAGCGCCACTGAGTCCTGTGGAACTGTGTGATGTGCTTGTATTAATCGTTTTGCCTCTACAACGATAAGGAGCCTTGAGCAGCTTGTCACAGCTACTCCGGAAGCTGAGACAGGATGATCCCAAGTTCAAGGTCTGTCTGGGCTGCACAGTGAGTTCATAGCAAGTTGACCACCTCAGTGAGACACTGTCTCAAAATTTTTTAAAAAAATGGAAATTAGGGAAGGGGGTGTCACTCAGCTGCTAGAATGCTTGCCTAGAATTCAGGAAGGCAGCATAAATCAGACATGGTGGGCCTGTGCCAGCAATCCCAGCATCTGAGGGGTAGAAGCCGGAGGATCAGAAATTCAAAGTCTATCCTCAGCTACATGGTGAGTTTGAGGTCAACCTAGGGTACATAAAGTCCTGTCTCAAAAAGGAGGGGCTGGGGCTGGAGAGATGACTCAGTGGTTAAGAGGGCCGCTCCCTCGATAGTTCTAAAGGAGACTGCTTTCAGCACCAACATGGGTGGAAGGGGAGTGCTCACAAGCACCTGTAACTCTAGTTCCAAGGACAGAATAGAAAAATAATAAATGATGTTTTAAATAAAGGGGTCTTAGGGACAGTAATGTGACACACACTGTGTGAGAAATCCTGAATTCTATTCCTAGTAATACACACACATGCACATACACACACACACACACACACACACAACACTCATATGCACACACACATATACACACATAAAAAATTAAAGAAGGAACATTTGTCATTCCCATTTTTTTTCAGGCCAAGAAACTGAGGCTCGGCCTGTTAACTTATCTCAGTTCTCCCACAGAGACTTGTCCCAAAGACAGAAACAAAATCATATTACAACAGCCACCCTGTATATGGCACTCGGGACTCCTGTGGAGAGATCCCTCCTAACCCTCGAAGCCGATGTGAAAGACAAACCTGGAGAATCCACCCATTGCACAGAACATGAAACTGAGACTAATCCACAGAGAACTCCCCAGCTACTGCCGACCAAAAGGAATCGGGAGTCACAGTTTGTCCTCGAAGGTGGAGACGGTGAGTCTGGGGTGCTCAGGTGTCCTCAGGAGGGTGAGGAAGAGTAGAGAGGGAAGGAATGGGAGAAGTACGCAGCAGCCCTGGTGGTGAGAGCCTCAGAGCACCCCTAAATCCTCACCTACAAACCTGGAAGGCTTACCGCAATTCCGCTCTTCTCCCTCCCCTTTGGAAAAGGCCGAGCAGCGTCTGCCCCCCCCCCGCCCCCACTCTCTGCTCCCGACTCGTTCTCCCTAGGGTGCACAGACTGGAGTGGGGCCTTTAGAAAGGAGAAGCTGGGTCTGGTTAGCTGATGCTACGTGGGGCCTAGAGAGCAGAGCAGGGTTTTCCAAATAACATATTTATTTATAGAGCACCTTGTTCACAGCAAGGATGGGACAGTTCCCAAGGAGCCCCCCACCCCCGGGGTGCGTCCACTACCCACCACAAAGCCATCCAGATAGGCAAGACAGATGGCAGCATCCCTTCTGAGAGCGCCAACAGAGTTAAGAGTTGGAGCTGCCCCCGCCCCCCACCCCCACCCCCACCCCATGACAACTCTATTTCACAGTCTTAAGAAATATCACCTAAGAAACTGGCCCCAGAGCTTAAGGGAATGGGACGAAGTTAAGATGGTTTATGGGGCCTGGAATGTTGCTGGGGCTTCAACAGACAGACTCCTCGGGAGGCAGAGTTCGTGGGGAAGAACCAGGAACCCTGGGCTGGAAAGCTGTGGCTGTCTGACGGCCATCCAGGCTCCTCCGTCCTCAGCAGTGGTCAGAGGCTGAGGTCCAAAAACACAAGACCACACTTCCGTGACAGACAGGGCAGGTCAAAATCTCCCACTATTCGGCTCTACCTCTTTGTAACTCCCCTCCCAGCTCTGTACACTCTCTCGTGGGGCCCCAGGTTGAATCTGAACACTTAGGAAGACAAACAGACCCCCAAAAGACAAGGCTCTGAAGTAGAACAATACCACATGGCATGTCTTTCTGCCGTCACCCCTGCACATGGGGTGTTGAAAGGAAGGCTGACTCAAGTTAAAGGTGCATGGTGGCACCTTCCCAGACACTGTCCCCATGAAGGCCGTGGCCGCCAGCCTCCTAATACTTTGGAAGCATGCTACCAGCTTCTTTGCATGCCTGTCTCAAAAGAGCAAACATTTCAAAGGCGTTGGCAGTGGAGGGTAGGCGAAGAGGCGGCAGGGAATGCTTCTCAAATATTCGGGGCTGGATGGCTCTGGGGAGGGGGGACACTCGGTGGTTCTGACCCAGTGGGTCACCCCACCTGAGTCAGACTTTAGATGTCTCCATTCCTAGCTGAGCCACCCACTGACCCATTTTTGGGCCACACCCGTGGGAGTGTTCAGTGGCAGGTGGCATAGCAGTATGGGGCAGTTTGGGGGAAGCCCTGCAGGCTGGGAGACCCCAGTGCCTTCTCAAGACCCTAGTCCTTGTGCCGGCTGTTAAGTATTTTCTACACATCTTAATTCATACTTGTCTGTTTGGGTTTGCAACAAAGTTGGAGATTCCCGACCACCCCCACCCCTGCCCCACCTTTAGACTTGGGATCCAGAACAAGGTTGAAGGAGAAGACAGCAGCCAACAGACCTCTTTGGCAGGGAGGGTGCTGGAAACTCCTTTCCCAGATCCAGGCAGGAGGGCCACAGGGGAGAGGACCCACAAGGCAAGTATTGGTATCCCCCAGATGGCCCCATCTTTCTCAACTCCTTCTAACTTTTGATCTTCATTTACCTCAGTAAAAGGAGGGTAAGACTTATAAACCGATCGATCTCGGGATCCCTGACAGGGGTTCGTGCTTTGAGATGTAGGAGTTGAATTCTCAGTTGGACACATCCTGGACCAAAGTCATCCTCAATTTCAAATCAGGCCACCTGAGCCAGAGAGCGAGGGTTGTGGCTGCGGATCCAAGCTGGTTTGGGGAGAGGTCTGAGTAGGGCCTCTGCTGGCAGGCATTTCTTGGAAAACTTCAGCCTAAGAAGGCAACGATGGAGCAACGCTACCTCCAGCCTGAGTCGAGCTTCAGGCACGGAGGGCTATTGTTAAAAGTGAACCGGCGTTTGATCAGTGTACCTGGTTAAGGCCAGCCGGGATAAACCCACTGAAGGTTTCCGCCAGTGTCTCTGGGTTTGCTTTCATTTTTATCTGCGCAGTTTTATCGTCTCTGTGCCCAGCTGCATCGGCCTCTTGAGTGCTGGTTATCAGACAAGGCTGTGTTTGGGTGGAGATCAGAATCACCCAGGCAGGGAGTTGGACGGCTTGGGCTGGGCACTCCAGGACTTCCATCTCGGAACTCCTTGCCTGTCTTTCCTGGAATGCCCCGATTGGATTTGCCAGGGACAGAGCAACCTGATAGACCCGTATAGGACCAAGAACAACCTGTGTCCCCATAGAAGTTTTAGTCCAAAAACTATCCAGCGTTCAGTAGTGGTTGTTAAAAACCCCAATATTGTGGTCCCACCATGCCTCCTTGCTGTTGGCAACATTGCTGGGGTGGGGGTGAGGGATTCTGGGTTTTTCTGGAGTAGAGATGAAGCCCCTAGTCCTAAGGTGCAGAATGGTTGGGCCAAGCAGAACTGCTAGCCTTGAGCTCAGTGCAAACCTTAGGAATCTGACCTTCTGGTAACTATCCTTTTCCTCCTTGACTGCCCCATGGAAGCAACACCCCAGACCAACTTTTCCCAGGGCTCTATTTTTCACACCGCTGCTCTGGGGAGGCTTGGGAAAAAGCTTCTAACACAACCTGTGTTCCAAGACAAGACCTTGTGTAGGGCCTGCTGGAGCGGGGGGCTTCTCTCTAACTACCTGCTTCAGAATGGTCCTCTTTAAAAAGCTCCCACCCACGCAACCTCTTTTCTTTCCCTGTGCCAGTCACAAGGCATCAGGAGTTCTGAATCTTAAGATGAGGGTAAGCTTTCAGGGAGGCCCCTAAAACATCTGGGAAAGGGGAGAGCCAGCTGGCTGGGAAGCAGCTCTCTTCTCCTGGGGCAAGGCAAGAGGTTTGAAGAGAACCATGCAAAATGAAACCAGGGTTGGGAGGGACCAGAGATGTCCCCTTTCTAAGCTATCTGCTCTACTCAGGAACCAAGATATACCTGGCCTGCCCCCCTCCTCTACCTGCCCTCCTCCATGGCACCCCAGTCCAGCCCACAGTCTCTCCACTTTATGGAGGATAATGAAGCGTGGGCCACGTTCCGGCATCGCAGGTTGAAAGATTGTCTTACATACACAGGGAGCATTATCAGGATTTAAACCTCCCCTAATTCTATTTCAAAACAGCACATATACAAAACTTGCAGTTTTAACAGTAACACGATATACATGTTACAGTGGCTACCGCTGAGCTTAGCAGAGGACCTACAAAGCCCCCCCCCCTTCCTGGCCAACATGTTCTGTGCAGAAAGAACTTTCATGAACAGTACAGGTTATGGACTGGGATTGGCAATCAGTGATATGCCTAAAGTCCAACACACAGGCCTGCAAGGAAGTTGTACCTTTCAGGCAGCAGATAGGTAAGAAAGAGACACCCCCCCCCCAGGTACATTTAGCAAGGTTTGTCCTGATCTATTTTCTTTCCTTCCTTCCTTCCTTCCTTCCTTCCTTCCTTCCTTCCTTCCTTCCTTCCTTTGTTCCTTCCTTCTTCCTTCCTTCCTTTCTTTTTAAAGAAATGAGATATCAGGATCAAAAAGAAAAATAATCTCCCTGTTAGTTAGCATGCTGAAAACCAGAGCCATTTCGGCGCTAAAATATCACATGCTCTTGAGCGGTTTGTCTTTCCACCGCACTGGGGGTAAATATTTAAAGCCCAAATTGAGAAATAAATCGGACTGAAATTCACTTCTAATCTGATCCCAAAGCTAGCCATTAAATACCAGAGACCAACACTGCTTGCTTGTTGCTGGCACGCTTAAAACCCCAACAGGAGCAAGAAGTCCGCATCTAAGGAAATGGAGGGAGCGCAGGACTCACCCAGGCTCCCACTACGTTGAGGTTAGCAAGCTGCAGACCGTTTGTCCTTTCTCCGTTTCTCCCCTAAAGAGAGGACAGCTGGACACTGAGACAGAGTGACACCATATTGTTTTGACAATTGGCAACAGTTTTCTGGATCCCACAAAGCATTTCGTTAACAGGCCAGCTCCTTGCCCTCAGGCAACCCTGTCCGTGTGTGAAGGGAGAACAGTTTCTCAGATTGCCTTGAGCAGGGGGGAAAAAAAATCTCAGGATGGGATATTTCAACAAATCAAGAGCCCTTTCTATTACTAAATGAGAGCTCCATTGTCCTGTGGCCTGTATATACATCCTTGTACCAGGCCACCTGCACCATAAAAATAATCACAACTGGGTTTACTACATCTTCCCTTTTAAAATTCAAGAACACAAAGACACTGTCCGAACTTTTGGGCAGAAAAACAACATGGGTTTATTTTAAGGTAAATACAACACTGAGATCACATAAGACAAACACAGACGAAAGTTGAAATTTTAAAGTCTTTTTGTGTGTTTTAGGGATACTCCAGATGGCGTCTACTGTACAAAGCCATGCACTTCCTAAATTCAAAGTATCCGATACTTAATTCCGTTATCCAACAACAACAAAAAAATAAATAAATTATTTTCTTGTTTTGTAAAAGACCTACAGTTGAGGGGAAAAAAAAAAACTATTTTATCATGGTACTGCGGGGAGAAAAGACCCACACAGGTTTCTTGAATTCAATTTGGCAGTAACGGTTGGGCAAGATGAAACCTTATCCAGTGGACACAACTTTAAATATTATATTAAAGGCTCTGGGCAACATCAAAATAGCCTGGTTACAAATCCGCACTCATTTACAGAAGGCACCTTATCCGGAGAGACCTCTTGCGCCCGTGGAGAGTCTCCACAGAAGTCATTAGGGGTCCCTGTGGGGTTTGGTCCATAAACTAATCCATTAAAGCCCCAAGGGGAGCAGGCGCAGCATCTGGGTAGGGGAAGGGGATTTTTTTTTTTTTTTTAAATCGGTATTTCGTTTTTCTGGGCTGTATCCCCCTTAGAGGGACTCGCTGAGATCTCAAACTGAGCTGCGGATAAGTTACCTGCGAGTTGCACGGAGCTCTCTGCTCCCGGGTCTGAGAGAGGGGCGCGTTCCGTCGCTTTCTGCGGCTCCGTCGAAGAAGGTCCCATGGGGAGGTGAAGCCGGTGCAGGCCTGGGGCTGGAGCGGACTGGACGCTTCAGTATTTGGTGCAGTCGTAGGAGTAGGGGGCTGCATGGCGGTAGAGGGACGGCGTAGCTCGGTAGGGCAGCTGACAGCTCGCATTGCTCACCTGGGACTCCCCGAGGGTCGAGTTGTCCAGTCCTAGCCGGTGCGAGTTGAACATCTCCCGGACACTGGGGAAAGTTTGCTGTTGGGTCGCGAACGTGTGGCCAGGGAGATGGCTCAGGTCCCCGCCGTGGTTCAGATACCACGAGGTGGCCTGGGTGGCGGGCTGCGGCGCGGGAGGGGGCTGCGGGGCGGGCGGTGGCGCCTGCGGGTGAAGGTGACCGTGATGCTGGTGGTGGTGGCCCGAGGCCCCCAACGCGCCCTCCTGACCCGCTGCGAGGTTGAGGGCGCCGAGCGGGGAGCCGGGGCCGTTCGGGTGGTCCGACAGAGCCTCGTCCAGCGCGGGCGGAACGCACACGTGCGCTGGCCGTTCGGCCCCGGTGTACAGGCTCATGGCCCGCATGCTGCACTGGTAGCCCGCGGAGCCCGCAGCCTCCAGACCCTGCGCGCACGGCTGCGCGTAAGCGGCGGGTGGCGCTGCGGCGTATGGCAGCGCCAGCGGCGGCACCACCAGGCCAGCGCGCGCGGCCGCTGGGCTCAGATCGCCGCCCGGAGGCGACGTGCGCAGTGTCATGATGGTCTCCACGCTGAAGCCGGGCAGCCCGTTGGGTGCCGCGGCGTGGTGCTCCGGCAGCGAGCCATCTGGGGAGCCGGCGGGTGTGGAGGCTGCGCTGCGAGGGCTGGCCTGCAGCGCGCCTTCGGGGCTCAGCGTCTCCACCTTGGTGATGACCGGCAGCGCGGGTGACGCCGCCTCGCTCTTGACCACCACTTTCTTCTCGGCCTCCTTGGGCCCGTCCGCTACCGGGGTCCCTGTCGGGGCACCCTTGGCCGCAGCTGGGGGCGGCTCCTTGAGGTGGGCCCGCTCCTCCTTGTCCTTGGGCACGTCCTTCTTCTTGAAGCGCCGCCGCCGCCTCAAGAAGCTGCCGTTCTCGAACATGTTGTAGGAGTCCGGGTCGAGCGTCCAGTAGCTGCCCTTGCCCGGCTTCTTGTCGTCGCGCGGCACCTTCACGAAACACTCGTTGAGCGACAGGTTGTGGCGGATGCTGTTCTGCCAACCCTGCTTGTTCTCGCGGTAGAAGGGAAAACGGTCCATGATGAACTGGTAGATGCCGTTCAGGGTGATCTTCTTCTCGGGCGCGTTCTGGATCGCCATGGTGATGAGCGCGATGTAGCTGTAGGGCGGCTTCACCAGGTCCTTGGGCGCCGCGGGCTGGTGGTGGTAGGGCGCGTAGGAGCGGCCCATGCCGGCGCCGTACTGCTCCGGGTGGCCGGAGTAGACGCCCATGGGGCTGGCCATGCCGCCGTAGCTGCCCGCCGCCCGGTAGTAATTTTGCTCGCTCAAGTAGGGTACCACTCCCAGAGCGTTGGGGTCCGACACCGAGTAGCGCGCCTGCATGCTGCGTCCCAGACGCCTGGCCTCCGCCTGCGCGCACCGACTGCGGCCCGCGGCGAGCGAGGCCCGGAGTAGGAGAGCAGGAAGGGACAGAGCGCTGCGGGCAGCCCCGGCTCGGGGCAGCCTTGCGAGCCACGCGCGGAAGATGCCGGCGCTCGAGTTCAGCCGACCGGGCGGAACAGCATCCTGAAGGGCGCACCCCGGGCGGCCCCGCTGGCCGCGCGCTCTCGGCCCGGCGGGTGGCAGCCCTGAGCTGGCGGCACAGACGCCACGCGCGACCGTGGAGCTAGACCAGCCCTTCCGAATGCTAGAAAAGGAGACAGCGGCTCTCGGGGCTCCGCCAGGAGAACGGCAGCCCGAAGCGTCAGCGAGCTGGGGTCTGGAGAGGCTGCGCGGCCGAGCCCGGAAAAAGAAGCAAAGTCCCTTTTAGGGATTGGGAAAAGTTTCAAAAGTCTTCTGGCTCAAAGCGAGTTTTTACTTTCTTCAGGCCGCGCCCCCTCCAGGAAGTTTGCACCAATCATCTGGCAGCTCAGGGAACGATAGCACCAATCAGAACGAGGAGCGCCTGAATCCGTCGGCTCTAAGACCCAGTTGCTCTTAGCCAGATCGCCCCCCCTCCCAACCCCAGCTCAAGTTAACTTGAGGACTTTTAAAAATGAGTTACATCTTATTAAATTTTATTTTATTATCACATTTTGTTTAACGAGACCACGTGTCCGGAGCAAAAAATAAAAACCCATTCCTTTGCAAAATAAAAAAGAAGCTTAGTTTGAAATATAAAATCGAATTGATGAAGTTGGGCAGAGATCTGCCCCCAAGACCTTGTAAGTAGGAAAGAGCCTGAAGATTTTTTTTCTCATTAATGGTGAAGAGGCTAGAATAATTAGATTTCTTAATTATCGGAGCCTAGTTGTTACGGGTTCATAGCAAACGGACGGAGCGTGTAGAGTCTGTTGAACGCGGTGGTAAATAATCCACAGGACGCTTCCAGGTCGGAGTGTTGAAGAACCCACAAAAGAGGCCGGGTGTTAGAATTCGGTTCCTCTCGCCTTCAGGCTGGGAAGGAAGGCTTAGTGGGAAAGCCAAGCCGGGAAAGTAACACCTAAGGAGAAATTGATCCTCCATCTTCGCTGCGGCTTAGGTGATGGATCCTTCAGCCCATTTCGTGGGGTTCAGGGAAGCGCATGGACCCAACGGTTGCTTCACTGGTTTCCTCTCCCGCGTAGAGGACTAGCCTCCCGTGTCATCCATCCCGACCTCTCTCCCTTCTCCCCACCTACGAAAGCGCTGCCTGAAGGTTAGGACAGGGCAGCCAGCCTCCCCTTCCCCGGGAGCTGGTGTCCCCGTTCGGCGTGGAAAGCCCCAGGCCTGCTCTCCACCCCAACTTCGCCACTGGAGACGCAAAGGATCGCCGTACTGTGTAGCCTCCAACCCGCTTCCCTAGCCGGTGCTGGGCCCAGCGCAGATCCCACTCCGCGGCCAGCATCTTTGGGAGCCCTTAAATTGGCTATATTTCAGGCTGTTTGTTTTACTGAGTTTTGATAAGGTGAGCTAAGGACCAAGGGCTCCTTAGAGGGCCTGGTAATTGAAGGATTTTTCCCCCGTTGCCAGCCTTTACGCACAGCGACACCGAGTTCCCCGACCTTCAAGCGTGCTCCTTCCCTCTAGGAATCCCGGGGACAGTTTGTTTATTTGTGGACTGGTTATTTATTCCTTCAACACCTCCAGTCGTCATCGGATCCCTGCTCGTCCGCTTCTTCAGAAGCACTGAGACGGCCCTACGGAAAGACTCTGTGCCTCGCAGAACCTTCTGGAAGTTGTTGGTCCGGTTGGGTAGGGAAGAAGGCGAGAGATAAAACATTTGTTTCAGTCTTTCTCTTCCTCCGACCCCCCCCACCCCCACCCCTCGTTAGACTTTTCGGCAAAAGGCTGTGAGAGATTAGAACTCACTTTTTCAGCTCTGACTTTAGTGGCATTACATGACTTATCATCGAAACAGCAAAATAAGTATTTATATGTATTATCTTTGACTCAATGACCAGAATTTAAAGAAATTAAAGGACAGGGCTGCACTGGACCCCCGTGACCTGGATGGAGGATTTTGGGAAACACATTTTTGTGGCTGTTCTGGATTCTTTTTTGACTAATTCCTTTCCCCCTTTAAGCTGCAAAATAAGACTTCCCGGGTGCAGGTCGGGTGCAGATCTGGGTAGGGGTTAAGCCTTCTCCTCTACTGTCAGGGCCCCACTAAGAGTTATTGTTCCAATGCTCCTTACTGTATTTGCGTTCCCTATCCCCCTTTTAAAAAAAAATGACTGTGACAGAAAACGTCTTGCCCCTCATTAAACTCGTGGCAAGCAGTGTTGAATTTTTCTCAGGATGTCGCCAAAAATTCCACTCATTGATCAAGAAACATCCCCCCCCCCCAGGCTTCCTGCAGAGGCACAATTTATTCTGCTTTTATGAGGTAGGTGTGTGTGTGTGTGTGTGTGTATGTGTCCCCGTGTTAAACAGCTTTATCAAAGCACAGGACAGAAATCAAACGCCTCGGACTATGAAATCTAAATTACCAAAGGCCACTTTCTGCCTCGGTATGCCCAGTTTGAAACCAGTGTCTTCTTAAAAGAACTTTGGTTTAATTCTCAGCCCCTCTGCCTTCTCTCCGAAAGAAAGGGTGGGGGCTCCGGGAGAGGCTCAGAGAAGTTGTAGGGCTGTTCCTTCGCTCTGGACTGGGGCTTCGGGCTTCTACCGAGCACTGAGAGATGTTTGTTCCGGTTTCTAAAACAACACTTTGCACACACACACACACACACTTGGACTTGGCAGGAACCAGGTCCGGCTCCGGCAGCCTGCAGAGGCCTCGGTTCTCTAAGACTTGCTACATTCTTGCTTATTGCCTGTTCCTTCTCTTCCTTGTCTTGTTGTCAACGAGTCGAAGGCAAATCAGACCCCAGAGGGCCCTGTGTGTTTGTCAAATAATAAGCGATGAAAAGGGCCGGGAGGTGCCTCCCCCGCTTCCCGCCGGCCTTTCTTCCTCGGCAGCGCCACGGCTTCATCACCTGGAGGCGCCTGGCGAATACTCCGTGGGTGATGGTGCCATCTTGAGACCGGTTGTGGAGCTACAACGGAAAAGGCGGGCGGGGGGTGTGGGGCGGGGGCGGGGAGGAGCGAGGAAAGCCAGACAAGTTTGGTTCTAATGAAGGTGCTGACACCTTGTGGACGCTACGACGCCTTGCACTGCAAGAGTAAAGCCGGCGGAAACCCAGAAAGAAGGTAAGCCAACTGTGTCTGATGCTTGGCTTACAAAAAGCCATTTTCCGAATGAAGGGACTCTGAGCTTGAGCGTGGCAAACATGACTCTGGCAAGCCTTACCCTTCTCTCTCATTCCCTCTGCCTGGCTAAAAACCGTTGGATTACATTCCTAAAGCTAGCCCCGAAGGTCTATTCCCTTATTTGGCTACTTCTTCCTCCTGAGGCTGACTACCAAGGACCAGATAACAAAGTTTTGAAGTCTTACAATCAGAAGTTCCTCTTCCTTCACCTAATTAACATGCCCAGTCAAAACATACCACAGCATCCTGGCCCGTTCTAACACAGGACTGCCCCCCCCCCAAGTTATACCTACGAGGTCACTAGCTGCTATTTCTCTGCCAGAGACAGAAAGCAGCCAGGTTAACCTTTCTTCTCCACTCATTAAAGGATTTCTTTGTGAAAACAGGTGTTTGGGTGTGGTTTGTACCTAATCTGGGGTCTAGGAGGGCGCCCCCCACTGGCAGGGATCTCTTTCACTGAAGCTTTGCCATAGGTCGAGGCTGAGAGACAGAAACATCTTTGAGATTTCTGGCAGTTTCGAGAGAAGCAAGGAGGTTCTTCGGCATGGCTGGCTAGAAGGCTGGATTCACCCCACGGGGTTGTTGAACAAATTGGCTACCACTTGCAGAGGTGTGTTACGGGGGGGGGGGGGGAGCCGGGAAGTTGAGCAGAGAGCTGTTCGGATGTGTGATGGAAGGGCAGGTCTGGAGACTTCTGCCTTCCAGGCCCAGCCTGGACTAAGGCAGACAAGCTAGAAACAGATTTTGTTCTCAACTCTCTGTTCAGCATCCTCTGGGTCCAGGAGATGCCTTCAGTTTTAAGAACCAGATAGCAGAAGAGTCCCAGGTTCCCAAAGGCTTCTTGAAAACTGACCTGTGGGTTAGACATGGGCAGAGAAACCCCCTTCCCTTGGAGACAGGCTCTCACTATGTAGACCAGGCTGGCCTGGAACTTACAGAGATACATCTGGTTTTGTTTTCTGAGTGCTGGGATTAAACATGAATACCACGCCCCAGCATCAGAGCTGCTATTGGTTGATTTATTGGTGGATTGAGACAGCATTTCTCTGTGTCTGTGTGACCCTTATTGTTCTGGAACTCTCTGTAGACCATAGACCAGGCTAGTCTCAAACTTAGAGATCTGCCTGCCTCTGCCTCCTGAGTGCTGGAACTAAAGGTGTACACTACCACTGCCTGGCCTCAGAGCTACTTTTTTTTTTTTTTTAAGATTTATTTATTTATTCCATGTATGTGAGTACACTGTTGCCCAGTAGAGGGCGTCAGATCCCATTACAGGTGGCTGTGAGCCACCATGTGGCTGCTGGGAATTGAACCCAGGCCCTCTGGAAAAACCTTTTTACAGGACAAAAGTCTCAGTCCTTGATGGATCCTAACCCAGTTTAGTGAGAATTTTCCAGAAGTTGCCACGATAAAGGAAATGATGAGGATAGGAGTTGCAAAGGACATGAAGGAACCCAGAGACTCCATGCCATGCTTGACGCTATGTGGCAGAAAGCTAACAAAGGGCAGGTCTGAGGGAATAGGAATCCAGAGTGTGCCCTGGACAGCCATCTTCCCCAAGTTAAGATTCCTGAGTGAGGTAGGACTCGTGCTCCAGGTAAGAACAGGTCCTGCTTGTAGCAAGCACATGTCAAAATATTTAGGGCTGATGTCACAGCCTCTGCAACTTTTAAAATATTTGGAAGGGGTTGTGCCATGGAGCAGAGCCATTGCCAGGCACATGGGGCCCTGTTTTCCATCCCAGCACTGCAGAAAAAAACAGGGATAGAGGAAGGGAGGGAGGAGGGAGAGAAGGAAGAGGGGAGAAAAGGGAGGAAGGGGAGGGAGAGGGAGGAAAGGGGAGGGAAAAGTAAGTATTCAACCAAAGATGGGTGGGATTTTAGCCTGTTTTCCAGCCTGTGATAAATACTCTGACAAAGGAAATCTCAGCACACAGTTCCTCAATTTGCAGAAGCGATGGCAGCATGGGGGGAAGGGAGGGGGTACAGGGACAAGGCAGGAGCACACTGTAGACACAGTGAACGGAGCCAGGACACCCACGGGTGCTGGGGTTCAACTCTGCTCTGTTTCACACAGAACAGGATTCCTGGGAATGTGATGCCCACAGGATTGGATCCCCCCCAAGTTAATGCCTCTAAAATAATACCCACAGACAAGCTCACAGTCCCTCTCCCAAGTGAGCCTAGAGTCTGTCAACTGACAGTGGACATTAAGTATCACAGCTGACAGGAGTAGGAAGCGGAGCCTTATAAATGTAGCAAAATGTAACAAGATGGGTACTTTTAAAACTTAGGGCCTCCGTTGTAGCAGCCCTGCGATTTTTCTTAGGAAATTTTCAAAATCAAAATATCATTATAACTCTGAAAATAGAACAGAAATGTGTGAGAGAGAGAGAGAGAGAGAGAGAGGAAGAGAGGGAGAGAGAGAGAGGAGAGAGAGAGAGAGCAGTCAGTGAGTGGAGAATGTTCAAGAACCTCCCAGCATCCCCTCTCCCACTGTTCTGGGATTTTCTAGAGCTCTAGCCATGAATAGCTGTGACGTTGTGAACCCCTGTGACTCACCCTCCAGGCTAAATGGGCTTCTGTGGGAGCCTGCAGACCCTGACTGAAAGGTCAGAAAAGAGAAAGATGCCGAGGTAGACATTTGATCTGGGATTCAAAGCCTCTAGATTGAGGATTCCTAGCTCTTAGGATGAGCCACACTCAAACTCCCTAATTTGGACTGGTGACTCCAAGTGGCCACAAGACAGATTCTGGGACAATAAGATGCTCATGGACTGGGTAGAGCATAGGGCAGCTTCCAGGAGTCAGGAGACAGCTCTGTCCTTCCACCATGTAGGTCCTGGGCTCTGAGGTCTTGCCTCATAATTCAAAGTTAATAAATAGATGATTGTTAAAAATCTGCTGGAGAGGTGTTCTCTCCACTTCCAGGGAAACATGTTTAATCTAAGAGAGGGCTTTAGGAGAGTGAACCAGGTAGCCCATTGTCCTTGCAGAAGGGTGCTGGTCAGAAGCCCAGGTCATAGTCGTTTCTCTGAGGACAGTCTGACAGTAATGACAATTCTAGAAACCAGAGGCCACTGGACAGGACACGGCTGTTCTCTCCTTACCACATGCTCCAGTCAGGGGCATTTGGAGTTAGAAAGGTCTCAGTCGGTAAAATGCTTGTCTTGTAAGGAGTGCCCATGCTAAAGAATAAAAATAAAAGGCTGGGTATGTCAGTGTGAACCTGAAAGTCCAGCAGAGACAGGCAGATTCCTGGGGGTGGGTCAGAAAACAAGCTGGGTGGCTCTTGAGGATGTCACCAGCTTCCTCACACCTGCACACATAGGAAGCACGACTCCAACACACACATAAGAAAATGGAAAGAACATGGCAAGCTGAGGTGCGGTGACACTGGGCTGTAAGCCTAGCACATGGGAACTTAGGAGGCAGAGGCAGGAAAGACTATGACCCTGTCTCAAAACACCTAAAGGAACAGGAAGAGGCAAAAGAAAAGAGGAAACAGGGAGGAAGAGGAAGAGAAAAAGGAAGACAGTGTTGGTGGGTGGAGCAGAAAAGCAAACATTAGCCAGGCATGGTGGCTCACATCTTTACTCCCAGTCCTTAGGAGAAGAAACAAGTGGGGCTGGGATTTCAAGGCCACCTGGTCTACATGATGAGTTGTAGGGACTGCATTCTCAAAGATGAGATGCTGTCTCAAAAAAAAAAAAAAAAGTGTACCAATCATTTTGGCGATTAGTGGGCCAGAAGAGCAGAATGCTAACAGACCCTAACCAAGTGGAGAATCTGTAAAGATGGCAGCTGTGAGGCCACCTATCCCATCCCGGGGTGGGGAGGGGGCAGTTCAGGGAAGCCTTGTCTCTTCAAAGTGCAAAGAAAGGTAAGCTGCAAAACAGACAACAGATCCCCACCCCTATAAGAGGCTGGGTGCATGGGGCTGGGCGGCCACCGTTGACTCGTACATTCTTAGCCCAATCAGATGTCCCAAATGCACAGTATGCTGACTACAAGCAAACACCAAGCAGCTTTGGTCTCTCTCTAAGGCTCCTAACCTCCACTTCTCCTTGCATTGGGAACACACACACACACACCTGGTAAGACTGGAGTCAGATGCCAGAACCAGCATGAGATGGACAAAGGCAAGGCTCGAGTGGGTGTATGTAAAATGACCAGTGAGGACTCAGAAGCCTCCAGGCCCAGCACTTGTGAGTGTCTGCGGTCCCCTGCTTACAACCATCTTCATTTCAGGAGTGCCTGTCCTTTCCTTAATAAACAGTATTTATTTCCATGTCTAAAGCACATGTTCCTGGTACAATTCTTGGTACAGGAAGTTGGAAATCCTAGATCCACTCCTATATACAGCTTTCCATGTTAACCTGGAATTTCAAGCGCTGTTTCTACAGCTACTACACATACTTGCATATTTATGATATATATATTATATGTGTGTTATATATATAACCCCTGTAGTTTTGTGTGGGCAAGATGTGTGTATATGCGCTCATGACACAGCACAGCTTGTAAAGTTGTCAAAAGACAACTTTAGGGAATCTTTTTTTACCTCCTGCCACCCTGTGTTTTGTTCCAGAGGCTCAAACTCAAGATGTCTGGCTTGACGGCAAGCGCTTTCACTCGCTGAGCCATCTCGACGTCCCTATACGTGTTATATGTTCCATGCAGTACAAATGCATGCATGTTGTGTGCGTGTATGTCCCGGACAGTCCCGGGCATCCGCGTTCTAAGGCGACTCCAGCAGCGGCCTCGATCCTCTAAGGTGTTCGATGTTACTGTTAGGAACCCCAACCCCAGAACGGGATCCCCGCCCACTGCATCATCCACGCATGCGCGGCTACTTTAGCTTCAGTGCGCACGTGCAACACGAAACGCAGCTGTCTGACGTCACTAGCGCGCCGGGATGTGCTACGGGGGCGTCGCTCGGTGACGTGTTAGCCATGGAGACCCAAGATGGTGAGGACAGAGGGCGGTGGGGAAACCGAGGCTGGGACGGCGCGGTTGTCCCCGTGTTCCGCAAGCGTGGGGAGGACGCGGCTCAGCCTGTTACGCCTGGGACGCCGAGGCTGACAGCCGGGAGGAAGGGTCAGTCCGCCCTCGCCCAGCCGGGCTAGACAGGTTTAAGCCAGCCCGGGCTGGGGACGTCGCGCAGCGTTGAGCACTCAGCCGGCAGGTTTCCTGCCCGCGCTGCAAAGAGTTTTCAACAAATAGGGAGTGTGTGCACCAGCCACGAAGTATGGAAAGCATCCACTGCTGGACAGAGGGGTCTGCCGGTGCGAGCGCTGTGACGCCTTCACGGAGCTTGGGGCTGGAGAGGAGGTGGGGAGGAGAGAAAGCGAGGAGAGAGATTGAGTGAGAGAAAGAGGAGAGAGAGCGGGAGAGGGGAGGAAAGGAGAGAGATTGAGCGAGAGAAAGGGGAGAGAGCTGGAGAGGGGAGGAAAGGAGAGAGATTGAGCGAGAGAAAGAGGGGAGAGAGCTGGAGAGGGGAGGAGAGAAAAAGGAGAGAGCTGGAGAGAGGGGAGGAGAGGGAAGGAGAGAGATTGAGGGAGAGAAAGAGGAGAGAGCTAGGGAGGGATGAGAGGGGAAAAGAGGAGAGAGAAAGGAGAGGGGGGAGAAGAGAGGAGTAAGAGAGAGGGAGAGATGGGAGAAGGAGGAGAGGAGAGACAGAGAGTGAGTAACGGTTAAGAGCGTTTGTTGCCAAGGACCGGAGTTCAGGCCCAGCAAGCCTATGTGGTGGCTCACAAGTCCAGTTCCAGAGGAATGGACCCAGTGCCCTGCAGCACCTGCGTGCAACCCCCCCCCCCCCGCCCGCCAGCAACCTGGCGGTGCACATATATAATAAACACATCTTTGGTTTTGTTTTCTTCGAGTCAGGGTTCTTTCTGTGTAGTCCCAGCTGCCCTGGAACTCACTCTGTATTTCAGGCTGGCCTCGAAATTAGAGATTTGACCGCCTCTGCCTCCCAAGATCTGGGATTAAAGGCTTGCACCACCAAGGCACCAGCCATAAAAACAAAACAGACATAACAAAAAAGACAAATGTACTTTCTACACACCAGTCTTGTGAGGCTTGTAAGGTCATTTGTAAGGTTTAACAATTTAAAAGGACAGGTTCGGGTGTGACTCAGTGACAGTGCTCTTACTTAGCACACTTAAAGCCTCAAGTTTGACCCACTGGGTCACTAAACAATTCAAAAGACTACCTTCTAGCCAGACCCGGTGGTACACTTGTAACGCTCGCCACTTCAGGACTGAAGGAAAAGCACTTCAGGTTCAATTCCCATCTTGAACAGAAAGACACCCTACCTCCAAAAGGTGTGTAGCTCACTAGGAGAGAGCTTGCCTAGTATTCAGTAGCCCCTAGTACTGCAGAGAAAAGAATACAAATTAATTTACAGCTAGGTTTTACAGCACACTGCAGCTTCTTAGCAGAAATGAAGACGCTTCTCTCAACTGGTGAAGGAGCTTGAAGGAAAACCAATATTTTTGGTGTCTTAAACTGGTCTGATACAGTCACAAATTCCGGTGCAAATAATGTCACACCAGCAGGTAGACATGTGCCAACGTGCATTGTGAGATTGTTTTTTACCAGTATGTCACAGTCCTTTGATGTCATAGGTGTCTCCAAGCAAAGCATACGTGAACGGATTTGGGACTATATGGAATCCCATGATATAGCTGACTTTCCCCGGCCTGTCCATCACAGGATCCCCAATTTCAAGGTACAGAAGTGTTCTTGGGGTTGTTAGAAGGGGATCAAGCTATTCATGTCAGTGACATAGATCCAATGCTTTCTGGTGGGATGGATTTTGGGGGCACAGTGTGTGGAGGCAGAGTCCGGAGGGCCTAGGGGGCATGTGGTGTTTTGATGAGTCCTACTCCATTACCCCTTGGGCCATGCACAGTCTCTGCACTGGGGCTGCTCCCAGTGCTTTTCTCAGAGCTGGCCTCCCTCAGCCACTTAGGGAGGGGCTTGTGGAGCCCACAGAGGGAAGCCCAGCCTTTAGTGCCAGCCTTGGGCCTCGGTGTCCTAACTGTTCAAAATATAAGTCAACCTTAGATGGCTACTGCTGATAGTTTGCATGGGAAATAGTTTACCTTAAAGAGGCAGTGTAAGCCAGATGCTGGCTCAGGCTGGCCATCCTGGCAGGCAGAGGTAGGGGGATCAGGAGTTTAAGGTCATCCACAGCTACATTGTGAATTGGAGGCCTGACTGAGCTGCAGAAGACCCTGGAGAGAGGGAGAGAGAGGGAGGGAGGGGTGGGGTATTGAGAGATTGATTTTGAAAAAATCTGAAGTGCTTCGTGAAGACATACCAAGGCCCTAGTGGACTTAAAACCGGGCACCCTGTGCTGCCGGAACCTCCTCCTTACATTGACCTGGCTCTGGTCCTGCCTGAGCCTGCTGCAGACTGGAGGCCATCCCTCCTTGTAGTTTTGTTTCTGTTCTGTGGGAGACAGATGAACATGGAGTTCAGGGAAGAGGGTGCAGGAAGCACAGGACCAGCTCAAGGTCTCGGGAGTGAATCAGACAAATCAAACAAGGCCTCGGCCATCCTGCTCCTTGACTGGGTGGTGCTTACAGGGGCTCCGTTCTCTTGTGGAAATCCAGCAGATTCCACTTGAGATTTGTGCTGTCTTCAGAGTTTTCTCCCAGTAAAAACTGAGTTCTGGGTTAGCCCTTTCCACGCTGTGCCCTTTCTGTCTCCTTGGGGGAATCTGGGCTCATGCTGGGCTGTGATGCCTAGGCCAGACCTGGCCCGTGCGTTCACAGTGACACAGTCACGTCTACACAGGGTGCTTCTCGTGCTGCGGAGCATTTCCCTCACCTGCACACTTTCAGTGTGGCCAGAACCATTAAAGTCAACCCTGATGCTCCTCAGAGAAACGCCCGCTTCCTGGTGCTGGAGGTAAGGGTGGCACTGTCTCTGCCTAACTAGGGGTCCTACCTGGCTGGCCAGAGCATCAGAGACCTGGAATTCTTTGCTGGGACACAGGAAGTGAAAGTGGACCCTGATAAGCCCCTGGAAGGTGTCCGCTTGCTGGCACTGCAGGTAACTGCACTTTCCCAGGCTGCCCTCAGTCATGGAGGCTCAACTTCCAGCATGATTGCTGCGTAGGCGCAGTGTCTCCAGGTAGACTGAGCCATGACTACATGACTGCAAGTCACAGCAGTGTATTTCGCTACATTGTTACTGTTTTAATTCCTGGAAACAAAAATTTCCTCAGTTAGAAATCTGATACTTTGTCTCCCAAACAGAGTCTGGGCATACTTGTGCCGGCAGCTTCTCAAAGCAAAGGGAGCATTGACTTCCACTGCTTTATAGCATATCCATTGTATGAGAAGAGACCCTGGTGTGCCTTGTAATGCCCCCACCTCCTAAGCAATTATAACTCAAAGCAGGCAGAGTGATTAAAGACAGAGCCACCAAGGTGTCATGGAAGGGCTCCGTTAATGTAATGTTGACTGTAGCTCTGCTGAGCCAAGTCCGCTGCTGCCCCAGTCCCACGGGGCATGCTGCTGTTGGCACTGCATGTCGGGCATGGGGCTTTGGAAATCCCTCTGGGACTGCCAGAGGCTGTAGGTTTGACTCACTTGTCTCCCATTGGTGTCGCAGTAAAACAGAAGTCTCAGCTGTGCACAATGCCTAACACGTGGTCCAGGAAGGAAGGGCGGCAATGAGGGGCTCCTAAGCCGTTCTCTAAGCAGAGCAGGATTGAGCAGGATTTGTCCCATGAGACTGCAGGGAGCCGTGGCTGATGGGGGTGGCACAAGGGATGGACCTGCAGTCCCCTGTGGCCCTCAGGGGAACCAGGCAGGAGCAAGGAAGCAGCCTGGGTCTGCTCAGGTGTTGCTTAGCCCATATCCCTTTCCACCTGCCGTGGGGAAAACATGTGCCCACCCTGTAGTTGACTGACTGTCTTCTCCCTCCTCAAAGAGCAAAAAAACACTGCTGGTCCCAACACCAAGACTGAGAACAGGGCTGTTTAACAAGATCACACCACCTCCTGGAGCCACCAAAGACATACTTCGGAAATGTGCCACCTCCCAGGTGAGTGCTGGAAACCCCCACTCTCAGGAACCGTGCTCTGGTCAGCGTAGAGTAGAACACCATGGAGTTCACACACAGGTATGAGAGCAGACTCTTCAGCAGCTCCATCAGAGCAGTAGATCCTTGAGTGAATAGATGGATTGACCGGGTAGAAATGCTTGTTGGAGAGCTGGTGTTAGAGACCTGGTGTCTGGCACTCTGGCGCCCTCTTGTGGTGGGTTTGGCGTTGAGCACCTGTACTGGCTGGAGCAGTGATGACCCCTCTGCAGAGCAGACTGGGAAGCGCCTGTCATTTGGAACCGCTGACAGGAGCCTGATTGCCTGTCACCAGACACTTCACAGTCCCGATAAAGTGATCTGGAGACACACTCGAGGGATGGAGAGCCAGGGTTTGCATCTTAGGTTAAATAACACGTGGTGGCTTTTTAAAGAACCACAAACCCCGTGTCATTTCCATAAAGGGATTGTCCTCTGAGTCTAACATGTAGCGGTTGATTGATTCACTATTTCCTCATAACTTTTCTTATTGAAAACATAGAATTGTCGGGGGATGGGGCAACACCTGGAATGTAAATACATAACAATGGAAAAATAAAATAGACTTAAAAAATAGAATTGTCTACGGCTTACGAAAATGTGTACACTCTGCTCTAAAGATAGGGTGTGTGTGCACAGAGGGCTGGAGTTGGTGGTGCACACCTGAAGTCGGCTGCTGGGCAAGCTGGTGTGGGGGGATTGCTCTCCAAACCTGCCTCGGCCTCACAGCAAGACCGTAGCTCAGAATAAAGATTAAAAGGAACTCTGTGTGTGTGTGTGTGTGTGTGTGTGTGTCTGTGTCTGTGTGTGTGATGTATGTGTGTGTGTGCATGTGTGTGTCTGTATGTGTGTATGTATGTGTGTATGTATGTGTGTATGTATGTGTGTGTATGTATGTGTGTATGTATGTGTGTGTGTATGTGTGTCTGTATGTGTGTGGTGTGTATGTGTGTGCATGTGTGTGTATGTATGTGTGTGTATGTATGTGTGTATGCATGTATATGTGTGCCGTGTATGTGTGTGTGTATATAAATGTGTATATGTATGTGTGTGCATATGTACATGTGTGTATGTGTGTGTGTGTGTATGTGTGTGTATGCACGTGCGTGTGGTGTGTGTATGTATGTTTGTGCATGTGTGTGTGTGTATGTACCTGTGTGTGGTGTGTGTGTGTGTGTGTGTGTGTGTGTGTGTAGTATACCTCATTAGAGCTCTTCTGCAGATGTATGAGGCCCCATATCCCTGAAGAAAATGGGGAAAAGTTTTAAAAAGAAAGAGGGAAAGTAAGATGACCCGCAGTTCTGGTCAGTCCCAGGCCGCAGCTCAGGCAGGGAGGAGCTGCTCCCATGGCCACAGAGAGGGACGGTACAAGGGTGGGTGCTTTGGGCATGCCCAGCCATGTGCTTTGGACAGACCCACACTGATCTTGCCAGGTCTCCGACCGGCTATAGAGGCACAGTCACTCACACTTTATACAGACTTCTGATGATCTGGACGAGTAGTTGCACTTGAGGTGCATTTCCAGAAGCAAGAGTGCCCGCATGAAGGCACAGCCACACGAGGGTACCTACCGTGTCTAAAGTGCATAACCTGTGGCCTCATTTCAAACCAGCATCCTGGTGTCTCTGTCTGTGAGGACCCTGAAGCTCCTGTGACTCCCCAGACTCTGTCCTGCTCGTGTGTCACTCACCTGGTGCTCCTGTGGGCTCACTGTGCTCCGGTGGCGCTCACTAGCATTAGTGCTGTGGGACTCTGTGTGGTCAGCGCCCTCTGGCCACCTTCCTGGGATGGGGACTGTAGGAGACTCACCCTCCGATTGCTCCCAGAACTGGCTGTCCCAGGACACTGCCTCCTGGAGGGTGGTGTGGGACCCACCCCCACTCTGCCGGCTCGGAGACCATGAGCACCTCACGCTTCCCTCCCCAGGGTGTGCGGAACTTCAGCGTCCCGGTGGGCTTGGATTCCAGTGTCCGTGTGGATTTAGTTGTGGTGGGCTCTGTTGCTGTGTCTGAGAAAGGTAAGCTAGAGGCAGGCAGGCAGCCTGGATGTTCCCGAAGGCTGCCCTGTGCATTCCCCGCTTGCCAGGCTTTGTTGTGTTGAGCCAGTCTGCATCGCATGCTGAGTGTGATAGGGATGGCTGGGATCGAGTCTCACGCAGCCTGGAGCGTCCCCACGGGCATGCGTGGAGCATCCCCATGGGCATGCGTGGAGGCCTACTCGTGATTGCAGTTATCCAACATTAACTTCACAGGCTGATGGTGAGCCGTAACCTCTCTCCTGCCTTCAGTTTTGGTTTTTAAAGATAGAGTGTTGCCTTTTGGCCCAGGCTAGCTTACAGTCTCCATACTGTGTCCTTATATTCTTCTATACTGTATATTTATAGTCTTCTTCCATCAGGGTCCCTGTCCTCCTGTCCACCTCCTTCCAGACCCCATGTGTGTGTGCTACCGTGGAGGACAACGGCTCTCAATCTGTGGGTCGTGACCCCTCTGGGCTCACATAGCAGCTGTCCTGCATATCAGACACATTATGATTCATAGCAGTAGCAGAATCACAGTGTGACGCACCACTGAAATGACTGTACGTGCGGGGGTCAGCACAGCACGAGGAACTTTGTTAAAGGGCTGCAGGGTTAAGATGGTTGAGAACCTCCTTCCTACCTGTCTCCTGCCTCAGCTCACCCGGCCGTGTAGCCTGCACGTACTGTCTGCTGTCCTCTGTCCCTTTGTCTGTCTCATTCTTTTGTGTGTGCATTTCCGACTGTCAGGAGCTCAGGCCTTGTCTCAGTCTTAGAGAGGGCCTTGGTGGTGTGCTTGTCCTGGGTGATGCTATAGTGGTACCCAGACTCCAGGCGAGGAGAGCTGAGGTCCACACTGGAAGCCGAAGGCTGGTACTGCCTGCTCACTGCTGTGGTCCTTTGTTCTTCTGCCTGGATGGGCCCACGGCTGTGAAACCCCACTGCGTCCAGCCTCCCTTTTCCATCCGCCTTTTCTTCCTGGGACAGGAAAACCAAACGCCTGCCCCTCCAAGTAGAGCTCAGTTCTCTGTCTTCACACACCGACTTTCTGTTCTGATGGCAAAACCTTCCGCCCTCTGAGTGCTGACTAAAGGCCTGTGCCCTGGCACCCGGCCCTACCACTGCTTTTCACGGTGTCTTGCTGTCACAAGAGCCCCCCCAAGTGCCATTGTGGTCACTCTACATGGCATCTGAGGCTCCCTCTCTCAGTGTGCATTTTTAGTGTTGGGTGCCTGTGGGTTCGTGTTCTGGGGCCGCCGTGGGTCCAGTGGACAAGAGGAATTCTGGGATCCTGTCTTTCCATGAAGACCTGACAGGAACCCACTTCCTCTGTGTCCCTGTCTTGTCTCTTAGGCTGGCGAATTGGGAAGGGAGAAGGCTACGCTGACCTTGAATATGCCATGATGGTGTCCATGGGAGCTGTCCATGAGGGAACACCAGTCGTCACGATTGTCCACGACTGCCAGGTACGTCCTGCAGACCTGTCACTGGTGTCCCTGCCAGCTACCCTAGGAGTGGGAGCCGGAGACACCTGCTCCTCCTCATGCCTGCCATTAGAGTCGATTGGCGATGCAGGGTTCCTGTTGGGCGGGCCCTGCCGTCACCTGACTGTCAGCTCCCATCCTGGCCAGGTCGTTGACATCCCCGAGGCTCTGCTGGAGGACCACGACCTCACAGTTGACTACATCCTCACTCCCACCAGGGTCATCACTACAGGCTGTGCACGCCCAAAGCCAACAGGCATCATGTGGTCCAAGGTGGGTCATCCCCGTGGCTGACGTGGCCTACTGTGGTGGCTCTCATGTGGTTTACTGTGGCAGCTCTTGTCATGTTTCTTGTATGTCCTGGCTGCTGTCCACTAGCCTGTGCAGCTGGATGTGAGCATTGCCCACAACTTTGAATGGTGTAGCCTGAGTCACCTCTTCAGGCTGAGTCCTAGAGTACCCAGAAAGCAGTGATCGGGAGGGAGGGTCACCACACTGGGGCTCCCTTGCTGACGGTTTTCGTTCTCTCTGTGTCTGTGCATGTGTTCACGTGTGTGCATGTGCAGAGGCAGCAGTTCAGCCTGACGTCATTCCTCAGGCTCGTGCCACCATGCCCTGCAGGGTTTCCAGTTTTTGTTGGTTTTGCAGCTCTGTGGGGTTGGACTTACGGCCCTGTGATGCTGGACAAGCACTTTGCCTCTGAGCTGCCTCACGGATCTTTCTTTTTGTTTTGGAGGCAGGGTTCACTGACTAGGCCTCTCAGGTGTCAGGATAACAAGCCTACACTGCGGCCCCAACAAGGGATTGCAAACTTGTAGGTGATTGACATGCGAAAGTCAAATCTGTGTTTAGTTCTTGGAGGATGGAATGGTTATCTTCTGTGTGGTTAACAATTAGCATTTCCATTTCACGTGGCGTGTAGACAGCGCAGTGACCATTCCTAATTGGCAGCCAGGAAAAGCAGGTCCATGTCAGTCTGGGCAGGAGTGCAGGCTTGTTCTGTAAGCCCAAGTGAGCAGCTGGGACACGGCAGAGCCAATGGGGTTGGGATTTGTGGAGAAGAAAGCCAAGCCACATTGGACGTCGTCACTCCCTACTCAGAACAGACTGCTCTAGAGAGGAGTGACGCCTGGCTTCATGGTAGACTGAGCATTGAGACATGTCATCGTTTTGGCTTGAGCTCATCAGCTTCATAGGAAAGCAACCTCAGAACCCGAGAGCTGACCTGTTGTGCACACTGTAGAGAGCTGACTGGCGCACACTGTCAGTGCCCATGTGGTGGTCTGCCTGCCTTCCACTCTCTCTGCAGGTTGTTGGGATATTGTGGACAACCGTACCAACCAATTAGGGCCACAGGTGGCCTGCGCATAGCCCCATAGGCTGGCACTGAGCTAACTAGCTGTTCATTTAGCAAGTTGGAGGCCCTTCTGCTAGGTAGTGCTGCATGAGTCCTGCTCTGTGTCAGACCTGCTGGCTGTTCTTTGACCTAAGAGATGCTCCTAAGCACATGAAGGACTCCATCCCAGCACAGGCACAGCAGAGGCCCTCACCCTCCTGGAAGTCGGCAGGGAATTGCCCTCTGTGGCCTGTGTGAATCCCAGTGACTGCAGGAGCCTCTTGTAAGTGGGTGGTCCACAAAGGAGCCCCAGCTGTTTGTACTTCCTGGGCCTCAGGAAGGTAGAGGCCTGCTTCCACCCTCACTGTGGCACAGAAGGGCCAATCTGGACAACTTCAGAGTGCCGGGATCTCATTCAGGCTGACTTGGGGTCAGAGCTGCGGGTCGGTGACTTTTTAAGCGTGGAATCCCAGCCAGTTCTGGCAGTGCAGGCTTCTCATGCTGACACCCTGGATACCGAGGCAGGAGAATGGCAGGTTTGACATTCAGACAAGCCCGAGCAATAGGACGAGACTTTGTCTCAAAATAAAAAGAAGTGGCCAGGCGGTAGCCCAGTGGTAGAATGCTTGTCTAGACTGAGGGCCTGTGCTTCACTCCCAGTCATTGGAGTCTTCTCTCCCCAGAGACTGAGCTGGGCCCCTCAGCATCCTTCCGTGTATACGGGGTGTGGCATTGCCAGATTGCCTCTGAGCATGTGGGCTTGGCCTCAGTGTGACTGCCCCCTGGACACCCCAAGACCAGCTGTGGCTGCTTTCTCTTCCAGGTCAGCCGTGAGATGCTTACGAAAATCCCGGTGCTCAGGAGCCTCCGTGAGCGAGAGAAACGGCTGGGAAGGCTGTCGCTCTCCAGGCCGAGCCTGGCAGCCAGCAGCCAGCTCCAAGCACTATCAGGAGACCCCAGGATAGACCACAAGCAGGTTTCCGAGGAAGGTCCCATAGTCCCCTGCAGGGGACGGACACCCAACTAGCTGCCACTGTGTGCGTGGGAAACCTGCCCTACAATACGCGTGTGCGTGAGCTGAAGGGAGCCCTCCAGGAGCTGGGGGCAGTGCCCCTGAGGCTTACCTGGCAGGGGCCACAGCACAGGGCAATTCTACACTATACAGACTCAGCTGCCGCCCAGCAGGCTGCCTCTCTCCTACAGGGCCTACGTCTGGGTGCCAACGCCTTGAGGGTGTCACTGGGGCAACAGAGGGATACGTGACCTGGTGAGCAGCCCCCAGCAGGAGAGTCACGCCCTTTCTGCTGCTAGGATGTGTGTACCGTGTGACAATTTGCCATTGGTGAGGCACCTGCTCTGTTCTTCCTGGGAAGAGACCGTGCTTCTCTAATGGGTAGGGACGCTAGCAAGCAGCACGTCACGACACCCAGGATGCTGCAAGCTCCGGCCCGTTCCAGTTCTGGTTCTTGTGAAGTCCACGTGATCTTCTCTGGGTGCAGGAGGTTCAGGGCAGAGCAGCCAGGCAAGAGGTAGACAATGGAGACCTGTCTCAGGGTGTTTGAGGAAGAGAGCAGAGACCTGCAGAGAAGAGGCCATGCATGGCAGGGATCGAGGGCATGCACAGAGCTGGGTGTCCTTGCCACCACTGGAGAAGCCCCAGCCCAGCAGAACAGGAGTGGGAAGGGCGGGGCTTCTGCCATTGTGTTGTGTGCATGCATGGTCTACCCAGGCTGCTTAGGGCCACGCCCGTCTGTCAGGTGAGGACTCGTGGAAGATGGCGGCTTCCTGTGCTCTCCCAGAAGCACGTGTGCCATTGATCCTAAGGAAAAACACAAGCATTTGGGTGGAGAGTTTATTCTGTTCAAATCTGCATGCTTGGCAAGTTTCTTGTTTTTACCAGTGGGTCTTCCACAGTGTCTGTTAGCACTGTCCTCTGCCCCGGAATATTCATATAATTTCACTCATATTAAAGGAAAAGAATTGTGATATACATCTTCTTGCAGAGACCCATCCTTAGAAAACAGCTAGTTCAGTAACCACCACTTGCAAGTTGTCACAGGTGCCGTGAGGACTGGCTGAGAGAAGCAGGCTCAGGCTGTGCTGGCCTCTGCCTGGCCCCACCTCCCAGTCCACAGCCACCCATCCTCACCTGCTCTGCTTTCTGCCTGCCCCTTGTGTCCCTTCTTACCACTGATGTCCCAGTGGGACAGCGCCTGCAGGTTAGCAGCATGGAGCTGTCTCTTCCGTCCTGCCGCAGACCTGCAGGGCATGAGCAACTCAGGAAATCCATGTTACGTGAGCTGGGAGATGGGAGACGACCCTGACCCAAGAGCCAACCAAGCCTGAATCCCATCAGTGTCACTCAGGCCTCCCAGATAGCGTGGGCCTCCTGTCCCTTGTGGCCAGAATAATCCAGATGTGTTGACACACAGTCTAAGCCACTTGTGTTTGTGTAAAGTGTGTAAGCATTGAAGGCCAGGTGCCCTCAGTCTAAGCCCAGGTAGATGCTACAGGGCTACTTTGAGGTCTGGTTCTCCAGATGACGGAAGCCACAGGTGACAATGTCACTGCATTCTTTGTCACTACAATTGTATAGCATACATAATCAAAATGGACAGAGAGCTGCTGTCAGGTGCTGAGGTGGCAAAGACACTGTAAATGTCGCTGCAGGGTTCTGGGCCCCTCCACGCTTCCAGGTTTTCCACTTTGCCAATAGTGGAGAGCTGGGCAGGAGGATGGCTGTTTGGAAGAAGTCCTCAGGGATGCGTCTCACCCTGGCTGGCTTAAGTTGGGTAACTGTCACTGCAATGAACCACCATGACCAAGGCAACTTGGGAGGAAAGGGTTTATTTTATTCACAGTTCCCTACAACAGTTTGTCATCAAAATAAATGATGCAGGAACTCGAGCAGGGCAGGAACCTGGGGCAGGAGCTGCTTCCTGGCTTGCTCCTCAGGGCTTGCTCAGTCTGTTTTCTTATAGAACCCCCAGCCCAGGGATGGCCCTACCTACAATGTGGTCTGGGCCCTGTCACATCAAGCATAAGAAAATGTCCTGCAGGCTTCTCTGATCTCACGGAGGCATTTTCCCAATTGAGGCTCCCTCCTCAGATGATTCTACCGTGTGTCCCTTTGGCATAAAGCTCTCGAACGCACTGGCCTCTTCCCGTGTGTGCTTGCCCTGCATCCTGGCTGTCCTGAGAGCAGAGCTCAGCCTCCTGCCAGGACGGACTGATGCCTGAAGTTGAGTAAACCCTTCGGGCATCTTGAATTAATGCAGGAAGATACAAACCAACGGTTTTCCCTGCATCCATTATAACGTAACTTCTAGAAATGGAACAGCAGGGCTTAGAGAGATGATATATCCCTTAGGAGCCCTTACTGCTCTTCCAGAAGATCTGAGTTCAGTTCCCTCCACCCATGACATTACAAAGCTCACAAGTACCAGTTAGCTGATGCAGAGACCATGGAGGAGGACCACTTCTCACGGCTTGCTAAGCCTGCTTTCCTGTAGAGCCCAGGGCTACCAACCTAGGGGTGGTACAGCTCTCCCTGTCAGCCTTCCACCAAGAAAAGGCACCAAAAACTTGCCCATGTGCATATCTAGTAGGGACATTTCCTCATTTGAGGTTCCCTCTTCCAAAAATGACTCCAGTTTGTGTCACGTTGGTGTAAGACTAGCCATCACGTTAGGGGAAACGTGTCTGTCCATCAGGCACCCACAACAAACACCCACAGATCACCCCAGCACTCTGGATGGCCTGGCACATGAAAACACTTTTAAAGGCACAGGCCTGATGGTCTCCTGTGGCATGAGATGTAGTTTTCTGTCTCTATAGAAGGAGCCAACACAGGCTTTCCTCCTGGCCTGATGGTGGGTTCTGGACAGCTGGGCTGCTGTTACCCCGCAACCCCACATCCCAGGCACCTGGGCCTGATGCCATCTCCTCCAGGTCCCCAACACCTGGCCTGTGTGTGACATTTCTGAGGTTGCTGTTCTACAACTCCAGCAGACGTGACCAAAGGCAGCCTTGTGCCTGCACCTTTATCTGAGCTCTGTGACTAGCACCTCCAATAGAAGATAAGCCCTCAAAGAGAACATCAATTTCACTAGTTATTTTGGATTTTCTTTTATGTTCTGTTTTTTGAGGCAAGGGTTTCTCTGTGTAGCCCTGGCTGTCCTGAAACTCACTCTACAGACCAGGCTGGCCTCAAACTCAAGATCTGACTGCCTCTGCTTCCCACCGCACTCGACTTCAAATTTCCAAAACACCAGAGGCGTTCTACAAAGTAGATCTGCAACTAGACTAGGGCTACGGTGTAGGCGACACCCAACCCGTGGGCCTCAGCACTCTTTAGTGGGCAATGCCCACTGACCTCTCACACGCCAAAGTCCCTTTCCCTGCAATTGGACTCTTCTCCCAAGAACTCGAAGCACCCTTTGGCGCTTGATGCAACTTTCTAGGAAATGCTCCAGCCCTCCCCACCAGAAGCCATCACCCCCAAGTCTGGCTAAAGTCCCATCATGCTCGGCTTGTCATCTGGAGACCAGTCCCATGCCATGATGGTGCTGGGCTGCCCTGTGGAGAGGACCAGGTGCCTAGTACTGCCAGGACCATGTGCCATTTTGGAAGAGATCCCAGACCAGGCGGATGGAGCCCTGAGGAGTTGGTCCCACTGAGGCAGCCATATAGCCTCCTGAGTGAAACGACTTATGGTTTTAAGCCCCTAAACTTGGGGGCAAGTGTTTACTTCCTCAGTAATCAGTCCTCACCCGTGGCCACAGATGGTGATGTGCACACGTAGCTCATCAAGCACAGACCTGTATTTCCTCTGAAGAATGACAAGTCACAGGGTATAGGAAGAGGGTTCATCATCACCTCCGTTATTGCGATTGAAGGCTCCTCTGCCAGGTGAGTCCCAGAAGCCGAGCCAAGTTGCTCTTTACCCACAGTGAGCAGGATCAAGCCAGGGTCATTTGGCAGGAGGGAAAACCAGCCCTTCCCTATGTGGTGACTTCAGTCTTCCTATAGCAGAAGAAACATGGACCTGGGTCTGTGGCTTGGGCGTCAGGGTCACCCAGTGTGCTGGGCCCTTCCGGCATCCATCCTGCATCCTTCGGTTCAAGTCTCTCACCTCTAGGCTTTGGCCACTGCCTTTTGGTGTTCCTGTGGTCACACTGCAGGTCCCAAGATCTTTCCCCATCCCTCCCAGAGCCCCAGAGTACCTAGGTCACCCAAGGACCACCACAGAGATGTCCAGACAAGCAGATTTAGGTAAGGAGCTGCACTTCTGTTCCCTTGCAGGGACAGGGCTGTCTCCTGTGAATGGAGCCCTTTATTTTCCAGGACCATAAATCCACAAGGTTGAAATGGGAGCTGACATGCGTCTGTGTGGTGTAGATGCCCCATACTTCGGTGGCTGGTAGCCGTAAGCACCGGCCTGGAGGTGCTGAGCTGTGGGTAAACCTGACATGGCTCTCACCTGCAGGTCCGACAAACCACCAGAAGGAGTAATCTTCCAGAGAAGGGTCTCAGACCAGAACTGGCTGACGTCCTGGTGCCTGGCCCTGTTGAATGGAAAAAGGCCGTTCCCAGGGGGGAACACGGACCTGCCACAAGCCGGGCCTGCTGGCCAACTGGAAGCCGCAGCAGCTTGTCAGAACACAGAGAACATTTAGTGGTTGAAGAATTCCAAGTCAGAGCCACACACCCTGACGGGTGGGGTGGGTTTGCAGTGTGTTCTAGCTGTGTGACTCAGGCAAGGGTTCTCACCCTCTCTGTGCCTGAGTAAATGCTTTTGAGACTCACAGTATACTTCTCAGGTCACCCACCAGGCATCACAGGAGGGAAGCAAACCAAGTTAGGAAGAGGCGGCACGAGGAACTCCACCCAGTGGCCCAGAGCCCTGAACCAGTCCGTCTGTTCGTCCGTCCGTCCGTCCGTCTGTCCATCCATCCGTTATCTGCTCCTCCTGGGGCCACGGTCTCTGTGTGCAGGGCATGTGTTCACAGGCCGCAAAGCTATCTGGGATTGGGCTGAAAATGATGCAACCTTCCACTTTTCTGAAGCCCTATTGTTTGTGCGACTAGGAAAAGACAATTAATTCAACTTCCAACAAAAATAATCCGTCTCCCTAAACTCCCCTAAACCAAGGGCCTTGAATAGGGTCTGATTATCTGGGCACCTATTCTTGCCTCCCGGTGAAACCCATTTTCTGTAGTTCTAACGCGAACTGTGATAAATGGACAGCAGGGGGCGCTGTCTCCTCGTGAGAGGAACAAAATCCCAGGGTAGCCTTAGTGTTTCTTAGTGTTTATCCCAGGTTCCCTCTTCTTTTCAAGGGGTCCCTAACCTTGAGCTCTCTCTCTCTGTATTGACAGAACAACAAAGTGTGGCCTGTTGCTCTCTCCCCGCCCTTGCCTACCTGCTGTCCTGCCCTCCTGTGTAACAGGTCACACACGGGTCCATCTCTCAGACTCAGCCCCACTCCTGGAGTAGGTGCTGGGGGGTCCAGAGAGAGCCCATGCCTGTCAAGCCCCTATCACAGAAACCCAGAGACATCATGTGCCTATCTAGAACTTGCTTTCAGGACACATTCCCAAAGACGGACGAGTTGTCCTTTTTTCAGGGACATCTAAGACCCTGGCCTTCTTCCACATGGCCATGGCCGGGACAGTCAGGGAACATGGGGCCCCTGCCTCCCTGGTGTGATGTCAGTAGTTTTAATAAGATGCTCAGAGAGGTTTGGCATATGGTCCCTCCCAGCCAGTGCGTGTCACCACAAGGGCATTGAACACCAGAACTATTCTAGAGCGATGCTGGCTGGGTCTGCCCTGGCCAGGCAAACGGCCCACTCAAAGGGCCCTGCCTGCACTATGGCTGAGTTTAGCTCTGTTCAGACTGTTCCACTCATTGTCTCTTGGGTGGCCCAAGCCCAGTGACATCCCTACAGGGGATCCATGTGAGCCTTCCTGGTACTGGAAACATCGAAACATCGGCAGGACCCCGCATCTGCTCTCAGCCGAGAACACACACAGTCCCACCTTGGTAATCTCACCTTCTTGTCGGGCTCTCCTCAAAGTTTCTGTATGGCCAGCCAGGTGACTGTGGACACCAACTGGCAACAGCAGGGCTGTGCCGACCTGTCCCCTTGTGAAGGAGTCCGATGGCAGGTATCCATGGTGTGTGGCCCTTGTCGGCGTTCAGTGTGGGTGGATTGAATGGCCGTGGCCACTCTTTACCTGTCGGATCATATTTCTCTCTGGGCTGTCAAAGCACGCCAGAAAGTATCACAGGGGTGGGAGTAGAGATCTATGGTTGACAGTATCCTAAGAGTGAGACCCTGGCTACAGTACCATCGCTGAAAGACTGTGGGGGTGGAGGAGAGAAGTGGGCGGGGACTGAGGAAATCCAAGCAGGGGCTAAAGTTCATCCTTAAAGCTCCACGGGAGCCACCGTCCTTCTCCACGGTAGCTCAGAGTCCAGTGACTGGTACCGCACTCTCCTCCCAGGCTTGCAGGAAAGAAGGTCCCCTCCTCTCGTTAAGGAGACCCCGCATCTGAGAAACGGAATCAGGCAGCCACACCCTACCGCCATCCACAGCGTCTCCTGAACCGTGTCAACTTTTACTTGACATGTATTTCCACTGTACCAAGGGTTGGAGGAAGAAAGGGAGTAGGCGGGGAGTCATGGGGAAAATAGGAATGGCAGTCTCTGTAACTCTGGGAAGTCAGAGTCCTCGGGCTGGGAGCCGTAGCCCTTCCGGGCTCAGTGAGAAAACTGGGCTGGATCCGGACTTCCTCAACATTGCCCTCTCCACCGACAATGGGTTATCCATCGGAACAGGTCAAAGGCTTCGGGATCAGAAAACCTGGGCCTGAGCCCCAGGCCCTGGTTCTTATTTTACCCCTGTCCTCTCTGAGTTCGGCTTTCATGTCTAGGGGAGGGGGAAGGGAAGAGTGAGAGCCACCTAAGGGGCTGTGGTGAGGACGGGCTGTGGAGAGGGCTGGGATGCCGAGATGAGAGTGTCACCAGAATGCTGCCTGTTATCCTGGTCACCCAGTTCTCAAACGCCGCTGAAGTCAGAGCAGGCAGGAGAGGGCAGCAGAGGCCAGACCAAACTACCTCAGCAGGGATCCAGGGGGTGATCTGAGGAAGACTTCAGGCTTCAGTCCTTACCAGGACTCCTGTCAATCTGAGGGGAGGACCTGTCAAGGGGTGGGGACTCCCTCCCTGTCTCTCCCTCAGGTAGTTACAGACTGAGACAGACTCCCAGCCCCCATGTGGTGGGTCTTGCAGAGCCACCTGCATAAGTAAAGTGACTTTTCTTCTCTCATCCTGGGACCAAGTGTCAGAATATTCTGGTAGTCTGTGTAGGATTCTCAGGCCCAACTGGATGTTCACAGGAAGCGCCCAAGACGAGGCTCCTGGAAAGTGAGGGTTGGTTCCTATTTGCTGCGTCTCTTCCCCCCACCCCCATCCTTATAGTGAGAAACCCCAGGAGTCTGAAGGCCACCCGTTCTCTCTTCTGGGTGCCAGGAAAATATGTCCCCTTCCTCCTGAGCACCTCACTCCATCTCACTGGAACAACATTGTCAGAGAAGAGGAATTCAAAGACGAGGGTGGCTTGGCTTCCACAATGCCAGGTGGCCTCAGGGTAAGGACTCTGGGTCAGTATTTCCACTCCCTCCCAGGGACACAGTCACTGGTAGGGGCCTGGCAGGCAGGGAGACAGGCTTTGTGCAGTACCAAGACATTCCTGCCCCGGACCCTTCAACCCCAAAGAGAAAGGGCGACAGTGTATAGATGGCGCCTCTGTGGGCCAGGCGCCTGCAGGCACAACTCACAAACTCTGTTGCCCTCTAGGCCTTAGGCGCTGCTGTCAGACTCGGCCTGGGTTCAGGGTCGGGGCAGTTCCTCCTGCCTTAGGTCTGTGGGACCCAGAGTCGGGCCTCGGGGATTGTGCACCCAGGTCCGCAGGAGGCTGTTGTGGAGGAGACTGTGTGTTTTACCCACAGGGCCTAGCTTTGTGTCTCCCTGCGGCTTGTCGGTCTCCATGCCTCCTGCCTCACACAGAGCCACTGCGTCTGGAAGGTTCTGCAAGGGTCATTGGGTTTTAACTAACGCACGCTCGCAGTGCGGTGAGCCGACAGTAAACACTCACACACAATTTCGTGACACTCGTGCTGAGTTTTAGCCTGTGATCTGCAGGTGCCCGGATGCTTTCTTGGGCACCGCGGCGGGCGCTTCCCACCAGGCGACCCTAAACCAAAATGAGCCCTGGAGAAACCCGGGCGCCACCAAAGTGGCGGCGGCGGGAGACCTCGGGTGGCTGCTAGGCGATCTTCCCGGCCGAATCCGGCCTTTCTAGGCTTGCCTGGAGCCCAGCCCTCCTCCAGGGGAAGGCCGGACTTTCCCTCTCACCCTCCGGCGACCGATCAGGCGAGAGGCAGAGCCAGGCCTCCATCCCCTGGGTTTTGGCCAGTTCTGCCGGGGCGATTCTGGGTGCCTTCTACCCAACTGGCCCTGTTGTGGCGGAGCTGGGAAATTCCACTGAACCCCACACAGGAGTGGTGATGAGCCGGAAGCCGGGGTCTGCGGGTCGCCGGGGCCGCCGGGACACGAAATCAATCGGGGCTCAGGAGTCATAGCACCGGTGGCCGCCTCCGGCCTCCCTTGTTCTCACTGGGGTGCAGTCTGCCCCGGGAAGGGAGGCGCCCCGGCTCCAGGCAGTGTCTCTAGGGCCTGAGGGCTTTTCCCTGGACCTGCTTTCCTGCCCGAGGGGGAGGCCTGAGGAGAGGAGGCCCCTGGCTTCGAACCTGCTCCAGGACACGGGACCCGGAGAGCAGCGAGGCCGCAGCCCCCGCCCGATGCTCCAGACGCCCCAGCTCCGGCTTTTCTCCTGTCCTCTTTATCTGGGTTTTATAGACAGCTGTTAGTTGGGGACATTAATTGCCCGGACTAGTTTATTGATAATTTTGATGTAACAGAGCACCGGAGAAATTACCCTCCCGTCCAGAATGTCAAGTCTGAGAAGAAGCAGGTTCTGAGGCGCGACCCCACGGTGCACAGCCACTGCGGTGGGTCAGGACCGCGGCACCAACAATTCTGTTTGTTTTCCTAGGTGGGTGGTTGGTGATGGCGATGGTGGTCAGGGGAGACCGGAGCTTAGCTGTTCGTTGTCTCCAGAAGAGGAAGGAAAAAATAAGGTTTAAAGGGGAAATACGTTCCGGGTGGGAGCGTGGGCGTAGCCCTGAGTACCCAAGGATGCTCCATCCCTTCCTGACTGGGTTTTACAGGACTCCACAGGAGAAGGGCATCAGGCAATTAATAATAATAATAATAAAAAAAAAACCAAGTAGGCAAAATAAGTAAAAACAAACAAAGCTTTGAAGCTGCTTCATTATCTACAACAGAACACGAGGCAGGCCAGGCTCGCTCCTAGAATGAAGGACTCACTGGGCTCAGGGTAGCAGAAAAATTATGCATAAATATATGTAAAGACCGTGTATGTATGTGTGCACACAGTTGCTTTTTCCCCCCGGGGATGAAGGTCTACATTTTCTTCTCTAAATGTGTGATTATTTCTTCAAGCTAAGGTGGCATTTAGAGGACAACGGAGGACTCCTCTTCAAAAGGCAGAAATGAAGAAAAAGTCATCCCTACTCAGTTTTTACTGCAACGTGAAATAAAGGACGAAGAGGGCTAATTGGGAAAGACAAAGTTCAGAATCACCTACGTTTACTCTCTCCCTCCAGAGAGCTGAAGCTCCTGAGGTGACAAGTTGGTCTACTATCTCCCAAAAAATCAGCCATTTCTGTTTTATGTCTAGCAACAGGAGTTTTGGAGGCCTTGTACAAATGTTATACATTTTTATTTTTGTTCTTTTTGTAGGAAAAAAATACACAAAAAGCATACCCTCAGATTGTCCCTTTTATACAGTGCAGAAAGGAGGTTTAAAATATGTGTCACAGATGCCGCACCTCTGCGGCTAAAATACTAAAAGGGGGGAGGGGACAGTCCTTCATATTATATATATTTATATAAAACATATGGAAATTTGTTTTTACACGGATTGGTCTTTGTTTCAAATTTACAATGGTTATCTAAAAAAAAAAACACACATACACACACAATAATGACAACTCTACACGGCAAATATTGCCAACCAAGTCACACCATTAATACTGAGAGGGCAGAGCTACGTGGTGTTTTGAGTAGGGAAGTAAAGCAGAATAAATAGCAGGCTGAGCCCGTCTACGCCTGAACTACACACCAGCCAGATCCAGATCGAACTTAGGTTCCCGCATCTCAATGTGTTCCTTTCTTTTCAGAGAGTCACAATAGAAACAGAAAAACACCCAGGGGAAAAGTCAAAATGTAACTCCAAACAAGGTGAAAAACAGAAGCTGGAGGAAGAAGAAAATGGACAGGCGGGAGGCTGGAGCAAAGCTTCTCAGACACTGTTCTCTCTTTTTTTTTAAAAAAAGACAAACAGCGGCTCCAGGTATCTGTGTCATTCCCATAAAGATTCACCTGTGATTGCTGGAGGAGACCCCGGGGTTGGAAGAGGGGATGCCACACCTGGTCCCATCTTCCTCCCCAGAAGGAGGGAATAAGATGGCTGAAGGGACAGTTGTGCATTTCAAGACATTCTTTCAAAAAGTTAAAAACTAGAAGATAAATACTCAACCAAAAATAAAAGTTTTTTGATAATGACTGGTCTCACGTGTCCCTTTTTTTTTTTCTAAAAACAACTGTCCTTCGGTGTGGGAGGGGCGGAGAGACCTCTGCAGAATTCTTTCCGTGTATCTGGCTTCCCCCGACACGAGGACACAGCACCTCCGTGGCCGCTTTCAATGGGGTTGAAAATAAGTATTTATTTACTGACAGCTGCAGTTCGACCTGGCCCCACAGCCACTGTTTTTTTAGAAATTAGTGAGGGAGTGGGGGTGGAGTCGCCAGCCGCTGCTCCCAGTCTTGTGTTGGGGTTTTCTTTACAAATAATCCGTTAGGGGTGGGGCTGTCCCTTTTCTCTTGCTGACGGGTTATACCTCCGGAGTAAAGCAGTTTGTCGTGGTGAGCTCCTGGTCCCTGGGCCGGCCAGGCTGGGCTGGAGGGCCCTCGGCCTCACCTCACATCACACAGGGCTTGATGTCTTGATAGGTGACCTGCTGGTGATAGTAAGATCCTCCGCCAGTGTGCATAGAAGAAGAGGCCATGGCATTGAAAGAGAAGACAAACTCCTTTCTGTCACACATGCTGGGTGACTGTGAGTGATACCGTGGGATGCCTGTAGGGTAAGGCGACAGCAAGAGGAAGGAGCAAAACATTATCTTATAGGGCGAGAGAGTTCAGGACCCGGCCTAGAAGCCCCAACAAACTTGGGTGTAGCAGGCAGGCAGGCAGCTCAGCCTTGCTCGACACACTCCTCCGAGCCCCACTTCCTAGTAAAACTGGCCTTTCTGGGGCTCACAGCCCTCAACCGACCGAACTGAGAAAAAGGAATGGCCTCTCGCTGTACTTCCATGGATCTGGACTAATCACTGGCTGTAAGTCCTGCTTGTGGTGCTTTCCGCCGCTTGGGCCTCTCCAGCCCGGACTACGTGCCTGGCGGAGGGCTTCTTTGATTCGGAAGGGGAAGAAGACCCAGGAAGTCGTTATGGCTTCTGATGCCCCAGAGCCTGGAAGAGTGAGATTTCTACAGTTGCCACTTCTACCGGGGTGGAGCCAGATGCCCAATGCGGGATCAACAGGATTCAAAGCCTGCATCAAGGTTCAGTCAGCTGAAGAGTCCCTTGAAGGACAGGCACAAGCAGGGGGGTGACACTGTGAAGTTGGGCTACCAGCTAACTACCTCTATCCTCTGGTCTGCCATCACGCCATCCCGGGGCGGCTGACAGGTTATTTACGGCTATCCCTCTACCTACTTTTCCTTCCAGAACTGGGCTGGGAAGCCGAAAATTATTTTCTTTTTCAGTGGGGGAATCTGGGGTGGGCTCTAAGGGGTCTTGAAACCTGGATCCTCAAAGACAAAGAGCGTTCGGGCTTGAAACTGAGACACCCCCCCCCCAACTCCACGCCTGGTCACCACAGAAGGTCCAGCTTATGTCAGCACAAAATACCCCTGGACTCACCAAACCAGGTTTCCTGAAGGGCCTGGGCTGGGCCTTTCAGTGTTTGGCCCAGGCCGCTTTGGGCCTAATGCTTGCTTTGGGCCTAACTCTTCCGTTCTTGCCTGACACAGATTTTTCACATGGGAAGTATCCGAAAGGTGGGACCGCCTGCCAGGACTAGGCCCCTGGCTAGATACACAGGGCCTTTGCTAGACGCGAAGGAACGCACATGTCCAACCGACTTAAGAGCGCTGGGGTCTAAGTCTTTTTGGTGTGAATGGGGCCTACCTGGTCAAGCTTGGGGCAGGCAAAAAAGAGAAGCGAGAACCGAAACTCGACTAGTCTAAACCCGAGGTATCAAAACTGCGCTCACTCCTCAAAGAGAGAACAGTTGGTACCCAAAGGTCCAGAGGACTGTTCCCTCCCCTCAGAGTTGAGGCTAATGCTCTAGAAACAAGATTGGTTCACAGTGGTTGTCAAGGCACGGGTCTGGGGTTGGAGAACCCTGCACTCACCTTGCAGTTCCGCTGGCCCGTTGTGACTGTTTTGGTGCAGGTATGGCTGGTCCAGGGAGTGCGTGGAGATGCTGCCAGACAGGGGGTTGGCCGCTGGGTTGCAAGGGGACAGAGGCTGTTGTTTGATGTAGGAGGCCCCGCTGTTGAGAGCCGCGGAGGCCGCGGGCGGCCAGGCTGCTGCGGAGCTGGAGTAAACAGCGTGCGGCTCCATGACCCCGCCGGCGCCGGCCGGCAGCAGCGGAGAAGCGGGCACCGAGCTGTCGTGGTGCGGGTACTCCCCGGCCGCAGAGCCACTGCAGCCGCCCATGTACGAGTGGCCGCCGTTGGAAGGCAGGTGTGGCACCGAGTGGCTGGGCAAAGCCATGCCGTCCACGTTGCCCGCCAAGTGGCCATTCATCATACCCAAGCCGCCTTCCAGCGCCAGGCTGTTGGGCGCGCAGGAGAGGCCTCCGGAGCCCTGGAAGCCGTAGGTGTCTGGGAGGTGGTTGAAGCCCAGCCCGTTCACCATGCTGTACACAGGCTTGAGCGCCTGGCATTTCCTTCGGAAGCCGCGCGGCCGCCGGCGGAACGAGCCCTCCTCGAACATAAACTCGCTAGCCGGGTCGATGGTCCAGTAGTGGCCCTTGCCCGGTCTCCCGAGGCCCTTGGGCAGTTTGATGAAGCACTCGTTGAGCGACAGGTTGTGGCGCACGGAGTTCTTCCAGCCTTGGTAGGCGCCGCGGAAGAAGGGGAAGCGCGCCTGGAGGAACTGGTAGATCTCGCTGAGAGTCAGGCGCTTGCTGGGCGAGCTCTGGATGGCCATGACGATGAGCGCGATGTACGAGTAGGGCGGCTTCTCCGGCCGCCGCACGCCGGCGTTGGTCTTCTTGGCCTTGGTGGGGCCCGCCGCCGCGGGGTCCATGGCCTGGCCGCCCGCGCCGCCGCCTCCTCCTGTGCCCCCGCCGTGCGGCGGCTGCTGCTTGTCGGGCGCGGACATCGGGTGGCTGCTGCCGCCGCCGCTGCCGCCGCTGCTCTGCGCCGCCGAGCCGGGAGGAGGAGGAGCAGGAGGGGAGGGAGGGGAGGGGGCTGCGCGGGGCGGCTGCACCTCTGCCGTCACTGCGGCTCCCGAGCGCGCCTCCCCCGCGCGCCCGCCCTCCCCAGGCGCGCTATTCTCCTCCTCCTCCTCCCTGCGGGAGGCCACGCGCATCAGGGGGCCCGGCACCGCCCCCCCCCCGCCTACCCTCCCCGTGCACGCTTTTGCGCCCCCGCAGCCTGCAGTGTCCGATCCCCCTTATTCAGTGGGCTCTAGCCCCCCAGGTCCCTCCCCACGCGTCCCCAGCCCCCCCTCCACCCCCGCTCCCCCGGACTGCGCAGCCCGCCCCGCCTCTGCCGACCTGGACCCGGTGCGCCGGTCCCCGCCTCCTAGGCCCGGATGACCGGGCTGGACACGCGCCCGGGATCCCGGTCTTCCCGGCGCACTAGGCTGCGGCGGTGGGGAGGCCTTGGGTCGTGACCAGCGCGGGCAGAGCGAGCGATTGGGTTCCCGGCCCCCAGGGCAGGACGGCGTAAGTTCCCGAGAGGGACCGCCTCCCCTCACTCCCCGCCCTGGGAAGCGCTGCGCCGGCGCCCGGCGCTCCTCGGACTCGCCCAACCGCGCAGCAGCCACTGCCCCGGCCGAGCGCGGGCGGGCGGAAAACGAAACCGCAGGCGGCTTAGCGGGCGCTTTGTCTCCAAGCGCTGCAAGCGGGACCCAGAAAGTGACTTCAGGTCGCGCAGTGCCACGAACCGCACAGGTTCCCTAGCAGGCGGCTCTGTGCACTCATTCATGAAGGCGCACACGCGCGTGCATTAACACGCGTCCCGAGCACACACGCAACGATGTCCCTGAGCGAATCCGCAAATCACCAACTCAGACGCGGAGCTCGCACCCAGTGCGCGCCTCAATCACGTTCCCCAGGGTCCCCCAGGGAGCTGCCACTCTCAGATCTGAACTCACAGAGCAAAGTCTCCTCGGAGCCCCCTCCCCCCACGCTTAACTCTGAAATCCGCTTAGTTGGCCCCGCGGCCCCGTGTCCCCTTTTACAAGCGCAGGTTCTGATTTCCTGAGAGATGGCAAAGACCCGGGCAGGAAGTTTACAAGGCTCAACGTAAACACGTTCCGGGGGATCCTTTAATAATAAGAGTAGAGAAGCCCGCGGGCGCGGGGGGAGTTGGCCTGATGCCCCTATGGGCTCGGCCTGCCGCCGCCGCGGGGCCTCCGACGCTGAGCGCCAGGCCGGGTTCCGGAAAGCCGGTGGCGCAGGCTGGGAGCGCGGCAGGGAGCGGCCCTGGCTGCCCCGCCGCGGCCGTGGAGAGGTGATGCGGGGCGCAGGACCTCTCAGGATCCCAGCTGGACTCTGCGCGCGCGATACCAGGTGAGTGTGGGCCTTCCGCAGCCCAGACACGCACGCGCGCGCGCGGGAGCCCTAGTGGCAGGGAGGGTGACGAAGGGGACCTTGACACGAATTGGTGCCAGGGACCGTGGAGCTAGGCGGCTGCGCCCTGGCGCGAACTGCAAGGAGAGATGCGTGCGGGTCTCCTTCAAAGCCCGCTGGCCTCAAGTTTCTTTGGATTTCTGGTTCCCCGTCTTCTCCCCACCCCCACGCATTCAGCTTTGGTGGTAGGCGCCTTGTCGCCTTCGAGGCGCCTGGCACATCTGTGCGAGGGTCTGGGGGCTTACTGACTTAGATTGCTGCTCTGTGGCTGTCTCCTTTGGCAGGGTCAGGTTCGCAGGAGGCGAGAGTCGCCAACCCGGAACTTTCTCCAGGACAGACTTTAGAACTCTGTGGTCCAACTAAATAAAAAGGGTGGAAAGGGACGTGAATGCTTCTATACGGTTATGTGTTCGTGCACATAGACGCTCTGGCAAGCCGGCTTCTGCGTCACGTAGTCGGCCTAGCCAGCATCCTTCAGAACCATCCACAGACTGGCGTCTGCCTTCTCAGGGGATTTATGTACAGTTCAGGGGCCCCACCCTGGGACGACGCACCACATGTACCCTGCACGCTGCTGGACTGTGTCTTCGCCCACACATAGCCACAGAATCACAAGAATGGGCCTTGTAGGCCAGGGCACACCCTCCCACCCCAGGCCACGCATTCCCACACCCCCAATTTTTTCTTTCTTCTTTCCTCCTTTCTTTTCGTCTCCATTATTTTTTTTTTTATGTTCATTTTATCTCCCCACTGGCAACTCCAGACCTGGGAACGGTGGGCTGTACCTCAGGGAGGGAAGTTCTCAGAAGGTCGCTACATATCTGGCCTTTACCGAGAAGTGAGCCGAGGAAGGCGTCCAATTTCTGAACCAGCACAGGCTGCATTTTTGCACGCTCCCCCAATCCGAGAAAGTGGTAGTGGCTGTGCCTCTGTCCTCAGATCAAGGGTGCCTCCAAATCAAGGGGCATGAAGCCCTTTTCCAGGTAGAGGACTTTGCCCACAGGTGACCTCCAGATCTGTCCCCTCCCTGAACTCACACAGACCACACCGTCTTTTCCTAAAGCCCTTCCCTTGGAGGCTCCTTAGGTTATTTTGTAGAGACGGTTCCTTTCCAGGGGAGGAAACTGAAGTCGGAGTTCCACTTGCCCTTCAGTCTTTAGGCCTAGACCCTAAAGCTGCCTGTGAGAGTAGGGTCAGGATAGCAGTCGCGTGGCAGGGAAGAAACGGGGCCCAGCAGCAGGAGGCTCAGCCCAGATTCCCACTTTCCACTGAGGAGGGAGATGGAAGTGGTACCCAAGAGGGCAGAGAACCCGAGAGCCTCATCCTGCAGCTTGGACTACCCTCTGTGCAGCTAAACTACAGTTCTAGCAGGGGGTGGGGGATGCCTATTTGTGACACTCTGAGATCTCCCTGAATCTCGCATTTTTGTAGAGGAGAAACGGAGGTTCAGTCATAGGGCTCGACCCCTTGCTGGTTGAACATGTCTCCCAGCCCCATAAACCATCTCCAACGGACACTTTTACAAAGTGTCAACCGCAACTGGAGGGGGGAGCATGCATAGCCCTTGGTCATTTTGTGTAACTGAGTCTGACTTCAGGAGCAGGGTCACCATGCCTCCCTCCTGAGAGGCTGAGGGAGCCGCTTCCCCCAATATTCCCACTCACACATTTGGATGCTCCCTGCCTAGGCCATTTTGTACTGAGCCAAATTTCTCCCTTTAAACGCGGCTCCAACTAAAGCATCCACTTCTTACGGCTGTGGCAGCGATGAGCCGGGACTATAGGAAAGGACGAACGTCACACAAAGTCCCTCTGGGAGCAGCCCCAGGGAAGCAGGGTCTGGGTCCATAGGGTGATACTTGTTCTCAGCTGAAAATTCACAAGACTCCCTCCTCATCTCAAATCAAATCCCTGCGCTTAGCACTGGCCTCAGGAATGCCCACATTCGGGAGGACGCCCCTACTCCGGGGGCCCTCAGGTATCTGCGCTGGCTAATTGCTTAAGTGAAGCCGCCGGCCGAGAGCGCGCCCGGCGAAACCCGAGCGCGGAACCAGATCTGCTTTGGCCGATGGGCCGCGGGCGCCGCCGACCACCCACAGCGAGGCCGGCCGCCCTGCTGCACATTAGCAAGGGCCGACCCCACGCGAGACTGCGTAACCTCAGCATCCAGAGGGAACACGGGGGACGCGGGCCGAAGTGCAGGGATGGAGAGGAGGGAACGTGATGTGGACAATTCAGTCTTTGGGCACCAGAATCTGGGGTGCCGCTTGCCCGATGAGGCTGACTCGTGGGCAAAGTGCACGCGTGGGACAGGTTCCAAGGACTGCCCTGGAAACTCGAAAGGGAGGTAGATGTAGAGGGGTGAATGGTGAGCAAATAAAATAAATACTGTTAGTTCAGCCCTGCTCATGACTAGAGGACTCCTACGTTTGGTGTGGTGGCTTCACGTGCAATCGATGTTTGAAGAGTCTAACTGGGCAGGACTCTTTCAGTCTATTCACCGGCTCTGTTGATAGATTGCTCAACTAAAGGTGTATACAGAAAGCAGTGGTGATCTGGAATTCCAGCATTCACGTTGTAAAGTCAGGAGGATCAGAAGTTCAAGGTCGTCCTTGAATTTAGCAAGTTCAGGGCCAGCCCGGGGTATCTGAGATCCCTGCCCCTCAAATTAAAAAAACAAAACACGGAGGATACACCCTGTATGCATGAACAAAGCCGGAGTGTGTGGGGGGGTAATTACACCTGCAGGGTGTAACTGCTTTAGGCACAGTGGAGAAATGTGTGTTGCAGGTGGAATGTTCTAGAGTGTTCTAAATATGTGCTCAGATGGTAGAATATTGTAACTCTGCAGGCCTTGGGGTGTAGAGAGTGCTGTGAGCGGTTTCTGTCAGGTGGAGTCCTCAAAACACAGCGTGAGGCAGCTATCCGGGTGCAGTAAGGAGGGGCCGTGTGCTCTGCCTAACTAAAGTCAGGAGATTTGCCTTCGGTGGAAAGAGGTGAGGGTAGCAGAGGGCTCACCGCGTCTGAGGCCTGCCAACTGCTGGTCACCATCAGTTTCTAAAACCTGTATCTCTACCAGGCACTCAATCCAGAGAACAGGTCAATAATTGAGTTTAAAAAATAAGATTGTGCATGTGGCACAGTTGGCAAAAACCAACCAACCAACAAAAACACAAAACAAAAACTCCAAAACAAACAAAAAAAAATTCACTTGCCAGGCACGCACAAATTCCTGGGTTCCACACCCAGAACCAGATAAATTAGACGTGATACTAGCCTGTAATCCTGTCCTTTGAGAGGTAGAGACAGGAGGATCAGAAATTGAAGGTTATCCTGAGCTACACAGTGAGTTTAAGGGTAGCCTGGGCTACAGGACACTGTCTAAACAAGTAAATAAGGCCAGCACTCGAGTGCCAAAGCCTGAGCTTGTGTCTTCCCACTGGCCCTTATATCTCAAAGCGCTGTTTTCCATGACGTCCTTCAGTGAAATATTCGATGGCACTGCAGTCCCGGAATTTACAGCTCTTCCCTGAGAGCCTGTCCCGGAGCTTTCCCGGATGGTCAGATCCTGTTACTCTAAGAAGGCTAGGTTCTGACGCCCGTCGGGTTCCTAGGCAGCTCTTTCTTCCCACAGAGACACCCCAACTATCTCCAAGCATTTTAATTCTAGCTGCTTGAGCAATTACTGGATTTAGAGAGATGGAGAGAAGGGTGTGTGTTGTGTTTGTGTGTGTCAGAGACAGAAACAGACTGAGCCACCAGAGAGGATTTCTGGGGAGGGATTGGAGCAGGGTGGGAGGGGGGGTACTGATCACAGAGAGGTGAGGATGCAGAGGGGTTTTGGGGTTGGGGGGAGTCCCAGAGAAATTAGGACTGAGGTGGAGGATGAGGGGAGAGGAATCCAAATGAGCTTCCAAAACAAGCCAACAGGAAGACACACATTAAATGTCAAGGGCCAGATATTTTTATTTTTACGTTGTTCAGGTTTAGGAGAGATCCAGTAAGACAGAGCCCACGTACACGCACGCACGCAGCCTGAAGAAACACCGGGAGGGAAACCAGTTAAGCGAGAGAGCTGCAGCCATGAGCTAAAATGGTCTGGCAGGGAAACCAGCTCAGATTTGTTTCAGTTTGCAGCCAGCAGCCTGCTGGTGTGCAGGGTTCACAACCCAGGTGCCTGCAGCCTCAGCACACTACAGCTCAGCATGTTCAGCAGCTCTGGGTGGGGGCCTCCCCAGCTCTGTTTGAAGGGCATCAGAAAGGGTGGAGACTGCCTTAGCAGAGAGAAAGAGAGAAACAAAGTCTACCTGGCGGAGGAGGCCATCAGGAAAGGAGGGAGTTCACCTCCTAGCTCCCAGAAAAGGCCCAGACTTGGCTGAAAAAGTAGGAGTGACACCCTCTTTGCACACCCCCTGCCAGCTACGGTGTGGATATTATATATGTTTGTGTGTGTGTGTGTATAATTAAGATATGTATGTATATATGTATGTATGTATCTATGTATATTTCCCTCCTTTTATGTCCCAGCCGGGTTAGAAGGATTTATATTTGGGCTCGTGGTCAGACCTGCTTTGTGCATCCAGGTTGCAAGGAAGAACTAGTAACCTGGAGGAGGATGGCAGGGAATCAGAGAGGAAACGAGATTAGAACATGGGATGGGGGAAGCGATGGCTGACCGGCACCTGTAATCCAGAAGGCTGAGACAGGAGGATCACCATGAGTTTGAGGAAGAAAAGAAAATTGGGATGGGAAGTCAGTAGTGTACACCTGGGGAGACAGGTGTGTGTGTGTGTGTGTGTGTGTGTGTGTGTGTGTGTGTGTGCAAGAGCTTCAGACAGGGAAGCCGGAAAAGGGAATGGGAAGGCTCTCGTTGGAATGGGAGGACCGGGTGGAAGCAGAGAATAAGGCATCCTTGCAGAGAGGCTTGAAGCCCAGGCTGAGAACCTTCAGGAAGAGTGTGTGTATCTGCTGCAGGATGGGGCCCTGAGGGAAAAGGTGTGTGTGCACACACATGCCTGTGTGCATCTCTGTGTGCCTGTGTGTGCATCTTTGTGTGCTTGTGCATGTGTGTACACTTGTGTGTGTGCGTGTTGTGTGTGTGTGTTGGTGAGGAAGTCTCCTCTGATTACCCACTGTTGGCACATAGAGAAGATCCCAGAGACAAAAATTACAGGACTGTAATTGCCTCAGTTTCTTCATTTTGCCAACAGGGTCATGTCTGCCCATCCCTGGGCTGCCCCAGGATAAGAGGACCATCAGAACTACAGTGCTCTAGGAGCCTGGCGGGTCAGGAAGGAAAGACGCCTTAAACTCAAACCATGTTAAATTGTTAAGCGAACAAACACACATGACCGCTCGGGCCCTGCAGTGAGGATTTATGGTTAGGTTTGGGTTTCATTGCTCTGTGGCTCAGAGCCAGTGGCGTTGCCTCTCTGTGCAAACAAGAATAAGGATACAGTCTCTCTTCTGTGTGGTTGAGAGGATCAGACATGCCAGTAATTGTTGGCTGGGGTTGTTCTTCCCAAGGTGCAGAGATCCCAGGAGCCTTGCTGTTTACAGAACTGAAGGTTGAGAGTTAATATCCCCCTTGTGAGGCAGCCGCTCAAAGTGGTGGAGTGCTAGCCTGGGCACAAGAACTAATGGGAAGGAGGGTCGGAGGTGGAGGGACAGGTGAGGGGCAAGTGCTCCTGCTTGCTTTCTGAGAGAAGGATGTAGGGTCTTGAATAGGGCACTTCTCACACAGAGAGGCGGGTGACAGCTCAGGTGCCTGTTTCTACGGAGCTAGCCTTGGCCTCAGCCCTTGGTGAACTTCCCACTTTAGGGTGCTGTCTTGGAGCAGTCTCTCTCCCCGATTCAAAGGCTGATTTCCAGGCAGTGTGATATCGGGGTCACCAGCTGTCCCTTCAGGACAGCCCAGGGGAACTCTGAGCACCTGCCAGCTCAGTCTCTTTCATGGTGGGACCCCAAAGCTCATCCAGGGTTGAACGGGAAGCTCTCAGTACCCTGAGAGCTGGTTGAAGGGGTTTCCCTTCAGGATGGATGTGGAGATCCCTTCTGTGCTGCCAGAGAGGAGGACCTGGGAGATTCAGATTCGATGTCCCCAGACTCTGCCTGGGTGTAAGGCAAGCTTGATCCTTGTTGCTCCAGCTTCCCGCCATACAACTTTGTTTCTTTCTCTTTCATTTTTCTTTTTTTCTTTTTTCTTTCTTATTTCTTTCCTTTCCTTTCTTTTTTTTTTTTTTTTTTTGGTTTTTCGAGACAGGGTTTCTCTGTGTAGCCCTGGCTGTCCTGGAACTCACTCTGTAGACCAGGCTGGCCTCGAACTCAGAAATCCGCCTGCCTCTGCCTCCCAAGTGCTGGGATTAAAGGCGTGGGCCACCACCGCCCGGCTTTTTCTTTCCTTTCTTTTTGTTGTGTTTTTGGTTTTGGTTATTTTGTTTTGTTTTGTTTTTTGGTTTTGTTTTGTTTTTTTCCCCCCTCTGGTTCTCATGAAACTCACTCTGTACACCAGGCTGGCCTCCCAACTCAGAGATCTGCCTGCCTCTGCCTCTTGAATGCTGGAACGAAAGGACTCCGACCCTAATTCCACTACAGTTAACAAAGGCCCATCTCCAGATTCCCCAATGCCCCGTTCTGTTCTGCCTTCCACCGGCTCCCCTCTCCTCCCTTGGCAGGAGGGCAGGAGGGCAGGGTGAGCGGGCGGGTGGGGGAGCTATAGTTTTCCCAGCAGCACTTTCTGCTGCCCGTTTCTGAGAAGTGCCGGGAGGGGGTGGAGTGGGGCTGGCTGACCACCTCTGGAGCAGCAGCGGCCTTAGAGCCGACCCAGTCCAGCTTAGTAGATGACTCACCCTCCGACCTCCCTGTCTGGGGAGTTAAGAGAGTCGTCGAGGCTGCTGTCTAGGTATGAACTTGATGATAGAGAAGGGCTTCTGAGCAAAGGAGCTGCTTTTTGGAGGCCAGAACTCCCAGGTCCTGTCACAAACAGACCCGGGAGAGAGTGAGTGCTTAGGGACCAGGGTCTCCATCTAGGGCCTTTGCAGAAACATACCAGTACCCAGAGAGTCCCTTAGTCCCTTGCAGTTTAAGATTCTCTCCTTCCATCCCTCCTCTAATGTCTCTGTGCCTCTGCTCCCCCCACCCCTCTTTGGGGAGGCTTTTTTTTTTTTCTCTAGCCACTCAACTTTTAAGGTGTTACCAGCCGGCAGTATTTACTCCCACGCGCCCCCCCCACCCAGCCTAGCTAAGCAAATTGACACACAAAACAAAAGGAGTCAAGCCCACCACTGAGCGGCTGACTGAGCTCTATCGCATCTTTTTTTTTTTTTTTTTTTTTTTTGCAATTTATTTTCTCAAAGCTCAGAAGGACCCCCAATTCTTCACAGTTTGATCACTTGCAGTCCCAAGTCACTGTTCGTTTTGAAAGGAATTTCCCCGCCTCACTCGTACTACTGTGGGGGGGGGTTCTACCCCAGCACCAGGGAGCCCCCACACCCCATGTTCTTAGTAGTTCTCAATTAATTGCCTGCAAAAATTCTGTCCCTGGCATGGGAGGATGTTCATAATTAGCTGCTTTTTTTTTTTTTTTTTGAAACTATAAACGCAAACATATTTCAAATACTTCGTACTATCCCTAGGTCAGGTCTATTTGGAATCTTCCCTCGAGCCTCCCTTCTCTCTGTGAAGACCCAAAGACAGCTTTCTCGACTGCGGCCCTCTGATGGGGTCATTATTTTTCCTGCAAATTGGGCTGAGACCTATTTAATTCGCCATGAAAACCAACCTAATTAGGAATCGAATTCGCTCTTTCGTGGGCTTGAACGAGCGGTCTCTCCTCCCTCCCTCCTTTCCAGCTCTAAGCGGTTTTCTGCGGACTTTCTGAACTCCCTTCCTACGTAGGTGAGCGCCCTTGGTAGCCTCCTACCTGATCCTAAGTTTTTTTTCTCTCTCTCCTTTTTAAGCAGTCGAGACCCACGCGATTCTGTGAGTCTGTCGGGAACATTTTTTTTTTTCCATCGTAGTCTCCCAGGGAAAAAAACCATCTCTGGCTGGCCTTCTTCGGCCGAGGCGGTATGTTGTTGGTCTGGATGCCGGAAGAGGTTGAGAAAGTACCGTTAGTCGCTGACTGAGCCGGGTCGGTTCTGGCCGGGTGAATCCATCAGTAGTGGGATCCCTAGGGCAAGGCAGCGGGAGGGTGCCTGGCTGGTTTCCTTTGCTCTATGCAGAGAGCAGTTCTTTTACTGCGGTTGGGCTAATGACGGGTCCTGATTTTGTGAACTTGGTGTTTATCTTCCCTCCACCAGCCGGGGGAGGAGTGCAAGCTGGGGAAAAGACCCTCGGGCCCCAAATCCCACCATTCTCCTGGGGAACGGCTGAGGCTCCTTTCTAATGTGCCCCATCTCCACACATACCAGCTGGGCTGTGGCTGTCAGGGTTAGGGGTAGGTTTCAGCCTTTTCTTCCGTCCTGCTCTTGCAATAGGGGGCAGAGAGCAGAGGCACAGGGATACACATCAGCCACTTTGTGGGGGATCTACTTCAGCACCTTCTGCCCTGGACACCTCCTTTGGCCAAATTCTGAGTACCCAACCCTGGGTACAGGCAGCCTCCACCCTGGGGCCAGGACGGGAGAAGTGAGCAAGGGTACAGGACTCTGCAGCCCAGGCTGCCTCTGAGGTGAGGTGACCGGGTCTGTGGGCTTCCATCTGCTATTGGACATGAAAACCCAAGAGGTGGTCTTAAACTGGGAGCCGTGGATCCGGTCATGAAAAATCCTTAGAAGGCACATCATGAAGGGGTGTTGTCACATCGACGCTTAGCCTGAGCCGGTCGCAAGGCCGGCTTCCGACTCCACCTGCCCTGGAAGCCTGTGGAGTCTGGTTGATTTTCCAATACTTTTCAATTTTCAGTTCCAGTGATCACAGGGCCCAAAGGGAAATCAGAGAGCCCCTAACAGACTGCGGTCAGTTATCCAGGACCGCAGAGACACCACCCTTCACCTCTGCTTGCATTTGATCTGACTCCACCAAAAGGTCCAGTTGCCTTTGCCTACCTAGCTGAGATCCCAGGCCCGGTCTTACCCCAAACCCCTTCCCCCTCGGCCTCCAATTGAAGGAAGGCCTGGCCGTCTCCAACTCAATTAGCGCAAAGGCGGCGGCGGCGGCGGGCACCCGGGCCTGTGCGGCAGGGCAGGGAGCTCCTGGCAGGCAGGTAGAGAGGAGCCGGCTAGCCCCGGGTGTTATCAGCAAGTGGCTTAATCAAGAATTTGAGCTGACAACTGCACACCGCCACCCGGACTCCGCCAGCCGGTTGACGGTGGGGGTGAGACCGAGAGGCTGGAGCACCAGGCTTCAAAGCCGCCTGAGGTGCGGCGGCCTTGGGGAGGGGGGCGCCCAGCCACAACCAGCGACCCCGAGCGCCGCCTGGACAGAACCCGGCGGGCCAGTGGGCGCTGGACCGTCTTCCCGGCGAAGTAGGTGGCCCTGTATATTTTTGTTCAAGTGGTGTTTACGTTAATGGAAAAGGGATGGGGTTACAAACAGCCCGCGATCGGAGTCAGGAGCCGCTTGGGATTCTACACTGAGAGGGCTCTGCTTGCCAGGGGAGAATAGCGGCAACCCCACCCAGCAAGGGGTGCTGCTGCAGAAACCCCCACTCCAACGCTTGCACCTCTATCCATCTCTCCCGACTAGAAAACCCCTGTTGCCCCAGGCGACAGAGCAATTGGGTTTACAGAGGAGAAAGGCCTCATTAAAGACCCAAAGGGCTCTTTCCAGAAGAGCCAGGGGAGGGGCGATAACCCTGCCCCCCCCCCCGCCTCGCTTTCCCTTTCTTTTCGTAGCAACAGAATTTTCCAGGAGTTTGACTCAGATTCCATCCTCCTCCAGAGCAGTGGTCTTTCCAAACGCAGGTCCCCTTCCTTTTCTCCAACAACTGTGCGCCCGCTGTCCTCCTCTCTTCCCCTATGAGAAAACAGGATGGCGGTGGTGGCAGAACAGGCTTCTGTCCAGGAGAACTCAGAATACAAAAATCAAAGCAGGAGCCACATGGTTCCCCTGGGAGGTGGGTGGTGGTCCAGGTAGGTAAGAAACCAGGTAGGTAGGCAGCTGCCTGAACCAGGACAAGAGGGCTGACCAACTTTTGGAGAGGCGTTTCCAGTCCCTTTCCAGGAGAGCAGCTTGACTGTGAGGTCAGACCCACTCAGGGACTGTCCACCCAGCCGCTCAGCTCAGAGCCTTGTCTGGCCTTTTCCTGGAAGATGGTGGACTGGGTAGTTAGGGTTATCTGACACACTTCCGCAGTTGTTCAGACTAGATGAGACCCGGCCTCAGGGATGCTTTCGAGAGGAGGGGCCCCCTCAGCTTCCTACCTAGAGAGCTGGACATCAAGCTAGTTTTGGGGTACCATAATTTCCTTCTCATTTAGGGCCTTCTTCCCAGCTGTAAAACTTCGGCAGCTTAACATGAGGGAGCTGAGGCCAACAGAGCTCCCAAAGGAAGGGAGAGGGACCCCGTAAGAAGTTCTGTCATTGAGCCTGTCCTTCGATGGGGTGTTCAAGAAGAGAGTTTTGGGTTTGAAAATACTTGTATGTATTTACTTTTGAGACACGGTCTCACTTTACAGCCTATCTGCACCCGGAGCACTGGCCTTAAACTCACTGGGATTCTTCTGCCTCAGTTTCTGAGGGCTGGGATTACAAGCCTGATGAACTAGCTCTGCAGGAGTAGGTATCCAGCCCCAGCTGTCTCACACACTCGAGGAAAGTACTCGAGAACTTGGCTCCTCTGCTCAGCCACCTTAGGCTGCACTGGCTAGCCCCTCAGTGTCCTACCTTCTGTAATGGCGCCAGTGACCCAGCTGGACTTTTGTTTCTTCTCTTTTCTTTTTTCTTTTCACTTTCCCTCCCTCCCTCCCTCCTTTCTTGTTTGTTTGTTTGTTTGTTTTGTTTTGCTTTTTGAGACCTAGCCCTGTTGTCCTGGAACTTGCCTCAAACTCAGAAGGTAAACACCTCCATGCCCCACTTACTGGGCTTTTCTTAATTAGTCACCAGAAGATCTTGGGTGGGGAGGGAGGTGCGTGGTTGTACTGGGGGAGCGGCAGAACCTTGACTTTCCCCAGACACTTACGGCCCTAACCCACCAAAACAGACCAAAGCGGGTGTAAGTCACAGTTACTGGCAGCCAGCTGTCTTTCAAAGACTGTTCTTCAAACCTGCGGACTTGTTGACACCCCCTTGACAGGCCCTGGAGCATTGACACAGAGCAGCCTAGGGAGGAATCCAAGCGTGGAGCAGAAAGAGATGCAGAGCGAGGGGTCGGGAAGGGGAAGCCTCTCTGTGGCTACAGGCCAGCGAGGTTACAGCTCAGCTCCTACTTTCCTGCCAGGCCATGATCAGGGGACCAGTCACACATCCGTCTCCTGGCCTGACTGGTGGTACAGGTGCAGTCTGTAGCCTGTGCACCTTCAAACCGTGTGGGTGTGTAGTCTGTCCAGAGAGGTGGCCAACCTTCCCCTTTGCCCCTGAGGTGCAGGAGCAGGAGGGTCTAAGACAGTGGCCCCTCAGAACTAGGGTGGCCCTCATGGGGCCAGGCTGGAGACTCCAGGGTAGGTCCTGGGTGAGCACCCCTGGCCTCAGGCACAGCATTCTCTGTCACTCCACTTTCTCCTGTGCCGGGGACACCAGATGTGGACTCCTGAGTGTGCTGGCAGGGTCCCTTGTGTGAGCCCCGGCCATTTCTGCCATCCTGCAATTAAACCCGAGGTCAAATATCTCCTTAACGATGCTATCAGGCCAGAGCCTCATTATGGCGTATATTTAGCCATAAAATAAGGGTTGTACGGAGCAGGGCATGGAAATGACTGCGTTCTGGGAATGAATCCTTTTAGCAGAAACCAGGACTGTTATTTACCGCGGGAGCTAAGTACAGGCTGGGCTTTCCAGGCGACCCAGGCAGGAGCAGCCTGCTTCCAGGCTCTTCTGGCAATGCCTGAGCCCACCGCAGGCCTGGCGTCTGCCTCTTGAGTTGCTGCAACGATGTGGGGATGGACAACATCTGCAGGCTGCTGGGCTGCCATGGATGGGTTACCCAGCCTCTCTGTGCTGTATAGGGGAGAAGTCAAGCTTCTTACCAGGACCCCTGAGAGGAGTTTAAATCGGAGAGCTCAGTGAATGCTGCAGGCCAGAGAGAGACTTCCAGAAGCACAAAGGTTAGACTGGGGGTGGGGGTGCAGCTCAGTGGGGGATCCTGCTTGAAGTCCTGGGTTGGACCCCATCACAAAATAGAGGAGAGGTGAGAGGTACAGGAGGGAAGGGGGGGAGAAAGGGGGTGAGCGAGGAGTAGAAGGTAACTCTGGGTTCCTGAAGGAAAGAGTGACCAGAGCCAGCAGCAAGGGACAGAATAGAACTGGGACCAGAGGAGAGGGCTGGACTCTGGCTCCCAGGCCAGGCCCCAGGTTGCCATTCATCAGCTCAGGCCTGGACTGAGCAGAGGAGGTTCCAAGTCACCCCCTTCCCGCCTCGTCTCTCACCCCACCACCCTGTGCCACACCATCCTGGGGACAGGTGGCCAGAGTGGACCCAAAGCCTTTCAAACACACTGAAGTCTCTCAGTTTCACTCTGAGGGACCAGGATTGTGTGGGCAGGAACAACCCAAATCCTGCCTCTCAGGAAGTGGCTTGGGTGACCCGCAAGCTACAAATATTTGGACGTATCAGAGGAGAAGAGGGAGTCCCCAGTCTAAATGTTTGCCCAAGGTCTCGTCTCTGGAGGGCAGATTAGTCACAAGACTGAACGCCCCCTACACACACACACACACACACACACACACACACACACACACACGCCAGCTATGATCAAGAGGAACGTGGGCTAGGTTCTCAGCCCACCTGGCCAGGTTTCAAGCTTCCAGACCAGGCAAGATCAAGCAAGACCTTCTACCTGTACTCCATGATCCTGCCTGGGGTTCCAGAGCGTCTCCCACAGTGGTGTGAGCTGTATTGGCTTCTAGGCCCTGCTTGCTGGGACACACACTTATACCACATACACACATGTTCATGGGCACACATGTATGCTTGCACATAGCCTCTCGGCCTCCAGAACATTCCTGCTCTCCCTTAGCGCACATTCAAAATCCTAGATGGGGCTGGGCCTTACCTCTAGCCTTGGTGAAGGGAGTTCTTACCAGCCTTTCACACAAACACACACACACACACACACACACACACACACACACGAGCATTTTCAGGTTTTCAGGGCAGGTCACTGGAGCTCTGTGGTGGCAATACCTTGTGACTCTGGGAAGGAAATGGTAGGTTCTCCACAGGGATTTAGTCCCCACACAGCCCTTTGAGGAAGGTTTCCTTATTCTCTCTGTTTCTCAGAATCAAACATGTGACCTCTGAGGCTTGTGTTGCTTTCAGTGTGTTTGAAAGGCTCCTGGTCCACCTAGGCCACCAGTCCCCAGGATGGTGTGGCACAGGGTGGTGGGGTGAGAGAGGAGGCGGGAAAGGGGTGACTTGGACCTCTTCTGCTCAGCCCAGGCAGGGGGTGATGGGGCCTGGCCTGGGAGCCAAAGTTCAGCCCTCTCTCCTGGTCCCCAGGTGTCCTCTGCCTCTTGCTGCTGGCTCTGCTTACTGTGTTGGTTAGGAGGCAAACAGAGGGTTTGTTCCCAGGAGACCCAGATGCAGATTCTCCAATGGTTCCAGATGTTCACTGCTCATCTGCATCAGAGGCTGTGCTAAGCCATGTTACTCTCCAGTGCTCCGTGTAGAGATCTGAATTATTGCAGTTAAATCGAGAGTAGAAAGTGGTCCGGGGTTACGGTCCTGAACTGCTCAGGGCCTCCAAGGGGGTGATCCAGGAACAGAAGATGAGGGCCATGGAGATGACAGATCTGCTGAAGAATTCCATACCTTGTCACCAGGCTCTGTGCCCAGCCACTGGACTCGGGCCACCTGCTGCTTGGATCAGAAGTCAGGATCTCCACATCTTCACTAGTACTTGGGCTGTTCCATTGCTGGGGCAGTCTCTCATGAAAGATGACAGATTTGTTTCCCCGTGACTTGCCCCCCCCCCATTTCCAGAGCTGTTTTACCTCTGGCTGCTCCAGCAGGAAGGCAGGTAAAGTGCCCATTGTGGTACCAATGCCTCAGAACCCAGGCTTTATGTTCCAAAGGGTGTATGTGTGTGTGGCGCGCGGCGCGCTTTCTTCCCTCTTGAGAGTGGAATTTCGGGGAGACTAGCTCAGAGATACTCAGCACACTCAGGTGAATCAGGCTCCGCCGCTGTGTCTTTCTTCTTTCTGGAATTGGATTTGGCCTGGTTCTCTTGTCTTTCCAGGATCATCACAGCTGACCCACAGGGAGGGCGAAGGAGGGCATCTGGCCAGTTTGGCTCGTACTGCTGTGTGTCTAGGGGTTGAGCCTGAGCCTTGGAGTTCACTTCCCATGGGAAGGTGCTAAAGGAGTTGGGCTCAGGGTGTTTGGGTGCTGAGTCCTTAATCTGTGCATGCGGTGACTGAGGGCTTCCCAGCACCTGGAGTCACAGTGTACATGTGCGTGCATGCATATGGCATGTGTCTGCATGCCCATGTATGAGATTTTCATGCCTTTCCTGCATGCCTGTGTACATGTGTATGCACATGCAAATGTGTATGCACATGCAAATGTATGTATTCTTAACCTGCGCTTTCTTGTCTTCTGAGAAATTACAGGGTATGTCAGGACCAGCAGTTGCGTTTCCATGGAAGCCAGCCCCACTCACAGATACAGGGTGAACCCCAGCCTCCTGAGAGCTGGGAATGGGCAGAAGGGAGAGCAAGGCAGGCCTGAGCTGGAATGGCTGACGTTGGTCTCAGTGCGTGGAGGTTGAATACCACACTCACCTTGTTATGGTTTGTTATTCTGTGATTAAAGAGGAATAAAATGGTCTTTGTTTGTTTGTTCGTTTTTGTCTTTTAAGACAGTGATTCACCATATAGCTCTGGCTCATCTGGATTCGATGTGTAGTCCAGGCTAACCCTGAGTTTACAAAGATCTGTCTGCTTCTGCCTCCCAAATGCTGGGATTCTAGGTGTGAACTACCATGCCTTGTCTTCTTGCCTCATAGGATGAATTGGAGAGGTGTCTTAGATTCATGCTCCTGTCCTCTCCTCCCCTCCCTCCCCTCCCCCCTCCCTCTCCCCTCCCCTCCCTTCCCCTCCCCTCCCTCCCCTCCCCTCCTCCCCTCCCCTCCTCCCCTCCCTTTCCCTCCTTTCCCTCCTCCCCCTCCCTTTCCCTCCCTTCTCCTCCCAATTCCTCCTTCCTCCTTCTGTTTCTCCTCCTTTTGTTTTTGAGACAGGGTTTCTCTGTGTAGCTCTGACTGTCCTAGTACTAGATCTGTTAACCAGGCTGGCTTCAAACCCCGACATTCTCCTGCCTCTGCCTCCTGAGTGCTGGGATTAGAAGCCTGTGCTACTGTGCCCAGCTGGGCAGAGGCTCTCTTTCTACCATGTGGGTTCCAGGGATCAAACTCAGGTCTTTAGGTTTGGTACCAAGCTTAGCAGCCTCCACCCCTTTTAAAGAGACAGGCTCATGGTGACAGAGGTAGACATACCGCACTCACCTTGTTATGGTTTGTTCTTCTGTGATTAAAGAGGGATAAAACGGTCTTTTGTTTGTTTGTGTTTGTTTTTTTTTTTTTTTGCCTTTTAATTTTAATGGATCTCTGTATCTATACACCCCACCCCAACTCCTTCAGCACCTTCCATTGGGAAGTGAACTCCAAGGCTCAGGCTCAACCTGTGAAGGACACATGACAAAAGGCATCAGCACCCTTGAGGACTCTGCCACCAGCTCAGTCCCTGGTCTGGATCCTGGCTCCATCACTCCCCAGAGGAGGGGTCGTTTCAGTGATGAAGGTCTGAGATGGCTGGGGACACAGAATGCTGTCCTGAGGCAGAACAGTCCCAGAGCCCCCCAAAGGACCAGCTATGTCCTCACCTTCTAGCCTCCAGCCTCCAGAGCGCAAAGAAAATAGACTGTGTTGTCTAAGCTCCTGAGTCAGAGATAAATAGAGAAGCTGGTCCCAGGAAGCCGACTGCAACAAAGAATCTAATTTCCATGTATTGTTAAATAAATGATCCAGTATTGTAAGTCATAGGAGACAGATAAAGTTGAAGGGCTTCTCTTATCATATGATTTATTACGTCAAACGTGATGGTAAAGATAAAAACCCAAAGCTGCCTGGGGCTGATTGGTTTAATTATTTTACTCCGTTAAATAACAAATGTGGCCATAACAAACAAGAGAAGTTACTTTTCTTCAAACCCACTTCAGTGATGAACTTCCCAGCACCGCGGAGACACCGTGGGGCAGAGATTCACTGGGGGTGGGTCTGTGGGGTTTGGGGTTTTGTTCTGTGGAGTCTTTCCCAGAAATGAGCCCTACCATAGTGTGCCTTCATCCTTATGGTGTTCCTGCCATGCTAGCTCAGTCAGTTCATACACATTTCACCTCTCTAGAGTCTTCCTTGTGAGTTTGGAGACAGATTATCTTCCTGTGAGACACTTTAGTTCAATTTCTGTTATGATAGAACACCAGAGGCTTGGCACTTTATAAAGAGAAAAGTTTGATGCGTCTCTCTCTTTCTCTGTCTCTCTGTGGTGTCCATCCTAGTTTGCTTCCTATTTCCGTGATAAACACTATGTCCAAAAGCAGTTTGGGAAGAAAAAGGGATTATTTGGGGGATACACCCCACCTCAAAGCTTATCACTGAGAGAAATCTTCAGGACCTCAAGGCAGGAACCTGGCAGCAGGGAACTGAAGCAGAGATCATGGAGGACCAAGCTGCTTATACCAGCTTGCTCAGTCTGCTTCCTTAGGTAACTCAGGACCACTAGCTCAGGGATAGTGAGTTGGGCCGTCCCACATTAATCAAGAAAATTCCACAGACTTGTCTACAAACAAGCATGACAGAGGCAGTTCCTCAGATGAGGCTCCCTCTCTCCAGAGTGGGAGGGAGGAGTGACAAGGTTAGACCCCAGTTGAAGGATTCAGAGAGGCTATCTCGCTTGAGTGTGATGTGCTTTCTTTGGAATCTCCTTTGAACGACCATGCTCCCATCGACCCAACCACCTTTCCCAGGACACCCCTATTAAATGTCCTACCACACCCCAGCTCTGCCACACGAAGGACGAAGCCTCTCGCATTGGAACCTGGAGGAAGGGATGTGTCAACTCCAGGACCTTAGCCTGTGCACCCAAGGGCAGAGGTCAAGGGTCGAAACAGAATCAAGAAGCATTTAGAACAAACATAGTCCAAGCTTCTGAGAGTCCCGAGACCTGCTCACAGGGTACAATCCTAACACTCACCCCCATACCCCTCGGTTTCTCTGTCCTTCGTGCCAGATGTCACACAGGAGAAAACCACAAAAGCAGACCAACAGATGAACAGGGTCTAGAGTGACCAGAACCAGGCCAGATATCCTGTGATGTCATCACAGGAGGGGCCAACATTGGGGGAACAGTGCTTGAAGATGATGCTGACACTTTCTGGGAAGACCTTCTTCCTGGATCTGTAGAGGTACGGAACCAGTGGCTACACGCATGGCATGCTGGTCCTCAGAGGAGGCCGCTGTGGACCCCGTCACTTTACACAGACAGACCCACTTCTCTCCTGTCCAGGCAAGTCCAGGTGCAAAATGCAGGCTTGCTCGTGAAGTAGTGAAGGCTTGGTGCCTGCTTCTGTACATGGTGCAGGTGCAGAGAGGGATTGTGGTGGAGGTGGGGAGGCACTGGAGAGAGACGGACACATCAGCCAGTCCACCAGCTATGATGCTTGTCGGATAGCCATAGCTGGGTTCTGACACAGGTGCCAACATTCTGTCTTGGGGTGCTTTCCCCCAGCCCTGGAAGTCCCAGTTTTCTTTGTCTGGCTGCCTCCTTAACCTAAAGTCAGAGGGATGGAGGGTCCTGGAGGGTCCCCATGTCCACCAAACGCCTTGGGAGCATTGAGGGTTTGATTGCAGCCGGGTCATATGGATGCATGAACTTGCCTGGGTTACTGTCCATCTGCCCTGCAGGTCCATTTTGGGTACCAGGCAGACAAGTGTCAGCCATCAAGCCTGGCCCAGAGATCTTGAACCAGTGCAGATGTGTTGTCAGTCCGAGTTTGTGTTGACATTCTCCAGGTCCAAGTTTGGCATGGTGAGTCCCAACCTCCACCACTGGTCTTTGTGCCCTCCTGGTAGAGCTGAGCCCTGCCTGTGGGGTGATGGTAGGGCCATCACACACGTGTAGAGGATGAAGACAGCCACGGTGACATGCTGAGCATTCATTACGCATCAGTAGCCTTCAGCCATGGTAAGTATTAACTCCCTTATGTATACTCAGGGGCTGTAGTTACACGTACTGCTTGGATATGAGAAACTGAGGTCCCAGATATGGGAACTCACTCAGAGTCACACGTGGAGAAGCGGCATTCTGACAGGTGACTCGCTATGCCCCCTGGGGATGCCACTGCTCTGCCCAGGGAGTGTCTGCTGGCAGCCCAGGGAGTGTCTGCAAACCTTTGAGCTGGATCAGGACACAGATCTTACTCAGGAGAGAGTTTGGTCTCAGGCTCCCCTCTCTGGAACGTTCTGAGAAGTCACTCCTGTTGCATACTCAGGAGAAGCATGGAAAGAATTTGCTAAATGCCAGATTTGTTTATTCCAATCAGCTGTAGGTTGGCTTCAGGCTTACCCAAAGACAGCACAAAAGCCCGAACTTTCTTCCTGATGGCTTCAACACAAATCATCTCTCAGTTGAGTCTTGGGGCTCATGCCATAGCTTTGGGTACCACAAGCCAGTGGCATCTTTGGGGCGGGGCGATGCTGGAGGAACTCTAGAGAAATTAACTGTGCAGTCCCACGGCCAGAGTGGTCTGTCCCCAGGTGCACCTGTAAGCAGTAATGTGGAAAAAGTTTCTGCGATTGACGCTTCAGCGAGGAGAAGAGATCGGTTCCCACCCCCAGAGCATTCAGAGTTTAATCAGCCTTCCCAAACAGGCAGAGCTTTTCTTTCAAATCACAGGAAGAAAGGCGCTGCCTGGCCTGCTGGCTGGGTTTTCCTTCTGGGTACCTTGTTTCCAGTGGCCCGCCAGAGTGTGGCCACAGTCCAGTCAAGCTTTGCAGCGGCCAGGGGAGGATGGCCCTGAATTCTTGTGTTCCACCCTGCCGGCCTTCTCCAGGCACAGGCCCGGTCTCCTTGGGGAGAGAGTCTGTGCAGCAGATCAGTCTGGGAAACGTGAGTCTCCGGCAAATTCAGCACTGGGGAAACCGCTGCAAAATTACTCCCTTCCTTCTCTGGAAGCCAGTGGACAAGAGGGCATTGTGTGGGGTCAGAGCCCTCCTGTCACAAAGGGGCCTTTCAGAGGATCTGATGGGGCGGGTGGGACCCCAGCTGCCTGGGCTCCTGGGCACATACCCAGTCTTCCATGTGCACATGTGTATGCATGTGTATATGTGTGTGCGTGTGTATGTGTGTATGTGCACATGTGTGTGCATATGTATGTATGTACATATGTGTGTTCATAAGTGTGTGTTCCATGTGTATGCATGTATGTTTGTGCATACATGTGTATGTTCATGTGTGTACATCTGTGTGTATGTGTGTGTATATGTGTGTGCATAAGTGTATGCTCACATATATATACATGTGTGTGCATATGTGCACACATGTGCATGCATGCATATGTAAACGTGTATGTATATACACATGTATGTGTATGTGTGTGTGTACACGTGTGTGCTGGGGACAGAGAGCTGTGTGTTTGTGTATCCCCTGTAAATGGGTAGAACAGAGCACTAACAAACATCTCTGTTAGGAAGTTATCTCCTTGTAGGAGAAGGACCCGGCATGGTAGGATGGGTAGACAGGATGACTGGATCCTGAAAGGTACAAGTGAGGCTGCCAGCCTCTGAGCTCCCGGCTTACATGTGGTGACAGATGACGTGGGGGCAGGCAATGTAGTCCAATGGCCTTGTGGACGCTGGATCAGTCAGTCATATGAGAAGTTGCCCATTCAAATACTTCCTGAGCATTGGAAAGAGCCAGACACACACTCCGGAGGGAGGGAGGGAGGGAGGGAGGGAGGGAGGGAGGGAGGGAGGAGGGAGGGAGGGAGGGAGGGGAAGGGGAAAGGAAGGGTGTTTGGGGTTAGAGGGGGCTTGGATCCACTTGAGAGTGAATGCTGCATGTGCACAGTGTGTGCATGCGTGTGCGCCCATGCGTGTTCTGGGGAAGCTTTGCAGTGTAATTGCTCTCTGCAGAGCACGGCCCGCTGTGTAATTAAGCTGAGTGCTGGCGGCTCCAGCACAGAAATGATTTTGTGTGCGCTTGGCGATCACCCTGTCCCTTTCCTTAATCAAAAGTGCTGCTTCCGTTTCCCACACAAAATGGTTCCCAGACCAGGAGGGAGGGCAGTCTTCCCTGCGGCCTTGGCAAGATGGTGGCTTCTGGGAAAGAAAGATGGAGGGAGGGAGAGGAGAGGATGGCCTCAAAGTGCAGTGACTGAATTTCTGTGCTTCACCACCTAAGAAGTCCACTGACCAGAGCCAGCATTTTACAGCATGTGTCCCTGCCGTCTGGCCCTATTTGGCTCCACTAGTGATGAACAGTAATTACTCTGAGTATCCAAACCACTCAAGCAGTGTGTGTTGGGGGTGGGGCAGAATATTCCCTCTGGAGCATGGGCTGCCTGGGGACTGGCCCAGCATGAAATCCCTTCATGGTCTACCCACAAGGCTACACAGAAGGCATCTAGCCATCCAGAAGGGACTAGAAAGAACATGAAGGTAATGAGGATTTTGCTTCTTCACCAGACTGGAAAAGTTTGACAGGATATTTCAGAGCTCCCCGAAGCAGTTTTATAAAATCGGTCCATTACGGCTGTGTGCCTCAGGCAAGTTAATGAAATACTCTGAGCTGCTCTCTGGGGCAACAGTAACAGAATGGTATCTGCCACCTTTGGGCGGCTCCTGGGTGGAGTGAGACTTGCTGGGGACCAGCACCTGGGGCCAGCTTAGCAGGTGCTATCTTTATTTCTCATCTGCAACAATGTATTTATTTTCATCTCTCAAGGAATCATAATGTCAGGCTTCTAGAAACCCTGTGATCCTCAGGACAGGACCAGGAGGAGGCAGGTGGGGTGGCTAGCTCTGGGTCACTTGTCTATCTTGGACAACTTGATAGATTATTACAAGGACAGGCTCCACCACTAGGATGCAGATCTTGACTTGACTGTGTTGCCACGAGTGAGTCACCTAGCCTATCTGACCTGTGCCTTTTGCTGACCAGCAGGGTCCCGTAGGACTGAATTACTGTGTAGGTCAGGCTGGCTAGCTAGAATCCTATGCAGGAGAGGGACAGAGATTACAGACTTTGGTGGCTAAAACTTCTGCTATCCAGGGACTGTCCAAGCTTGACAGCCTGCCCTGAGACAGCTGCGTGGCTTTGGGAGAGAGTTCCTTTCCCTGCTCAGGCTCCTGCTGTCTCCTTTTCTCGATGCATAAATCTGGAAAGATGGTGCATCATAGGGGTGTCTGCTAAGAGCCCAGTGTGCATCGGCTGCAGGGCTGCAGTTGTCACTAGTAGGTGTGGGTGTTGGGACCCAGGCTTGTCTAGGCCTGAGAGTCAAGGAAGATGGGGGTTGTGTCTAACCTCACTGGACTCAGACAACTGTTGAGATCTCTCTCTTGTTGCTTTATACTGGTGTGTGTGTGTGTGTGTGTGTGTGTGTGTGTGTGTGTTGTTCTACATTTTATCTCACTGAATTTATTAACATCAACTGCTCCTGTGTTTTGCAGATCAAGTTTTTGTTTGTTTTGTTTTGTAAGACGTTTTTTTTTTTTTGTGTTAGCCTGGCTGTCTGGAACTCACTTGTAGACCAGGCTGGCCTCGATCATAGAGATCCATATGCCTGTCTTTCAAGTGCTGGGCTCAAAGTCATGGGCTACCAGGCCTGGCTATGAGATCATTTAAAAAAGACACCCAAAAGTCTGTATTGATGGCTCATCCTTTTTCCTCAATATCTGTGCTTTGTGTGTTCCTTTGTCTTCTTGTTTCCTTTTTTGTCATTTGATACCGAGACCTATTCCATGTATCAGCTCTTTCAAAGATACTGTTTTGGGTCTTCATTAATTTTCTGCTTTTCCCCATTTCCTTATTTTTAATGTTTTCTTTATTTCATTTGCTTTTGTTTGTTTGTTTGCATGTCAGCACACGTGTGGAGATCAGAGGGCGGCTTTGTGGAGTCACTTCCCTTATCATACAGGTCCCGGGGATCGAACCCAGATCATGAGCCTTGCCATGCTCCTTTACCTGCTGAGCCATCTTGCTGGCCCTTTACTGTTTGCTCATCTTTGCTATCCCTTCTTTGGATCTTGTGTTTAACTTGATTCCCTCTTCTCTTCCTTAACACAGATGCCCACAGCACCCATTTGAACATCAGTCATAGCTGACATGAAGTGTCAGCCAGAATTCTCTCTCCGAGGATCCTGGTAGCCACACACAGCAAATTAGAACATGCTCTTCCCTGCTGCCGCTGATCTGCGATCTCTCTCCTGTGTCTGCTTCTGTTAGCAGTGAATGGTTTTGCCTTCTTTGTAAAGAAACTATATATTTTTTTCCTTTGACAGTTTCATACATGTACACATGTAGTGTTTGCTGATCACATCTATGTTAATACCTTCTCACTCTCCCATGCCTTTTCAATACCTCCTCTCCCTTTCTTCCCTCCCTCCGCTCCCTCCTCTTCCTTTTCTCCCTCCTCTCCCTCTCCTTCCTCCCCCTCCCTCCTCTCCCTCTTTTTTTCCTCTCCCTCCTCTCCCTTTCTTCCCTCCCCCCTCTCCCTCTCCTCCCTCCCTCCTCTCCTTTCCCTTCTCCCCTCCCTCTCCTCTCTCCTCCCTCTCCTTTTCTCTTTTCCCTCCTCTCCCTCCTCTCCCTCGCTCCCATCCCTCCTCTTCCTCTTTCTCCTCCTCATCTTCTTTAAAACCACAGTCCTGTGAGTGTTGCCTGAATGCACATCTGTATTGAGCCATCCCGGGGGCATAGGCAGCCTGCTAGCAGCCATCTATACCTTTGGAGATGCTCGGCCCTCCTTCCCCGGAAGCATCCGTTGTCAGTAGGTCCTCACCCAGGGATGGATTTTTCTGAGCCCCTCTGCCCACGCTGGATATTGACTGGCTCGATCACATCCCCGAAGCGGCTGTGAGTTCATGAATCCGATGCTCACATGTCCTGTGCAGAGGAGAGCATTTCTCGCCCCTCTTCCAGCTCTATCTCTGATGTTCTTCCTGTTTCCTGACCCACAGTGTCCCCTGAGCTCTGCAGGAGACAGGTGGATGTACGTGTCCGTCCCATCAGGGTTGCACACTCACGGCCACGTATTGTTAGCACTTTGAGCAAGTTGTGAGTCCTGGCACTAACCACTACGCTGGAAGAAGACGCTTCCCTGACCAAGGCCCAGAGCAGTGCTAACTTATGGATATAAACAGAAATATTTAGGAGGCAGTTTGACCGTGTGTCCATTTAACTGGTACTTTCTCTCCTAGGGCCTATGACTCCTTTACCCACAGCTTTTGACCAGGTATATAGTACTAGACATGAATTCCCTCCTATGAAGCAGACCTCTGGTCCCGTCAGAAAACAGTTGTTTTCCATGCCTCTATTTCACCGATGACAGGGCTCGCTTTGTCCTTAACTTCCAGCTACCCTGAGATCTCTATTCAGCTCCCCTGCAGCCAGAGAACCAGCTGTACATTCAGCTCCCTGTGACAGATGACGATGTCCCACCTGCCACGCAAAGCTCTGTCCTGATATTGGCCTCTTCTGTACTGAGAAAGAAGGCGACATCTACAGCTGCTGGGTGAGTCCTCTGAATTCCCTGAGGTCAAGATGATGACTCTCGGGAATGTGTCAGCCTCACGAGTCTGCTGGTCTGTCTCGCTCATTTATTTCCATCAGCCGAGGGCAGGATTTGAACAGCTCCAGTTATGTAACGCGTGTGTATCGCTGGGATGTGTACCGAGAGTCAACTTGATGGGACTCAGACACACCACGGAAACAAGCCTCTGGGTATACCTGCCAGGAAGCTTCTAGAATGTGCTCACTGATGTGGGAGGAGCCACCCTGCATGATGGCAGCACCATCTCGTCGTGGTCTGGGATCTTAGCACAGAATGAAAAGGAGCAGGCAAGCTGAGAACCAGCAGTCACCTCTCTCTGCTTCCTGACTGTGGATGCCATGGGACCAGCTGTCCCATGTTCCTGTCACTGTGCCTCCCCAGCCGTGATGGACTGTGCACCCTCACACTGTGAGCTAACATGAACCCTTCCCTCCTTAAGGTGCTTTCATCAGGCGTTTTGTCTCAGCAGCGAGACAACAGCTAATACACCACAGAGGCCCACTTGTCTAGCTCTCAGCATCTCCTTCAGTAGCTTTTCTAGAAAACCGATTTTATTCTTCTGGACTCTTGTTGGCTCATAAAATAAAACGCAAATTGTATTACTGACTGTGTATAATTAATACCCCTCTCAAGCTTGTACGTCATGTATCCCATTACAGTTGGACTCTGCCCTGACCCTAGATCATGGAGCTCCATTGCTGCCCATTGAAAAGCAGCTTGCTCCCTCCTCTGCAGCCCAGATGTCCACCTGGGCTTATCCAGCTGTTGGAGCACCGCTGGGGAGGAGTGGGAGCTGGGAAATACCATGTGTGTGTCTGAATGCCAGTGTCCAGGTCCACACTTCAGACTTGCAAAGGTCTGTGTGTGGCTGTCTCCGGGAGCAGGAGTCGAGTGCTGTGTGGGGTGGGCGAGCCTGTGAGAGCAAAGCCTGGCGCTTTGGGTCTTGCTAGCGCAGGGCTCTCTGTCCTGTGCAGCCCTGGCTCTCCTTCCCAGCGAGTGGAGGGTGAGGAGAGCAGCGAGTTTTTGGCAGAGGACAAAACATGGAACGCCCAACCACAGAATTCCCAAAAACATTGCTAAGCATTAATTTCGCTAACATGTTAGATGGCAGGCAGGTCTCCGCAGGCTCATTCCTGGGCTAGACACAGTTCCCAAAAGCCATCTGATGCTACATTCCCCCTGGCCATGTGTGGAGAATGAGCAAATCCATCTGGGCTGGCTGTGCCCTTCCCCAGCTCTGGCCGAGGCCTGCCTGTAGAGTACTGTAGGCACCCTCCTCTGCCCTGTCTTCCTGCCCTTGGGAAAAACCAGGGCAAATACGCTCAGAGGGGTTCTCCAGACCCAGACCCACAGGCCCTCAGTGGCTCTGCCTCCCAACCATGCAGTGCCTCCTGGGGGACAGGCTAACCGAAGAGGCTGCTAGGGTAATGTCTCTTAGGCCTTGACTCACAAAGACTATTTCCATGGTTTTCTTTGAAAGACACATACACACAACCAAACCGATTTTAATTAAAGATCTTGTCTTGTGGTCAGGCGGCCACAAATGAGGGCAGAGCAGCTTTTATGTGAGGAACATACACAGGACTGAGCCTGTTTCCCATAAAAGGACACTTCCCGCCTCCCACCCCCCTCCCACCCCGCTCCCCCAAATAAGAAAATAGTTTGTTCTGCACAGTTCGGGAATGCTAGGCATAGCTGTCCTTTGCAAAGTCTACAGTTGAGGGTCTTCCCCACAGCAGCCTCTGCGGATGCTGGATTAACTGGAGTATCTGTCAACCTCCGGTGCCTGCTGGGATCCTCCACACAGAGGTTAGATACTGAGTCCTGACTGTGACACAGAAGCCAGTTGAGAACCATGTTAGCACACCCAGGAGGACCGGGACGCTCCCAGGCTTTCTGTAGACTGCTGGATGTATGGTCTTGCCTTTCCCCTTTTGTTTATTTGGGGTGGTGGAGATGGCTCAGAGTGTAAGAGCATTAGCTGCTCTTGTAGAGGCCTGGATTGGATTCCCAACACCCATGGGGACCTTTACAACCATCTCTAACTCCAATTCAAGGGGCAAATAATGCCCTCTTGTGGCCTCTGTAGGTACCAGGCAGGCGCATGGTGCATATGTGTGCACACAGGCAAAATATCCATGCACATAAATAAGCAAAACTAAATTTTATTCCTGTGTGTCCATGATGCATGTCAAGGTTAGAGGACACTTTGAGGGAATTGGCTTCTGCCACTGATCAGCCTTGCCCGACCCTGATCCTAGTTCAGTAGTTTCCCTGGGTTATCTAGAAGAGAACCAGTAGAGACCTGAGGAGAGAGGAGGCTGGACCATTCATTGGCTGATGAACATATGAATCCAGGGTCCAGGATTCAGGGACTAGCCCATGCTCTGGACTGAGCTGAGAACCTCTGAGTGGGGGGGTCTGCTGAACACTGTGCAATGAGTATTATGTGATAAGTACTGTGAAGTGAGCACCACACGTGAGCACTGTGTGATGAGCACTGCAATGAGTACTATGTGATAAGTACTGTAGAGTGAGCACCACACTGAGCACTGTGTGATGAGCACTGCAATGAGTACTATGTGATAAGTACTGTAGAGTGAGCATCACACTGAGCACTGTGTGATGAGCACTGCAATGAGTACTATGTGATAAGTACTGTAGAGTGAGCACCCACACCGTGAGCACTGTGTTGAGCACTGTGGAATGAGCACACCGTGGGCACTGTACCCACCAGGTTGGAGCTGTGATCAGGACTGTACCAGTCTTCACACTCAGAAGGTGTCTTCTCTGTCCTGTGCTGGACGACACGTGTTCTACCAGAGGCTCACACCCTTTGACATGGGACGAGTGTCTCAGGTCTGTCTGATAGAACAGAGCAGGAACTCCCAGGCCCCTAGTGGCCCAGAACTTCCCACAGGGCAGCACCCACAGGACAGCACCCTCTCCATGTAGTCAGAACCTCTTGCACCCAGTGTGGCCTCGGTGGATTTCAGTGGTTTACCGGTGAGAACAGCAAAGGAGCAAACGACAGCTTTGAGAAGGAAGACTCCTCTGTTTCACCCAGGCTCCAGGGCTGTTGCCCCGTCCCGTGTGACACTTTTATCTTACCCTCTGCCCTCACACACCTTTGCTCAAGATGGCTGCTTCAGCTCCACACATCGCCTCTACGGTTCCAGCCATCAGGAATGAGGACTGTCTGGAAGGAAGGGCAGGAACTCCAGTCAGTTGTCTGCTGCGTTTAGGAGATAAGATGACCAAATTGTTACCTTAATCTTATTAGCCGTAATGCAGTCACATGACCTCAGCTGCCAGCAAGGGACGTTGGGAAGTGTGGCTTGACTTCTGGGTGTCCGTATACCTGGGTCCCGGGGGTTGCTCCTGTGTTCCTGTGTGTTCCCAGTGTTCACAGTAGAGCCAGGACTGTAGGAGGACAAAATGTGTGCACGGTGTAGCAGAAGGACTGGCACAGACCTAAGTCCCATGATATGTGACCGGTCAGGTACAATTCGGTGGCTCAGGAGTCCATATTTTACCATGGCAAGGGTGAGGACGTGAGGTCTACATAGAGAGAGCTTGCCCTCCCCAGAAGCCAAGAGCCCTCTCCTTTTGCCTGGGTCATTTCACAATCCCACTCCTCTAACACCAGGCTAGCCCTTGCAGAGAATATCCAGTTACCCCGCCACACAGTCTTCATTCATTGACTCCAGTCACTGGGGTCTGGTTGGCTTTGCAGACAGCTGTGAGGAGGGCCATCTTTTATAATTCAACAGACATACTCCTGAGTGCTCAACCAGACCAAGAACCGGGGAGGTGGTCAGAAACCACCCACACAGTTTCCTAGACAACAATGTATCTGTGATTCCTTAAGTCCTGCCTGGGCAAAGAACTCACACGCAAAGACTCACATCACCTTCTATCCTGGCAAAAACCGTGACAAAGGGCCCTGTCTTCTCCCTCTGTCCTCAGCAGAGGGAGAGCGGGAGAAATCCGAGCTCTAGGACGGACTCACAAGGTTCTCTGTCCCACCGCTAGTTTGACATGGGAAATCAGTGAAGTGAGTTCCTCAGAGGCTCAGGAGAACTGGGACTACAACCCAACCTTGTGACTTCACATCCGATTCCTGGAAGGCTCGCCCAGAATGAGCAGACAGATCTCAGGAGTTCACTGTCCTGTGGCCGGGCATCTTACTTCCCAACTCTTCATTCTACCACCATCTGTAGCAGAGAAGGACCTGATTCAAGAACCCATCATTTACTTCCTCAAGGGATGGGCTGCCGAGGGGCCTGCAGCTTCTTAAGAAAGATGCCTCCTGGTCCAGGATTCCCACCCTTGGCATACTGTCTGCTCTGGTCCAGGGCCTCTCCAACCCTGGATGTCTGAGGTTCTGTCTCCACCCATGACAGTGCCCTGAGGCTCTCCCTCCAGATTACTTCAGCAGAAAGTTACCAAGGAGCCTCTGCCAGGAACAGAAACTTCGAGGCTCAAAGAACTGGGTGACCTCAAGAAATTAAGACACAGCTTTACAGAGGACATTCATGAGCTTGGGTTCCAACTAGGATGGATATCTGGAAATGGGCTAACTTCTTCCCTGTGTCTGCATCCCAAGAATGTAGCTCTGAAACTCCAAGTCAGAGGCCAAGGATGTGGCTCAGTTGGTAGACTGCCTAGCACACGAGAAGCCCTGGGTTTTATCCAGGGCATAAACCAGCTGTGATGGTGCATGCCAGTAATCCCTGCACTGTGGAGGTAGAGGCAGGAGGAGCATAAATTTAAGGATATCCTGGGCTACACAGTGAACTTGGGGCTAGCCTGAGCTATCCCAGACCCTTTTCTTAATAAAATCCCAATTCCAGTGAAAAGCCTTTTCTGAGCCTCTGCATCTTACCCTCATTCCTCCTCAAGAATGGGGTGCTATGCCAGGCACCTTTACCTGCCTTTTCTTTGGGGGTGGGTGGGCTATCCAGAGAGCCTGCCATGAGTGGAGGGCAGGGTTTACAAGTTTGGTCCTTGCTAACTGTCCCTCTTGCCTGCCTGCCTGCCTGGCCTGATAATGGCTGCATTTGGAAATAAATGACACATTTTCCTTACATCTGCTCCAAATTTTCGTTTTAGAAATTAGAGCGCTCAGTTCCGTGGTATTACGCGGCACTCCACCGGCCTGGAGTGCGGAGCTGATTGGATGTCCCACCCAAAGGAGAGGCGGTTCAGTCTCTTTCCAGGAAATTGAATGGAACACCGAAACTGACATCCAATATTAAATATTATATTGTGGAGTTGTTCGGGAGAGTTCCCTGGCATCCAACATCTGGGAGAGAAACTCGTAAGTGGGGGAAACTGAATGCCTTGTTGGAATGAGGCTCATCAGAGCTGGGAAATTAAATCATCACTGTGCACGGGCAGGGCGGGTTCTGTAGAAAGGTAGGGCTATTAAAATATGATTAGCCCAACCGTATTTTGTCTCAAAAAATGTCATACATCATTAAAGTTGAAAAGACTTTGATGCCAGTACCCCTGGCAAGGACTGTGCCCTGTCAGCAGAATGGACCCCAGAACATTCTCTGCAAATATGCAGGCTCACCAAGCAGGACCCAGAAAACCCCAGCTGCACCTCCAAATCTAAGCCCCCTCCCCCCACTCAGGAGCCTCATGTGTGCCATGAATCAGGCCAGGTAGATTCAGGAAGAGGGACACAGGCCAGGGTCACCTGCAGAATGCACTGGAGGGCCAAGGGTGCAGCCTGGTGGCAGAGAACTTTCCCAGAGTGGGAGAGTCCCTGAGTTCTGTCTCCAGCAACTTAAAACAAACGTAAGTGTTTCTGAAATCTGGTGATCAAGATAAATGGCATTTCAGAGTAGGAGCAAAAAACGAAAATGCTAAAGCATTATTTGCTGTGATTGGTTAACCTGTTTTTGTTTTTTATAAATAAAGTTTTATTAGGCTAAGGGCCAGGATCAGGGAGGGGTCAGCTAGGAAGGGTTTTATAATGTCAGAATCTCATTTTGTCCTTTCAAAAAAAAAATTGATATTTTATACTTGTTACAGAGTCTTACAGTTTTGATTGATTGATTGATTTTGAGGTAGGGTCTCCTGTAGCACAGGCAGGTCATGAGATTACTGTGTGGCCAAGGATGACCATGACCTTCAATGATCTCTTCTACTTCCTCCTTCCAAGTGCTGGAATTAGAGGCAAGTGCAACCATACCAGTTTCATGGTGCTGGGAACAGAACCTGAGGATGTCATGCATTCTGGGCAAACCTTGCAGCCACTAAGCCATAGTCTCCACTCCTGACGTGTTGACTTTCATAAACCATTGTCTTTATTTCAAAGGATATTCTTCTTAGAGGTGAGCCTGTGGCTTGTTCATCTAAATTTCAATGTGTGAATTCAATGCTCCCCACCAGCTCACTCCAGTCCCTGTCCTGGCCAAGGGAAAGGTTATAGGTCATCTTCTCTTTCCAGAGAGGGTCTCCCAGGTCTCCAGCTCTGTCATTGTTACTATGAGAACCCTGGTCTGGTATGTGGAGGTCACCCAGAGGTTCCTGTAATCCCCAAAACACCAATGCATCCGCAGCCTCCCCACCAAGGGCACAGGGTGGTAGGAGATGTCATTCCATGGGTGGGATGTATGGTTGGCACCTCTTGGCCGGGGCCTTTAGGTGTCAAGTCAAGACGGGTGTAGGAAGTCCCACTATGCACGGAAGTGACCCATGCTTCAGGAGAGAGGCCAGCTGTCTTCCCAGAGACCACCTGCGTCAGACACCTGTGCTTGAACATCTGGGCATGAGCATCCTGGGTTGTGAACAGCTGTGAGGACTGCTGCCAGCTGGGAGGATGTTAGAGCAAAACCCACCAAAGGCAGCTCTTGGGTCCCTCCTGAGCTTAGGTGTGAACCCTGTGGGCTGTGTCACTCAGCAGCTGATGTTAGGGGACCCCAAATGTCTCCACCCCAGAGCTCTGACACGGGAGCCCGTGTGATTTGAATGGGTCCTAGGAAACGTGAAGCGACCCTAGCAATGACCTAGGCTGATCCAAAGGGTGAGGAGGGTGTCTCTGACATGGTGAACAGCGACCACCCCTCAGTCCAGGCTGGAGTTGCCTGGTTGGTTTGAATTCCCTCTGTTGTCAGGCTGGCCTTGACTGTTGTAACTTTGTATCCTCTCACTTCAGATTCCCGAGCTGCTGGGTTGACAGGCCTGCAGCCCCTGGCTGAGAGAAGCCCTCTCTGAGAGCTTTGAGAGTTGGGAGGAGGGGCCCAACAAGGCAAAGTAAGTATGGACATGCTACAGGGAGCCCACTGCTCTCTTTACAATAGCGGGTTCCGAACTCGGGGCTTCATATGCACTAAACAAGCTCTCTGGCCCCCGACCTTCATCCCTTAGAACCCATTACTTTGCAGCTAATTAAAATAACTATAAACAATGATATCAATTCCTGGCCCCATCCCATATTTACTGAACAGGAAGTGCTGACAGTGGGAGTTCATTTTTGACCCCTCTCTTTGTTTTTTGTTTTTGTTTTTTTTCCTCTTTTCTCCCTTCCCTTCTCCCTTTAGCCCCGCTTGCTCTCTCATATGAGGGCATCAGATCTCATTACGGATGGTTGTGAGCCACCATGTAGGTGCTGGGATTTGAACTCATGACCTCTGAAGGACAGTCAGTGCTCTTAACAGCTGAGCCATCTCACCAGCCTGTTTTTGACCCCTCTCGTGTAGCTCTGACAACCATGAACAGAGCCACAGAAACCGCTGACTAGGATACCTCAGTCATACCTGGGAGGGGCTGCTTTCAAGTAGAAGCTCCTGGGTCGCCCTGTGGTCTAAACTCCTGGGGTATACTTGGGCAGTCCTGACTCCGGATGCTCCCAGGTGAGGACAAATGCAGAAAGACCCACCATTTTCCTCAGAAGCCATCCATACCTCTCATTAGGAGAAGACGAAGGGAGGACAGGGAACTGTGACCCACCCTTACGGCAGAGGACATTAGAAAGTGCTGAGTTTGGAGTGTCATCCAGGAAGGCTGTAGCTGGGGACATGGGATGAGCAACTATGGAAGGCTGGTTTTGCCTCCAACCACTGAGGGCTGGAAAAGGCCCAGTCATAACAGATTTGACCTGCTGCCTGCCGCTGATACAGACCCGAAAATGGCCCAAGAGACCCATAAACTGAACTCCCAGCCCCAGCCTGCCCCTGGTTTGGCTTGGTGGAGGCTGGCATTACTACTCTGGTGGGGAGGAGTTGTGGTGACTCATGACCCTCCCTCCCGGAGCTTCCCCTTGGCATGATTGAATGAAGCCTCTGACATCTGAGTTGCTACAGAGACCCCTGGAGTGGCCAGAGCTCTCGGCACGGTGGGGACCACTCCCAGGGTTGCCCCCCACCCCGTATTGGCTCTGAGTTTGTGGGAAATTTGAGGTTAGTGGGTTATTAAAGGGGACTGCTGAACCGGCATAGGGTTTGGTTCAGAGTATGTGCTTGGCTCAGTGCTAGCTGGAGGAGGGGAAACTGAGTCACTTCATATACACTAGGAAAATCCAGGCCATTAACTGTGGCATATGACTTCTCAGATTCAGCCTTCAGCCCTGTGATGACCTTGGAGAAACATACTGTCAATTCCCAATGCTCCTGAGGAGCCTCAGTTTGCCCATCTGTGACATGGGAACAATACCCCAGTGTCCTATAAGGTTTTAAAATATGAACTGAATTCAGGCTAGCAGAGTAAGCCATCCTGCCAAGGCACAGTCACAGCAAGTCTCATAGCTTCTAGGAATTGGTTGCCCCTCCCTCTGTCCATCTCCTAGGCCATATTTATTCTTTATGTTTATTTTTATTTTACCCATTGATCTGGTGTAGCACCGTTATGCTACTGTGTGCCCTTTATGTAGTCTCAACAACTTTACTATATAACTTTTACTTATTCTATGAGAATGTTAAACATGTATACAATGTATTTTCATCCTAGCCATCTCCCCATGCCTCCTCCAGGTGTCCCCAGGCTCCCCTCAGGTCCCATCCCGACTACATGTGCTTCTTGCCTTAATATATTTTAGACCTACTGGGTTCAGGTAGTGCTGCCCAGGTGTGCATGGGTGAGGGGTCATCAGAGCCCAGGCACTCTATCAGTGCTCATGTCCCAAGGAAGAGTCACTCTCCCTCCCTCAGTCGCCATCAGCTGTTAAAACTCCTTATCTAGGGGCGGAGCATCACGAGCCCCGCCCCTCATCTGTGCTGGAATGCTGTCTGGCTTGATCTTGTGCTCATTACCCACAGCTGCTGGGAGTTCATGAGTGCAATAGCCATGTCCTGTCCAGAGGACAGCATTTCATAGCCCTCCCTGCTCCGTCTTCTGGCTCTTACATCCTTCTCATGTCCCTTTCTGTGATGTTTCCTGGACCTCGGGCAGAGAGACAGTTGATACAGATGTCCTTCCTGTCTATGGTTGAGCATTCACTGTTACATTTTCTTAGTTCTTTGATCAGTTATGAGTCTCTACATTAACTGCTGCCTCTTGCAGAAAGACATTTCCCTGACCAACTTTGGAAGCAGCACTAACCTATGGGTGGAAACAGAAATATTTACAAGGCGTTTTGGCCACATGTCTATTAAGCAAAACATTTCTACCCTAGTGCCTATGACTTCCTGAGTCGTGAGTATTTCACCAGATTTACATACCAGGCATAAATTCTCTCACATCAGACAGGCCTCAGCTCCAAGTGTCACGTGGTTGGTTACTCTTGAAACCATCAAGCCACTATCATCAGTAGATACAGCTTGACAGACAAATCGCTACTGTTGCATGTTCGCGCCACCCCTGCAACACACCATGGATGTCTCTTCTCTCCCAGCCAACTCTCAAAGCAGTTTTCCTTGTCATTTACTTGGTGGCTACCGATCTTGAGCATAAAAAATGCTCACTGGACATTTGAGCTTCTCCTTCTGAGAACAAATTTGTTGGTTTAAAGAGGCTTCCAGCTTCCCTTGGGAAGCCTAATCCGTTTAATGCCTCTGCTTTGGGTTTCAATAATGTGTCTGCAGCGCCACACCCCAGCCATGTAATATGGTGAGGACCCAGAGTCTATGTAGTCATTTTTGGCTGGATAAAGAAAGAGCGGCCTGCGTAGGAGCATGTGGTGGGCTCAGACTGGCTCTCCCACCAGTCCATCCATCTCTTCTCCATCTGTCCATCTACTGTCTCTAATCTGTGTATTCCCCATCTGCTTATCCACTGCCAACCCATCATAACTCACCCATCCTCCATCCACTCAGCCATCAGCCCATCCATCCTCTCACCCATGTGTCCATCTGTCTACCTATTCTCTATCTCTCTACCATTCATCCACCCACCTTCTACTCACCCTCCACCAATACTCCACCCACCCACTCTGTCTACTATCCATCCATCCATTCACACACTCATTCATCAGTAAGCATCCATTCATCTATCAGTGCACACATCCATCTGTCCATGGACACATCCATCTGTCTGTGCACACACTGTATGCACACATCCGTCTGTCTGTGCACACATCTGTCTGTTCATGGACACATCCATCTGTCTGTGCACACATCCATCTGTCTGTGCACAAACCCATATGCCATTATGAACATGACACTTCTCATTTCATCTCTAGAGCTCTCTTAGGCAAACACTGCCATTACAATTTGTATTTGCTGGTTCTCTGTGTCAACTTGACACAAGCTGGAGTTATCAGAGAGAAAGGAGCCTCCCTTGAGGAAATGCCTCCATGAGATCCAGCTGTAAGGCATTTCTCAATTAGTGATTAAGGGGGAGGACCCAGCCCATGGTGGGTGGTGCCATCCCTGGGCTGGTAGTCCTGGTTCTATAAGAAAGCACGCTGAGCAAGCCAGGGAAAGCAAGCCAGTAAGCAGCACCCCTCCATGGCCTCTGCATCAGCTCCTGACTCCAGGTTCCTGCCCTGTGTGAGTTCCAGTCCTGACTTCCTTTGGTGATGAACAGCAATGTGGAAGTGTAAACTGAATAAACCCTTTCCTCCCCAACTTGCTTCTTGGTCATGATGTTTTGTGCAGGAATAGAAACCCTGATTAAGACACTACTTCTTTGAACATGTTGGAAAGCTGAGGCATAGTGACTTATTCAGAGTCACAAATCTCCAATCACAAGTGCTAGCTAGTAGTTGACCTCAGACATACAGACTTCCCAATTCCAGTGCCCAGAGCTAGCCCCTTGGAGCAACAAATGCTTAGGGGTGGGGTGGGTGATGTCAATACTTGTTTCAAGGTGTTCTACAGACCTTCCTAGCTAGCCTGGAATTTTCTTCTCAAAGAGCTAGAGTTTGCACTTGGAGTAGCCCACGGAGTCCATTTGCATGTGGAATCTGGGAAGGTCAGCTTTGAGACTGGACTTAGGGAGTTCTTGAAGGAGTATGCGTTATCCATCAGCATTTTGTACAGTCACATCTGGAAACAAACTCACATTTTCTGTATTGCTCAAGCGTTGCATAGGATGAGAAAAAAGATCCAGGTCATTCAGGCCCCAGGGACCCCAGGGCAAGGGACCAGCCACCCAGGAAGTAAATCAGGGGGGTGCTGGAAGGTCCCCAGTGAAGTTGGTGTAGGAACCAGGTAGAAGACATTCTTGGATCCATTGTGTCTGAGATGAGGGGAGGTAGAGAAAGTACCATAATATTCTTCCTCCTCCCTCCACTACTCTTCCTCCTCCTCGTCTTCCTCCTCCTCTTTCTATTTTTCTCTGTCTCTTTTTGTTAGGATTCAGACTAGGGCTAGAGTTCACCATTACCATCACCTCGCCACCATCATTATCATCATCATCGGCCACCATGTGACCACAATCATCTTCACCATCATCTCCATCATCTCAATCATCATCACCCCTATTCTATATCTTGATCTGCAGGGAGCAGAAGTAAGTGTCACCCTAGACCTGGCTTGAGCATCTGAAACCTCAAAGCCCACTCCCACAGAGGCACATTTTGTCCAACAAGGCTACACCTCCTAATAGTGCCACTCCCTATGATCCAAGCATATTCAAACACATGAGTCTATGTGGGCCAAACCTATTCAAACTACCGCATTCCACTCCCTGGCCCTCGTAGGTTTGTAGCTATAAAATAATGCAGAAATGCATTCGGTCCAACTCTAGAACACCACACAGTCTATAACAGTCTCAGCCCTATTTAAAAGTTCAAAGTTTCCTCCCCTCCTCACCTTACTCTCAGCGGAGTGGGCCCTGCACCTCACCTAGGCAGAGCAATAGAGCTGGGCCTGATGGTGGGGGTGTGGGAGAGCCAGCCCCAAAGGCATGAGCGTGGGGGAACAGGGAGTTGTCCCGACCACTTGTCTGCCATGAGGTGGCATTGACGTGGGACAATGCCATGTCTGTCTCCCTGCCCATGGACACCTGTGGCAGGTGGAAGAGCTGGCTCCTGGGTCATGAGAGTGGGAGAGACAACACTAGCCCACATCTGCAGCAGCAGTCCTGAGAGTGGATCCTTCACCCTACCCTCACCCTACCCTCACCCCACCCCCACCCCGACCCCGGGGAAGCACAGTAGAGCTGGCTCTGGTGGCATGGGTCTGGGTGAGCAGGCCCCGAGGGCATGAGGGATCAGGAGAGCTGGCCCTGCCCTTTGCTGGCTGCAACATTGAGTGAGCTAGCCGGGGAGGGGTGGAAAGCTCACCCTGGAGGTGTGGGTGCGGGAGAGTTGGGAGACTGAACAAGTCAGCTGCCACCCAGGTCCAGATCCAGGGCTCTGAGCTGGCTCACCCCAACATCTACCCCATCTGTGAGCTGCTGGAGCACATGAAGGGCCAATCCTGCAGATCCAAAGCTGCGGGATCTCCACTACACAGGGCAAACAGCAGGGTGTCCTAGAGGAGTCCCAGCAAGGATCCAGTGTTGATTCAGCAGAAGCCAGAGATGTCGGAAGTAGACAATAACGCGTTGCAACGAACATTTGCAAATAAAAAAGTGTGGACCAAAGGGTGTACGGTGGGACGCTGTGACACACCAAAGCCTCCATGATGAGATTTTTAAAAAAATGTTTTATTTATTTATTTTATTTTGTTTTTTGTTTGTTTGTTTGTTTGTTTTTGTTTTAGGGGGAGGTTTGTAAGGTGGAGGGTGGGTGTGAAGAACAGAAAGATGAATGGGATTGGGGTGCATGACGCAAAACTCACGAAGAATCAATACATTTTTTTTAAAAAAGTTCCAAGTCTCTTCTGAGATTCATGGCAGTCTTTTAACTGTAATCCCCTATAAAATCAAAATAAAGACACATATCATATACTTCCAACCCACAGTGACACAGGATAGACATACACAGGACATACATGACCATTCCAAATGGGAGGAAAAAGGAACACAGTGAGGAAATACTGGGGCCAAAGCAAGACCAATAACTAGGTGGGCAAACTCCAAACTCTGCATCTTCATGTCTGATGTCAAAGCTCTCTTCAGATCTTTAAGTCCTTTCAGTTTCATTGACTGCAACAGGCATCTTTCTCTGGCTGGTTCCACCCTCTGTTAAGCAGCTTTCCTTGACAGGCATTCCACAACTCAGGCATCTCCAACATTTTGGAGTCTCCAGGGAAATCCAGGCTTTACCTTCACAGCCTCACACAGTGGCCTCTCTAGGTTTCTAGGCAGGGACACCCCTAACATATGCAGGGCCTAAGCAGCTTTCCTTGGTCATGGAGGGAGATTCCATAACCCCTTTCTTCTGTCCTTGACTCTAAAGCCAGAACCATGTGGTTGAAGCTACCAAATTCTGATTCTTGCTGGTGCCCTTGTTCAGTTCCACCTTCATTAGCTTTCTGTTTTCGATGATTTCCTTCACTGCCTAAGCTTGGCTGCCTTCTCTGTAGACCAGATTGGCCACAGAATTAGAGATCCAACTGCCTCTGCCTCCAGAGGGCTAGGACTAAATGTGTGTACGACTACTTACGACTACATCTGGATAGGAACTGTTAATTCCTTTTCACAGGTTGGAAGCTCAGCTGGGTGGGGTCTTGCCCTGAGGTCACCGCTCCCTTTATTCCATTCAACACCAGGCTTTTCTTTAATCTGTTTATCTCCTTGAACACAGGACTTAGCTCCATGCCACTTACCGATGCCCCTTTCTCCCCAAACTGTACATTTTGTAATTTTTCTTGCCCAGCCTTCTCCTTTTGCTTTACAGATCTGCATAAGAGTGAACACTAAAAAACACAGGACAGAGTCAACACTAGGCTATTTTTGAAATTTCCTCAGCCAAAGCGACTAATCCAAAACTCTTCAATTTAGCCTCAGGCAGACTTTGCAGACAAGACCGGAAAAACAACCACAGTCTTCGTCAAAATATCACAAGGTTGATCTCTAGGCCACATTCTCCTCTGAAACCGTTTGATCCAGGGCCCCATAGTCCAAATCACCCTGAGTACCACTGTCTCTCATGCTCCTACTAGGATGACCGACTAAACTCCACTTAAAGCATTCAACTGCTTTTCTAATCCTAATTTCCAAACTCCACATTTCTCCAAACAAAAGCATATCAGGCCTATCACAGCAAATACGCCACTTCTGGTACCAACTTCTGTCGTAGGATTTCTGCTGCAGTGAAGAGCCACCATGATTGTGGTAAGTCTTATAAAGGAAAACATTCAATTGGGACGGGCTTACAGTTTCAGAGGACTAGTCCATTATCATTCAGGAAGCATGACGTCGCACAGGTAGACAGGGCTGGAGAAGGAGCTGAGAGTTCTACCTTTTAATCTGCAGGCAGCAGAGGTAAATGCCCTAGGCCTGACTTGAGCATCTGAGACTTCAAAGCCCACACTCACAGTCACATACTTCCTCCACCAAGGCCACACTCACTCCACCAAGGCCACACCCACTCCACCAAGGCCACACCTCTCAATAGTCCCACTCCCTGTGGTCTACACATTTGAGCACATGAATCTATGAGGGCCATTCCTATCCAAAGCACCACACCATCAAAGTTAAAGAACTAAGAACAGATATGACCATAGAAACACTGACTGGGCATATGGGATCCATCACATTATTGGTTGGGGCTTGTCAGCTCAAGATGCCTCACTCACCCCAAAAGGCTCTGCCCTGGCTGTGCTCCCCAAATTCTCTTCATGATCCTGATCCCTAATCTGTCCCACATTCCCAAACTATTCTCCATGTTTGAGCCCTCTCAGGGCCTCATTCCCACCAAAGCCTGCTGTCCAAGCATGAGCTCTGGGCCAGCACTGTGCTCTCTGAGCACGCGCAGGGCACCCTGAGCTCCATCCACCTGTCCCCTGCTTCAGCCAGAGTCCATGGGAAGCCTCAGAACAGGGTCTGACCACTCTCTGAGCCATGTCCACACTGTGCAAGGGAGCAGGTAGGGAGTCCTCTGTTTGTTTCTGGGGTTGATGTAGCTAGTGCGTGAAAAACTGGTCCAACCTCCTTTTACATTTTCTGCCAATTTTAAACCTCTGGGTTGGGCCCAACAGACCCTGGTCACAGCATCAGGTTGCAGAGTTGGTGGCTCTTCAGAGGCACAAGATAGTGTCATAGAGCACAGATGACTCAGTCAATATAACGCTTGTCATGAAAGGAGGAAGGCCTGAGCTCCGTCCCAAGAATCTAAGCATGATAGCTCATAACTGTAACCCCAGCTCTGAGAGAGAGAGAGAGAGAGAGAGAGAGAGAGAGAGAGAGAGTCAGCTTAATCTACTCACTGAGCTTCAGACCAATATAGAGACTCTTACTCAAATAACAGAAATAAGGTGAACAGTAAAACATGACTGGTTGTCGTGCACACAAACACGTTCGTACGTATGTGCATTTGAATATAAATGTGCACCTGCTTGCTGCGCACATGCCTGCGTGAATGTGTGTGCATGTGCACTCACACACACACCAACCAAAACAAAAACAAGCAAGCAAACAAGAGAACATGGATGGGGAGTTCGGGGGCCGGGGTGCTATCCACTTCCCTGACATTTCAGGAGTTCTGGGTGACACTCAAATTAATTCCATCGAGTTCCCCGATGAGTCTGCTACTGGATTCCACCAACAGGGCGTTTCTGTGTTTTAGCAAAAGTATGCCTAACCGTGGGCATCTGGTCATTATGACAGCTTACATTTCCAAATGGAACTCTTCTTGAGACTCTCAGCAAGACGCAGCGTTTACCTGGGTGGTGTCAGCTGCCGCCATCTACCTTGTGTCATTTTGGATGGGAATCCAGCTGCACCCACACAGAGCCCACAGAGCAGAGGCCTAGCTCAGCTAGATGCTGTCTCGAGTCTGTGTGAGCTACCTGTGGACACTCCATGTGCCGTGTGAAGGTCTTATAGGGCTCCATTAGATGGTGTGCAGCCGAGTCCTTGTTCCTCCGAACAGAACTCTCCGGCCCCTCCTTCTGAGTTCCCAGCTCCATTTCTGTCCTGGTGAAAGATGGCCTTTCTGTGAGCAAGCTTCTAAACTCACCACAGCCTCTCCGGGAACTTCCTGTGCCCCCCCCCCGCACCCCCCCCCCGGGCCTCTTTTGGCGACCCAGTGGGAATGGTTGTCAAGACAGGGTCCTCAGTGCGACTGAGGAGACCCGTGACCCTCCCATTGCCAAGTCCCCATAGCCAGGTGGAGAGGGTGAGTACCAGGATGTCTGCGGCTGGGGTGGCGTGGAGGGGCAAAGGGGCAGAAGAGGCTCATGAATAATCGGCCGACCTTTCCTCGGTGTGTTTGGGTGAGCCTAAGCCTGTTTACAGAGAACCGCAGGGTGATTTTTCATCCTTCCAAATGGAACCAGGGTTATGTAAGCATTGAGACCTCGCCCGGGGAACACCTGCTCCAAGGGGCCCAACGGAGGGGGCCCAGGAGAGACGGTGCCCCCTGGTTGACTCATGATCAAGTTCAGGATGATGGGGCTGCTCTTCAGCCAGGAAGTGGTTGGGAAGGGCAATGACTCTTCCTGGGGGGGCTTAGATGGGGCTCTGCTGTGAAGGGGCGAGGATCCCTGCATCCTCTCCTGAGCCGGACACAGGTCAAAATCAGAACTCAGCATTAGGTGCTAGAGGTGGATGCTTGCCCGTAGCGCGTGGGTCTGTGCACGGTACGAGGGTGGGTGCGTGCTGCATGAGTGGGTGGGCTCGTGGGCATGTATATAGCTGCGTGCGTGGATGCGTGGGCTGGCACATGCGTGCGTGGTTGGGTGCGTGCATGGGTGAGTGGATGGGTGGCTTCGTGGGCACGTATGTAGTCCTGTGCGTGATGCGTACGTGCGTGCATGGGCAGGCACATGCTGGGAGGGTGCGTGCGTGGGTGCGTATGCCTCTGCATGAAGGACACACAGGTCTACATCCACTTCCTCTTCCGTCACCCTCCTTCCTTTTTTGAGACAGGCTCTCTCATTAAATCTGGAGGTTGCCCGTTCAGCTAGATTGACTGGCTAGTGAGTCCTAGGGATCCTTCTGTCTCTGCATCCCTGGTGCTCGGATTATACACGTGTACCATCATGCTGGGCTTTGAATGTGTGCGCCGGGCATATACTTCATATCCTCATGCTTGTACAGACTGAGCCATCTCCCAACCTCCCTTAGCTAGCTTATATTTCAAATTTGTCTCAGATGCCTCTTTACAAGATTATGTTTGCCTTGTCCCTTGCTCAGAGCAAAACGGACATCAATGGTTCTGAACATAGTGACCAGGAAAGAAAGGGGATCAGTCAGAGCACAACGTGGAGATGCCTAGCCATTGCGAGCTTCCATCCTGCATTACCCAAAGTGAAAGACACTTCTGACTCCAGGGGTATGCCCTTAGAGACTGGTCTTCTGTCTCACAGTTTGCTGTGACTGCTTCATGAGATCAGCCATTGGGGGTACTCCAAGGTGAGCACCCCATGTATGAGAGTCCTCTGCGTTGCTGTCACATGACGCCACAAGCTGAATAATTATAAACAGCAAAGGTTTTTATTCATTTCTCTTGTAGTTCTGGATTCTGGGAAGTTTCTAGCTGGCTCCATGTCTGCTGGAGCCCTGGTTCCAAAATGCTTCCAAAATGGCATCTTAAATGCCATGCCCTCGTGTGGCAGAAGGAATGACAGGAATAGACTGGACTCCCCTTCAAGCCCTAATACTAGCCGTGAGGATATTTCTCTTGAGACCCAGTCTCTCCCTTGGGGTCCTACGTCTTCCTATTGTCACATGGTCAAATGGTTTTCACACAAGAATTTGGGGACACGTTAAACCACAGCACTGTGTCCAGATGGTCTGTTGGGTTGGCGAGCTGAAGCCACAGATGAATTGGTGTGCTTAGCATCACTTGGTAGAGGGTGGGCACGTGATTCTGTCTCCACCATTCACCAACAAGAATACAGCTTGGGATCTGACAATGACCCTAAACTCTGGCTTAGACAACACAAAACCAGAAAGAAGGCAGGGTCGTTCCTCAGGTCTCCTCCTCACCCTCGTCCCCACCTGGATCCCTCTGAGTCATTGATAGTATATTTTCATATGTATTTAAATAGTTGGTGCTGTGCCCACTGCCCTGGGGGAGGCTTGTTAAACTCCTATGGCCACTTCAAACTGTCACTCAGGGAGCCTGTCCTGTCCATCATGGTGACAGGAGCTTGGCCTTCATGGTTTCCTCAGCCCCTCATGCCACCCTGGGGCCCGGCTTTGTTGTCCTCTGTTTTACACAGGGTAGAAGCCAAGGCTCTGAAACCCTGTGCCATTTTGCTTAAAGACATTCGACCAGGGAGTGGAGGAGCTGGATCTGCAACCAGCCACAGAACTGGTGACCTCAGGGTTATGGTGACGGTCAACATAGCTTGTCAACATGACTGGATCTGGAATCACCCAGGAGATGAGCCTCTGGGCACATCTGTGAAGTTATTTAGATGAGGTTAGCCTCTGGCCAGGCCTGGGAGGGATTGTCTTGATTAAGTGAATTGAGACGAGCTGAACCACTCTAAAAGGAGTTGAACACCAGCAATCCCATCTCTGCCTCCTCACCGTGGATGCCATGAGCCGGCTACCTCGCGCTCCCGCCACTGTGCCTTCCCACCGTGCTGGTCTGGTAGCCTCAAACTGAATCAAAACAAACCCCTTCTTAAGTTGCTTTGTGTTCAGTCGGGAATGGAGCCACCCATATCAGGATGCATCTTCCTTCATCAATGATGTCTCCTTGGAAACACCCTTGAAGACACGATGTGTCTCCCTGATGATACTAAACCCCGTCAAGTCTACAATGCAGATGAGCCATCACCCTGAGATAGCTCAGGGACTGCTCAGCCTTCCACCAACCTCCAGTTCTACTGCACCTTCAGCTTCCTAGGGAACGTCACAAACTGCACTAGTCCAACAAGGCCCATTTTGCAGACTGCAGGCCAACAGGTTTTCCAAGCACCTTCTGGTGCTTGCTCGGGGTGAGCCTCTCCTCACAGAGCCACAGAATGGTAGAGGGATCCAGATGGTGACTTGTGCGTGAGAATAGCTCTGATTTAATTGCCCAAGGGCCACGAGGTAGCACTTGGTCTCCTGTCTACCTGGCCTGTGCCTGTCTGGGGACCTGGGAACTGAGAGCTCTTTATTCCTTCTGTTGACAGCAGGATTGAACTGTGTGTCTGTTTCTGTGTTGACAATGCCAGCTCCGGCTGATGGGCAGACTGCTGGCAGCCCAACTGTTCTCTCTGTCTTTTTAAAAATAGTGGGATCCCCTTCCCACTCCCTAAGTTCTACAATACATATGTGAAGAAGGTTGACAAACCGTCCAGCTTCCCTGGCGATGAGGTAAGGCTTCCTGAGAGCCCTACATCAGGGATGGGTAATTGCCTTCTAGGGCAGATGATAGGTGAGGGATTGATCTCCCCACATACTTTTAAGAGCATGCCCACCGGGCGGTGGTGGCGCACGCCTTTAATCCCAGCACTTGGGAGGCAGAGGCAGGCAGATTTCTGAGTTCGAGGCCAGCCTGGTCTACAGAGTGAGTTCCACGACAGCCCGGGCTCGGGCTACACAGAGAAACCCTGTCTCGAAAAACCAAAAAAAAAAAAAAAAAAAAAAGAGCATGCCCTAAGCTAGAGTCTAGACAGTGTCCATGAGATGTCCATGAGACATGGACACCTTCCTGCCATGATTCAGGATAACCTTGGGGACAATCCCATTCTACAGATGCCTGAGAAATAGAGGGACGGGTGGAGGCCCCAGCTATGGTTATACCTGGGTCTCCTCCTCCTTCTGTCCAGATCAGCTCTTCTTTTTTTTTTTTTTTTTTTTTTTTTTTTTTTTTTGGTTTTTCGAGACAGGGTTTCTCTGTGTAGCCCGGGCTGTCCTGGAACTCACTTGGTAGACCAGGCTGGCCTCGAACTCAGAGATCCGCCTGCCTCTGCCTCCCAAGTGCTGGGATTAAAGGCGTGAGCCACCACCGCCCGGCCAGATCAGCTCTTCAATCCCCATGGCCTAGTGGTAGCTCTCGGAAACCTCCATGCAGTTCTCTAACATAGTCTCCCTTTTGTCCTACCTGTGTATCTGGGGCTGGTAACTAAGTTGCCATCATGGCAGGAAAACTTGGTGAGAAAACAAAGAGTGCAAGGCAGGAAGGAGACTGAACCCCCTAGATACACTGTGTACCAGAGGAACTGGGCCCAAGCGCCCACCTCTAGAGAAGGTTCTAGACCACCAAAGCCACTGTTTCTTGGGAATGTTCTGTCACACACATTGCTCCTTCTTCATAGTGTCCTAGGTTTCCATGATCACTTTGTGACTAATCCAGTCTTCATTTTAAAGAGGGCCACCAGAGGCTTAGGATTTTAATTCCTTGCCCTAGGCTGCTCAGCTGGAAGCCAGGCCTGACCTGAGTCTCCCTGTCACGGTGGCTTTGGTATTAATGCTATCCCCCACTCAAGTCTTGTCCCTACCCTTCACTCTGCTAACCCGGCTTGCAATGCTTCTCTGTCACTTTGGGAAGCTTCCTCATCCCCCTGCCCTAGGTACAGTGGTGGCAGAGTGGGTGGTGGTGGTGGAGGAAGAGGAGGAGGAGGAGGAAAAGGAGGAAGAGGAAGAGAAAGTAGAGGAGGAGGTGGAGGAGGAAGAAGAGGAGGTGGAGGAGGAAGAGGAAGAGGTGGAGGAGGAGGAAGTAGAGGAGAAGGAGGAAGAGGAGGATCGGTAGGCAGTGGAGGAGAAGGAGGAGGAGGTAGGAGAGGAAGAGGTGGAGGAGGAAAAGAGGAGGAGGAGGAGGAGGTAGAGGAGTAGGCAGTGGTGGTGCTGTGGCACGGTCAGGAGCTAGCACTAGGGAACCTTGGCAGGCTGGGATGGGTAAGAGGCTGGTACACCTGTCTGGAACAAAGCAAAGTGAATGCCAGTCAACCTGACGGGTCAAGTGCTTGCAGTCTTTGTCCGTTTGTCTGACATTCAGTTTTCAGGCCCCTCTGAGGTACCCCACCGATCCATGGCTCCATCAGGGATCAGCACAGATGGTCATCTCTGGGACAACTTCCTGACTTGCTCACCCCACTCCTGCTGTGTGTGATTCTCAGGGAGCCTGACCCCAGCTGCCCACTGAGGTTCACCTGAGTGAGGGAAAATCTCTCACAAATGCATACAGGGAAACCAGCCCTGGCATCAGCTGCCTGCGGCAGAGGAGGCTGTGCAGGAAACCAGGGCTGCAGAGTCAGCTCTCCCAGTCAACTGGAAAAAGAGAAACGTCTGTGGAACTTTCTAGAATCAAGCCCTGCTGTACAGAGCCCCTCAACTGTGAGTGCACACTAACCCTGCAGGGGAAGGAAGGCTGATGGGTGGGTAGGAGACTTGAACCATTGTGTCTCCTGCCTCTGGGTGCTTCCGTCACTGTCCCTGTCCCCTCTGCCAACTTTGCAAGTTCTAATGCCCACACAGCCCTGAGCTGCTGGCCTTTTCTGCCTAGGCAAAGCCATAGGGGCCTGCGTCACCTCTGCCTGCCTGATCAGAAGGCCACTTGGAAGAACAACTCCACCCTGTAACGTGGGCCTCGGCAGCCCACAGGAGTCACACCCCTCCCAATCCCACCACTGGCAGGTCATGCTCTCCCTCCTTCTCTGCTGAAGGTGGGGCTTCCGGACCCCCGACTTTCTCCAAGAGACTAAGTATATCGTAAGCTGTGCTGAGAGGTGGGTCTGCAGCTTGGATCTTGAGGTAACCTGTCTGGATGAGGAAAAAGGCCCACTGAGGAAGGTGGTACCGAAAGTCTCATAGCACAAAGAGCCTGGTGCTGTCTGAGAGATGAGGAAAGAGATGTCTGGCAAGCCAACGTGACTACAGAGAAGCACTTAACCCATGTGAAGCTGTGGTCAGAGCTGCTACCCAATCCCTCATAGGAGCTTCGCCTGCTCCTAAGAAAATACAAATATGATTTAAAAAAAAAAAATCACAGCCAGACCACATTCACCCACCCATGTCTTGTCCTTGCCCCAGATGCTGTGTACTGTCTTCCCCTTGGCGACCATTGTTAGGACTCTGCTCTGCCTAGAAATACTGTGAGCATTTATAAGGTAATATGTCTGATGATTCATCTTCGCTGTCAGCTTGACAGGATTTCATTCACTTGAGGTCTGTGTGAGGGTGTTGCCACAGAGGCTTAACTGGGAGGAAGGATCCGCCCCAAGTGTGAGTGGCACCATCTTCTGGGATAGTGCCCAGACTCACCTAGAAGAATAAGATGAGCTGAGCACCAGCCGTCACCCCACTGATGGTGGCAAGACATGGAATCTTCCTTTCTTCTCAGTGCATTTGTTAAAGTGACTAAAAAACCAGGTGACACGGGGGAGTGGGGCCATTGCTTTGATAACCTGAGTATGGGTTCTCCAGCCTTTGAAAGTAGCATGCTGGAGAAGTGTTGTGAAGTCTCGGGCTGTGGGACCCAGCAGAACTCAGTGGATCATTCCGGTGGGGATCTTGGAAGAGAAGAATGTTTTGAGAAACGTGTCTGATGTGGTGGTTGCTGAGGGGAAAGAGGACTCTTGGAAACTGAGCTAGAGGCCTTTTTTTTTGTTTTTTTTGAGACAAGAGTTCCTCTTTATAGCCCTGGCTGTCCTGGAACTCACTCTGTAGACCAGCCTGGCCTCGAACTGCGCCACCACTGCCCGGCGCTAGAGGCCTTTCAGGCTACCTTATAGCAAAGACCCTGGCTGCATTCCGCCTGTGTCCTCAAAAGTTGACCAAGCCTGAATTTATTCGGCGCAGGAAATTTAAAGACAGAAGGGCATCCAGAGTGTGGCGCGGTCACTGCTCGCTGCCCTCGGCCGAAGGTCTGGTGAGAGGCAGAACAGTAAGACTAAAAGAGAAACCTGATAACAAACAGACACAAGCAAGTGAACAGCAAAGACTGTCTGTCTAGGAAGGAAGAGTGAGCAAGCTTCGTGCCTCGGGAAAGGCAGTGTGGAGAAAGGAGCAGTAATTGTTGAAGATGCTAATGCCAATAAAAAGAAGCCTCCAGCTCTTCAGTGGGACAACAGATGACATACCCTGAGGATGTTGGAGATGCCAGGAGGCCAGGACGGTGCACATCCATCAAGAAAAGCTGGAGTCACCGAGCGGAGCTAGCCTGTGCTATAGGAGGCAGCATGGAATGGGCAGGCTACTCAGAACTGTTGGATCGAAGATGAGTCCATCTGGAGCCCCAGGTACAGGGCACAGAACAGCAGGACTTGGTGTTTCCCCTGCTCCATTTTGCTCTGCTCTGGTCTTTCCCTACCGTGCCCCGTTCCTCACAGGATGGGGATGATTGCTCTCTGCCGCTATTTATTGGAAGAGTCTAACTTGTTTTTCATCGCGTAGGGCCTCACTGCTAAGAGATTACTGTGAATATGAGAAGAGACTTTGGAATATTAAAGTGTTGAAATTGTTAAGACTATGTGAACTCTTGCAACTGGACGGACTGTATTTTGCGTTATGAGGCGAGGTGAGCCGGTGAGGGTCTGGCTCGGAGTCCTGTGGTTTAAAATTGTAGGCTCTGGGCCTCAAGTTGACAATGGGTGGGCTTGAGGTGTCTCATCTCCACTGTCAGCTGGATTTAGAATCACTTAGAAGACACAGAACCTCTGGGTGTGTTTATAAGAATGTTTCCTGAGAGGGTTAATCAAAGTAGGAACACCCATCCTAATACGACCAGCATAGCTCCCTGAGCTGAAGTCCCAGACCAACTAAAAACAGAGGAAAGTTGAGACAAACACCCAGATCTGTTTGCTTTGTGTGTGCGGACACGTGTGCGTGTGGGGCGGTGGGGAGTTGTGCACATGTGAGTGTGTGTATGTTCATGTGTGAATGTGTGCACGTGTGTGCGCACACCAAAGGCAACCTTGGCTGTGTCATACATGTTTTATTAGTGTGTGTGTGTGTGTGTGTGTGTGTGTGTGTGTGTAATGTAACACATGTATGGAGATCAGAAGTCAATTCTATGGAGTCAGTTCTCTCTTTCCACCATGGGAATTCCATGCCCATGCTGCTGGGGGTTGGCTGCAGTCACCTTTGCCCGCTCAACCATTTCATTCACCTAATGTTTTTGGTTTTTTTTTTTTGAGACAGGGTTTCTCTGTGTAACCCTGGCTGTCCAGGTACTCACTCTGTAGACCAGGCTGGCCTTGAACCAGAAATCCACCTGCCTCTGCCTCCCAAGTGCTGGGATTAAAGGCGTGTGCCATCACTACCCAGCTTGTTTTTTTGTTTTTTGTTTGTTTGTTTTTTAAAAAAGACAGTTTCTCTCATTGGCCTGAAAGTAGGCCAGCAAACCCCAGAGATTCACCTGTCCCCACCTCCCCAGAACTAGGACACAAATATAGGATGCCACCCCAGCTTTGTTAGGTACTAGGGATAGGACTCTGGTCTTGTGCTTGCAAGATCCTGATGATTTATATCCCCAGCCCCGCCCTCCCCTCCCCCTCCTTTCCTCCCTCCTCCCCACCATTATTGTGGAACTGGGATTGAGCGAAATCAAGGCCTTGCTGCTGAACTCCACCCAAAGCCTCACCCTTTCTCAGATGCTCGTACACTGATACAGGCAGGCAGCTGTGATGGCTCTCTCTCTGTAGCTGCATATCCGGCTCATTTTCGGCCTCTGAATGAATCTCCTGCAGTTTAGGGCTGCTGGCATCGCTTACCGGCCGACATCTAGATAAACATCACCGCAGTGAACATCTCATCGGCAAGTGCACACACATCCTTAATTATTTCCTCTCTGTAATCCCTAACCTTGGGCAAGCCAAGTTGCTGTTTATTCAAAGTTGGTAGATATTACTACATAGACTTCCAGAAAAGCCCTTTGAACAAATCTATACTTTGAAGAGCAGGTTGAGGGTAGGCAGGGTTTCGAAAAGACTTTCTGAATTAAGACGCCAGTATTGCAGAGGCTGTTTGGTCGCTAAGACTCCCATGCTATTCCAACTTGGAATCTTCTGCTTACTTTAGGAAGCTGAGCCAGCGCTCCACTGTGCCTTCAAAGAAGAAAAGGGGAGGCTGGAGGGAAAGATGGAGAAGGTGGTTTCTGTGGAGACCTCTCAAGAAAGCCTCTTCCCCAGCATCAGTTTGCTACGGAGTTTGAGCTTCTAGAGTATTTGTGCACGGAGTAGGGGAGAAAATGGGTAAGTCACCATTCTGAGTCAGTTATATTCCAAGGCACCAGAAAAGCTGTCTCAAATCGAGAAGATAACTTTATATAGGATGGTCAAGTGACGGCCACAAACTCACAACGCATTGCTAATTAGTCAGAGCAAGGCAGGCAAAAGAATCATCCAGGCAGGAACCTCAGACATCCGAGTCCACGGTCCACCATCGGTCACTCCCTCTCTGACGTTCATTTATGGCCTCAGACTCTGTGAGCCAATCTTGGGATGAACAAGGAGAAACAGTGTGGTACGTGGAAAGACCATGGCTCTGCTACAGCACTGCTACACCAGGGTTCCTGCGCAGCCCAGCTTCCTGTGTAGATCCTGATACCAGCACCATTGGTCCCTGAATGTGAGAGGGAAGCAGGCACAAGAGGCACGGTGTTTGTACATCAGAGTAGGTGATGCTTTTTATCAAGCAAGGAATGGATGAGATTTAGAGATAAAAGAATGAGATTCAGGGGCCAGAGAGATGCTCAAGGGCCAGGGTTCGGTTCCCAGCACCCATGTCAGATGATGTGTGACCATCTGTAACCCCAGCTGCAGGGAATCTATCTGGCTCCTGCTGGCCCCAGGTACTTAGAGTTTCCTCTCCAGATGAGGTGTCATAGTGAGGGTTTCCATTGCTGTGAACAGACACCATGACCAAGGCAGCTCTTACAAGGACAATATTTCCTTGGGGCTGCCTTACAGGTTCAGAGGTTCAGTCCAGTATCATCAAGGTGGGAGCATGGCAGCATCCAGGCAGGCATGGTGCAGGAGGAGCTAAGAGTTCTACATCTTCATCTGAAGGCTGCTAGGAGAATACTGGCTTCCAGGCAACTGGGATGAGAGCCTTAAATCCCACACCCATAGTGACACACCTACTCCAACAGGGCCACACCTCCTAATAGTGCCACTCCCTGGGGTGAGCATATACAAACCACCACATGAGGAAATCCTAACAAGTTTGGGCTCTGTCTGTAGAGTCCTCATAGTAGATCCAGCAGGGATGAAGGTCACTGGCTAGCTGGTTGATGTCACAGGGCTTCCAAGTGGGGTGCCAAGGCAGATGGATGGGTTTCTGAAGACCATCCCCCAGCTGGGGTAGCCTCAGCCCTGTGTGACAGGAAGACAGCCTTTCCCTGCTACGTCCACTCTGAAGTTCAGGAGCATTCTCACACAGCTGTGTCACACTGGGCAAGACTATGAAAGGGTTATTAACGTTTGCTATTTCATAGATTTCTTTTTAGACCATAAAACAGACCATGGAGAGCAGCACGGCCTGTTCTCTGTAATTGGCCAGCATTCCCCAAGCAGCCGTTTGGCCACCTTGACATTCAATGTTTTCTTGACCCTCGACCCTTTTCTCACCAGAGGAGTGTCTCCTACAGGTCTCTCCCCAGGATGAAAAAACAATAAAACTAAATATGTAACAGTCAAGGCCTGAGGTTAATGTCTTTAACAAGATAATGTTACTTAGGGAGCCGTAAAGCAGGTCTGTGAAGTCCCGTCCTCGCTGCAGAGGCCACGTGAAGAAACCATGTGCAGTCCTGGCCAGCTCTGCACCGCTCCCTCTGTGCCTGGCTTGTTTTGATCACGTGTCAGACTGACCCTTTAATACTGTCATTCAAAGTGGCTGCTCACAGGGGGTGGAGGAGGGTAGGACGTGGCTGTGGACACCTCTCCTCAGCAGGTCTGTTACCACCTGCAGTCTTTTCTAGACTGATCTGTGCCCAGGATAAATAGGGTCTGGCTCCCATGAGGCTGGCCTTTCCCAGTGGGAGTGTGAGGCATGATGGGTCTCTAAGACTGGAAGGGATTGACAACTGGAATACTTCACTCAGCAAGCAGATGTGGCCACCCCACGCCAAACATCTGGTGCCAGTGGAAGGGTTGGCGGGGGTACTCGGGGTTCAGTTTAGATTTTGGCATCAGATAAACACAGGCTAACACCTCATTGGTCATTCCCACTTACTTCTGATGAGCCATCCCTTGAAGTTGTATGTTCCCTATCCACATCAGAGCGAAGACTCCACTGCTGGCCACAAAACCCCAGAGAAGGACAGCTGTAGCATATCCCTGTGGTGTGTAAGACCTGGCTATTGTGGGTTCCAAAGGTATCCTATCCCGTGTCAAAGAGGAGGACAGTAAACCTCACCTAGTGATGGGAGATGCAAACAGAAACCATAGCATGGGCCAGGGAGATGGCTTACCAGGTACACGGGTAAACGCTTGCCCTCGGGTCAGAGGCAGAGAGTTTGAATCCAAAGCTTCCGTGTAAAAGCTGGCTAGGTTTTGGTAGTAGGCCTGTAATCTCAGCACTTAAGAGGCAAAGACAGGGGATCTTTATGGTGGGCTGAATGTCCGAATCAGTGAACCACAGGTCAAGATCCTGCCTCATGACATCAACCTTTGGCCTCAACACACAAGTACCCATGCCGCCATGGAAACAGCAGAGAGGACGCGTGCCAGCCTTAGCACCGGGCTCTTCCAAATGTAGCTGAGACCTGAAGGATCAGTCAATCTCGAAGGGAGGGGGAGGATGCTATGGGCCAGGCTGGGAACTGTCCTGCCTCCATTAAGGTCTTAAAAGAAGCAGGTTCTAGTCATGTCACTGTCTGTTTTTAAACTGATCGTCAACACTGGGGAGGCCCGGCTCACCACTCACTCACCACTTAGAAAATTACATCCCATTGCTCTGTGTGCTATGTGTGTGAACATACATGTGCCACGAGCCACAAGTGGACGTCAGAGAGCAAACTGCACAAGTTGGTTCTCTTTCCGCCCTGTAGGTTCTGGGGATCGAACTCGGGTCCCAGGCTTGGCTGCAAACAGCTTTAAACTCTCTGGGCTCACTTCTGTTGCCAAATTTAAAAAGTAGTTGTTTTTAAACAGCTAATCGATTTTAGGATAGCAAAAATATTGATGCTGGGATGCCTCGAACATCTTCAACACTCTGGCAAGCACAAGGTCGTCCTCTCCAAATCTTGCAAGTCGACTCCCCTATCTTTCCTGCCCCCCCACACCCATCCCAGAGTCTTTTTTGGAGCATTTTTAATTTTTGCTGACTCTTCCAGCCACTCAGTTCCTGCGATGTGGAAGGGAATTTTAGAGGAAGCCTTTGATTACTGTGGAGCCTCTCTGGTTTTGAAGTCATCAACTCTGAAACAACTGAGCTTGAAGACACACTACAAATGTCCATCCAAGGGCTGGCCCCAAACCTTATTCTCTCTGTGTAGGAAGAGCACACATGCTCAACTGAAGAAGAGCCCGAGGAAGCTCACAGAGGAAGCCCGTGCTGTCCTGGAGTGAAATTTGTCTGGTGGCCCTCGTCTGTCCTTGCTTCCCAGGAATAGCCCTGTTCTCAGGTCTGACCCTGCCAGCAGCCATGGCCACCTCAGTGTGATGTTGCCACAGAATTGGAGTCTACAGGACCCCACTTTCTTTTGTCAATGTGACAGTGTTTTTACGACACAAGAGGAAAAGAAGATTATGACATTGGATACGTGTACTGACAGGAGGAGGCACTAGGTTCTCAGAAGTGTTTGGATGTGAAGGCATAAGCCTTGGGGATCCCTGGAGAATCTGTCCGGAGAAGACAAGCTAAGGTCCCTCCTCCCGGGGTGACACCTGCTGTCTGTTCCTGGTTTCCCCATGTTCAGCCAGTCATCCCTATAGGGCATCTGCTTTGCCTCTGGTCTTCAAGTTGCCAACTCTGCTCTAAGAAAGCCACCTCTCACTGACACACCCTGCAATGCTGTGGTGTGACAAATCCCGATGTACACCCAGACCCCAGCGGAGGGTGCACAGGAAGGGGCTTTCTCCACATACCCATCCTCTAAGTCCCTGGGATGTACTGCCGCATGTAGGTATCCATTCTGGGTGACAAAGGTCAACTGTGCCACGGAGTAGCTGTGACACAATGTGATTCGTGGCTAGCTTCGATAGGCTCAGATGTCCTAAGGAGGATGGAAACTTAACCACGTGGGAACCACGAGACTCAGAGAGGATGCTAGCATGCGCCCACAAACCCTTTCCCGTAAATAAGATGTTGGGTCCCAACCCCTGCTGGGTGATTTTGTTCTGCAATGGGGTCCTCAAATTAAAGGAGGTTTCAGTGGTTGGATGAGAAAGTCCCCTGTCATCTTAGCCGGTTGGACACATTGGTCCCCAGTTGGTGGTGCTGTTTGGGAAAGTTAGGGTGGCACAGTTTGCTGGAAGAAGTATGTCTCTGGGGGGAGGGGCCTCAAGCGTCTATAGCTTCACTCCACTTCCGGTTTGCTTTCCCAGCCTCGTTCTTTACGTCTGAAAGTGTGTGTGCTCTCAGCTTCCTGCTCTAGTCGGCCACAACGGTCTCCCCGTTGTGATGGACTCCAATCCCCATGGAACCATGAGCTCAAATAAACCCTTTCCTCTCTACATTCTTCCGGTCTTGGTGTGTTATCACAGGAGCGACAAAGTAACCAATCAGAGTTCACGAGGGCGAGCTGGACTCCAGAGCGAAGGAAGCGGAAACACACCAAGCGGAGATGACGGCAGGGGCTGGGTGGATGGATATGCAAGACACAGAGACCTGAGTCAAGAGCAGACCGGACGTCAGGAGGGGCCCACAACTGGTTCTCCCTCCTACTCCAAGCGTGAACCAACTCAGTGTTCTCTAGCAGATGTTGAGCTGCTAGATCTTTGAAAGAATAAAATTCTATCACATAAGTCTCCGGGGGAGGGGGGGTGGGTGGGGGCTGTGGTGGGAGTAGTATTTTGGTCCAGCGCTCTCAGTAAAAGAACACAGGCAATAGCAGGTGATTCCTGAGCTACAGCTCCAAGTTTTGGGGGTGACTTGTTACACAGCATTAGCTACCTGGAGATACCCCTTACAGTCATGTATGGGGTATGGATCCCTTAAACGATTGCTATTTGAGCATACAAGCAGAAGAATGACTGCCCAACTACATAAATCCCCCCTGTCAATTTCTAGACACTGCCCCCCACCCCCCCACCCCGCACCACGAATCAAAGTTATCCCCAAAGATTCAAGCCCTGAGCAGCTGCAGATCTTGGAGCTGCACACTCAGAGGCGCCTGGGAACCTGAGCAAACCCCCGAGGTGAGGCATATCCTGAGGGAGCCGTGGCTGGAAAAACAGGAAGGTGAGGGCCTCTGTGCTTTATGGGCATCCACAGCAGCTTGGTTCTGGGGGATGGAGGGCCAAGAGGCAAACAATGCTGAGAAATGTGAAAGAAGGGCTGGGTCACACAATGAACCCATGCTGACTGCTTCTGCAGCCAGCCTGCTCCGTTCCAGGGTGCCTCACACGATATGCCGAACAGCCTGGGACAGAGCAGACATTTAGAGACTCCGGGGATCTCTGAGCCTTGCACCTCCACACATACTATACTTTAGCACAGGTAAGCCGCACGCCCTGTACTTTCCAAGACAGGGTTCAAGTCCCTGCTAGTGCATGGGGCTCAGCAAGCTTTCAGGGGCCCCGGGGGGCTATAGGACTCCTTTCTACCTAGCCCCTCCCAAACCCACTTAGAAGTGGTTTTTTTTTTCTTTCTATTTTGAACCCTTAAATGACCTTGAAATCCAGTCATATTTAACTTTTTTAAATTTTATTTTGATTTCTTCCCTGTATTTGAGAGTAATAACTGACCCATGATCTCAGTGCCTCTACTGATCAACCTATTTTTTTTTACACTTACGTTTGTGTGTATATATGCACACACACACGTGTGTGTGTGTGTGTGTGTGTGTGTGTGTGTGCGCACGAGTGCTTGTGCCTGTGTGTGTGTGGGGGGGGGGTGAGAGAGAGAGGGGCAAGTCAGAGGACAATTTGCTGGGGCTGGTTCTCCCCTTCCACTGGGTATGTTCCAGACATCAAACTCCGGCTGTCGGGCTTGGCCTCAAGCCCCTTATCCGCTGAGTCATTTTGTTTAGCTCGCTGATCAACTTTTCCTGTGTAGCTTTTCTCCATTTCTTAACATTGTCTGTACGCAAACATGGGTTGCAAATTTATGTATTTATTTATTTATGCATGTATTATTCCTTTATTGACTCACAGAGCTAGAGACGGAACCCCCGAGCCTCCTCAGCACCTTGTCACAGACACTTGTAAGCTCTCCACCCCTGAGCCACGTCCTTGGCTTCTTTTTAAATTTTGAGCCAGACATTTCTTACAAAGTTGCCCAGGTCAGCCTTGAACTTATGATCCTTCTGCCTTAGATTCTGAATGCTGGGATTATAGACCTGCTCTACCACACCTGGGAATCTTTGTCTTTCTATATCTATAACAATCTCTATTACCTGTATCCACCCATAATCTATCTATCATCTATCTATTATCTATCTATCTGTCTGTCTATCTATATATCTATTTATCTATCATCTATCTATCACATATCTATCATCTATCTATGTATCTATCTATCATTGATCTATCTATCTACTTGAGATAAAATTTCACATTTCCCAGGATGGCCTCAAATTTATTATGAAGCCGAGGATGACCTTGAACCCCTGATCTCCCTGTCTCTACCTCCAGAGTGCTAGATTAAAGGATGGATACCTCATCTGTTTATTTGGTGCCAGGGATTGAATCCAGAGCTTCATGTATGCTAGGTAGACTCTCTACCAACTGAGCCACACTCCGGCATGCACATCACACACACACACACACACACACACACACAACACACACACACGATCATATATATTAATAAATAAAAATATACATTAAAACAATTCCCAGATGATTTGTACCTGTTTGGTGACCAGGTGGACCACAGACTCACGCCAGTATTGTCAGCTCTTGGTCACCTCATATAACAAGGCAGGACCCATGTGTGTCGGGGTCCATTTGATGTCAGGTTAGGGGAAACTACTTATTTCTTCTACTCGGAGCCAGGACTGTACATGCTAGGCAAGTGCTGTCCCCGGTCCCACCCACTCCTCCCATGTGATTTATTTTGCAGCTGTAAGCTGGGGCAGGCTGGCTGGCTCTCTTGCTCTGAGCCAGGCCCCGTCGACTCCGCCCCGCCCCATTCTCCAGGGAGAAAGGCACCAGGAGTGAATTTCTTCAGCTTCACAGGCTATGGAAGTCTGAAAAAAGCACTTGCCCTCTGCGAAGGATGTGAGCTGGCCTGTGGCCAGGCGGACTTCACCTCTTGTAAATACCTCCTTTTCCCGTTAGGAACCCTGAGATAAGCTTGCAGGACTCTGCTGGGGAGGGTGGTGATCCTGAGGTCTGTGGGAGGAGAGGACCCCCCCAGGGTCAGCACTGGTTTGTCTCTGCAGCCTCTACCCCTCCCTCCCCCACCAGGGTGGTGAGTCCTGGATAGCGCTCTTTCCTTGTTCTGTCTTTTCAGTGCCATGAAGAGGGCAGGTTCTGGTAAAATCCTAGAGGTCAGGGTCACTGTTCATGCCTGTCCTTCCTCTCAGCCTAGCACAGAGGGCCTGCTACCTTTAAGAGAACATCTTGGCTCTTAGTTGTCACTAGTGGCTTCTGGTGGCTGAGGCCATCATTACCTCAGCTTTCTAGAGAGCATCTCCCAGGCCTCCATGTATGGGACAGCAAAGAAATGCTTTCGGGAACCTCTTGAGTCCATGCGTAATGAGTCTTGATGCTACCTGTCTCTGAGGGGCAATCATGCCAGGCCGGTGTCCCATGAGCCTACGGTATACACTATGTTTGATCCTCACAACCTGCCTTCCAGTAGGGCCTATCAGTGTTGAGTGGTTTCCAGGAGATTACAGAGTAGAAACAACCGGTGGGAGAATACGGGGTTCTTGGGTCTTGAACCATCTCAGGCTGAGGCTTGAAAATCTTACTGTAGCCATTGGCAATCCCTCTGAAATCTTGCCCAGGCCTTGGCAGCCTCTGAGGAGGGAAGAAGGAAAATGGCACTTAGAAAAGTCACACGCGAAGCTCCATCCAGAAAAGCCCCAGCAAGGTGTCAGCAGGCGCCAGGGCTGAACTGTCCTTCCAGAGACATAACAGGCTTCTCTCTCTGAGCAAATTCTGCCCTGTGCCCTGCATCTTGTTCCCTGCCAGAGTGCTGCTGTGTGAGCATTCATCCATGGACAACCAGGTCACTCCTGGATGACAGAATACATAGACAGTCCCTGCTGGAGGCTTGTCTTCAGTGCTGATAACAACACCCCCACACACACACCAGAATACCTGCACCCAGTCCTCTACAGGACTGCGTGGGCTTTCTGGTGACAGCAGGGCAGCAGGCCCCAGCCAGCTTGTCATTCAATGCCCAGATCATCCATGAGTTTCATTTGGGTTTCCAAGCTAGTTTTGATGTCTGCCAGTCAGCCATCATTTACCCACAATGCTTTGCACCTTCTTTAGTTGTACATGTCTATCCCAAGTTGAGGGTGAGCTCTTCCCAGTGTGGGCACCTGCTGAAGACCACTGGAACCAGAATAAGGAATCAAAGATACACCCTTGGGCAGGGTGTTGAGGACACATGGGACCCAAGAGCGTGTGATGTTGGTATCACTTTTCCTCAACCCCCAGAAACCAGAAGTGCAGAGGCCTGTGGCTGTCCACGGCAGCATCCCTCCCAGAGTTGAGCTCTGTGTCAGCCTTGCACTGTATCTGACCCTGGAGAGATTGAAAGCCGAAGTCTGCATGATCTTCTGAGGCCGGGGCCTGTCATCCATCACCCAAATGATCCCTTCAACAAAGTAAACACCTGCCGCTCTTCCCTCCTGCCCCGGGATGGCTGTAGCTTTGGGGTTCTGTGGAGTCCTTTGTAAGGTCGTCTGCAGGGACTTGCCCACTATGTCTTCCTGGGACCTCAGACTGGACTCCATCAAGGAGGCTGCAATTCTGCGCTGCAAGCTCGAATCCAGAAGAAGTTTGCCAAGTGAGGCGACAGGGCAGGCTCTGCCCTGGACCATGTTATTCCTTCCTCCTATACCCCAGCCTTGCAGTGCATCAGTCAAGAAATGTCCCTCTGTCCTGGGAGACCACTGAGCTGCTCTGTAAGCTGGATCAGCTTATTCATGTCCTTTCTCTCTCTGTGTGTGTGTGTGTGTGCGCGCGCATGTGTGTTTGTGAATGTGTGTGTGTGTGTGTATGTGTGTGTGTGCATACATATGTGTGTGTGTGAAAGAGAGAGAGACAGACAGATAGACAGAGAGAGAGAGTATGTGTGTGTTCATTTTTACATGGGTGCTCATGTGTGATTATGAAGGCCAGAGGTCTACTTCAGGGTGCTCAGAAGTGATCAGCCATGTTTCCCAGACAGGGTTTCCACACAGATCCTGAAGTTTGCTGATTTGTCTGGCTCGCCTGTGAGCCTCAGGGATCTTCCTGCCTCCCTGTCTTCTCAAGGCTGGGCTTACCGACATGTGTCACCAAGCCTAGCTACCTACATGGGCCCTGGAGATAGAACTCAGGTCCCCCTCTAACCGCCCCCAGCTATGTCTTCCCCAGCTGTCCCATCCCCCTCTCCACCTACCGTCACTTCCTGAGTCATGTGGTCACATTACCCAGACGAACCTACCATCATTTCCTGGTCACATGACCCCTGTCTGGGCTCTAGACAGTGGCCATGTGGAGGTGTCCGACCCTGAACCTGATTCTAGGTTTTCTTGTTATCTGTCACTGGGCAGGGGATGCGGTCTAGGAGAAGAAGATCCTAGAAAATAGATCCTGGATTCCAGAACTCCACAGGGAGCCTTCCCCACTGTCCGGTCTGGGACAGAGAGAGGACCAGGCATACAGTCAGGCTCTGGAAAGCAGGGCAGCTAGCTTATAGTTCCTGCAGCTAGCTTATAGGAGTGCATGCTCACACAATGGGTTTGCATTCTCTGAGCCTTTCTTTGTATCGTGAGAGTGCACACACGTTCATGTGTTTGTGTATATTCAGGGACAGGTGTGGCGTCCCGAGAACAATCTTGGTCATCATTCCTCAGAGGCTATCCACCTGATTTTTAGAGGCAGGATCTCTCACTGGTCTGGAACTGACCAGGTAGGCTAGGGAAGTGCACAGTGAGCCTCTGTTTTTCCCAGTCTAGGGAGGATAAATGCATGGCACACACATATACATCACATACATATACACATATACATCACATATACATACACACATATATACATATACATGCATGCACTATAGTGTGTGCAGGTAAGTACTTTAACCACAAAACTCTGTCCCAGCTCCTATCCCTGCATCTTGAAATGGCTTGGCTCAGCTTCAGGGTCCCAAGGAGCTTGGATAGGCAACATGGGGCAGAATCAGACAGTGTGGCCCCAGAATGGAGACACAGGATGGAGAGAGTGGGATCCCCAGGAGGGAACTAGCACAGACAGAAAAATGAGGCCAGCCCAAATCAAGTAAGAGTCTCCAGTCAAAGATGACCCTAGGTGTAACTCGGACCCCACACCAAAGGAAGAAGTTAGCGAGGGCAGAAAACATGGGGTTCTCTGAATGATTTCCAGCCGGGCAGGGGTGGCGCACGCCTTTAATCCCAGCACTTGGGAGGCAGAGGCAGGCGGATTTCTGAGTTCGAGGTCAGCCTGGTCTACAGAGTGAGATCCAGGACAACCAGGGCTATACAGAGAAACCCTGTCTCGAAGAACCAAAAAAAAAAAAAAAAAAAAAAAAAGATTTCCATTGTGCTAAAATAGTTCTGCAGAAGAAAACACATTTTGTTTTGTTTCTCTTTCTTTTCTTAAAGGGAAGTGCATGCCCTTTCTTCTCTCCTTTGGACATCTTGTTGTTGGGATGTGATAGCTGGAGCTTCAACTGCTGTCTTAGATCTACCCTGTAAAAGGGAGCGGAGATCTTTGACAGTTTCATGCAAGCACTGTGCAGCACTGAACAGGGCCTCTCTTTTATGTTAAAGAATACAATGTAGCAGGTTTAAGCCACCAGTTCGGTTTGGTTTTGTTCCTGCGCAGCAGAACACAGTGCTAACAGAGATGTGCGCTCTTCAGGGACTTAAGACTTTAGCAAAAGTGAGCCTGGGAGTCTTTCCTGTGCAACGGGAGGGAGCTTAGGAGACCAGCGGTATGTCTTTCCCCAGGTCCTCTGGGTGTCTCACCATTGGCGATGGGTGGCAGGTCCTCTAGACCTGATTCACGGCTGTCTGGACGCATGGTGTGAGAGTCATATGCTCCCTCCATCCGCTAGATCCTCCCGATAGCATTTCGGGGTTCTCCCACTTTGCAGGAGTTACGATTTATGTCTGGTTCATCAAGATAAGGCTGAGAGCTGCGCTCAGGGCCTGTGGCCGCTGGCCGGCTCGGGAAGCTGGCGTGGTCTCTGCAGCACCCGGTGGAACCAAATCCGTGCAATCAGCAGAGGGTGATTTACTCGGTTCCACTGGCCCCACATTTAAACAGATGTCAGCGGGTAGCAAACAGAGTGGGAGGAAGACATTAGAGAAAGTTACTGCATCGGAAAAGAGGGAGCGTTGTAAACGTGCTAAAAGGGAAGGCCAGTATTTATGACTGCAGTTGCTGGCGATCTCTTTTCCTTCCTGATCATGAGAGGCCACGAGAGCCCCTTCCAGTTGCTGCTCTGGCAGGCTGGGGTGAGGGAGGCCCCCCAGGATCCTCGTTTGCAAGGACCCCACAGCTCCCTTTGGAAAGGCACTGACAGTCGTTCACAGGAAGGTGGCAGCTCAGGTCCCAAGTCGGGCATGCATCACATAGGGACTGCTGCACCCATTGGACAGATGGAGAGACTGAGAGATGGAAGCAAACTGAGGTGAGCTCCTGGCCAGGAAGGATTAAGGCCTTCCCAATGCAATATTCCAGCAGTTCCTGACATCCAATATGGTCTCTGTCTAGGCTGTTTTGCTTACTGCCCCAGGTGCCCTGCACTTGGTTCTAAGGCTGGCCACAGCCACTCCCCAGCCCTCGTCCTTCTGACCCAGCAGGGCCAAATCCTTGTGGTGTGTCATTGGGAGGAATCCCATTCTGTGGTGTCATCCTGGTCCCATGGGGGAGGAGGGTGGGAGAGGATGTGTCCCCTGACAGCTAGCTGTGGTGTGTGGGGGGGGGAGAAGAAGAGAGAGAGAGAGAGAGAGAGAGAGGAGAGAGAGAGAGAGAGAGAGAACGACCGACACTAGGCTCAGCTGCCCCATGCCACCGGGGTTCCAAACCCTTGTGGGTCTCTGTCTTATCACATGTACCCTCAGACACAGGTTCCATGCCTTTGCTAGCCCTGAGGGATGTCTCTTGGCTGACAGGTGTTGACAGTTCTAGCCCTGTCCTATCTCCAAGCCTGTGTATGGCAGGTGACCAGGAAATGTTTGCGTAGAAGAACAAACAAATCAGAGAGCCCATACCCTGGAGAGCCATGGGGGATGCGGGCCTTCTGAGGTTCAGTGCTGGGGTAAGGGTCCTAGGCTGACTCTTCCTGTTTGCCTTCCCAAAGCTGCAGGACCACACTTCGGCTCTTTGCTCCGTGGTTCCTATGAGTTTGGGGACAGGAGATAAATGCTCACATTCTGTCACATGTGCTTGCTCAGGGTACAGGCCTGTGGGGATGGTGTCGGTGTGGTATTTGCTCTGTTCAGTAAAGGGGTCAGTGAACAATGCCTCAGAGACAGTCACTCTGTGACCGGAGCTGGAGCGCCAGGTCTAGGTTCACCTGCTAAAATGTCTGAAAAGTCAAAACCTTGAAAATGACAGCATTCTGTAACGGGTGCTCATCATGGACCATTCCATGGCTGTCATGTTGGACGACATTGTGGACCAGCTGCTCCTGGGCTGTGCAGCCCAGAGAGCCTTAAACCTTTGCTATGCCTTATTACAGACCTCTGTGGACTCTGTCATGTGTTCAACATGAGACCCCAGAAGCCATAAAACTGGGCTTCGCCCACACCACTCCTCAGTGTCAGACAAGCTGTGACCGTTGTATAGATGTGGCTTCCTAGGAGCTCCACAGGTGGCCCTTTCTGAGTGTGGCCTCTGAGCACACATGTTCTTTGAATGTCCCCCAGCTTTGCAGCAGGGTTCCCGGCTGTCGAGTGCCCCTCTGTCTTTAAAGGTGTGTTGAAAGTCAGGTTCGGCTCACAGGCCTCAGTTCTGCAGCCTAAAATAATACGGCAGGATGCTGGTGGGAGACCGTGCACTTCCTGTGACTGTTAGGCTCGCATTCTCCCAAAAATAACAGTGAGCCTGTTCACACCTGCGCTGGCCACATTTCCTCGCACAGCCGGGAGATTAATGGGTTCCATTCAGAACGCCCTTTCTGACCTCATTTGTGAAGTCGGGGGACTCAGGAAATTGCGCACTAATCCAAATCTTGATAATCCCAAGATCCTGGCATTCTTTCCCCCCACTATCCCTCACAGTCCCCAAATGCTTCCCTCTGAACCGAGCTTCGGCTTTCAAAGTTTTGATAAGATGTAAAGTCGATTATTCCTGGCAGACGGCTCCCAGCTCGGCCTGTGCATGCCGAGAGGAGAGATCAGAGCCGGTATGGAGAAGGGATTCGGTTACCTTCAGGGAGCTGTCCATCAGCCCACCTCCTGAGAGCATGGATTACAGGCGTGCCACCACACCTGGCTAACCAGGTCTTTCTTATCTAACTGTAGAGTCCTTCTATCCCAGCACACAGTAGGTGCAATGTGAATGCATGTTGAGAGATGAACAGAAAGCTTTCCGCTGTCTGCCAGCTGCCATGGCCTCGTACTCCCCCAACGGCACTGACGGTTCCTGTGAGCAGCACAGAGTCCAGGCTTACCTCTGTGAGCTGCTTAGTTCTATAACAGAGTTAAAAAAAAATTTCTCTGCTCATGTTTGGGCAGTGAATAATGGCGGCCGGATGTTTAAAGTGGATTGCAGGGCTGGACAGATGGCTCAGTGGTTAGGAACACTTGCTGCTCTTGCAGAGGACCTGAGTTTGGTTTCGGCTCTCATGATCATCTACAACTTCAGCTCAAGGGAATCTGAGCCCAAGGGGTTCATGCATCTGATATCTGCCAATGACTTGCAAGCCGGAGAGACAAGTGCTGTGTCCGTTCCCGACCTCCATGCCTACAGCCAGCTTAGAAAGATGAGCTGCCCATGGACTGGACTTGGAGACCCCTGGGGAAAGTGGTTGGCATCCCTCAATAATCTTCTGCAGATGGAGTTTGCGAAGTCACTCAGGCATGAGCTGTGGGTTGTTTGTTACTGCAGCCTACCCGTGTCATCCTGACTCAGGCACCAGCTCTCCACCTCCACCCCAAGAAGCTGCTTTCCAGATACAGTCAAGCATACCGGGAGGTATACCATGACCTTCAGTGACCTTTTGTGCATGCTGTGCTGTGCCTTCTCTTATTCCGCTTGATAACTGTGTGCATGTGTGTGCATGTGTGTGTGTGTGTGCACATGGAGGCCAGAGGTCAATGTCAGATGTCTTTCTTTATGACTTCCCATCTTATTTTTGAGGCAGGGTTTCTCACTGAACCTGGGACTCACAGATTTGACTAGACTGTCCGGTCAGTGCATCCCAGGGACCTACTCATTTCTACCTCCCTCCAACCCTTGGGATTATAGGTGTGTTCCACAAAGATCATGTCCCAGTGTGTTCTCTCTCTCTCTCTCTCTCTCTCTCTTCTCTCTCTCCTCTCTCTCTCTCAGAATGCGAGTTCTCAGGATCAACCCGGGCCCTCGTACTTGCAAGGAATGCACGACCATCAGAGCCATCTCTCCAGCTCTCTCTCCTACTCGCTACATCTTGCGCAAACGTCATGCTCCTGCGCAGATGCCCTCTCGATCCAATTTAACAGCCGTTCTACTTCGCTTCAAACACGTTCCAGCCTTTGTTTAAAACAGCACCCACCTCCTGGACGTTGAATTTCCATCTCTTGCTGTTACAGACAGGGCTGTGGTGACCAGGTTGCTCTATGGATTCAGGTCTTAGTAGGGACGATGTGCTTTGGCGAGCAGGAAACGCTTTATGGAAAAATATGTATAACGTGTGCAGATGTGAAGGTTCTTTTTACCCACAGTACCAGAGTGGTAAACACACAAAGCGAAGTTGCCTGGTGGAGTTGTGCCCAAGAGGCTGGAGACTGTCCTGCTCGTATGTTATGTGCTCTGGTTAAGCCAGGCACTCACAGTGGTCTCCACTCTCTATCCGTCCACTTGCTTGTTTTCTCCTCTGACCTCTCTCTCTCACTCCCTTTTCATTCCCTCCCTCTCTCTCTCTTTCTCTCCTTCTCCTCCTCCTCCTCCTCCTCCTCCTTCTGTTTTGTACACAGAGTCACGATATGCAACCTAGACGGGCCTCAGATATCTTGATCCTCCCACCTTAACCTCTGAAACTCTGGGATTCTGTCCATGTGACACCAAGGCCTACCTAGTGCACTGACGGTCATCTACCGTGTGACTCATCTCAGTGATAGTGCATTATTCAGTAAGATGCAGAAGTGTGGATTCTTATTCTGACTCCGCCCAAAGGCCCAAATCAAAGCACGAAACCACTCTTCTGCATGTCAGCAACAGTCATTCTTATTGAAAATAAATTAGAGTTCCCATGTAGTGATGTTTAATTGATTAGAACTGGGAGAGCAGTCCTCCCATGTCTGTGCTGCTGTGCAGAGGCATGGTCAGCAAGCCACCTGCAGACACAGCCATGGGGCCAGAGGGAAACATTGGGGTCTCACCACGGGTGAAGACATGGAGGGTCAGGCAGGCTCCAAGAGGCCTGGAAGTCACACAGCAAGAAGAAGACTCAATCTTTTGACCCTGGCCTCTTCTCTATTTTCAGAGCTCGGGAAGGTTGCTGGAGCAGGTCACCATCGGCTCCAGCAGACCAGTCAGTGGCTCTGAGTGACTCAGGGAAGGGGGACACCTGAGGCTGCCGCTCCCCTGTGTTGGCTCTGCTCCATGTTCGGACTCTGTTTTCTGAGCTAGTTTGTAACCTCAGGGAAGAGGTTGTGCCACCAGGACTCAGGAGCCGCGGCTATTGTTCAGAGACTCGGGCCCAACTCACCAGGAATCCACGGGGAGGTGAAGGCCATGGCCAGCCGGGTCCTTCAAAGCAGTTCCTCTGCTGCAGACCTCTGTTCAGCCCAGCCCACGGCTTCCCAGGAACTTTCTACAGGACCAAAGAGAAGCAGCAAGACCGGGCCAAATGTGGCCTGTGGTGGACTTTGCAAAACAGAGGTGAAAGCCAGGGCTATGGACAATCCCAGGAACCTTGAAGGCCAAGAGGTGGGCTCAACAACGGGGCTTGTTGCTCAGGGCGGTCTGGTGGACTGGAAACATGTCATTTTAGAGGACAGAAATGGAAGCCAGCAGGTTCTCAGTGACTCTGACAAGAGCCAAGAGCCTGGGGAACCTGACAAAGCCTGAAGCCACCCCTGTTTGCAGCCTGGGGCGCTACTGGGGTGGCGGTGACAGGCAGAGACAAGAGTTGTGTGATGACGTGTGATGACGTGCTACAGTGAAGCACGCCCCCTCCCCCCCCCCCCAGCAAATGCTTGCCCAGCCTAGATGTCAACCTCTGAGAGCGGGAGCCCTGTCCAAAGTGTGAATCCCAAGATACCCTTCTGGCTTCAACGGAGAAGCCACAAAAGAGAGGAGGGAAGCGTGTCCACCAAGGTGAATGGTTGCCATCTTTCTGGGTCTTCTCTGCAGAGAAGGACAGAGACCGGCAGAGACCGGCAGAGACCGGCAGCCGGTATACAAGTCGGTCTCCTCTGCATGTGATTTCTGTCTGTGAAAAGAAAAGCCTCCTTTAGACGGGATTAGAACGAGCTATGAAGAGAAGCTATGGCACCCTGCCCCTGTGCGTTAGAGTCCCACGGCTGAGTTCCATTTACCCAGGGTCCTGGCACGTCCTCTACCCTGAGGTCTATACAAGGGCTGTCTACACAGCACAGGCACCTCCTTCCTTCTCCCAGTTGTGCTCAGCAGACATCAATCATGCTAAGATCTGGGGCTCTTGGATGAAGACTCCTGCCAGGTCCCCACCGTGACATGGGAGTGGTGGTTGGGAGCACGGGAGCGTGGGTGGCTGGGAGCACGAGAAGGCTGCTGCTCTCAGGGTGGCTGGGAACACAGGGAACAGTGGATGGCTGGGAGCATGTAAGAGGCTGCTGTTCTCGGGTGGCCGCGAACACAGGGACGTGGGAGTAATGGTAGGGAGCAACGGAGAGAGAGCAATGGCCGGGAGCATGAGAGCAGTGAGCTGAGAGCAGTGGCCAACACGAGAGCGGTGGCGGCACAGGATGGGCTGGAGCACGGTAGCAGCCAGGAACACGGAGAACAATGGCTGGAGCACAGAGGCAGTGGTGGGAGCAGGGAGCGGCTGGGCACAGGGAGTAGCAGCCAGGAACACGGAGAGCAGTGGCCAGGAGCACGGAGAGCAGCGGCTGGGAGCACGGGAGCGGTGCCTGAGAGTATGGGGTGGGGTGAGGGAGAGCACGGGTGCTGGACGGTCTTCCTCAGGAGGTGTTAACTCATGCTTTATCCGTTGGTTTGTTCAACAGATGAATGGCACTGTGTGTGTACAGACTCTGCGATAGTTGTCAACAGTGGATAGGAAAAAAGCCGCCCCACCGTCCGTCCGTCTGTCCATCTGTCTGTCTATACTAGTTAGGCAATCACCACATAGAACCCCAGACCTGACAGCTCCGCCCTCAGCCCTCCAGGCCACAGGCACGCGCTTGCGCAGTCTCCTCAGCCCTCACTGCTGTATCCTCGAGGCGTGGGGAGATGAGCAGGGGTCGCACAGCCCACGCCATGCGCAGGCGCCGTCCACGCAGGAGGCCGTACAAGCAAAGGTCAGTGACTCGTGCCTACTTTCAAACACAAGCAGGGAATCAATCACCTATCGCTGTACATCATTTCTTTCTGGCAAATTCTGCCACACAGGGGATCACTATTCCCCAAGAATATTTGAGGATGGGAAGGAGGTTCCCAGTGGGGAAATCAGGAAGGCTGTCTGCAGTTTAAAGCAGGAATAAATAATAACAGGGATGTGCTGGTGGTGGTGCGTGATGATGGTGATGATGATGGTGATGATGGTGATGATGGTGACGGGAACCGCCACGCTTTGCTGAGCTCTTGCTTTTGCCCCTCACGGATTTTAGAATAGGTTTATGGATTAAATACTATTAGCAAATATCAACCTCTGAGATGACATTTTAGTGTGTATCACGAGGAAGAAACTCCACGGGGTCACACATGCTGGACAGGTGCTCTGTCGATGACCTATCCTCCAGCTTTCTGTTATACTTTTCATGTTGAGACAGAGTTCCCCTGAGTTGCCCAGTCTGCCCTTGACCTCACCCTGAAGCTCAAGCAGAAGACCTTGATTCTTCCTCCCTCAGCTTCTAAGTCAGTGGGATGACAGGGCTATGGCAGGAGACCCCCAGGCATAGCTGTCATTATTATACTTTACAGGGGAGAAAAACTGAGATTTAAAGAGACCGAGAAGCCAGGCTGTGGGTGGATAAATCATTTCTGGGACCCTGGGGTGCCAAGGCACAAACCCCAGCCTGCTGCAGGGACACAGTTGACTCTCTGCGGGGCTTTTCAGGTTTCTGGGTCCAAAGTTGGATTTGATACACTCTTAATGGGCTGTGTGCACCATGAAGAGGCTTCGGGAATTCTTGGAAATGTGTGCGGCTTGCTGTCTCCCATCCAAGCTATAAAAGTCCAGTTAATGGAAAAGGTGGATTCGAAGAAGAGAAAAAAAATTCCTGGGGGCTCAAGGAAGCTGAGGAGCGAGCACCGCTCTCTCCCCTTCCTGGCGGAGGCTCCTGGAGTTTGTAACTTGTCACCTGGGTGTCAAACAGAGCGTGTCAAATCCCCGGAACCTGGACCACATGGAGGAGTCTGGGAACAGAGCCTGGCAAGACGAGGGAAGGGAGGTGCGTGGGATGGTGGGTGCTGAGTGCGAATCAGCCCAGACCACCTGCGAGGATTAGGGCAGACGCGTAGTCCTCCAAACACCCAGGCCTGCTGAGGATCTGACAGGTGTCACTCCCCTCTCTGTCTTCCACAAACCAATCAGGTGTGAAATGTCCGCCCTCCATCCTTTGGGAAACTGAGGCCCAGAGGAGTCAAGTATCCACTAAAGGTCAGATACCCATGGTATTAGTCAGTCAGGAGGGTACGTTCTGCAGCGGTAACAGACAGCCCAGAGACTTAAAGTAACTAAGGCCTCATTATGCTTGTCCTGTAGACCTACTGTGGGCTTCCAGGGACACTGAGATCAGTCAGGAACCCGGGAGGACAGAGTAGGATTCATGTGAACAGGGGGTCTTTGGGAGGTGGTCTCACACCTTAGAAGTCACACACACAGCTTGTTTACCAGCACGGATTTCATGAGCTGGGAACTGAGCCTCAAGGTAGCATGCCACATAGTAGGGACACTAGGGAAAACTGGAAGCCATTAACCCCATAGTGGAGATGTGGGATTTGAACTCATGTCTTCCTCTGCTGCTGGAGCCAGGTCACCAGCCTTTTGGGAAAATCATCAGAAAACAGGGTCTCAGAAGTCAACCTCAGGTATCCACATCCTTTCCCACTGGAAGTAAGTGTGTCCCCTGGACACCCTGTGCTCACCCTGACAGCCATTCCAGGCAGAGGAGAGTGCAGAGCACACTTCCTCCCCCAGATAGAGTCCCTTCCTGTCAGCTCAGCTAAGCTGGTGCTAGAGACACACAGTGGGTCTTCTGCTCACGGTGGGTAACTGCACGCACGCACGCAAGCACACAAGCACGTTCCCACTCACGCTCGCACTGCACTCACACAAGCGCGTTTGCACATTCACACTCACACGTGCTCACACTCACACACGCTCTCACACTCGACGCTGCTCACACTCATGCATGCTCTCGTTCTCACACTTGTTTGCACACTCACACTCACCACGCTCTCACGCACACACATGGTCCGTCAGGCTGGGCATTCTCGCTCCTCATGGTAACTCGAGGCTTAGCTTCTTCCCGATGGCCTTTTGTACTAAGAGAGGATGCTTTAACTAGTGTGATCAGAGATGATTCTCCAGCATCACCATGTGCGTGTGCCAGCCAGCCTGGGCAAAGAGAAGGAGGCTAGAAGGCCACTATAGGGAGGCTGCACACAGGCACCATGCCACCACACACAAGGTAAGATATGAGCCTTCAAAGGGAAGGCAGGGAAGAACTGTTTCTGCCTTGTTGGAAGCCTACGTGTTCCTACTAGGGCCAGGCATCTATACAAGACAAATGGTCTGTCCACACTCTCTGGTTGTTCACCACCTTGGGGATCTATTCCCAGCTTACTGTGCAGCCAGACACTTCTCTATCCTATGTTTCCCTCTGAAAGACCTAGGTGTCTCTTGACCAACAAGTGTAATGCCACACTACCACAGGGTCACGGAGCCCCACTGGTGCCAATTCTCCCCCCCAACCCCGTCTCCACCATGTGACTCCATCTCTCTTCACAGATAATGTGGCTATTTGCATGATTGATTACATGGTCAGCACGGAGGGACGGCAGCCAGGAACCCCAGGGACCAAATTCCATGGTGGCTGATGAATAAGTCTCCTTTCTAAGCCAGCCCTGGAGGGCCTGAGGGAGCTGAATGCAAATTTATTCTAAGCCGGGGCCCTATCACCTCATAGGCCTAGCCACTTCCAAAGTTCCCTGCCAACTTCAACACACATACATCCATTTGGTGAATGCACACCCAGACGGTCGAGGGTGCAAACATGCAGGCGAGTCCAACCAGGCCCTGAGCTTCCAGAAGAGCGGTCTCTCCCAGGCAGCCAAGGCTCCGAGGGAGCGAGGAAGCCTCAGGCAGTGTGAAATATTATTCACGGCCCTGCCTCTGACAAGCCTTGGGAACCTATTTGGAGGTAGGGAGGATAAATGGCTTCTCAGAATAGCTCCCACCTCTGCATAAATGTGATTTCACAGCGCCCAAAGTGCCCCCAGGAACTTGAAGTGGGACGCAGGCGTTCAGAATGTCCCCTGGTGACTGGCTGCTTGGTATGGTTCCACTTTTTGACCTCAGGAGCTTAACTGTGTCAGATGTCTCCAGGAGGTCTGAACGGAGCTTGAGGGTCTGGCAAAGCGTCTCCTCATTGGCTACATCCTGTCCTTGAGGCTGCCTTGTGCTTACCTGTGTTACACTTCATTGTCTGTGTGATACTACGGTTTGTGTGTCCTTGCTGTCTTCTGTAGTCCTAGTGATGTTATCCCAGCCAAACATGGTGGCTAATGAATGCCTCTCTGAGGCTTTATGGAGGGGCCGTCTATCACCAGGTACCAGGCTCAGAGAGCAGAGGGAAAGTGAAGGGAGCCCCCTCCCCCACTGCCCTGTTCTCAAGTTCATCCCCACATCTCCTCATAACTCCATGGAGAACAGAGGTCCCACGGTGTTCAGGTGAGGGGAGCTCAGCCTGGCTACTGGCCAGCAGGCAGTGCCAAGCTCCTTCTAGATCATTCCTTAGCCCAGCAAAGCTCACACCATCTCTAGACCATGCAAGACAGCCTTGTGCCTGAGCACCCAGGGTGATTCGAACAAGGGGTGTCCCCGAGTGTGTGGCGGCTGTCATTTTAGAACTGCAGCTTCTGACAGACCAGGGTCAGCAAGATCACAGGGAGGAAAGAGGGCAGCGGGCAGTTCAGTCTGCAGGCTGCTGGGCAGCTTTGGGTGGTCTTCTCGAGCTCTCTGAGCTCCTCCCCCCACAGCTTGATTCTCCTGGGAACAGACGTTGAGAGGAGGAGTTGAGCTCGGAGAGCCGAGTGATGGGAACCAGGGTAGAGAGCAGTATTTCTTCTTGGAAGGGATGGAGCCAATACAGAGAGATATAGGCTAAGTTGTCAATTTTGATGCCCATGATCTTTCCGATTTAACACCCCGATCCCTTCAGATGCGGTGGGAAGTTAAAACAGAACACAGACACGACACGAGAGCCAGCTAAGTAGAGACAGTGCTGGTTGACTTCATCTCCATTTCTCTGCTTGAGGAGTCAAAAGGCTGAGTTTGGTCCTCACCTGTAAGGGGCGATCATAGGCACAGCTCAACCCCATCAAGGGCTAGTTTGGCTGCTGTAACAAGTGAGCCCTCACACCCAGAATCACAACTCCCAGAGCTAGTGACAGCTGGTGGCTCTAGAGGGATGTTATAGGACCAACTCCTCCTCCTGTGGAACAAAGATGTTCTCCGTATTCGAAGACTAGATCTGGATAGAGGAGTCAAAAACATTCATTGCTCATCACCTGGTCCTTGTGTCCCTGACTTCCTGTCTGTTCAGTGCTACGGGCAAGCACATCTGAACAACCCGGTCCTCTGTGGACAGAGGAGCTCCTGCCTGGACAGTGGTGTGCCAGCCACACCTGCAACATCGTCTTGTGTGGTGGACAGCAAGGTTCTCATTAGGACGACTGTAGTGGATAGTGGACGCGCTCACAGAACACGGCATCCCAGGAACAGGACAATCCGTTGAGCCTGGACTCAGGCAATGTCTGTTGAGTAAACCTGAAGGCACTGAGGACTGAGAAAAGCCATCAGGCCGACGACATCTGGGGAACAGAGCCAGCCTGCTCTAGCTTTTCGGAAATCACACCAGGTATCGTTCTCCCTGTGAAAGGAAAGATTTGGCTGGATGGATATGACATTTTTCTCTAAGATGGGGAAGGAAGCGTTCCGACTGCTATCCAGGATGTCCGGAGCCTGGCGGATGGATTCCTTCCCCGCTCACCGCCTCCCCCAGGCAGGGTGTTTACTTGGATGGGGTCTATTTCTGCTGGAGGGCAGGTGACCTGGGGCTGTAGAAGTCTACATTCTCCTGGCTGCCTCGAAATGGATGGGGTTTCTTGTTTATTTGGTGGGAATAGGAAATTTCCCACCAAGAATGAGCCAGTGCGGGGAGTGCGTGTTTCCTGGGAAGTCCTGGGTCCCCAACGTTAGTCACCTAAGATGAATGCTGTTTGAAATCTCAGTGTGAGACTTGAATACTTGAGCCTCAGAGGCAGAGCAGGGACACTGGGGAGGGAGAAGGCAGAGGACTTGAGGTGAGCATCTCTTTATGTCAGTGTTTTGTCCCTTGAGGCTGCACACTGCGTACATGTAGCCCAGGATGCGGCGTCCATTAGAAGGGTGGTTGAATTCCATCCCTGAGGACTGGAACTGAGGGCAGAGGCCATGCCAGGGCTTACAAGTGTCAGGCTCTCACTGAATGGCACTTCTTCTGTCCAGGCCTTGGGTTAGGCCGTGGAAGCAGGAGCTCACAAATTCAGATGAAGGGAGAACTGTGTGTCCAAGGGTGACAGAGCGCCTCCAACAGGAGAAGGTGTCCAGTGTCAGAACCAGTAAGAGCCCGGGCTCTGATTGGAGAGATCAGCGCTGCCCTCAGCAGGCCCTTCATCCTCCCCCGCCCCTCCCCGTATGGTCCTCTAACTCCTCTGTGCACTGGCGGTCTTGGGAGCCCCTGTGGCAGCTTCTAGGCCCTTTCTGCAGGCTGGGAAAAAGCAGTAGTTTTTGAGCTACCTTCTTTGTAGAAAAAAAAAAACAACTGTGGGAGGATCCAAGAGACTGTGGGAAGCCATGGAGGGCCTAGGGAGGTATTAGTGGGGATCCATTGGTGCTGGCTGGGACCCAGATGTGGGAGCATTGAGGACAACCTAGCAGTGTCCCGTTCCCACCTCCCATGTCCTCTGCCCACTGTGTGACCCTGATTAAAATAACCTGCAGAGTGAGAACACTGGGAAAAGTGGCCATGGGCAGCCTGTAAGGGATGGATGGTGTGGCCAGCTCCCAAATTACACTCACAAAATCCCACACTAGGGTTACCTGCCACAGTACACTGGCCCAGATACCAGCAACAGACAGATGCCCGGCACCTCAACAGCCCCAAGGAATGGTTCTGACTTTAGAGCTTCCCTTGCCTGAGCTGCTGGCTCTCCTTCCCTCTAGGTTTGAGGAAACTTCCGTTTCTACCTTGTTCTTCATTCCCGTCCTTTCCTCCATCTGACTGTCTTGCCAAGTGAGTCTTGAGAAACCAGGCAGTCTGCTTGTTTGAGTGCATTTCTTTACATTGTCTTCTCTCTCCCAACCTCTGTGCATGTACACACACATACACACACACCATACACACATACACACATAACATACACACACATAACACATACATGCATGCACATGTACACACAAATGCACAAAAACATATACACATATATACACACATGCATGAGCACAAAAATGTACACACAATACACACATACATGCATGCATGCGCATGCACACATAAATGCACACAAAACATACACACATGTGCACACACATGCACACACAAAATACACACATGTGCACACATACATGCATGCACATACATACACATGTGTACACATAAATGCACAAAAAACCATACACACATGTATGCACACACATGTGCACACAAATACACATGCACACACAGAAAACACAACACACACATACATGCACACTTCCACACATACATGAATGCAAACAAAACATACACACACATATATGCACACACATGTGCACACAAATGTACACAACATACACACACACACACAGACACACTTGTTTGAACTAAGCCTGTGAGTGACCAGGATCTTTTGGCCATAAGATCCAAAGTCCCTGCTCTGGCAGACCTCCACTCTATGCAGCCCTGGCTCCCCTCCTTTCTGCCTCCCAGATCTTCAACCTCTTCTTCCCTCCATCTGGACAGGGCTTATATTAGCCTCTAGAGCTGAGACACTGAAGTCCCTGACGTGGCCAAGGAGACAGGATGGCTGCTCGAGCCACCGGAGAAAGTGCTTTTGAAAGATTTGCCAGCTCAGGAGACTCACTACACCCAAGATGGGCTCTTGGTTTAGAATGGGCCTAGTGCTGTCCTCATGGGCCAAGGGGACTGCCAGGGTAGAGCAGGCTTCTGCTGTCAAGCTGTGCCAAGGCTTGGCTAAGCCCTGCACTGTATCCGTTCGTTGATGGTGAGATTGAAAATGGGCTGAAGAAGGAGAAAGAAGAAGGGAGGGAGGGAGGGAAGGAGAGAAAGAGGGAAGCTGGAGGAGAAGATGGAGGGTTTAGATCAGGATGATAGGAAAGCTAAGACAAAGGGTAAAAGGGGGGAACCGAGAAGGGGAGAGGAGACAGGTTGATAGAAGCAAGACCAAGTGGGCAGAGAAAGTGAGAGATGGAGAGGCAGAAGAGCCATGGAAAGAGGGATGTAGGAGAGAAGCGGGGAAGAGAGCAAGCAGAGACCGGGAGAGGGTGTGCAGAGGTGGATGCTGGCTCCAGCAGAGTCCTGTCCACAAAGAAGTTCCATCATCCTTGTGGAGAGCCTGCCCTCCAGCCTGGGGACAGAGGTCAAAGTCTAAAGCCCCAAGTCTGTGCTCTGGAGCTGCGGCCTCTGCATTCCTGTGGGGTGCACTCCCCCACCCGATAGGAGGACATGGTTAATGTTCTCAAGTCCAAGGCCCTCAGCCCTCAGTTTTAATTAGGCATGTCACTGAGAAGGGGTGAGGTTTCTCATTTTTGGCAGATCCAGCTGCCAGCCTTATCATGATCCCTAGCAGGACTCGATATAGTGAATGTTAGTGGAAGCAGATGAGGAGGAGACGTGTCAGAATCACCTACTCCTTCCCTACCATGCAGTCCCAGGTTTTGTAGGATTGACAAAGGCCTTCAGTCTATAAGGGGCTTGTATGGGGGATAGTTTTACATGGAACAAGTTGGTAAGTCTGCTTGACCTTAATTGGGGCAGGCACAGGAGATGGGGTCAAATTGTTAACCTAAAAAGGGGAATGGAAAGGCTCAGAAGCTGCGAAGACCACACAGGGAAGCGCCAGTGATGAAGTCAGGACTGCCATGGTGAACTTGGTCCAGTCAGGATCCACCCATTGATACACTGTCAATCATCCAGCCATCGCCTCTTGATTACCCAACAGCGGTCCATTGTTGTGGATAGCCTCAGCCTTGTATTTTGATCCTAGTTCCTAGTGGATAGCCCCAGCCTTGTATTTTGATCCTAGTTCCACCCTTCTGGGAGGGGCTGCAGAGGATGATTGAATCTGTACACAGGTGAAGTCTTGTAAACCTTCTGTCCAATTAAAACCTGTAAAATAAAGGCTAGAGCCAGAGATTGGGCAGTAGAAGGGGAGATGGAGAAAAAGGCTTAGGGGAGGAGAGAGTGAGAGGAATTCGATATAAAGGGAGGTAGAAGAAGAGAAGAAGTAGAAGCAGGAGGAAGCAGGCAGAAGGAAGTTGGAGATAGAAGGAAGCCAACGACAGAGGAGCCGGAGCTCGGAGGACAAGGACGTGGCCTGGGGATCTCATAGCCGGGGATTAGAGTAGTGTAGTGGTAAATCTGCCCAATCTAGACGTGCAATTTATATCATAATTATTGAATTGTGTCTTCCTTTACTGGTCTCATTTCGGGTAGGAGATCTTACAGCGACAAATTTGGCGCTTTAAACAACTTCTACAACAGTCCATCACTCATCCATCAGTATATTCAGCAAGACACTTTTTCATTCAGTGGTTTATCCATCCATCAACCATCATCCATCCATTCATTTATCCATCATCCATCCATCATCCATCTATCATCCATCATCATCATCCATCCATTCATATCCATCCATCATCCATCCATCCATTCATATCCATCCATCATCCATCCATCCATTCATATCCATCCATCATCCATCCATCCATTCATATCCATCCATCATCCATCCATCCATTCATCATTCATCCATCATCCATTCATCCATCCATCCATCCATCCATCCATCCATCCATCCATCCATCTATCCTTCCATTCATCAACCATCATCCATCCATCCATTCATCCATCAGCCATCCATCCATCCATCCATTCATCATCCATCCATCATCCATCCATTCATCCATCCATCCATCCATATCCATCCATTTATATCCATCCATCATCCATTATCAATCCATTCATACACACACACACACACACACACACACACACACAACACACACCTATCCCCGTAGTGTTGTACAATATTGAGGTTCTGTTAGAAAGAGAGTGTGCATCCGGTGTAGGTGTGTTAATACACAATGGGCACCAAAACCTGTCAGTAACTCTTAGGTTGCCATGGTCACCATGGTGTGTGAAGGCGGAGGAACATTGCTACTACCACATATGAGGACAGTGTTTTCTATCTGTGCTTCTAAACTCAAGCTAAACTGAGGAGCTGCCCAGCCCTGTCCTGGGTGTGAGGAAAAACTGGACACTGATTAGACCAGATTCTGCTCTTTGTAGAGTGTGAATTTATGGCTTCTTGTGGCTCAAGGTACTTTGTGAGACATGAATTATGTCCAGGGTGGGTTCCTGTATTGGCCAGACTCCCCTATTTACTGTGTGCACACCTTCATCTTGGGTCTTGAAGCTCTCTTCATTGAGGGTTGCATGTATTCCCTTATTCTGGGACTCTGGGACACGGACTTGAATTTGATTCAATGGGATGTGACAGTGAAGACATAAGCAAAATTTTGAAATGAGTTTGTGGTGGGTTTACCTTGTGACCCTGGTGCCATTGCCACAGGGTCATTCCCTGAGTAGTGATGACCCTGGAGTAGATCTAACTGGACCAGGGGAGCCACACTGGTGCTCACAGCCATACAACCTGAAGACATTTCAGTGGGCACATGTATACATATGGGGTGGTAAAGTTGTTGTTGGGTGTCTCTGTCAGTGACTCTGCATTGTATTCATTGAGATGGAGTCCCCTGATGAACCCAGAGCTCAATGAATCCTAGCCTAGCTAGCAGCTTGAAACCACGGATCCCCTGATTCTGGCTCCTAAGTCCTAGGTGGTCCCCATACTTGCTGGGTGAAAACTTACCCACCCAGTTGTTTTCACAGCCCTTGCTATTTGTTTTCTGTTCTCTCCATATTGTCTCCATTTTCTCCTCCTTTTCTTTCTTTTTTTAAAAGGATTTATTTATTTATTTTATGTATATGAGTACACTGTCATGTCTTCAGACACACCAGAAGAGGGCATCAGATCCCATTACAGATGGTTGTGAGCCACTATGTGGTTTCTGAGAATTGAACTCAGGACCTCTGGAAGAGCAGTCAGTGCTGTTAACTGCTGAGCTCCTTCTCCTCCTTTTCTGTCTCTCTTTTAATTAACCAAATATTATTTTAATGCTGTTTTGTTCTGTCTCCTTTTGTTGGCTCCTTAGCAATATCTTAGGTGCTACTTTCAGTTGTTCTTCAGAACATAGCATGAGACGCACACATTTGGTACACCTCAGGCTGCCTGCCTGTGGTACTATCTCACACAAGACACAGCCACAGTCTATTCCACTTTTCCTCTTTTGGTGTTTGGTCTTATTTTCAGGCACATAATAAATGTGTTTTTAACCTTCCTCCCCGGATGCATCTTTGCCATTTTTATCCTTTGAAGCAATTTAAGTAAGAGAGATGTCTTGTGTCCTTGCTGTCAGGATTTACCTTTTTATTTTGTCTGACAATCTCAGCCTTTTAATTTTTTTTGTGCTATTTACATTTAGTGTGATTTTGATATGATTATGTGTAAAACTATTGTCTTGCCATTGTTTGCTGTCCATCTCTATTTGGCCTCACAAGCTTCCTTCTGCTTTTTTTTTTTTTTTTAATTTTTCTGGTGATGAATACTTCCTGCTTTGGAGTGAGAAAATCCTTCACTTTGCCTTTGCTACTGATAGCTGTTGTCATAAGTGTAAGATTCCAGGTTGAAACTGGTTGGGTTTTGTTTGCTTGCTTGGTTGGTTTTTTTAACCTTTTCGGTTTCATGGTCTTCTGGTTTGCATTTTTTTCTGTAAGAAATTTGCTTCCTGCCATATTCACTGTGATGTTTCTTGCTTTCAAATTTTATTTTATTATTTTGAGATAGGGTCTCACTCTGTATGTAGCACAGCCCTGGCTTTGAACTCACAAGAATTCTGCCAAGTGCCAGGATCACAGGCAGGCACACCACACCTGGGGAATTTCCTCTTTCTTATTGGGGGAATTTTGATTGTTTAAATAGTTTGACCATCCTGTGCCCTGGTGTAGTTTCACTCATGTTTCTTGCGACACCGTTGGGCTACAGTTTTAATCAGAATTGGAAACATTTCAACAGTTATTTCTTCAAGTATTTCCCCCATTTCCTCCCTTCTCCTCCCCCTCCCTCCCCATTCCCTCCCCCTTCCTCCCCTTCCCCTCCCCTCCCTTCCCTCCATTTCCTCTTTCTATCCCCTTCCCTTCCCCTCCATTCTCATTCTCCTCCTCGCCCTTCCCTCCCCAGCCCATCCCCTCCCCGCCTCCGGGGCCTCTATCTACTGGAAATTGCTCCACTCACTGCCCAGCAATGGTCCCTCCTTGTTCCTTCAGGTTTTCTCTCTGTGCTTTGTTTTGGGTAACTCCCGTTGTTCCATCCTCAAGGCCCAAAGGCCCCTCTCCTTCAGTGTCTTAGGTTCCTCTTTCATGACCTTGATTAGGACGTTTTACAAAACACACCCCGCACCTCTGTTCATTCTCCCCACCTCCCTCTGACCCGTGAGCCCTGAAGCACTGATTGTTCTGTCTGCTGGGTTTGTCACTGGGTCCATTTCTGCCCATCCTTTTTGAGCTAGCTTCTTATTTTGCCATGTGACCCTTCTGCACATTGCTTCCTTGTGCCTTGTCATTTGGATGGATGTTGGAGTTGTGGTTTTGCTCTCTGGGTCCTGGGGGGGCTTTTTAATTTCTCAATCTTCTCAGAGTTTGCAAAGAGGCCAGTTAAACAGACCGGAAACTGCTTGACTTATTCATTCATTTCTGATCGTTGGATTCATTTGGATCACTGCCCTTCACTGCTGACTATCTCAACGCCTTTAAAATGATAGTTTAATGATTAAAATGTATGTTAGGGGGAGTTACTTGTCATTTATTTTGACCAGGAGCAGACATTTTAAAAATATATTAAAAAAAACTTTATCCTTTTAATATTCAATTTTTTTTATCATCAAAATGTGACTGGTTTCAATAATTATTTGAGCATCTAGTATGGGCTAGAGAGTTGGTTTCTATGAACAAAACTAGCAACTGGATCATACTCTAAGAGTCTATAGTGACCTAAGTTATTTTTGGGAAGTCAATCTATTATAGGCGTCTTTGGAGCACCTGTCTGCTCCCTTATTTGAGATAGATTCTCTATGGCCAATCAAGAGATCAAGCCTCAGTCAGCTGCCCACCCTCCACAGGCTTGACCACAAGCTTGATGCCTAGGTAACTCTCTGCTGGCCACAGCTAGCTCTGGGTATCTGCTGCTCACAGAGCATGAGCAGGAGAGCCTGCCTTTTCCCCTGAGATGCTGACAAGAAGGATCCTAAGGCGGAGGGTGACGACTTCTGACAGTCACTTCTGGACAGCTGTTTAGAGTCTAGAGAGTTCGTGTCTGCATTGAGCAAGGTGGCCGTCCGTCCTGGGTGGTCTCAGCAGGAGCGCATAAAAACAGGTCCTAATCGTGTTCCTTACCAGAGTCCCATATGGCCCTCACGGGGCCATTTCCTTAGTTTTAAGCTAGCAGTTTCCCTTCCCTGGAGTTCATTTTCAAAAATGTCCTGAGCCAGGTGACTACTTAGGGTGTTGGCTTTGCAAAGAGACAAGCTCAGTGCTGTGTGCACGGTTTGAGGTCAGAGGCCGCTGTTTCCCTAGCTGGCCTCTCTCTGCCTGCCATCCTCCTGTCTGCAGGTGATCACAGGGAGACAGAGACACAGAAAACTTGGCCCCAGCTTCATGCTGTGGAACTGTCACAAAGGCTTCTGTGGCAGAAGAGGAGCAACCAATTCAATTACCCCAATAGAGCACACAGTCTGCAATCAAAGACATTGTCTTGGAGAAGCTGAGCCTCCTTCTGGAAGCTGGGCTCAGTTAGGAGGCCACAAGGAGACTCCACTTCATGGAAACTAAACCCAAAGATGCAAGAAATCATCGTTGGGCTGTCTTCTGGGCCCCACCTGCTCTTCCTGCAGCCCTGCCAGAGGCCCCCCACCTTGGTTGAAAGAGGTCACCCAAGAGAAGGACTGTCTGTGTCACCCTCTCTCCACGGAGGCCCAGCTTCAATGACACTCGGGCCCCAAACCACAAGTTTATGAATCTCAGAAGTTTCGCTTGCTTGGGTCTGGCAGGGAGCTTGGCTGACATCATGGAGACATTTTCTCTGTCAGGCAACAGAACGAGGCACAAAGCAGCCAGCTGCGAGGCCTCAGAGCCCAAGTCTCTAATTAAAACAGTGGGAAATGAGATAACTTCTCGAATTCATCACTGCCGCCGGGGGCTGTCAGAGTGAAGCCTTAGAGGGTTACCCCCCACCTTTTGTTTATACATTAACAGGGTCCCTCAGCTGGCCTTTGTGAATGAGCATGCGTGTGTGTGTGTGTGTGTGTGTGTGTGTGTGGTGTGTGTATAGGGGGTGAGTTTTTGTTTGTGTGTGTATACAAGTGTATGCATGCATATGTGTGTGCATGGTGTGTGCATGCATGTGTGTATGTGTGTGGATGCATGTGCACATGTGTATGCATATGTGTACTGCATGTGTTCATGTGTGTGGCATGTGTGTATGTATGTATGTGTGTGCATGTATGTGTGCACATATGTGTGCATGTGTGTACATATGTGTATGTGCATGTGTCTATACCATACCCCTCCTGTTTACCCTTTGTTGCTTTCTTTCTTACTTCCTTCTTCATGACTGTCAATCGGATCCCACTGTCTCAGGGTAAAGCAAAGAGCGAAAATTAAATAAAGCCACCTTGTGATTGCCTCTGTTAAGAGAGAGAGAGATCACCTGTTCCAGGCAACTTTCCTTATGCGGTGTCGTCGGCTCTCCCTGTCCTCCTGCAACGTGGCTTTATCAATTTCATTTTGCAAGAGGAAGCTGAGGCTGAGAGAGACTGGCTAATGAGTTTTCCCAGTTGGGGATGAGCTGGGTTTGACCCTCCCAGCCAGATAGAGGCCCTCCCTTCATGTCTGTCATTTCTGACCTCTGCAGAGGCAGAGGGACCTCCAGGGCCCCAGTCCTGAGGTCACCAGCAATCCAGGGAGGGGCACCAAAAACACTGGGACTTCCAACTCTTCATCTACACTGCTAGTTTTCCTCCCCCAACAACATGAAGTAGACTCTGTAATTCTCCATTTTGTACATAAGGAAACTGAGGGTTGGCAATGGACAGGTGTGTATGTGTGTGTATGCATACATGCATGCATCATGTATGTATACAATATGTATCATGTATGTATGCACGCATGTATCATGTATGCATGTGTGTATCATGTATGTGTGTATCATATATGTATGCATGCATGCATGCATGTATGTATGTATGTATCCATTTGTGTGTATGGATGTGCACACATGCCACAATGCACTAGTGGAGATGAGGGTGTCATGTGGGACTCCACTCTCTCCTTCCACCATGTAAATTCCAGGGACGGAACTCAGGTGGTCAGGCTTGATGGCAAGCCCCTTTACCTGCTGGCCATCTTGCTCTGGCCCTCAACACTTCATCTTTAACTAAAAGAGAATGCATTTGGACTAGGAAAGCTACCAAGACAAAAACATCAAGCTGATAGCAAGAGCTGGCTTTGGCCACCCAGTCACTGGCCAGGTTTTAGTTTTTAAACACACTCTCTCATATGACCTTACAGTCTGCTCACAAACCCAAACTACAGCGGCCATCCCATTAGCACTGAAGGGCCTGGGTTCCTGAGTCTCAGAATTGTGCTGAATGACAGAGGTGGGACCACAGACTCACTTCATTTCCCTTGAGGAGTGCAGTGGATAATGAATTGTAGGGCTTCCAGAGACACAGCTTGTTCCTGAAAATACTGCTTTTATTCCGTGGCAGGAAATAAAGACACACACACACAGACACGAGGCCATGAGGGGTGGAAGAAGTTTCAAGAACGATATGACTGAGATGCCCTGGCTTTCCCATCTTCTAAGTCAGTGATCCTGGCTTTTCATGGACATCATGTCAGCATTAAGCATGTTTTATTTAGAGATGTTCACAGCTAAGGACCAGCTTTCAAAAGACAGATATGTGGTGGTGGGTGATGATGGTGGTGGTGGTGATGATGATGATGGGGATGATGATGATGATAGGGATGATGATGGGAATGGGATGGTTGTGATGATGATAATGGTGGTGATGATGGTAACCATGATGGGAAATACTTAATGATATGTCCTTTCCTTGTTCTCCTTCCACATTTCCCCCCATGTCTCTCCCGGCTCCTCTGGGTTTCTTGAAATCGTTCTACCTATGCCACCTCATTGCCAATGCCTGCCCTGATTACCCAGTGGGCATACTCTGTCCCTCAGCAGCCACAGTGCTGCGTGGGCAGTCCGTAGCTCCGGCAATGCCACACACTAACTTGTCTGTTTCCTGTCTCCCCAGTCTACGCTCAATAGAGTCGTATTTTTTTTCTTTTTTTTTTTTTTTTTTTGTAGAAGCCAACCTGCGTGGATCATGGACCACCTGCTCAATATCCCGGAGTATTAGCACTGAGTTTGTACTGCTGTGAACAGACACCATGACCAAGGCAACTCTAAAGGACAACATTTAATTGAGGCTGGCTTACAGGTTCAGAGGTTCAGTCCATTATCATCAAGGCGGGAGCATAGCAGCATCCAGGCAGGCATGGTGCAGGAGGAGCTGAGAGTTCTACATCTTCATCTGAAGGCTGCTAGTGGAAGACTGGCTTCCAGGCAACTAGGATGAGGTCTTAAGGCCACGCCCACAAAGCACCATCACCTACCTTCAACAGGGCACACCCACTCCATGAAGGCCACACCTACTCCAACAGGGTCACACCCACTCCATCAAGGCCACACCTACTCCAAAGCACTGCCACACCTATCTAATTAAGTACCACTCCCTGGGCTGAGGATCTACAAACCATCACACTGAGTGTGCTGCTTTAAATGAGAACAGCTCCTACAGGTGTCACTTGGCCACTGTGAGGTTTCAAAAGACACATTCCCAGTGTCTCTCTGCTTTGCGCTTGTGGATCAGATGCGAGCTCTCAGCTCCTCCGGGCCTGCCACTTGCCGTCATGCTCCCTGCTGTGATAGTCATGGACTTACCCTCTGAAAACTGTAAGCCCCAGTAAACTCTTGGACACGGTACCTCATCACAGTAGTGGAAAAGGTACCAAGATTCTGCAGGTTCTACAGAGGATGCGTGATGGGGTCCAGATGGGAGGGGCCTCATATCAAACTAGCTATAACATTTCTTTTAAAGATATATTTATTTATTTTAGGTATGTGAGTAAATGTTGCTTTCTTTAGACACACCAGAAGAGGGCACTGGATACCCATTACAGATGGTTGTGAGCCACCATGTGGTTGCTGGAATTGAACTCAGGACCTCTGGAAGAGCAAGCCAATGCTCTTAACCACTGAGCCCTCTGTCCATCCAGCTATAAGATTTCGTAATGAGAAATAACAAAATGAGAGCTATGGTATTTAAATCAACTCCTTCCAGTGCCCATAACTAAGAGCTATGATATCTGCACAAATTAAATTCACTACACATTTTTAAAATTTTTTCATTTTGTGTATGTCTGTGAGAGGACGTCAGATCCTCTGGAACTGTAGTTACGACAGGTGTGAGCTGCCATGTGGGTGCTAGGAATCGAACCTGGGTCCTCTGGAAGAGCAGCTGGTTATCTTAACCACTGAGCCATCTCCCCAGCCTCTGCACTACACATTTTATAGGTATAAGAGATTCACACTTTATCTCTGAGTATTTTCACATCTTAAGGTGAATATTTTTATTAATTGAGAACTTTAAACATTGTATCTGATATTCCCCATCCCTGACTCCTCTTCTTAACTCCTCCCAGATCTCCACCCCTCCCCCCACACCTCCTGTCTTTTTTTTTTAATTTAGCAATCCTTTGACTCCAGTTTGTGTTCCTGGGTATGTGGCTATCCACAGGAGCAGGACCAACCTGCCAGGCGCTACATAGTTACAGAAAATCGGCTCTTCCTTTCCTAGAAGCTGACTGCTCCTCTGTCAGGGGTGGGGCCTTGAGCCCCTCCCACTCTACACTAGTATATGGACGCTTGGCTTGAGCTTCTAGTCTTTTAAAACCATAGTCACCATAAAGGAAATCCTAGCTGATTTTCCTAGTCTAATAATAATGATTTTCCTAGTCTTGGCTTTTATAGGTTAGCACATTTAATAATAGGATATTACTAAAGGCTGAGGAGAGGGGCAGGGAATGGAGATGCAGCAGACACAGGGGCTCTGAAATGGGGAATTCAGCTCATCTCCTGACTCTCTTCCTATAAAACTCCTATTCATCCGTCAAAACCCAGCTTAACTACTCTCCCCAGCTCTGAGTTCTCCCTGCTCCCTGCTAGACCTCAGGTGAGCGTCTTCCTTTCTCTGTGCCTCAGTTGTGCTGGTTTCCAAAAATAGAAGCGGGGAAGTGAAGAGAAGCCGGGAGGACAGAGATGGTCCTTGTGTACAGAAGTATCTCAGAGAACACCAGACATCTTCACTCAGCATCTCCTCAGCTGCCTCCCAGCATGCATTGCAAACCAGCCACAGCCACCCTACAGGCTCCAGGTCACCATCAGGAAGAGCACGTGCAACCTGTGATTGTCTCCAATGCCCTCGAGGAGCAGCTCTCACAGGGGAGATCTGTGCGGGACCCTCCGCGTCTTAGCCCCCTTTGAACTCTGACAGCAATCCCACACATCCACGCCTCTGCCAAGTCGGTACATTTGATGTCCTTTCCGGCTTTTGTACTCTGCTTCCTGTCGGAGTTGGGACACTGTGGGATTGATGTGGGGGTGTCACCCTCATCAGGACACTCTCCCCACACGCAGTCAGCCAGCGTGGACGCACCTTCCAGCCACGTGTGGCGATAGCCTGAGCTACTGGGTCTGACACCCTTGTTTCTGTTACCCTTGGGATCAACCACTTGGAAAATGTCCCCCAAGGGATCAGTCTTACGTTAACAGGGTTAATCGTGGTGGGATCATAAGAACAGGGATGAGGCCGGGCAGTGGTGGCCCACGCCTTTAATCCTAGCACTTGGGAGGCAGAGGGAGGCAGATTTCTAAGTTCAAGGCCAGCCTGGTCTACAGAGTGAGTCCAGGACAGCCAGGGCTACACAGAGAAAACCCTGTCTCGAAAAAAACAACAACAACAAGAACAGGGATGAGATTAAACAGAATTGTAGCTAGGAGACCCCTGGATATTTGGTGGGAGTCGGTGTCTGTGGAGACAGTAACACAGTTGATGTCACACATCAGCACTGAAGTACAGGGCCCAGCAAACAGTTCTGTCATAGACTGGATGATGAATGTCACGGTGTTTGCTACACTGCCTCTGCCTCAGTTTCCCAGTCTTGCCATGCACAGTGCAGTCATGGTTGGTGTGGTGGTGTAGGGACTTGGGCACAGCTACTCAGAGGCCAAGTCGGAGAGCCAGAGATTCAAAGGCAGCCTGGAAACTTAGTGAGAACATCTCCAAATAAAAACAGTAAAACGGCCTGGGTGTCGCTCAGTATGAGGGCCCAGCTTCAGCCATTTTGGCTCAAAGCTTTGCTGATTTCTTGTCTCTGGGGCTCGAACCTAGAGCTTGACACTTGCTAGGCTAAGCTAGACCCTCTGCTGAGGTCTAGCCCTAGGTCTCTTTTACTTTTTGTTTTGTTTTGAATTTACAACAGAGTCTTACTAAGTCACCCAGTCTACCTTTGAACTTGTAGTCCTCCTGTCTCAGCTTCCTGATTGTGTGCTACGGTGCCTGGGTTTCTAAACTCTCCTCAAGCAGTTCTGGAGGCTTAAGAAATTGCCAGCTGGTGACTCCAGCCTGGAGAAGTAGCTTAGTGTTTAATGTCTCAGGTTACCCATGTGTAGACTGGAGCTAGACTGAGGGACTCATGACTGGTGGGCACTGACTTAGGATTGCCTTACTTCCTGTCCTCTTTCTCCACCAGCATGAGTAACAGAGCACAGAGGTAAGGTCAAAGGTGAAAACGAAAGGACCTGGCTCCACCCAGCTCCCAAGGTATTTAACAATACACCGAGGAAGCCACTTGGCAGACTTAAAGATTCACTGATCTAAACTGGGTTTGTATCCGCCTACAGGCTTTTTCTTAGCAAGACCCCTTCGCTCTTTCTAGAACTTTCTGTCCCTTCTTGGCAGTGGGACACTGTGTACATCTTTTTAAAAAATGGTGCAGGCCCTGTCCCTGTCCGGGCTTCTTAAACTCACAGATGAGGGCCTTCAATTTCCCTGGAGGCAGGCATTCCGCATCACCACAGTGATGTCTCCTCAGACACACTCTGCCCTTGGGTGCGACACGTGAGGACCGTCCCTGGCCAGGGATGGTACATCGCATAGGTGATCCAGCACTCACAGGTGAGGTTAGGGTTAGGCAGTCCATGGGCTCAGGTGCAAGTGGAAACTGGCTATTTGCATCTCTGGTGCAAAGAAAGACTTCCTCCTGGCTGGCTGGGGTCAGGGTCGGGGGCCATCACAGACTTAAGGTGCATCATTCAGGCTTTGCCTCTCAGGGCTTGCAAAGAAGGAAGACAAACCTGACTCTCTCTCAACTCTGGCAGGTGGATGGAAGGATGCACCTGGAGGCGCAGATCGTAAGTCAACAGGGCAGACTGGGGAGGGATGAGGCAGGGCAGGGAGCAAAGCCAGGCAGGGTGGAAGGGAGGGATGTATGCTTCCCTGTACCGGGGACAAAGGGTGACCATCTGCAGAGGTCTGGTTAGCTCAGCCAAGAGCAGACTTGTAAAGCCAGAAATCAAAGGGACAGAACCCAGGCCTCAGGCTCTGCGGTTCTTTTTTGGCGTGGTGGGAACTTGGCAGAACACCGGAGACTCAGGAAAGATGGGGAGCAGAACACAGCAGGTTGGGGGGGGGGCAAGCAAAAGCTCCGAAGCTCTAAATCCAGCTGGAACAGCGTTGCTGGGTTTCTGACTCTTCACCTGGAAAGCAACTGAGCTGTAAAGCAACCTCACAGGGTTTCAGAGCCCAGCAGCCTCTGGGGCACAGCATCCTTGGTCTCTTCTGCATCTCAGGGCAGTCCCTCTGCCCCGTGGAGTCCTCCTTTGCACCTTCCTGCTTTTCTTCTAGAAGCTGGGGCAGGCAGCACTGGACAAGATGGAACTGTATCCCTGGCTCTGGAGAACTCCTCAGGATGTGCTGGACCAGGAAGGGCCCTTTAGGTCTATCTTCCTGTGGGGTGGGTAGTTAGTCCCTGAGGGTCATTGTGTCCTGTCCCTCCTACCCCACTGTATGCCTGGCTCTCCTGGCTGAGGGTGCACCCACAGCCTCTGCCCTGAAGGTGTCTTAGGGCTGCTATACACCACCACCCAGGCTGCCAAGGCTCTGAGCTCTAAACTGGGATAGGACATAGGTGGGGCTGTAGATTCTCTTTTAGAGAAGGGTCTGACATGCTGAATGGCTTCAGAGATATTTAGTGACCAGAGGGCAGACTGGCAGGCATCTACCTCTAACTGTCGTATAGCTCTGTTGCCTGGACTCCATGTTTGGGGTCCTCGTCTTCATGCTGTGCCCCTTTTGTATGCCAAGAGTTCAGCTAAGACATAGCCAAGTTGACTGATCTCTGTCTGGGGCTCACATGGAAAGGCCTAGCTGAGGAATGGAAACAGCTCCTGGCTCAAGGGGTCCTTGTGGAGATCAAGCCAAAGGGTCCAGAGTGTCTGCCGAGCAGTGTGGGCTTCTGTTTCTTCATGTAAAGATCCTATGGGTCCACAGGTCACTGGTCCGGTCGTTGGAATACTTCCAGTCCAGAGGGAAGGTGGATTTTCTTGGGAGCTCAAGGCCTACCCTTTGCCAGTACTTTCTAAACCCCAATGGTCACATCGTGGGCAGGTTGGGCCTGCTGCACTAGCCGCAGGTCCAAATCAGAAGAGCCTGCAGTGTCTCTGCTGTGCAAACGCCAGTTCATCTGAAGGCCTTTTAGCTGTGGTCTGGAGACACAATAGACTGGTTGCTTAATCTGAAAACAACAGGCAAGAACAGGCAGCTGGTGACGCTGGGGAACCAGCTACAGAAATCCCGGCTGCTTTCTGGGGCATCGTGGAAAGGACAGCTTTCCTTTGCGCTGCGCTGGCTTTGCTCTGAGAACACAGTGCCACTCTGGGTGCTGGCTCAGTTCACCCTGGTGGCTCTTGATGACAACCTGGAGCCCCTGTTCCTTAGGGCTGAACCTTCTGGGGATTATGTTTGCCTAAGGCTGATTCCCACCCTTCTGACTTCGGTAGGACACAGTGGGCCAAAAAGGAAGATGTAGAAACCACCCCAGCCATCAACCCAAGAGTGCACTGCTGCACAGTGTAAATATTACAGACAACCAGACTTCCATCTCCAGAGCTCATGTAAGGTGGAATGAGAGAGTAGACTATGCAGGGTTGTCCCCCGACTCTACCACACTCCCTATATGTACACTGTGGCATGAGCTGTCTGTCTCCAACCATGATATCCTATACTACAATCATCATCCTCATCATCGTCATCACCGTCATCACCATCATCACCATAATCGTCGTCGTCATCATCATCATCATCCGTTCTTAAAATCTAAAATGTCTTTAAGCTGGAGATGTAATTCGGTTTGTGGCGAGCGTGCCAAGCATGTACAAGGCCCTGGGTTCATCTCCAGCACCACAGACACTGAGGACAGTAATACATGACTAATACTCCAGAACTCTGGGGGTGAAGGTAGGGGCATCAGGAATCCAAGGCCATCCTTGGCTATATAGTATTTCAAAGGCAGCCTGGACAACGGGAGACCCTCACATAGGTCTCAAAAATTCAAATAAATAGGAAGACAGAAGACAGACAGACAGACATGTCTTTACTCTGTCACAGTGGTTCACATCTCCCAAAACAGTTTTTGCAGATATGACTAAAATCAAGACCTTGGATGAGGTGATCCTGGGACTGGGTGGGCCCTAAACCCAACAAGCAGTGCCCTTAGCAGAAGAGGGATTTGACCAGCAATGGAGACAGGCTCTGTGCGGTGGAGGAGGAGACAGTAGAGGGACAGCTACAGGCCGCGGGGTGGCATCAGCCACCCGAGTCTTCAAGGGTGGAAGGACACTCCTTAGAGCGTCATTGTCAGGGGGTGAGGAACCCTTGGCCTTGGTCTTCTCTCCCCCAGAGCTGTGAGATGCCTTGGCGAGACATCGTTTGTCAGTGCAGTCCTGGGAGACTCACCCAACGGTCTAGAGAAGGAATGGGCCTCACAGGTAGCTGCCTCCCCTCCACGGAGGGAGGACCTGCAGATATGACTGTCAGAAGGCACCCACGGCCTCAGAGGACCCACTCAACTGTCCCTTGCCTCCCTGGTGCCTCCCGTGTGAGCACTGCCATCCCCACAATCTGTTGCCACACATTCTGAGACTGACTGTAGACTTGTGATTGGAAGGACTTGACCAGAATGTTCGACCCTCTCAGTTTCAGACAGAGGCTCAGAGAGGTTAAGGACCGTGTCTAGAGACACCCAGTTAGAGAGGCAAAGCCTGAAATTTGCCTCTGTGGTGTCTGGGGCTGTGATTTCCAAAGCTGTGTCCCGTTTGTCCCCTTACATGTATGTATGTCTTCATAGTGGACCTGGAGCCTGGCTTTACCCCTGTTGAGTCAACATGGAAGGCCTAGGATAGACCAGTTGACAGCTCTTTCAGGGGGGCCGCCTGGCCGGGTGGCCGATGGATCTGCACAGAGAGAGCTCGGTGCCAGTGACAAGCAGAGAGCTTGTGCTGACTGACTAAGGAGCTGGCACCTGAGGTGTTCAAGCGGGGCCCTGACACCGTGTCAGCCGAGGCCGAGGGGCGGCCAGATGAAAGCCAAATAGGGATGGCTGGGATGTGGACATGGATCAGTCACCGAGAGGGCGGCCTGCGGCAAGCTGGGTGGTCCCGGCTAGTGCTTGTCAGCTCCCGTGTCTCTGACACCTCAGCCCCTTCTCTGGTCTCACAGATGTCAAGTTCCCCTCCCGTCAATCAGTCAGCAACTCAAGGGTCTGTTAAGCTGGATGTTGACCGAGACTGGTCTAGAACGGTGGCTCTGGGAAGACAAGTGCACAATGGTCAGAGCTCGGTGGCTCCCTATGTCTGAGCTGTCCCGGAACTCCAAGTATGGTTACCGCTCACCCTCATCTCTGAAGAGGGCACCAGTGTCTCAGCATTTACAGCTGGACATCCAAAGACACGTGGATGGAAGGCTCTCTGTCACTGTCATAGAGGTCATCTCTAGGTGTGTTGACCCTTGAGCCTGTCCACCTGGATTATTCTGGCTCTGTGAGGGACACAGTCTCCACTCTCTAAGTTGTTTCGTTATCAAAAAAGAGATATAAAGAAGAAAGCATTTATCTTCTCTCCATCTTCATTGTGATTTCTGCAAATGGTAGCTGGAGTCTTAGGGACTATTTTTTTGTGGTATGGAAGAGGAGGTGACAGAAATGATAGTCTGGAAAGAAATAAGCCAAACTGTTAGTACACAGAAGGTGGAAACCAACGAGGCATTTTGGTGGGAGCAATTAAAAATACAAATATAGAGACTAGAGCTGGGCGCGGTAGAGCACACACCTTTAATCCCAGCACTTGGGAGGCAGAGGCAGGTGGGTCTCTGTAAGTGAGGGGTGCAATGTAGGGTGTGCGGTGACTGTGGCACTGTTATGAATCTGTGCTCACCAGGGACAACAGCAGTTAGTGTTGGAGGTGATGGAGAGGGGACTTGGTATCCCACTGAGGTGGAAAGGCCACGTGTCTCCAAAAGAACAATGTTACTCAGTGATGGAGAAGGATACAAAGTTGCAGGATTAGAACCACCCGGCCAGGTTGTGTTGGGAAGAGACCCCGGTCACTAGTTCCACAAAGGAGAAGTCACGCTGCCCATGGTCAGGGGCACAGAAAGAACCACGTGTGTCTAGGTGCGGCCTCTGACTTCCCAGTCCCCCAGTGGTGTCTGAAGCCCATAGTGGGGAGGGCTTGCCACCACAGCTGATCACGCATGCCACAAATTTACCGTGTGTCTCTGCTTCTGCCTCCCCTTCTCCTCCCCCATCCCTCTTGAGACCAGATCCTGAGCTGGCCTCAGGCTTATTATGTGACTGAAGGCAGTCTTGGATTTCTTTTTTTTTTTTTTTTTTTTTGGTTTTTCGAGAAGGGTTTCTCTGTGTAGCTTGGGCTGTCCTGGAACTCACTCTGTAGACCAGGCTGGCCTCGAACTCAGAAATCCGCCTGCCTCTGCCTCCCAAGTGCTGGGATTAAAGGCGTGCGCCACCACCGCCCGGCCAGTCTTGGGATTTCTGATCCTCCTGCCTTTACCTCCCAAGTGCTCCCAAGCAAGAGTCACCACACCTCCTTTTATTTGCTGGGGGGAGGGAGTGGGTCAAACCCAGGACTTTATGCATGTCAGTCAACTGGGAAGTCAGAGGCCGCACCTAGACACACATGGTTCTTTCTATGTCCCTGATGCTACCTAGCCTCGGCCAGTGTGATTTCTCCTTTGGGTACTGACTGGGGTCTCTTCCCAGGACAGCCTGACAACAGGGTGGTTCCCTTTAAATCCTGTAACTTTGTGTCCTTCTCAGGACTTTGTGCATGGTGCCAACACAGCTTCATCCCCTATATCCTGTAGCTATGTGTGTATGCCTTGTGTGTGTGTGTGTGTGTGTGTGTGTGTGTGTGTGTGTGTGTGTGTTGTGTAAACCAGAGAGTAGTATCTGGTGTCTTCCTCTATGTTTTTGAGAGACGAGGCCTCTCCCAGAGTCCCAGAGCTCACTGATTGCCTAGACTGGCCAGCAAGCTCTGGCATCTTTCTGTCTCTGCAATCCCGATGTTTAGGGCCACAGGCACCGCCATACCACGCTGGGCTTTCTTGGTGCTGGGGATCTGAGCTCCAGGTCCTCATACTTGAACGGCAAGTGCTTTCCTGACTGAGCCTCCTCAGCCCCCACATTCTTTTTTTTTTCTGTCAGCTCCCTTGAGCCTCCTGAGTTCTTTCTTTGAGGAAAATATTTCCAATCAGATCTCCTCCTCCTCGGGGAAGCCTCTCTCTGGAGAAACAGCGCAGAGAGGAAGCAGCCTTTCCCCATCCCAGTCTGTGATAGGTGGGACCACAGATAACGCTGACTTTTTGATCTCTCAAAATGATGAGGTCAGCTAATGGATGCTTAGAGCCCGTAAAACCGCTCCTCGGCTGTCAAATTGGTTCCAGAGATGGCAGGGGAGAACAGCAGGAGGGCTGAGAGTCCTGAGGCCACTGCAGCCAAGGGCATGGGCAATGCTGTACAATCCGTTAACATGGCCTGAGGTCAGGAGAGGCTGTGTAGATTCAGGGTCAGAGTGAGGGGCTGCGGTTCAGGACGCCTTTGCTGGAGGTGGTGAAAGAGTGAGGGTAACCCATGCCCCATCCCCCACCCGGAGGAGCTGGAGTCATGGGATCTGTTGACCACTTTGGTGGGCCTGGGGGTGGGGTGGAGATAAGAGACTGGTTTTGGGACCCCACGTCTTTTCCTGTCAGCTCCTGACTTCCCTTCCCTACAGGACCTTCCACCAGCCTTTTAGAGTGACCCTTGCCTCATGGACACTCCTTTAGGGCCAAAACTATAAATCTTGGTGGTGGGAGCGTTGTGGGGATAGAGCACTCTACCGCCCATTAGTGTGCCTGGAATTGCATATGGTCTGTGCGTGCATGGCAAAGCCCGATGTCTTCTGGTAACAAGTTTCTTCCAGGGGTTTTTTCTTTGCCAGTTTTGCCTTGTGTGTGTCTCTGGAGGTATGGCACCGAGTGACAGAAGCCCTTTCTGTGCCTGTCACTCGGTGCTCCTGCAATGACCCCTACCCCAGGACCCCAAGCACTCTTTTGGAGCCACCCTGTCACCCCATTAGGGCACAGAGGGTGCCACACTGCGAGTGTTTTCCTAGGAACCAAGACCCAAACCCCACATTATCAGCCCATCTTACTGTTGGCGTGGGGAGAAAAGCCAGCCACTGCCAAGGGAAACAGGTCTGTTGTCCAGCCAGCCCCTGGAGGACAGAGCCTTCGAGATAGAGTGTTGATTTCAAGTCAGGAAATTCGGCACAGAAATGCCAGCACTCAGCGAATGTTTTAAGTAACTTTACATGTCAACTCAAAACACAACAAGAGCCAGAAAAACAGCAACCACAAGATCCCAGTTGACCCCGCAGTTGACTCCATAGAGTGAGGAGAGGGAGGAAGCAGCATGGGAGAATCCTAGAAAATTCCACAGGCTGCCCAGGGCTCCCTCCCCTCTGGTCCAGGGGCTTCTGCTTTTTGTTCCCAGTAGAGGTGTAGGGCTGGCATCTGTCAGCCCAGCTACTCAGGAGGCTGAGGCAGGAGGATCATGGGTAGCTTGGGCTACACAGTGAGTTCAAGGCTAAGGCTGGGCAGTTTCACAAGACCCTGTCTCAAGATACAAAGTTAAAAGAAGCTGTAACGCAGAGGCGGCACTCACGCCTGTTGTGTGGGGTCCTGGGTTCAATCCCCAGCACCGCATCAAGGCTAGGTAGAAAATGTTCTACATTGTATGTGTAGTGTGTGTGTGTGTGTGTCGGTGTGTGTGTGTGTGTATGTGTGTGTATGTATGTGTGTATGAGTGTATGCATATGTATGTTGTATGTGTGCATATGTGTCTGTATGTGTTTGGTGTGTGTGTGTGTGGTGTGGTATATGTGTGTGTGTGTGTATGTGTGTGCTGTGTGTGTATGTGTGTTGTTGTGTGTTGTGTGTGTATTATGTATGTGTGTATGGGTGTGTGTTATGTATGTGTGTGTGTGGGTGTGTATGTTTGTTGTGTATGTGTTGGGTGTGTGTATATATGTATGTATGGGTGTGTGCTCATGTATGTGTGTGTGTGGTGTGTGTATGTGTGTGTATATGTGTGTATGGGTGTGTGAGTGTACACATGTATACATGTGTATATGTATGGATATCTCTGTGTGTGTATATGTATGTGTATTATGTGTGGTGTGTGTATGTGTGTGTATGTGTGTTCACACGCACTTACATGCTCCACCTGTGCACACATGGTGGAGACCAGAGGTTGATAAGGGGTATTTTCCTCATCTCTCTACTTCATTTTTTAAGATTTGGCCTCTTAGCGAGACCAACTGCCCTGTGGGCCCTAGGGACCCTGCTGCCTCAGTGTAAGCGAAGTCTGAGGTTGAAGACACACGATGCCACTCCCAGTGTTTTCCATGGATACTAGGGATCAAACTGGGGTCCTCACGCTTGAGTGGCAGGCACTTTAACTGCTTAGCCACTTCATTCCCTTTTTAAAATTCAGCTTAGCCGTTCATCTATGCAACATCCTCCCTGGCAAAGCAGTCCAGCTTACACTGGTGACTTGCTCTCTAGTCCACTCTGAACTATGGAAGGCCACCCATTAGTGCTGATTCCTCCAGGACAGGAGCCCCATGTTCCTGGAGTATTTCTTGTGGCTGGCTGGCACACTGCAGGGTCTGTGGCATGAGGCAGATCTCCATGGGCTTCTGTTATTGAGGGTCTTGGACTCTCGGCCACGACTGTGTTCTGGCATTAACATCACACCACGGTGTGTGTAGAGACCCAGATGAGCTCTCCAAATCCTGAGACACGAACACCATGAGAACACTCCGGGCAGCTTCGTTCTGAATTTGGAGTGGGTGGGGTGTGGACAGGATTTGATACATTCCTCTGAGTGACCTGGCAGACTTAGAAATGCCTAGGAACCATCAGCAGGCCCTGCTTTTCATGTCCAGGAGTGGATCCTGATCCTGATTGGCAGAACGTGATTTTGAGTTCTCCTCAGTTGAGGATAGGCACATCAGTCGTGTGTGTAAACTCAAGGTCATCTGAAGGTGATAGGAAGAGGACCTGGAGGGACACAGATCAGTTACGAGAGTCATTTCAGATCTGTGACTCTTAAACGGGAGTCAGGACAATTGCTTGGGTTTGAAAATTGGGTCCTTACTGCTTGACTGACATTTGTACATAAATAATAATAGACAGTGGTGGCTGATGGGTGATTGATAGATGATTAATAGATAGATAATAGATCATATAGTGGTTTGAATAGGTATGATCCCATAGAGTCATGTGTTTGAAGGTTTGGTCCATGGGAAGAGGCACTATTAAGAGGTGTGGCCTTGTTGGAGTGGGTGTGGCCTTGTTGGAGTGGGTGTGGCCTTGTTGGAGTGGGTGTGGCTTTGTTGGAGTGGGTGTGGCCTTGTTGGATGAAGTGTGTCACTATGGAGGCAGGCTTTGAGGTTTTTTATGCACAAGCTCTGCCCAGTGTGGAACACAGTCTCCTTCTGGCTGCCTGTGGATCAAGATGTAGAACTCTCAGCTCCTCCAGCACCATGCGTGCCTGGATGCTGCCATGTTCCCACCTTGATGATAACGGACTGAACTTCTGAACCTGTAAGCGAGACCCAGTGAAAATGTCCATTATAAGAGTTGCCTTGGTCATGGTGTCTGTTCACAGCAATGAAACCCTTACTAAGACAGAGAGTATAGATAGATGATTGATGATTGCTAGGTATTTATAGATGACGACTATACATGGTGATAATGACAGGTTGCTGTTTGTGAGAACCATGTAGACAGACTCTGGGTGCACTGAAAATTTAAAAGTCCTAACAAGAACTTGGTAGGGGAGTGGCCAGGTCATGAAGAGATGCTCTGTGTTCCTTGTGTCCCAAGTCACTCTTTGAGTGAAGAGCAAAGGTGTTTGCAAGCTCCAGTCATAGGCCACCTGGGGACAGGACAGGGCATGTATTAAACATCGTTTTGTTTATTATTTTTAGAAACCAATCCACTCAGCATAAACTCAAGCGTTTTCAACCACTACCTTTAGCATCTTTGGGAGCTGTAGTCACCTGATATGAGGAGAGCTGACAACAGTTGCGTGTGGTTTGCACAGAGGCCAGCTGCTGTGTCACCCATGCCAAGTCCATGTATGTGTGTATATAACTATATGTATTTAAATCCTTGTGTGCATTTAAGGTTCAAGTCTTCCATCTTGTCTCCTGGCCTGCTGTTCTGGCTAGTTTTATGTCAACTTGATACAAGCTACAGTTATCTAAAGGAGGGAACCTCAGCTGAGAAAATACTTCCATAAGATTCAGCTATAGGGCATTCTCTTAGTGACTGATGGGGGAGAGCCCAGCCTGTTGGGGTTGGGGCCATCCTTGGACTGGTGGTCCTGGGTTCTATAAGAAAGCAGGCTGAGCAAGCCAGTAAGAAGCATCCCTCCATGTTCTCTGCATCAGCTCCTGCCTCCAGGTTCCTGTCCTTTGGAGTTTCTGTCTTGACTTCTTCAAAGATGGATCGCAATTTGGACATGTAAGCCAAATACCCTTCCTTCTCTGTCTTAGTCAGGGTTTGTATTCCTGCACAAAACATCACGACCAAGAAGCAAGTTGGGGATAAAAGGGTTTATTCAGCTTACACTTCCACATTGCTGTTCATCACCAAAGGAAGTCAGATCAGTAACTCACACAGGACAGGAACCTGGAGGCAGGAGCTGATGCAGAGGCCATGGAGGGATGTTACTTACTGGCTTGCTTCCCCTGGCTTGCTCAGCTTGCTTTCTTATAGAACCCAGGACTACCAGCCCAGGGATGGCACCACCCACCATGGGCCCTCCCACTGTTGATCACTAATTGAGAAAATGCCTTACAGCTGGATCTCATGGAGGCATTTTCTCAAAGGAGGCTCCTTTCTCTGTGATAACTCCAGCTTGTGTCAAGTTGACACATGAAACCAGCCCGTACGTTCTCCAACTTGACTTGCTGTTTTGTTACAGCCATAGAAACCCTTAACAAGGACAAAAGTTGGTACCAGGATAGCGGGGTATTGTGGCATGCTTTGGGGTGGATTGTGGAAGGACTTTGGAACGTTGGGCTGGAAGAGCCATTGAGTGTTGGGAGCTCAGTTCTGCAGGAGCTTGGGAGATAAGAATGTTGAGAACAATGCAGACGATGAGGGCCTGGCTTGTGAAGTTGTGCAAGGAAGCAAAGCCTCTACAGGGCCATCTGTGTGAAGAATCTGTGGTTCCAGTCCGCTGGGACTGAAGAGTCAGCTGTGATTAGGAAACGTGCATTCACTGGGGTGAAATCTTCTGGCGAGTGTTTTCCTCAGGGCCAGCACACAGGAGATGTGGTCCAGAGGCAGCCAACGGTGTACCTCGTGCTGGCAACAGAACTTGGTAGTGTGAAAAATCCTTCAGGGAGTGCTGGTTTTGAAGGTATGAAGGGGTCATGGAGAGCAGCTGACGCTTGGCACTGCGTAGCTGGGCTGGAGTCCCCGAAGAGAGCCCAGGAGAGGCTACTGGTGAAGGTGTAGCCCAGTTGAAATTTAATTTTAACTTGATTGTGACTGTGCCTGGGTTCTTCCCTCTTGAAGTAAGAATGTATTTAATTGTTATTAAGGTTTTGTTTTGTTTTAAACAGGAGCCCACAGTTGAGAGACTTTAGATTTTGCAAAGACTTTGGACTTTAAAAGAGACTGGCTGTTTTAAAGAGACTGAATTTTTAACCTTCACTAGGATACCTGGAGTGTTCATGGAAAGGACATTAAAACTTCACAGGCTCATAACCCCACCTACTCTGGTCTCTTAGGTAGGAAGATCATGAGTTCAAGGCCAGTCATGGAAACCTAAAGTAAGGAGGGGGCTGGAGATGTGGCCTAGCCTGTGTGGGATGCTGGGTTCAGTCCCCCATCACCATGGAAGCCGGGAGAGAGAAAGAAGAGGAAGATGGAGGGAAGGAAGGGGGAGAGGAGAAAGGAGCCAGTGCTCTTGGCTTCAGGGACAGCTCAGCTCCTTCAGGGCCTGTGAGTGAGCCTCTTAGCACAGCAGCTCTTGGGAGGATCCTGGCAGGTTCTGGCTCTTCCTCACTGCACACTCCCCTGGCAGCACCAGCAGCCAACATTCCTCTATCTGCTGGACACACTGGGATTTCTGTGATATGTATGCTTTGAGGCCTGTATGGATTTAAGTAGCCTGAGTCGGGCTTTGGGAGATGAACCACCTTTGACTCTCAGGATGAGGGCCAGCTTTGTGATGAACTGGATGTGGAGGGGTAGAGAGTCTAGGTCCTAATATCAAGACCCTGAAGGGGGCGAGTCCAAGGTCCTGTTCACTGGGTGATTGCCAGCTCTGCCTTTTATGGCCAACATCTCCTTCATGCTCTCTGCAGCTGGGTTCAGGGGCTGCATAAAATACTCTTATGATTCTTACTTGACAGATAAGGAAACTGAGGCTGGGTCAGGTAAGTGGGGGATCTGGAGCTTGAATCAAGACCAACTTCACGGTTCCTGCCCTTGGCTGTGACCTGCGACGGTCTGTGGGCACTCTGACCTCCAGGATGGGGTGTCATGGATCCCTGAAGATGCATCTGAAGTCAGGCTAGGTGAGCCTGGGAACTCTGGGCCGCTTGGGATGATCTAGAGGCATGGACGCCTATGTGGGTGTGATTCATTGAACGGCAGCCCAAGGAGACATCTCTAACCACAGCTGTGGGAGCTGGAACTGTTTGAAAAGGAGAGCTGGTGGAACCCCTCCTGGTGACATCTGGAAACCTAGGATAAGAAGCCAGATGCTGATAGAGGGATACAGCCACAAGCCAAGGCCTTCCTGGGCCCCAGAGCAGTCAGAACCTAGAAGGAATCTCTCTGGGAATGAAGGCAGATATGGACGCCTTCATTTCGCATTCCAGAGAGGGCAGAGAAACTCCTTGGTTCTGAGTAATGCTCTCACCACCACCACCACCATCACCACCACCATCACCACCACCACCACCACCACCACCACCACCACCATCACCATCACCCAGTTTATAGAAAATGGTCATAGCAGCCACTGGGCCCTCATACCCAACAAGCCCCGTCTCTTCCCTGTTCCTGTTCTGTGCCTGCTCATTCTGGTTCTTCATGACCCAGAAGGAAGCTGGTATTACTGGGGAGAGCATAGGCCAGGACCCCCTAGGACATTCCATGGCAGTAGCCTAGGATGGAGGTTGTCTGTAGCGCCCTTTTTTGGCTAAAGGCTGGGGCCTAGGGTACCATCCATCTAAGCAGCCCAGCCAGGCCTGGGCGGTCTCAAGAGCCTGGCTCCCACCCGCCCTCCCCCTTATCTTGATGGATGGCACTTGGAGGGCGGTGGAAACTTCCAAGCTCCCAGGCCTGTGCAGCTGCGGGCAGCACTGTGCTGGTTTTTACTCGAAGATCCAGGGTCATAAACTTTTAAAAATAGACACAAAGCTGCCAGGCTCATTAAAAAGAACTTGCTGACTTCTGAGACACACTGGCATCAGCTGTTCTCAATCTGCAGGTCTCGGCCCCTGGCGGGGGGGGGGGGGTGGTGGTGGTCACATATCAGATATCCTAAATATCAGATATTTACATTGTGATAATTCATAAATGAAGCAGAGATACATTTATGAAGTAGCAATGAAATTATTTTACGGTTGGGGGGGTCACCACAACATGAGGAACTGTATTAAAGGGTTGAAGCATTGGGAAGGTTGAGAAACTCTGTTCTAGATGGTTCTGGAACTCTCCAGAAAGATTTTATTTAGGACAGGTGTTGTTTTGCCCCTCCCCACTCCCATTTTCCTCTTGTTCTCCAGAGTTTTGTTCCTTGCTGAAAGAGAGAGAGAGAGAGAGAGCACAAATGGCCTCTTATGATGGGAGCACCCAAGAAGTCCCCCAGGGGCAAACATATGGTACTCTATAAATGCTCCCCTTATGCTTGGAACAGAAAAATGAAATGTCCTTAGATTCACCAAAGAAGGGAGCCAGTGAGACAATGTTTTCACTGAGTGTCTGGGACAGAAAAGCGATTTTGACTAGGACCTGTGCCACCGTGGGCCCAGTGCCCAACACCATGATACGTGAAAATATCCAGGGCCCTCAGCTGGTTGGTTTCCTTCACAGCCAACAGCAGACCAACCCAGGGCCCCTTACCCACAGTGCAGAGGGTCTATTCCTGGTTGACGGCTTCCCCTGCCTCCAAGCCCAGAAATTGAGGAGCTAAACACAAGAGTGGGGTCTCCCGCACTCCTGACAGAGGAGAAAGTGCCTGTTCAACACTGGGTGGGATTAATTATTTTTGTCTTTTGTGTAGTGCTGGGGATTAAACTTGGGGCTTGAGGTGCTCCCATGTGCTAGGCCAGTGCTCCATCCTTGAGCTCTCTCTTTCAGGTCTACAGCATACAAATTGTGTGTAAAATAAAACCGGTATTCTATAGGCCCACTGTTTGCCTTTCCCCAGACGATACCCCGTCAAGACTCTTGTCAGTACTGAGGATAGAACCAGGACCTCCCAGATGCCAGGCAAGCGTTCTTCCACTAACACCCTCAACTTCTGACTTTTTAGTTTTAGACCGTGTCTGGGATGGCTCTTCTTGGTTGTCAACTTGACTATATCCATAATTAACTAAAACCCAAGCAGCTGTGCACCCTCGTGAGCCATCTTTCTTGCTTGGATCACTTGAGATAGGAAGGACCTACTTTCAATCTGGAGCCCACCTTCTGAAGGCAACCATGGAAAAGACCTGGAAGAAGGAAGCTCTTGCTCTTTGGTTGCTTGCCCTCACTCTGGCTTCCCAAGGTCATCTGTCCTGCTGCGGAGGTATCCTTTCTCTGGTATTAGAGCCTCCTTCTTCAGGATTCCAGTGTAGACTGGAGATGAAGGCTGAGGCATCTACCCTGTGGATCAAACCATTGGGAGACCACCATTGTTGGGCTATCTGGGTCACAGTCTGTTAGCACTTTAGTAAATCTTGTGTGTGTGTGTGTGTGTGTGTGTGTGTATGTGGTATATGTGTGTATGTGTGTGTGTGTTATATGTAAGTGTGTATGTGTGTGGTATGTATATGTGTATATGTGTGTTGTATATGTGCATGGTATGTATGTGTATGGTATGTATGGTGTGTGGATATATAGTGCATATGTATATGTGTGGTATGTGTGTAGTTGTGTGTTGTTATATGTGTGTATGTATTATAGTGTATATGTGTGTGGTGTGTATATGTGGTATGTATTGTGTGTTTGTGTAGTGTGTATGTGTGTGTATGTATATGTGTGATGTGCATGAATATATATGTATGTGTGTATGTGTGTATGGTATATGTGTCGTTATTTTGCCTGTTTCCCTTTCCTTATTGCTGCCTCCTGTCAAGATGGCTGCTGTCTCTGTGATTGCTTCTGATCCAGTCAGAAGGAAGGGAGAAAGCAAAGGCCAACAGAATAAACTCTGGGAGTGGGGGACTTGCAAGGTAAGCACAAGTACCTGAGTTCAAATCCCATCTGGGGATGTTGGTTTGTGATTTTAATCACAGCCCAGGGAGGAGACGAGAGGACTCTCTCTGGCTAGCCTTGGCTAAATGGTGAGCCCCAGGCCAGTGAGCGATACTGTCTTAAGAAACAAGACAGAGGGCTACCAACATCAGAGATCAACCTCCAACTCCATGTGTGCCTGCACACACATGCATACACCCCCATACTGTGTACCCCATACATAAAAGAATAGATTCTAAACCACATTGTGTCACATGATCACTCAAATCCCCAAGGGAGGCTGGGGAATGGAGGGTTTCGGGTTTTTTTGGGTTTTTTTGTTTTTGTTTTTGTTTTTGGATTCGGGGGAACTAAGCCTGACGGGAAATATTTTTATTTTCGGTGTGTTCGCTCTCATACGTACAGTCAGGGCGCACACCTTGGTGTGAGGGCGTGGCTCACACTTGCAATTCTGTGCTTTAAGAATTTTTCTACAAATGAAACTTCTAGACCAAGCTACATCCTATGTTCCAACTGTGTGAAAATATTTCCTCTCACGAGGTCTTGAGAAAACGTGGCGATTTTTTCTTCTTCTCTCTGGTGTTGAGTATCATCACCTGTGTATCCTCTCTGCCCAGCTGACCAACGAGCAAACGCTGTCCCGAGTCTGTTGTGTATGCTGCTCATTGTCGGGAAAAGCTACTTTTTCCCTAGAGTGTCGACTTTTAGTTACTTCTCCGTTGTTTATCTGAGGCTGTGGCGTCTCTCCCAGTCTGGCTTTATGAAGAGCCCATCTGATCCTCAGAAAGTTCATGTCTTTTTTTTTTTTTTTTTTTTTTTATAAAGTCAGCCTTCCTAAATGACATTTGGGGACCAGGTCTGAATCCTTGTGATGCATAGCACACGCATTCCCTGTCATCTTCTGTGTAAATTCACATACATGTTCACCCAAGAAAAAACAGTGAGGGATAGGGTGCTTAGCCTGTCTCCAGGGAGCATCTCTGGGTGGTGTTGGGACAGCGCTGGGAACTCCATAAGTGGCAGGGACCTTGCTCCCTTTTCTATGAGGCCAGGCCGTATTTCCCAGAGTAGAGCGATCCGGGCACAGCAGTTGCAAAAACTTTTAAGGGTTTCCTCGGCAGCTCCTTCCAGAGCACGTCGCTTCAGCCCTCCTCGTAAACAGCTTGTAAAGGGGCAATCAGCCGGGCCCCTCTGCGCTGTGCTAATCTGATGTAAGCCAGGCGCTGATTTATATACGCCAGCCCAAACAAGTCTACCTGTAGACCATCAAACTGGAATTTCTTCCGTCCTTTCTTCTGCTTTAGGGAACCGCTTTCATTTCTCCCTTGCCGGAGGGAAGTGATGTATTTATTTCAGGGAACAGAAAGGAGCAGTGGGGAGGATGCTGGGTACAGGGAGGGGGCTGCTGGGGTTGGGGGAGCTGCCACGATGGGGGGGCCTTTGCAGACAGGGAGTTCAGGAGGGGCTAGGACAGCACTGCCTGCTCACTTTGTGTGAATGAGATGACCTGCCTGGCACTTGTTACATGCCAGACATATCTGTGAGCTCACACATATGAGTACACAGGATTTCTCCAGCCACATAACAAAGGGACAGCTGGGGTTGGTTCGATGCTTCCTGGGTTAGTGTGTGTGCTACATTTATTTTGTGTACAAACACACCACAACACACACACACACACACACACACACACACCATGGCTCACCAATGGAAACCAAAGGACGAGTTACAGGAGTTGGTTCTTTCCTTCCACCTCCTGGGTCCCAACGATTACACTTGGGGACAACTTCACTGTTGAGTCACCCTGCTGGTCCCACTGTCTCCTTTTCTTAAATCTTTTTCCTTTATTTTTATTTTGAGAAAGCCTCACATAACCCAGGCTGGTCTTGAACTCAATATACAGCCGTGGATGACTTTGAATTCTTTTCATCCTCCTGCCTCTGCCTCCTGAGATTATTGACTCAGGCAGTGTCAGGGATTGAACCCAGGACACAGTGAGCACCAGACAAGCACTATATCCACTGAGAATTCATTCCTAGCCCTTGGCCTCAGGTGAACCTACCAGGGTCACTCACTGTCCTCTCATCGAAAACTCCAGGGTAGAAACCACTGGGGTTTCCCTTCTGGAAGTCACATGTAAGAGGTACAGTGTGGAAAACCAAATATACACAAATGAGACAAAGCCCCATGGCTGCCCGGCATCCCTGACCTCACTATTAGCAGCAACTCAGGACCTTGGCGTGAGGCATAGCATGGGTTACACACCTTCCTCCTGGGCCGAGTGAGCTCTCCCAGGGTTCAGGTCTAATCTCCCTCCCTCTTTGCTCTTCTTGGCTCCTGAATTCATCAACCACCTCGGGGACTGTTCTCCGTGACATCCCACTGCCTTGTGGGCAGGCCTGGGAGCTTGTCCAGTGTCATCTCTGGAACCCAAGTGCAGGGAAGCCAGGAATACAGTCTGTTCTCCCTGAGAGACCAGTCAGCACATGGTACACAGTAGGCCCATGGTCAGATCTGGAGAGTGAGTTGAGACTTGATCCTGTACGTGATGTCACATGATAGAATGTTTGCTCAAGACGGTTAGGTGGCCTCACTGAAGGCTGCCCACTTCTCCTGGAGAACTATCCCTGACTAGTGGGATACCTGGGAAACTTGTAGCAGGAAGGAGGAAGACATTCCTGCCTGATTTAAAAGCCAAGGAAAGGGGGGAACCTTCTGCATTAAGCAGTCACTGGGGTCAGGCAGCCCAGTGCAGTGTGACCACATCTGAACTTGTCGCATTAGCAAGGACAGTGCTTCCGAGAAAGGCCACAGTCAACGGAGTGGGGTGGGACTTTCTAGAGGGGACTCAGCTCGACCCACAGCAGTCTTAGCTTGAGCTGGTGCAGCTTTTCTGGAAAGATCTTTAATTACAAACACGGAAAGCCAAAACACACACTGGGCGCTTGATGAGCTGTTATCTCGGCCGTGCAGATCTAAAGAAAACAGCTCTGAAAGCGTGCAGGGCTCGGCACTGCTGCAGAAATGCTCCAAAGAGGCAGACGCCACGGCCCACATTCAGCTCACGTGAGATGCCGAGCACGGAGGGCTGGTTAAAGATGGTGACAGTTTATCATTTAGCCCAGGGCTTGGGAAACTTCTGTGAGTAACCAGAGAGTAAATATTTAGGCTGAATAGGCTGCAAGGTTTCTTTTGAGACTACTTCTATGACTGTGTGAAGGAGGCTGAGACCACACACATGCACACACACATACACACACATGCACATACACACAAGTATGGACACACATGCATGCACACACACGTGCAATCACAGAGGCACATATGCACATACAACATATATGTACACACACATGCACACATATGCATGCATGTACATCATGCTGGCAGACACAGCACATATTCACATGCGCATACACACACACACAAAACACAAGGAACACACACACCTAAAACACACAGATGCACACGGACACCCACTTACACAGACACATGAACATAGTCACACACGCACATTTGACATGTGTGCACATATACATAAAAGCACATGCATACATATATGCACATACTCACATAGGCACATGTAAGCACACATATGCACATACATGTACACATGCACACCCACATACATGCATGTCGGTTAACTGCAGACCCATGAAGCCATGAGGCCCTGAGGGTCAGAGGAAGTCAACTCTGGTTCTAGATCAAATGTAAGCAAACCCACTAAGCATCATGGGGGGATAGCGTCATATCCTCACAGATGTGAAGAGAAACAGAGTCTGTGTCTTAGAGCTGTCCCCAGAGACATGCCCTGACATAGGCTTTACCAAACCACCGTGTGATGTCACACTGTGAGACAGGGAGAGAGGTGATCTCCAGAGTGGGGCCTTTGAATACTATCCTTGCCAGTGTGCATATGTGTCAGCTGTGTGTATGCATTGACATGTATGCATTTACCAACCCTGCCTTGCATCCAACTATTCATGCCCCCCTCCTCTCTGTGTGTGTGTGTGCTGTCTGTCTGTCTGTCTTTCTTCCTCCACATATACACCCTGAAACATCAAGGTCTGCATTTGGTGGGACAGCCTCCAATGTGAATATTGGCTTTTGCTTGGTTCAGACTCTTGAAGCTCTTGGCATTCACGCGTTTTGTCTAATTCCTCTCTGGAGTGTCTGGGGCTTCTGGGAGACACCCCTGTGGCATCTTGAGGAGTACAGAGGGCATCTCCCATTTCTTGGTGAAGACATGAGGACGGCTGGAGTTTCTGTGTGGAACCATGTTCAGGCTCAGTCGACCAGCAACCAGCAGCAGGAGGAAGCGAGTCTGGCTTTGACCCTCTCTTTCCAGGACTCCTCTCCAGCATTGTGCCCCTCCAGGAGAGGCTCTGTGTGAGGGGGTGGGGAACTTGATAGGGCTGTGGGCAGGAGAGGGGAGTCCATCAGCCAGGCACTGGCCACGTGGAGCTGAAGTCACAGTGGCAGAAGGGCAGAGGCTCCGCAGCCAGCGCCTGCTGACACCGTGGCAACTGTGACACACTCCTTTCTGCCAGCCGGACGCTCCTGTCAGAGGCCTGGTCCCCAGCTAGGTAACTTCTCCAGGCTTCCCAAGGCTGGCCTCTTTGGCCCCCATTGGCCACAGTTTCACCATCACCTTCTCATCAGAGAGGCCCCAGGTGCTACCTGCCTTGTCCCGCCTCTGTGTCATCACTGGCTCCTGTCCTCAAAGTCACCGCCACATGGAGATTCTCTGGGGTCATTTCTTGCCTCTCGGTGTAAAGCCTGTGTCTCAGAAGGGCTAGAATCGATCCCCCTCTGTGTCACAACTGTGTCAACAGGGCTGGCTGACTATAGTAGATGCTCAATAAAGTATGTGCATAGCTCCTTTTAGAAACTTCTTTAGGCCAGAAGGACAGGACTCCAGGCACTGCTGGGGTTTAAGAGGGTACAGAGGAAGAAGACATTCAAGGGTGGGAGGTCTGGCCTCACGATGCACTTCCTGCTCAGGTTCAAAGTCGGCCCTGCCCCTGGAACTGCCATGGTGAGTTTAGATTGTTCTAGAATCCTGCTGCAGCCTGTTCAAAGGCTCTCAGCGGCTGTCAGGAAGTGTCTCAGGGAAGTCCCATTAAACACGAAACCCAGATGCAATCAGACAGCCCAGACTTCAGAGGGGGCCCAGGCTCACACAACGCATGAAGAAAGGCCCCAGCACGGGGCTAGAGTGGAAACGCGCCCACCAGGCCTCTGCTCCTTCCACCTGTCGCCCCAGAGTCAGTCTCTGGAGCACAGGAAGCAGCCAGGGGGCCGGTCCCCGGACAGGAATGCCCGGTGATTGCGGCTTCCTCCTGCTCCTTGGCACCGACCCGCCATCTTTCTGTTGTGGTCTCAAAGACCAAACACGAACCCGGGGTTCCATTGTGGTTGCAATTTTGGCTTGTAATTTTATCACTTAAATCTAAATCCACTTCAGAAATGACATAAACTAATTGTCACTGGATAAACTGAAACTTTGGTGAGTTTATAAAAGGATTCGATGTTAAAAAAAAAAAAAAAGAAAGAAAGAAAGAAAAAAAAAAAGAAAGAAAATAGAAAACAAATGTTACCCACAGAACTGTTGGCCCAAAGGTGGAAGCCGCCTGTTTCTTTGGAAGGAATTCACTTGACTGGGCGTGATGCTGCCCGCCGTGGCCCAGAGCCCTGAGGCGGGTCCTGGGTGTACCTCAGAGCCAGGGAAACCAGGCTTATGTTGGGAGAGGGGCGACTCATGAAGGGCGTTCTTGGGAAGGACAGAGTTGCGGAAAGTAAGTGGCCACGGCTCGGATGGGTCCCTGGGTCAGCCAAATGTGCCTGGTTTCTCTGACAAAAAATAAGAACAAAGACCGGGCATCATTGTGGCACAGTGGTGACGCACGCCTTTAACCCAGCACTTAGGAGGCAGAGGCAGGTGGATCTCTGTGAGCTTGAGGCCAGCCTGGTCTACAGAGTGAGTTCCAGGACAGCCAGGGCTACACGGAGAAACCCTGTCTCAAACAAGCAAAAACAAATAAGAAAATCAAAGTGAAATACATGTGAATGGCATAAGTACCGAGCACATCTGTTGGTGCTTTCTATAGGCACAGACTGTGTATGTGACACTACCTTGGGAATGGCTGCTGGTGCTGGCTCCACTTCTTTAATGGGAAGAAGAAACACACACAGGCACAGAGTGGTCTCAGCTCTGTCCTGTGGCGTCAGGAAAGTGACCCAGAAGCCCGGGCAGCAGGCAGCTTGTCTGGGGTCACTGCATGCTTCTGTCTTCTGTATGAGTAGAAACCTTCAGAAGCTCTTCCAACATGGTGGTTGGTATTACTGAAATGGGGTCTCAGCTATATGAGTTACCCAGGCTATCTAGCCAAGGATGCCCTGAACCTCTGATCTTCCTGTCTCAGCCTCCCAAGTGCTGGGATTTCAGGTTTGTGCCTTCATACTTGGTTTGCAGCCCACATCCTAGGGACTGTCCTTGGTGTATTCCATAGGGGCAGAGAGGAGAGCCGGTTATGTCCACAGGAGTGGACACCAACATTGAGATCAAGAGCATGTGAGAAAGAATGTTCGGGAAGGTTGGACTCCTAAAAGTGGGCTCCCACTGGGTGCCTGGGGGCTGGGCCACAGCTTCCCAGGGGGCTGGAGTTTACCTCTCCTACCCTTGTCTCTGACACCTGAGCATACCTCAACCCAAGGCACTGGCACACTTAGGCTCTCTGGGAAGTTCAGACACATAGGCCCAGAATCGGCCTGGGACTGAGGAGCAGGGAGCTTGCATTTGGGGGGCACAGGGTGAGACCTTGCTTCAGGGAAGAGATAGGAGGGGGTTATTCTGCAAACTAAGATTCTCAGCAGGTGGTCCCTGGACTCCGAAGTCCCAGCATCCGGGGACTCATAAGAAATATCCATGCCTTGGCTGGTGTGACTGTCCAGCTGAAGCTTGAAGCCTGCAGCTCTCACCAGCCCCGTGGGAGATTGGAAAGATTCAGTTGTGTACAGCACTGGGGCCTATGGTAACCAGACCACACACACACACACACACACACACCACACACACCACTACACACTCACACACACAGATAGCACATGCACACTCCACACACATGAACGCACTGCACATGCACTCACATACACAGGCCGGGAGCCACTTTGGCTCAGCAAAGACCTTTTGTGTTTCTCTCCCTGCTGAGCCTTGGTGCCCTGTTTGTAGCATGGCCTCCCTAAGTCATGGGACTGGTTGTCCCAAGTGGAGTCCTTTGTTGCGATGAGCACCCTGTGTCTATCCTGACCCGTGGCCACATGGTCCCTGAGAGCCTCCACCCAGTGCCTCCTCTGTCCAAATCCAAGTCTTCTGTCTGTCCCTTCTCTTCTTTTTCTTCCCCACTGCCTGCCTCACCTTCTTCTGGCCTCTAAGGGCACTGCACAAGCATGCATGGTGCACACACATACATGCAGGCAATCCTACACATAAAATAAATAAAAAATTTTAATGTAAAACTGAGGTAGGGATTAGACATCCCACAGACCGATTCAAACTTGCAGCAAGGTCACAGACATCAATGCCTGGCTGACATAAAGAGACAGACAGATGGACAGAGCAGAACTGAGTACTCAGAAACACCCCACAGGCATCTCCAAGAAGAGCCTGCAGGCAGGGGATCCTAGAACTTCTAGGGGAAACCCACAGTGCCGGAACCCGTATCAGGATAGGCCAACAGGAAGCTGACCTGTAGCTCTCACCACACACAAGCAGGCGCTCAGATTGCACCAGAGGCACAAGCCTGAGAACTGAACAGGGCCCCAAGCTATGAGACCCCCCTACAAGAAAACACAGCGGGTGTCACGGTGTTGGAGTTAGCTGAGACTTCTTGGCCACACTACTAAACACCAGCAACGGAAGAAGGGAGTTCAGATGAACCAAAGCAAAAGGCTTTCAGGAATGTTCCAGCAGCAGCACCTACAGGAGGTAAAAGGGCATCTCAGGTATCTATCCACGGACAAATACAAACATAAGGAGGGATAGCCACACAAGGGAGTATTATCCAGCCACAAAAAAGGAAGGAAATTGAGACACATATTCAACATGAACAAACCCTGAAGACGCTGTGCTCTGTCAGCTACACTAGTCCCAAATGAAAACATTCTACAAAGCCATTCCTGTGAGGTATTCACAGAGGTAGAGAGAGTGCCAGGCAGCAGGGGCTGAGAAAGGGCTGGGTGCTCCCCACAGGCTTGGGGAGGGAGTGGAGGTCCCTACAGGCTGGGAGGAGGAGTAGTGCTCCCCCCAGGCTGGGAGGAGGAGGGAGGCCACGGTGAAAAGGGGTGTCCCCACAGGCTGGAAGGAGAGAGTGGTGCTCCCCACAGGCTGGAAGGAAGGAGTGGATGTCCCCACATGGAGGAGTGGATGGCTGGGGAGTGGAGATCCCCACTGGCTGGAAGGAGGGAGTGTGCTCCCCCCAGGCTGGGAGGAGGGAATGGAGGTCCCTGGGCTGTGAGGAGAAGGGAATGGGAAGCCAGTTAACAGAGGCAAAGCCTCTGCTCAGCACCAAGAAAGAGCTGACTTAGCATCAGATGCATGTGTAGGTGTGTCCCTACCACCCACAAGGACACAGAAAAGAAATTCCAAAGGCACTATCAAAGTAAAGTGGGGGCGAAATGGAGCGATCCAGCTCAGGGATGGAGACTGAGTTGGCAAAGGAGGTGCTGGTGGGTGCGAACAGGTTTGTGTTCCTGACCTTGACATCTCTAAATGCTTGTCTTTCTCATGCAGGGAGCAGAGCAAGGAGGAAGAGGCCAGGGAGAGGGAGGGGGCATCAGCTTTCTTCTTCAATGTATGTATTATTACGTCAAATACAATAGGCACATCGCAGTGTGCACACAGAGGGCATAGGACAGCTTTGGGGGCCGGGGTTAATAATCCTCTCCCTCCACTTGCATGTGGGTCCCAGGGACCAAACTCAGTCAACAGCTTGCTGGGCCCAGACTCCCACATCCACCTCTGTGCTGAGCGAGAGGACAGGGCTTTCCCCTTGCTGAGGACATCTTTGCCAGAAAGTGGGTTTCACTTGCCCCAAGCGTGACCTCTGACCTGTTCGATGATTCCTGAGACCCACGTAGAAGGAGAAAACTGACTCCATGTTTGTCCTCCACCTGCACACATGTGCTAGCCATGTTCCCGTTCTTACCCACAAATCCCTCCAAATAAACAAACAAATAAACAAATCACTATTAAAAACAACAACCAAAAATCCACCCCCACCCCACCCCGTGAAAAGCTGCTGGAGACCGTGTTGCTTTTCTGTTTGGATGGCTTAGAATCACGTGGCTTCTGTGGCTAAATCCAGGCGGCGCCTAGCAGCTAGGGACACGCGGTCCCCTCGCTCTGGGTCTCCTGGTGTTCTGGGCTTTCCCTCTGGCCAGGACCACATTGCTGCCTGGATTCAGGGCTGCCCTGTCCCCTCAGCCCCGCTGTTCGCGTCCCCGAAGCCATCTGGCAGGGAAAGGCAGCCCGATCTTATCTCCTCCTTCGCTGGCAGGCCCAGCTCCACAAAAATAACTTTATCTGGAAATAAAATAAGGCAGCGAGTGTCCTGGCCGTCCCGTGCCCCGAGGGGGTCTCACTTGAGACTGCGCCTGTGTCCTCTCCTGCATGGCTGTGGAGATGATGAAGTCACCGGTACTTGGGGGCTTTGGGACCTCCCGGGGCAGTGGACGCTGAGACACCCGGTCTACTCATCTCTTTCTGTATTTGGATGGCGGATGGCTCTGGTCCCCGCACCCCACCCTTCCCGGGGCAGGAAAAGGGCATGCCCCTGTAGCGGCCCCGGCTGCATTTGCGTCACCCAGGAATGTTCTTTTTCTGGCTTGCTCTCTGGCATCGGCGGCCGAGAGGCTCCAGGAAAATCGTAAACCGTGCTGAATGGCACCGTGGTAACCGTCGGTCCCACGGAGCACGCTTGTCTTATGTCAGGATGAACTTGGCCAGGACACTGAGGCCACCAGCTGTGTGTGCACATTAGCTCTCTGGCTGAGCAAATCTGGAACAAGTGTCCTCTCGTCCTCCTCGGGAGGGTCATCTCGGGCTACCCCTCACAGAACTGCCCACGAGCCCCGCCAGAACCTTTCTTCCCAGGCTCCCTGTGGGGCTGGGTACCGTCATATACACAGGAAACACTCGTGAACACGAACTCAGCCCCAGCTCTGCCACAGAATGGCTGTGTGACCTTGGGTGACTCACTTCACCTCTCTGAGCTCCAGTCTCTGAGTTTCAGCATTCCTGTCTGTAAACTGGGGTGGGGAGGAATGGGGGGTGGAGATAGCTGTTCCCTTTGTCACTCAACTATTTGAAGCAGGAATTTCAATGACAGCTTGTCTGAGGAGAATACAGCCCTCCTCAAGGCATCCCTCCGATGCTTCTGAACACACCACATGCAAGATGGAAGTTTAAACTGGCAGTTTGCCAAGGCTAGCCCCTGCTACATACTAACAGGTTCCTATATGAATCTAATATCCCCAGCAATATCCATCAGTTGTCAATCATTTATCTTTTTAGCTTACCTGTCAGTCCTTTGTAGATCTACCCAATGATCAAGCTCAATTTTCATTGTTTCCTACCTGAGACTCCCCTGGAGACCTGGAGTCATAGCCTTCCAGATCCAGTCTCACACAAGCTCAGGGGTAGGCAGGCTCTAAGCACATGAATGACTGTTGTTTGCACACGCAGGGTGTTTGTCACCCTTAAACTCTGAAGCTTTGGCAGAAGCTGTGAGGGACAGACATGTCAACGGGTTCTCACGCAGTCTGAGAGTCCCATCCACCCACGGCAGACACGTGTGCCCCAGTTCACACCACCTCCCTGCTCTGTGGGGCATCACAGGATACCTGCATTTATTAATATTAAATTAACTTTCCCCCTGAGCTGGGGATGTAGCTACGTTGGCAGAGTTCTTGCTCGGATGCAGGAAGCCCCGAAGTCCACACTACCATCCTATAAACTGGGTGTGGTCCCGAACCCCGGAAACCCCAGCACTCAACAGGCAGAACTAGGAAGATCAGAAGTTCAAAGCCATTCTTGGATGAACAGGCTTTCAAGGCGAGCCGGGCTACATGAGATCCTAATCTGCCTCAAGAACTCTTTTAAAGGTGAGAAATAAAAATGGTGCTCTTGGTATCCCCAAAGAAAGTACATCGGCACTCACCCATCTCTGCCCTTGTTATCTCTCTCAGTGTTAGGGTGACAGGCTAGCCCAGTCCTCCTTCTGTTCTTGAGCCCTGGGCATAGTGGAGTGCATAGTGGAGGAGCCCAGGGGTGCTGCTCCTTTCCTCTCCGTTCTTAGTTTTCTTTTTAGTTGTGGTGTATGTGTGTGGTGTGTTATGATTTGTGTGTGTGTGTGTGTGTGTGGTTGTATGGTGTGTGGGGTGTACTGTGTGTATGGTTTGTGTGGTGTGTGATGGTTTGTGTGTGGTGTGTGTGTGTATGGTTGTGTGTTGTGTGTGTGTGTGTGTGTATGTTTGTGTGTGTATGTGTGGTGTGTTTGTGTGTTGTATGGTTTGTGTGTGTATGTGTGGTGTGTGTGTGTGGTGTGTGTGGTATGTGTGTGTATGGTTTGTGTGGGTGTGTACATGTGTATGTGTGTGTGTGTGTGTATGGTTTGTGTGTGTTGTGTGTTGGTTGGTGTGTGTGTGTGTTGTGTGTGTGTGGTGTGTGTGTATGGTTTGTGTGTGTACATGTATATGTGCGTGTGGTGTGTGTGGTGTGTGTGTGTGGTGTGTGTATGGTTTGTGTGGTGTGTGTACATGTGTATGTGCGTGTGGAGGTCAGAAGAGGGTGTCAGATGCCTTGATGCTGGAGCTGCTGGTGGCTGTGGGCTGCCTCACTTTATGTGCTGGGAACTGAACCCTAGTCCTCTGCAAGAGTAGTGCATGCTCTTAACCACTGAGCTATCTGACCACCCTCACCTCCTCTCTGAGTGGTAACAGGATGGGCTTTCTTGTTTCTTTGTTAAATCTTGGGGTCCTGTAGTTTCAGGGTTTCCAGAGGTCTGAGGACTGGGTCCTACCAGAGCCAACCAAGGTCATGACCTTCCCAGAGCTGGTCCTGAGGGGCTCTCTGGGTCTGGGAAACACACGTTTTTCTTGTGTCTCCGATGAAACCTAAGGGTTTGCTGTCCTACCTGGGGCTCACCTTGTGCCGAGATGGGGGGGGGGGGGTGTTCCCCTCCGCCCCCTGGTGGTGAGACGTGCATGCCTGTGGCCACAGTGGTGGGCCTGGAGGGAACTTCCTGCTGAGGTCTGAGGCTGCTCAGAGTGTGCCATCCACACCAGAGGCAAGAGCAGCTGACCCTGCGGCTTACAGCCCTGTGCACCAGCATCCTTGGTCTCATCCGTATCCCTGAGGTGTCTCGTGTTTATGACCTAGAAGCCCGTGCCTGGGACAGGACACCAGGAAGTGGCTTCTTGGAGAGAGAGCTTGAAATCGCCACAGCCCAAGTCCCACAACCCTTTCTCAGGTTCTCAGCAGCACAAGGGGTTTGTCCACATCTGGCAAGTGGGGAGAGTCTGGGTAGGGGGACCTCAGGGTAGTTCCTGTGTGTCATACTCAGAGTGCAGAGGGACTAGGCATTCCTGGTGTGAGGTGTCCTTGCTCTGCCAGCTTGTCCAGAAATTGCACTTCACCCTGTGAAGGGTGGGAAGAGATCAGAGAACGGTGCAAGGAGAGAAGGAGAGTGAGAGAACCTGGGGAAGGTTAGTCACACTGGGCGCAGTATGTGCAAAGGCCCTGTGGCAGAAGGGCTTCACGTTTGTGTTGCATGCAGCTAAAGCAGAGATTGCCAATGTGGGGCCAGGACAGCATGGCTAAAGTCCATGGCAAGCAGGGGTGGGGTCCATGGGCCCCATATCACTGAAGGAAGATCAGGGTTTGGCATCATCCAGTCTGTTTTATTTTCCTACCTGTAATACCTACCTGTGATTGAGAAAGACCCAAGTTTCTGCCCCCACCCCCAGAAAAAACTGACCAGTCTCCTTCCAGTCTTAGCTCCTCCCCACAGTGCCATCTCCCCATCCCCCCCACGATCACTCTGGATACCTTCCTGCCTGTGGGTTCCAGGAAAACATAGAGAATTTTCCTCACTGGGTAGGTCGTGAACGACCACACTCCCATCTCCTCCCCATCCAGAAAACTCCGGACTAGAGACCTGGCATCAGTAGAGCATCCAGCAGCAGCCCGACAAGGGGACATGCTGGAAAGGGCACCTGCTGTATATGTAGAAGTGCCACTTTCCCAGGAGGCCAGCGAGGAAAGAGATACCCACGTGGGACTCAGCACCTGCAGCCATGCTTGGCCAGGTGAAGCAGCTCAAGACCTAGGCTCTCTCTGGGATGTCTCAGAGGCGCTAGGCTCAGAGGTGGTTAGGTGGGTGGGTGGGTGGATGAATGGGTTGGTAAGTAACTAACTTGGTGATATATGGGTGGAGTGAAAAGGGAAGGTATGTATGCATGAATGAATGAATGAATGATGGATGATGGATGGTTGGATGGATGGATGGATGGGACAGAGTCAAGAGATGAGTGGAGGGCCGAGGGGTAGACAGATGAGCCCCACCCCAGACACTGTTCTGAAATGGTGGCACATTGCGGTTTCCACTGTGGCTGTCACAGAGTTCTCTGGAACCCACTGCTCATCATGAGGAGGGGACAGCATCCAGTGTCCCCTCACTTCTGACCTCGTGCTCTCCTCTGCTTGCTGGCATGCTGGCATTCATTCCCACAGAGACCCCAAGGTGCTGGGGCTTCCAGGGCTGCACTGTGTTAAAAGAGAAACAGCTCCAGAGCCTCTGGAGACTGGGGGAGAGGAGGGAGATGTTCTATGTGGCAGGGACAGTAAGGCAGGGACAGCCAGGGTTGTAGGAAGAGAAGGAGCCGCACTTCCCGCCTGGCAGTTTCCACCTCACCCTCCTGCTTTGAGGGGAAGCTCCCCAAAGCCTGGGGTTACCCCAGCTGAGCATCCACAAAGCCTGGCTTCCAACACCAGGGAGACCTGCAGTCTGGAGCAGCTGACCCCACAGGAGGGAGAAGCAGACAGAGAGGTGAGAGAGAAGGGAGGGCCAGCTAGAGATGTGTAGAAGGCTTTGCTCAGACCAGAGACTTATGGGAAGCTGATAGTGCTTTTAAACCTCAGGCCTAGGGGATGCTTGTTGTGTCCCCAAGGTCCTGCACGTTGGAAGGGATGGACCTTTGTCTTGGGGACATCAGAGTCGGAAACATGACAGGAAAAGACATTCCCCAGGAGAGTATCTATTCATGTCCATCGGAAACTGCCACCACCGGCCCAGAGCGTGAGGGACAGCAGGGTGGAGGCTCACGCTGGGAGGTCACTTAGTCATTCAGCAAACAGCTTGTGTCTCACACTCTGTACTGGGGCTAGACAGACAGCTCAGGCTGAAAGGCCAGTGTGCCCCATGCCCAGGAGGAAGTTTTGGGGACTGGGGCTTGTTCTGCCTTAGCAGTTCTGGGTGGCCTCTCTGAGCAGATGGCTTGTACATGACACATGAAGGTGGACATGGCCGCAACAGGCGTCTCTGGGTTTCCACCTTCCTGAACGGGTACGGATGGATCTGCGACTGTGGACGGAGCAGCGGAGTCTTCGGAAACAAGGAGAGACCAGAGTAAAGGAAACAAAGACAGAGTTGCAGAAGAGGCCAGAAGGTAACAAGAAGACCCTCAACATCTGTCCACACCTGGATGTTGGCCTTCAGGCTCCTGGAGCCCTAAGGAACAAACTTGTGTTCTTTAACAATCATCTACTCTCATGAGAGCATCAGACAACAGAGTAAGAAAAAATGAGTTTCTTGACATATTTAAAATATATTCACGGTCACTTGAAGATATCCATAAGTATACTCACTTCTATTATTATTTTAATAGATCTTACGGTGCATAATGATTTTACCCAACATATAAAATAATACAAATGTATAAAAAAATAAAAACAAATAGTGGCATTGCGTGTCCACAATCCTAGTACTCGGAGGTGGAGGCGGAACAGAGGTTCAAGGTTAGCCTGGTGAGTTGCAGATGAGCCTGGATCACATGATCTCAATATCGTCATACATACATATACATACATACATGCATACTGTTGAAATTAATACACATATAATTTCCAAGGATGACAACATGGAGCCCCTTCCTGGATGGTGTGCAGGGTGGAGTTAGTGCCTATTAGTGTCTCATTCCCATTGTGGCCCCGCGGAAAGAGTCGCAGCCCCTCCTGAGTTTCTTCCAGTGATGATAGGAAGCTGTTCCTACAGAAGACAGAGATTCCCACCTCCACCCACCTCACCGCAGCCAAGCGTCCTTCTCAGGGACCCTGCAAGCTCTGGTGGTTTATGAGTGTCCTTGCAAGCTCTGGGTAGTGTCCCCTGAGAGAAGATGGACACTTGGCTTTCAGTTACCTTTCAGGGAGATGGCCATGTCCCTCCCATCCCCCTAGGACCCCTTTGCTTTTTTTCCCATATCTCTGCCTGTTCCCAGATGCTGTACCCCAACATCTGGAAGGGGCTTCATTTAGTCCCTGCCTGGTGGGTTTAGGCCGGCAATAATATTTTGGTCAGGTGCACGAGTACCCCTGTCAGGGGCACAGGCCCAGAACCATGTGGAAACCCTGGATGCTGGACTAAGTGTCCACCCGGCTCTGACCAGTTCTCCAAGGGATACCTCATCGTGTGTGGTGTGACCTGATCACCTCCTGGTTCAATGCAGAGGCTAACTTTGTAACCATTTAACTTCAAACAATGTTTCAATCCTCAGAGCCTGTGGTCCCATTAAGAGGAGAGTATCCAGGAAAGATGTGGATGATAGGTGAGGGGGAATACACTCTTGTCATTTTAGCACTTGGGAAGTGGAGGCAGAAGGACCAGGAGTTCGAGGCCAGCCCCAGACACATAAAACTGTCTCAAAGCAACAAAATAATAGCCATCATTTGCAAATTCTGTGCACAGTTTTCAGAACTCTTACTAACAGCAACATGACCTTTGGGGTGAGTTTCTTTGCATGAATGCAAGGGCTGGATTCCTTTCCTAGCCACAGCCCCTTGGCACACAGCGGAAGCCCAGCAAGGCAGCCTTCTGCCAAACTGCTTAGATAAACACGCCCCTGGGGAAGGGAGGCAATCCTGGCTCTTCCCTTCGATAGCTGTCCTGAGACTCTGCACAGACCCTTGTGGGGAGCTGGTGTCAGGGCTATCTAACGCTGCTCGCTCAGCTCTCTCTGTGCTGGTCTCACTCCTCAACACGTACTCCCTATATGCAACCCCGTACCCAGCCTGTCATGGGTCTACCATGATCTCAGGTGATAGAAGGAATCTAGTCAGAATGCCCCTCTACCCACACACAAGCAGAAGCTTGGGTCCCCGGATGTGATGTAGGGGGAAGCTTAGAACTCTGTTCTCGGCTTAGAACCAGAGCCCTACTAACTGGCCATGTGACTCAGTGAGCTACAGGATGGCTGGGCATGGGGAGGGTAGGAGAGGCCTTGGGTTTTCTATGCCGACAGACCTATGACTCCCAGTGACATCTATGATGTCATCCAAGAAATTGGGGTGCCTTTAGTGTACACACAGAGAGGAACTGAAGTAACAGGTGGAATTAAGCTGCCGATCACTTAATTTGAAAGTGAGTGGCACATTTGACGCCCATGTACACAGGTCCTCGGACATAGGCAGGGAGTTCAAGGGAATAACTAGACACGGAGGCTGAACTCCGCTTACCATGGCTGCAGGAACCAGGAATGCTTACAGGGACCCAAGACACGTTACTGATGCACCCTCCCCCCATGGATCCCTGTCTGCCTGGAGGATTGATCTTGTGGAGTACAACTAGAGTCCTCCCCCAGCCCTGCTGCTCCTCCGAGGGGCATGAACAGGAGGAATGTGGGATCCTGTAGGTCTTGGCAGCAGTCCCCCTAGCCAGGGCAGGGTCGAGGAAACCTTGAAGGAAGCAGGGCCTGAGGGAGAGCTTTTCAGAGGGTGGGGAGCTAACAGAAGCCTCCATTCCATTTCAGGGAAAAAGATATAAAAATAGGGTCTCTGGAAATCCCTCTGCCCCACTGTACGCATCTGGAGGTGGGCAGGTCACCTCCTCACACTGGGCATCTCCTGGCTGGGATGGACTTCCCCGGATACTTTCAGGAAACCTGGCAGAAAAGGCCACTGAAGAACATAGAGCCTGGCAGCTGAGCTCCTTGGCAAAAGCCTTGTTAGCAGGTCTCCAAACCTCCTTGGATTTTCACAGGAAATTAAAATGCGAGAGATCAAGGGATCTGCCCAAGGCCACGGTCACAATGGCGTTTCCCCCAGCCCCCGGGGTTTCCAGGCAGTTGCTGTCCCTAGGAGCCAAGCCTTTCTCCTCGAAACTTAAATTCAGTCAACACCACAGCCCAGCAACCCCCACCTTCTTGTGGTCAGAATTATACTGTGACAACTAGAGTATAGCATAGCAGCCTGGGTGGTTAGAAATGCCAGGTCATCTGCAGTATAGGAGATACCATGCTTGTACTGGCTGGTTTTGTGTGTCAACTTGACATGAGCTGGAGTTATCACATAGAGGAAATGCCTCAAGGTGTGAGATCCAGCATTAAGGCTTTTTCTTGATTGGTGATCAAGCGGGAGGACCCCTTGTGGGTGATGCCACTCCTGGGCTGGTAGTCCTGGGTTCTATAAGAAAGCAAGCTGAGCAAGCCAGGGGAAGCAAGCCAGTAAGCAGCATCCCTCCATGGCTTCTGCATCAGCTCCTGTTTCCAAGTTCCTGCCCTGTGTGAGTTCCTGTCCTGACTTCCTTTGGTGATGAACAGCAATGTGGAAGTGTAAGCTGAATAAACCCTTTCCTTCCTAACTTGCTTCTTGGTCGTGATGTTTTGTGTAGGAATGCAAACCCTAAAACAATGGTCATTGGTGGGTAAGTCCCAGCAGCTGCCAGTGGGGAGTCCTTATGCCCTTCTCTTTAAGTAGCTGGCATGCTACCTCATGGTTTCAAAGGTGACTGCATCCCAAGCTGGGTCCTTACTCCATGGGGACTTATCTCCAGGCTGAGCTGGTCTCTGGCCATGCCTCTGCTCCCCTACACGGCACATGCTGGGAACTCGGAGTCAGCCTTGTTTGCCTGGATTCTCTCCTTGAAGTAAGAAACTCTCCTCTTAGAAATTTAGGGACCTTCCAACTCTCTTTGAAATCAGAGGCATCTGTCTGGAAACTGTTCACCTCTGATTCTGCCCAGGAATGCTCTGGGATGTCTGTCTCCATAGAAACGTGGGTTGCTGTGAAGCGTTCCTCAGGTGGTGACTTGCCGGCAGGTCATAGTTCACAGGGATGGCTTCTGCCTCAATAGTTCCTCACTAGGGTGTGATGGGATTCCACAGGCACCTGACATGGGGACTTCAGGAACAACCAGAGGTTAGCCCAACCTTCCACAGGCTGGGTTGTGGCTCTGGTGAGTCAGTTCACAGACTTGGGATCTGCTCTGCTCACCTACAGGAGTGGGGGACGTTAAGGGAGACATCCTTTGTCAGCATTCAGGTGTAACTAAGTTCATGCAGTGTCTGGAATGGATATATTTAAACTCCTTAACCTAGAAAGGAGCGGCAGGCATCTTTGGGGTGACGGTTAGCTCTGAAATCCCCCATTTCTTTGTTTTCTAGACACGTCATCCATCAGAGATGCTTGAAGTATTCTTTTCCATCTTTCCAACTAGCCCAAAAGGAAACAGATGTAAGGAACGAAGCCAGCCGCCCTGGATGGGCTCCTCCCTGGCCTCAGGGCATGCTTTTCTGCAGAGCAGGGCAGGGGTGAGCTCTGGTGCCCTGAACATCTGACAGACTATGCCAGGAATTGGGTTGGGAACCTCTGCCCCTCACCACATGGGTGAGGAGGACTCCAGGATGCTACGTCAAATGCCAAGGACGCCATCTCTCACCAGATCCAGTTACCTGAGGTCATCACAGCTTTGGCCAAGTCCCCAGATGACTGTCTACATCTTTGCTGGAAAGCAATCCCCTCAGCACATGACCCAACTGTCAGCTGAGGGTCTGGGTTGGCTCTGCCCTGACTCTGTAACTGCTTGAGTGCATAAAGACCCAGCCCAGGATGCTCTGTGGTCTTCCTTTGCCAATGGCTATTAGGAGAGTTACGGTAATTACGCCCTCCAACATGGCGCTGTGGTCACTGCTGCCTGCAATGCTGTGAGTCACTAGCCCAGCTGGGCTGGCCGCTGTTGTCAGTGACCCATAGGGGTTGTTTGGAGAGAGGAACTGGATTAAAGTGTAAGACTGCTGCTGAGCGGGGAGGCTGTAGTTCCCAGACGGCCCACCCATAGCCCCCTCTCGAGGACTTCAAGCAGGTCCACTTCACACTGTGCCTGACTGTAAGGACAGTGAGGACAAGGGGTGGCCTGGGAACCCCTCTCTGCTCCTGTAGACAAGAGCCAGAGAAACAGGAGCCATGGGTTCAACTTGTCCCATCCACTTAGTGCTGACCACTGCTCCTGCCTCCCCAGAACACACGGGTATTATTTCGATTAATGTGAGGGTTGCCTGCATGACAGAAGTTCCGTAAGTCGTCTGTGGGGTCTCCATGCACCTGACCTGGGCTCTGTCTCCTGCAGGGGTGTCTATCTAAGGGGTGGGGGCGACACACCCTATCTAAGTGCAAAAGCTACTGTGGTATACTGGACATGTAGGGAGCCACCTGGGGCGAAGAGTCTTGAAGACTGGTTGGGAGGGGGAGAGCGTCAGGTGGGGCCTGAAGCTACACACATGTACATGTGTGTGTACATGCATGAACAGGCATGTGTGCTATGTATGCATGTTTGTGTGTATGTATGTATGTATGTGTGTGTTGTGTGTGTATGTGTGTGTATTGTATGTGTGTTTGTGTGTGTGTATGTGTATGTCTGTGTGTGTGTTATGTGTTTATGTGTGCGTATGTATGTGTGTATATGTGTGTATGTCTGTGTGTGTATGTATGTGTGTATATATATGTGTGTGTTGTGTGTGTATGTGTGTATGTATGTATGTGTGTGTGTATGTGTATATGTATGTATGTGTGTATATGTATGTGTGTGTGTATATGTGTTGTGTGCTGGAACTCAAACCCTGGAGCCCCGTGCACACTGGGCAGACATTCCACCCACTGACCCACACCCCAAGTCCCAGGCACCTTGGCTAGCATCATGCACAACTGTCCCCAGCAGTCTAGTGTGCAAGAGAGCCCTGATTGGCTTTGTGCAAACAGTCACTAACTGCTATGAGCTGACAATGGAAAGACAAGTGACACCAGCTCCTTAAAGCCTTGCTTGTGTGGGTTGGCAGGCCCCGGACAGGCTCAGGGACAAACAGAAGTAGAGGTGCCATTCCTCTGGGATGCTTTCCCTTTGAGCCTCCAAGGCAGTCTGGGTGGAAGGGATGAGTCTCATTGCTATGACCACTGAGTAGCAGGTGTAGAGCCACTGTCAATCAGGAGTCAGGGCCACCCCCTTCCTGCTCTAATGGCTGGGGAAGCTGAGGAATGGCAGTATAAACAGTTATGAGGGGCGGATAAAGGTAGCTGTAATGTCTCAGCCACATCTTGTGCTACCTAGTTCTGAGGCCAGGATCCGAACTCACAGTTGAAGCCTTTTATCCTTGGGGCTGGAGAGATGACCCAGGTTAAGAGCACTTGCTATCCTTACAGAAGGCCCAGGTTTGGTTCCTAGACATGGTGGCTCGCAACTGTCTGTAGCTCCAGTTCTAGGGGATCTGACAGGCTCTTCTGGCCTCTGTGGGCACCAGGTGTGTATGTAGTACAAGGACGTATGCACATATACCCAAACACACACAAATGCACACACGCACACACACACACACAGCACATACACACAAACTTATCCATGTCTTCCTTTGAGGCCCACAGCTCAGTTCATCTGAGGACACAGTCTGAAGCAGACAGGAGTGGGGCTTGATATCCCAGGGACAGTATTCAGAGTGACACCTGCTGTGTCAAAAGAAGGACTTCCGCTCGGGTGTCGGTGCTAGGATGGAATGCATCTGTACCCAGCAGTCTTTTCAATTTTCCATATTTAGCCTCCCCCCCACCCCTCTCATGGCAAATTGTGTAAGTGGTTTTGATTTATGCCTCCTTTGCCTTTCCTACTAGGAAGCTCTGAGGTGATTTATGGACTCTTGGGAACAGCATGTGGCTTAAGTCAGGGACGCGTGTCTGAATTCATCCTCCTTATATCTGGTACCAACAGAGGATGGTGTACAGGTGACCAATAAACAATACCCCTAAGGTCACAGGGTGGCAAGGCTCTGCCCAGTGTGCGTGGCCGAATTTGCTTCTGCTCGTGACGTTCATACATTATCTTACAGGTAGCAGCCAATGGGTTATACAAAAAATGGGGTAAAAAACATGGTTTCAGTACAGTTAGCTTCTCTTTTGTAAAACAGTTCAGAGTTCAGGAGACTCAAACATGCTTTTAGCTCCATCCCCATCATCCTCACCCTCAGGGCTCAAAATGGCTGCCAGAGTTCCGACCATTGTATTTACAGTTCACACACTTGGAAGTACTTGCTTGCTTCTGTGAAGAGGTTTTCTGGATACCCTGTCTGACACTGTTACTCCCACTACAGGGGTCAATGCTAGCTGCAAAGGAGGCTGGGAAGTCAGAACCTCATAGGAGAAACATAGAGACCCAAGTCCCTAAGGAATCAGCTATCTTCCACCCAGCAGCTTTCCTGGCAAGCACTTAGGGTCTATCACCCAAAGAGGACAGGTGAGGGTGGAGGAGTTGGAGATGGCTGCCACCATGCTCACACTTCATTGGCCAACACCGGTCACATAGCCACCTTGCTGCTCAGGTTGGGAACTGGGTTCTGTGTTCACAGAGGGAGATGGGGGTCTACGGCGATGGTGCCGCCTCTGGCAAGATAGTCACTGGAGGGACAGACGGTAGTCAGCTGGTCTTGCTGCAGAGAAAACATTCCTAGATCCCCTGTGTAACTCCAGCCAGCAACAGAAGGAGAAGCAACAGGATTGGGGGTTCAGCCATGGTGCCAGGGGCTTCACTGAGCAATGCCCAAGACCACTCTCTCCCAGGGGGAATGCATGCACCATGAAGTCTGTTACCAGAAATGGGTTGAGCTGCCAGGCAAAGCTGCCTGCAGGGCACAATTAGCAGAGTTCCCAGACAGGGGCTGGAAGGCCTGCTCCCCTTCGTGACCTGAATGGGTCATTTGTGGCTCAAATGACAGGACAAATGCAATAATTAGGACCATTTAGCAAAGAGGAGGTGAAAGGTCACCTCGTGGGGCCGCCCTTCTCTTGTTACCTCCAGTGAGGGGTGACCGCCTTGGAGACTCACAGACCCCTGCTGTCGACAGAGCAAGAGGTTGGTTACCTCCATCAGCGGCTGGTGGCGTCCCCTGGGCCGTCAGAGCAGGCATGGGCTCCAGGCCATGATGTCACAGGTGGGATCCAAGTCCCAGTCACCCATAGAGGGTTGTTCCTCATCAAGAGACGAGACTATTTGACTATTTGACTGTTTTTGACTATTTGACTGGGTGCAAGGGCTGGCCCTGTGCTCTGCCTACTGGGCCTCAGCTTTTCACTTCCTGTTTGCCTTGAAACCCTGATGTTACTCCTTCACACAGCCATCCCTAGTGGGAAGTTCCCAGGGGTCTGGGGTGTGAGTGTCGAGCAAGGCTGGGGCCCCCAGGAGCATGCTGGGAACAGGACTGGTATTCACCACCTGGCAGCTGATGGATACTGGATAGCAATGTTCTGAGCAACGCATGCATGAGGTTGGGAGACCATTCTTGCCCACCGTCCCCTCTCTTAGCCCCTCCTAAGGAGGAGGCTAAGTTCTCAGGGCCACGCCTCCTGTCACTTGCTTCTCAGGAATTAAGATGTCAGAGAAGGTTCGTTGGAGACCAATGGGAGAATCTTTAATAAATATCTCAGGGAAGGGGAGGTCTCTGCTAAGGCCTGGATATCGGAATAACTGTGAAGGTCATGTGTTACAAACCTGGATATCCAGGTCACAAGAGATGGTATACGGAGGTGGGGCTGGAGAGGGTGTTAAAATTTGAGGAGTTCCCGAAGGTGACCCCAAGGTAGAGTCTGTAGGTTTGTAAGAGTGGGTGAAGGACTTGAGTGGACCTACTGCTGTCTCGTGGTCTGATGCCCCAGGCCACTCTCTGACACTATGCCAGGCCCATCAGGTACACAGGAAGTGCCATCTGCTCATGCCCTTCCAAGAGCAAAGTGACTTTGTCTTTGGGAGTCATTCAGTCTTCTGTAATAGGTTAAAGCCACAGAAAACGGATCAGAATAGAATCTCAGGTCACCGAGCTGGGTCCTTGGGAACATAGCCTCTTTGCTTGCTAGCTGTCAGCCAGTGGGTCTTTCCTCTTGGATTGCAATCACCACAGCCAAGCTGGCACAGAGGGGTGTGCTGTTCTGTGGTGACTTCTCTGGGGCCTACACTCGAGGCCACAGGCATTTATTTGTATCATCCTTTGAAGTTACATGAGAAAGCTGGACATGGGCCTGACCCCCCAGGGCATAGAGGCAGAAGCAGAAGGCTCTGTGTGAGTTCAAAACCAGCCTCAAAATACACAGTGAATTCCCTGACTCAAAAGAACATGTGTCAGGGAGAAAGCTACACACTGGCAAACACTATTCAGGCTCGCTGTGCCTAAGACTCAATGCCTCCCTCCCACGCTCTCCTGCCAGTTCCTCCAGAGTCCCCCACTTCTTTGCTTGGCTTCATACTACTGTTGGCCACACCAGGAGACTAGAGACCTAAATGAGCATCACCAGGCAAGCCTCCGCCCTCTCTGGGCTTCAGTTTCTCTATCTGTGTAGTCTCAGGCTATACAACCCTGACGTCTCGGGGTTGGTGGCAGATTCCAATGAGCCTCTTGATTTTTTTTCTTAATGGTTCTGAAGCCTTCCGGGTGACAGGGGTGGGTCCTCCTGGACTTGAACTGGCCCTGGGGAGTCCCCTGCCCCAACTCTGTCATGTACTGTCCATTCATTCTCCTTTTGTGCTTGTGGCCACTCACAGGTGACAGCAGCTGTTGGCGAGCAGAGAACATCACTCCCAGATGCTCAGGACAATCGGTCCAGAATGGAGGAATTGTCCCAATTCGTGTCCTGTTTGGCCTCACCATAGTCGGGAAACGAGAGAGGCAGGGTCACCAGGCTCAGCAGCCTCTGCTCCTGCATTCAATGGGGCCTGTGTGTGTCAGGGTAGGAGGACCCTAGACAAGTCTCTGGTAGAGACTTCTGGAGGTTTCTGCAGGTGACTGGTATCTGGCTAGGGAACTGCTCTGTTTATCTGCCTCTGTTGGGAGGGCGGAAGGAAGAGAGCCCTGATGTGTTTGTTTGTGGAGGGCCCCTCAAAAACTACCCAGACCCTGGGAGCTCCCGGGGGCCAGCCTGGTCCCTAGAGAGGAATTCTTTTTGTTTTATTGTGTCATTTAAGGCCCAAGTGTTGAAGTCAACAAAATATATAGCCCTGGAGAATGCAAACACACTGTGGATGATTGGGCAGCCGGGATCAAACAATCTCCTCCACAGGCCCCACAGGAACTCTCAATTCCAGGGGAGGGGATAGCTGCCCCCACCCCAGCCAGGGTTCAGCCATCCTGTTAGGATGCCAGGTCAGCTCTTAGCTGGCAGTCAAACCAGCTTCTTATTTCTGAGTCTCGCCTTTGATTCCTTCCGGAACCAGGGACTAAATCACTCTGAAATTGCCTGGGAACTCAGGGGCGAGTGAATCAGGATCTAAGGACTGAGGAGACAGGGGTTCCTGAGCAGGGCTTCCCTGAGGCAGGTCTGCAAGCTGGAGCAATGGGGAGTCCCTGACTGGATAGATTGGGGGACACTGAGGTGGGCCTGCCGACAGCTGTCAGAAGTGGGGTGCCCTTCATTTTCTCCTCTCTACCATTTAAACAGAAACTGAGGCACGGGGGAACTACGGACGGGGCCCATGAGGCTGGATCCTAGACCCTCTCTGAGCCTAAGAGCTCTGCCATCTTTGGAGAAGATGTGGCTCTTCCTTCTCTGTGAAGACACACTGGCATGAACCCTACAATGCCAACCACGCCCTGTGCTATTGTTTGGAGTCCATGTTCCCTGGGAACGAGACAGCGAGGCAGCATGGCAGGGGGCAGGACACTGCTTACCACTGAGCCGCCTCTTCCAAGGACGCCAGCTTCCTTCGTTGCTCTGGTTTTGGTTTTGACGTTGAGACAGGGCTTGAAATGTTGTACAACCCCGACCACCAGAGTTCCACCCCCCAGGCCCACACTGGAAGGAAAGAACACATTCCCAGAATTTGCCCACATGGTGTGGTGATGGATGCCTTTAATCCTCAGCACTCGGGAAGCACAGGCAGGCAGAGCTCTGTGAGTTCGAGGCCAACCTGGGCTACATAGTGAGATCCTGTCTCAGAGAAAGGAATTTGATCCCCGTCCTACAGCGGCACCTCAGGAGCACATGCTCACCTGCCCACCCATAAACACAGACATAAAACCACAATAAAAAACATAAAATGAAGCTAGTGACACGGTTTATGCCCACGCATAAATGGATTTGACTCCTTGGGAACTGTGTGAAGCCAGGTTCCCACAGCTGTCCTCAGGGACCTGGAGACTTGCTGACACCCATGCTGTGCTTTAAGGACTGGGAGGTGGGCATGCGCTGAGCTGGGGTCAGCGAGCAGGCCATAGCTCTCCATCCTGTGAGTCAGAGCTATTTCTTCTTCCTGGAGGTATATACTGAGCTCCCATCCCAGAGGCCTTGGAGACGGCTGCAGCTGGAGCCCACCACAGCTCAGATTTAGCACTAATCTGATTTCAGATCCCGCAGTGGAGATTTTGCTGTGATTTTGGCTTCGGAGCCTAATTAAGTCGGTTCCGCCATTATTGGGTTTGAAAGTAAAACACAACTTGATAATGAAGAAGGGAAGCCACAGATGCAAAGGTGTTGCCATGGGGACGGGGCTGATAAGTGGGAGTGGAACCAGAAGGGGAGGGGCACCCCAGAATCAGATTGAGCTGGGATCTGTGTGAATGGGAACAGCCCCCTCGCGGGTGGCTCTCTTTGGAAGAATATCAGAAAACTGATGTCGTGTCTCACACCTATAAAGCCAGCACACGGGAGACTGAGGCAGGAGGATTGTTGAGAATCTAAGGCCAGGCTGGGCTGCGTAACAAAGCTATGCAGAAACTTTGAGGCTATGAGCAAGAAGGCAAGAAAGGAGAGGGGCTGAGACAGGAAGAAAGGGAGGGAGGGATGAAGGGAGGGAGGGAGGGAGGGAGGGGAGGGAGGGAGGGAGGGAGGGAGGGAGGGAGGGAAGGGAAGAGGGAAGAGAAGGAAGGAGGGAGGAAAGAGCGAGTAAGAGAGGGAGGGAGGAGAAAAAGAAGGGAAAGAGCTGATCCGAGACAGTGAGAAGGGTCAAACCATTTGGAACCTTCCAGAATCATCTCTGGCTGTCTCTCCCTCTCGTTTCAACTAGCAGGGCCATTTCCTGTCTGTCACTCTAAAACAGTCCTCTCACCACATGACGTCTGAGTTCACCGTCAGAGTGCACAATGTACAGCAGAGGAGCCCACCCCCATGAAGGCTGGAGCCAGATAGATTGATATTGAGATTCTGAGGGAACTGGGTTCCAACCTTCCCAAACATGAACGCTGTAATTTTCAACGTAAGATATACACTTTCTCTGCCTCCTGCGCCTCCACTCCTCGTCCTTTTCTCAACAGCAGAGCATCACCTCCAAAGTTCAAAACCTGCAGAAGATGAAGTTAAAAAAAAAAATCTCTCCAAAAAATAAAACATAAATGAAAGTTAGAGCCACAAGCTGTGTGAATGGAATCTTTTAGCAAAAATTTCATAACAACAGTCTGTGTGTAAGCAAACAAAGAGCGGGTGGCTGGCTCTTCATTAATAATTCGTGAGTCAGAATCACACACTAGACTGGCCTCATACTTCATACTTATGGCAATCCACCTGCCTCAGTCTCATAAGTGCTAGGAGTATAGTCCTGAGTCACCATGTTCAGTCTAACTCAATAGTTGACTTTTTTATTTGGCTGGTGTTTATTGAGAAACTACTGGGTGGTGGGTGCTGTCCTTGGAGTTGGGGACACTGTGTAGATGAAGTTTTGGGCCCTAGGAGACAGAGATAGCAAGCAGTACGCTCATACACACATACACACACATAGATACACACAGACATGCTCACACACACACACGCATGCATATTCACACACATTCACTCACACACACATGCACATCCACACATTTTCACATACATGCACATACACACATATATACACACACATATACACACAGACATGTACACATGCACACACGCACATACACATTCACACTCAAACACATACACATGCATACACACGTACACTCACACACATGCACACTCGCATGCACACACATATGCACATACATACACACTCATGCACGCACACATACAGAGCAGCCCCTTCTTGTGGTTGCCATGCTGAGGTCATGGAGCCCACGGGGTGGGTGACAGAACAGAAGGGATCCAGACTTTTTCCTCTTGGGCTTGCTTGTCCCAGCACAGCCGGCTCAGGAGCAACCTGCCATTTTCTGAGGGGATCTCTATGTCACAGTCCCCCAGGGAAAAGCCTGAAAGTGCTTGCCTCCCCATTCCAAACCCGCCATGCTGCTCAAGGAAGCTCTGTCTCCATGTGAATTCCAGAACGTTCCCCGCCCCACTTTCATTTTTGAACAAGAAAACAAATTGATGCTTGTTCTAGCAAATTCAACCCATGTGGACGAGTTCAGGGAACAAGCCTGGGCTCCGCTCACCATGAGTGTGACTGACAAAGGGACACAGAACCAGACTGGGTACCGGGTACAAGCTTTCTCTTTGCTCAAAGATCATGTCTTGTGTTTTACGTCTTAAAAGGGACCACCTGTGCTGAGGAGATGGTTCAGTCAGTATCGTGCTTGCTTGTAAGCGTGTGGACCTGCATTCAATCCCCAAGACTCGTGTAAAAAAGCTAGGTGTGGCAATACACATGTGTCACCCTCCTACTGAGCTTGCTGGCTGGCCAGACTCGCTGAACAAGTAGGCCAATAAGAGACCTTGTCTCAAACAAGCAAGCTGGGTAGCCCCTGAGGAAAAATACACAAGAGTGACCTCTGGCCTCCCACTGCAAGATTGTGTACACAATGACCATTCCCATGCTCTCGAGCACATACATGCACACACACACGCACATGCACGCACAGGAGTCACTGTCTGTGTGCACTCTGCAACTGCTCTTTTCCACCTATTAACACGTGTGTCCACACGTGAGTGGAGGCCAGAAGTTGATATCACATGTCTTTCTGTGTCGCTCTCCTCAATTGAATAACTAATTATTTTGAGGCAACGTTATTCACTGGACCTGGAGCTGACCAACTTTCTGATGTCGCTCCTGGAAAGTTCCGCCTAGTGCTGGGGTTGCAGGCTCCTGATTAGGTGCTGGGGATCTGAACTCAGGACCTCATGTTTATGTAGCTAGCTCTGCACACTGAGCTGCCCTCCTAGCTACCTACTTTGGAGTTTTTGAAACAGAGTCTCACTAATTTGCCCAGGCTGTCCTTGAATGTCTTCTGTAGCCCAGGCTGTCCTTGAATATCTTCTGTAGCCCAATCTGCCTTTGAATGCCTTTTGTTGCACAGCCTGTCTTTGAATGCCTTTTGTAGCCCAGGCTGTCCTTGAATGCCTTCTGTAGCCCAGGCTGTCCTTGAATGTCTTCTGTAGCCCAATCTGCCTTTGAATACCTTTTGTTGCACAGCCTGTCTTTGAATGCCTTTTGTAGCCCAGGCTGTCCTTGAATGTCTTCTGTAGCCCATGCTAATCTTAGGGTGGCTTTGAATGACTTCTTTAGCCCAGGCTGGCCTTGAATATCCTCTAAAGTCCAGGCTGGCCTTGCATCTCTTCTCCTTTTGCTTCAGGCTCCTGAGTAACTTGAGGCTTGGCTTCTGACCAGTCTCCCTGTGCTCTTGTTAGGTCGGAACATTCAAGCACAGTGACCCTAGCTTCTAGTCTGCTAGATTGTTTGGGGCACCCAATGAGTTAGAAAACTTACACATAAATCAAAGAAAGAACCACAGAGAGACAGAGAACAGGCAGCCAGCCTGGAGACAGTGTTAGGGATCCTGTCGCCAGAAACCAAACCATGTGGCCTTGATGAGCCCTTAACACCGTAGACAGTGACAGGAAGCAAAGAGGAAACGGAGTCAGGGGGATGTCCACAGGGGCACAACCAGCTCAACTAGATGAAGCAAGACACAGAAAGGAAGAGCCACGGGAATTCCTGAAGAGAGAGATCTGAATGGTCCATCAGCTTGGGTAGAGGGGCAGACTACACTAGGGGGGGGGAAGGGGGGCTGTCCAGATTTCCCTTGGGTTTGATGAAGCCTCCATTAGGGCCAAAGCTGGGCCACTGGGAGAATTGACGTGCCTATGGGCAGGAGAGAGTGTGCTACGGGGTGCTGGGGTCCGGGCTCTGACATCCTGCTCTGTGTTGTAAAAGGAGTGGAACAGACATACGAATGAGAGAGAAACCCAGAGAATCAGGAGAAGGAGAGAGAAGGAGCCCAGGCCAGAGACAGGATGAAGGAGAAAGAAGGGGAAGAGAACCGAGAGGGAGGAAAGACAGAGGCAGGACATGTGCTCACCTTCCTGGAATATTCCAGAAGTGGCTCCCTGAGTCTCTCTGTGCTCAGCCCGTCTGACACTGCTCCTCCCACTCTCTAGATCCTAGATGGAGTCCTCCCGTCTGCTCTGGGTCACTCGGGGCTGCGGTGCTGGTTGTACTGCTGCCTCTGTGGTAAATGGATATTATTTCATTACGGGAACAAATTTTTATTGCTGAGAGAGCAGAGGGCAAATGGAGCCCTGGGCTTATTAGAACCAAACTTCCTGAGGCTGATGGGCCCTCCCAGCAGCTCTGCCTGAACAAATCCGCTTTTAATTACGGAGCGTCACTGGCTTAATGCACCATAGCTGTCGGGCCACATTTAGAGCACGCGTCTACTTAAGATATTTAATTTAAAGTGACTCCCTTAACTTCCCCACACTTTCCCATTGTGCTGGTGGTGACCTGCTGGTTTGTAAACTCCTCTCTCTCTCTCTCTCTCTCTCTCTCTCTCTCTCTCTCTCTCTCTTCTCCTTCTCCCTCTCCCTCCCTCTCTCTGCCTCCTTCCCCCTCCTCTCTCTGCACCAGGGTTTCCCGTTACTGGCAACTGTGTGCATACTGGGGTTCTTTTCTCTGCCAGTCTTATGGTTCACAACAGTAAAAAGTCCTTCAGATGCACAGAAGCCACCTCTGTGTGCCACAGGCTGCCCTCTCGCTGGGTGTTGAGCACGAGAAGGTTCTGGGAGCACCTTCACCAAGCCTCAGGGAGTTCCTGACAGCCAGGTACTGCTATGGCCCATTTGACAGAGGGGGAAACTGAGGCCCTGGCCACACAGCTTATGGCTTCTAAGTCATCTGCTTTCTAAGTTGCCCACCGTGACGATCTACATGAACATATGTGCACATGTGTGTGCTCCCCGGGTGGCCAGAAGACAAACTGGGGTGTCGCTCTGCAGAGCCATTCACCTTTTTGGGTCTCTCACCGGCCTGGAGCTCACCAGTCACTGTAGTAAGCTTGATCTCCAGGGTGACATCCGCCTCTGTGGCACTGGGATCTCAGCATGTGCACCTCACCCACTATTCTGGAACGCATCCTCACGTGTTCGAACTTGGGTCCTCGTGCTTGCAAGGTAAGAACTTCACCAACTGAGCCATGTCCCCAGACCCTCTTTATTGTTCTTTAGTCAATCCTATGTACCGTGAAACTGGAGCAAGTTCCCACATACAAGCTGGCAGCATGAACTAGTCACTACTCACTTTGTAGGACGGAAGCTCAGGCCGGGACTGTTCATTCAAAGGTCTGCTGCCGGGCAGGGTTTTTAACTAACAACATTGAACCACAGCTCAAGGGTCGATGCCCCCATTGCCACGCCCTGTTCCCCTCCATCCTGCAGGTGAGGACACAGGCGTCTTCAGGTTTGATGACTCTCTTACTGAATACCGATGAGCTCAACTGCAAGCTGCCCACAGAGATGAAGTCCTGGTGTTGGGAAATTGAGAATATAAACACTCCAGAACCTCAGAGCCGAATTCCTGCCCTGGCCCGTTTAAGGTGGGGGGGAGAAATGAAGTCTTTCTTCACTCTATCAGCTCTCTCCGGTCACATAAAGCCACGCAGAATAAACACATGCTGGCAGTCCTGTCCCCAGGCAGGTGTTCCTTGAGGAAGGCTCTCACAGTACAGCAGCTGTACGCTGACTGCATCCTAGCTGTGTGATAGCTGCATGCCAACCCTAACATCTGCATTGCATGCCAACCACATGCCACCTGTATTTTTCTGGTCACCCTCTGTCTGTGACAGGCTCAGAAATCAGGTTCCAGGAAGAACTTCTGACAGAACAAAGCTCCCTGGTGGACATCAGCCGTCAAAATGAAACCGGAGGGTTTATGATCTTTCTTACTATAGGCCGAGGGATGCAGGGAGGGTTTGGCACTGGGTAACAGGGGCCTTATCGATCAAGCCCAAGGGTTGCGATCGCCTGGGGCTGCAGAGCCCTGAGCTGCATGGCACATCCTCTAGGGGAGGGGAGAGGATAGCCACCGCCTGTCCCAAGCCAGGGTCTCAACATTCCCTTTCCTCTAGCCAGCCAGCACAGGGTCAGGATTTAGAATCTGTCAGGAAGTAGGCACTTGGTTCATGAAAAAAAAAAAAGTCTTTTAAAACTTAATTTCAGGAAACTACAGCACTTTTTTTCTTTTCTTTTCTTTTCTCCACCCTCCCCCCAACCCCCCAACCAGGAAAGGAAGTTCACATACTCTGACATGGTTTTTCTCACAGGAGAATAGAAAAATAACACAAAGCACAGGCATACACTGCCATCATCACCGCCACCACTGGCACAAAGTTTAGTTTAAAAACTGACAGCCGCCAAGAAAGGATCTGTGGGCTGTCTGTGTGTGGGAAGATCGTGAAACTCCTGGCTCCTCAGCCTTAGAAAAGATGTTCTGCTCACAGATACACAAACACTCATATACACGTGTATGCACACACACACCAGCACATGCGCGTGCGGGCACACTCACTGCACATTAAAAATGGCCTGAGGGAAACAGAGCCGGTTATGTGAAAGGGCGAGACCTCTCTCGCTTTTATTTTCCTTTGTTGACTTTCCTACATTTCCCCCAAAGTAACAGTCGTCCCTGAAACTAAGTAACTACAGGGAATCAATGTCTCCAGAGGAAGCAGGACCTGGGAGGGACCAACCCATTTAGCAGATATAGGTCTGAGGTTCAGTAGGCAGAACACAGCTTCGCAAGCATGGGCCCCTGGGTTCCGTCCCCAGCACCACATAAACCTGGCATAATAGCACAGATCTGTCACCCCAGCACTTGGGAGGTGCAGGCAGAAGGATCAGAAGTTCAAGATCATCTTGGGGACACAGTGAGTTGGGGGGTCAACCTGGACTATTTAAGACCCAGTCTCTAAATAAATAGAGAAATAACAAACAAACAAACAAACAACAACAAAAAAATCCAAGGCTTCAAGCTTTATCCCTGCTCTGGGGAAAAAAAAAAAAAAAAAAAAAAGCATTGGGCCTAATTCTAGCGTTTCCTGTCTGGGCTGGTTTACTTAGTGTGGCACACGAGTGGAAGATGCTGGCTGCTGGGCCTGCCTCCTTAGTGGCAGGCTCTTCCCCTCTCTCCTTCTCGGGAACTCGGGTGTAAAACTCTACAGAACTGAGATTCAAATCCGGAAAGACAGAGAGGCCATGAGTGCACTTCTGGCTTTGTCTGAAGAATCAGAGGTTGAGATTGACGGAGGGGCGTGTTCTCAGGGGTATCACCGCAGACCTGCCTCACATGACATCCCAGAGAGAAGTTCCTTTCCTTGGCAGAGTGGCCCCTGGCTGCCCACTCCTCCCTCTGGGCTGCAGAGGGTCAGCTGGGATCAGAAGGAGCAGGCAAAGAGCCCCAGAGCTCACGCGAGGGCCCTCGCCCCAACATGGGGTAAACAAACTTGTCTTAAAGGTCACTTCTTCAGGCTCTGGCTCCGGAGGCCCGGAGGAAGCTGCAATCATTTTTCAGGGCTGTAAATGCCAGAGAGGAACGCACTGAGTCACGGCTTTCCTCCGCATCGCTGGCCAGAGAAGCCTCTCGCAAGGCGTTTCCTTGCCAAATAAAGTCGCTGCTTTCCGCCTGAACCCGGAATAGGCCTTGGGTAACCTCTGCTCAAGGGTCTTGGGACGTGAGCTTTTAAATTTAGAGTGGGAACTTGGAGTTTCCAGCCAAGGTGCTCAACTCAGAGGAAGTAGAGACAACCCACCCCCGCCTTCTTCTCCTCGTGATTGGCAGTCCCCTCGTGATTGGCAGTTCAAAGATGGGGACCAGGGACCGTACTCTTTCAAAAGCATCTCTGGATACACATCAGTTTCGTTCCTAGCTTTATCTCAGTTTAATTTTGAGCCTCTTGTTCTGAAGCAAAGTGAAAAGAGTCTTTTGCGGCCATCTTCCTCCAGTTCCAAGCAGCTCCCAGCTGAGCCTTGTTGCTTCCGTGCCTGGAAGGGTTCAAGTACCCCTGAGTGGGAGGGTGACATAAACCGTGAAGACAGATCTTGGGGAGAGACTAAGAGCTCTCCTGTCCAAAAACACAGGCATCCAGCTCATGAAGAACAGCCTCCTTCTAAAAATACACATGTCCCCACTGGGACTGACTGTTGGGCTAATTCGTTTTATAGTGTGGATGTCTGAGGGCCTTCCCCTCAGAGTCCTGAGACCTGCACACCCATGGAAAGAAATTCTAAAGAACAACACCGAGCTTACGTAGGCATCTGGGAAGCAGAGTGTCAGATGAACAGGAGAAAGGGTCAGGGAGGACAAGTTGGGGACCACGGCCAGCTACACCTCCTGCATTCTTAAAGGCACTTCTGTACTTGGAAAATTGAGCCCGTTGGAATTGGCTCCTGGTAAGGAAAATGGAGGCAGGAGCTTAGAGCAAACATGGCATCTGTGTCGACAAAGTTCGATTTTTCTCTTCTTCCATGAACGGACAGACAGGTGCCACCCCCAAGTCCCTTGGGATGTCCTTGAGACCCTCTTCTACTTTGCAGCCCCTGAAAATATCAGCAAAGCCAAACTTTTGGGGTACCCAATGGCAGCTCTGTCTCCTTAGACAGCTAGAGCCAAGTCTGAGTCAGCAAGATACTTTTGAGAGCCGGACCTGAAAAAGTGTTTTGTTTTCTCCTTAGCCAACAGAGCTTCCCCCAAAGCCTTTGAAGTACAAAGTTCTCGTGTGTGTGTGTGTGTGTGTGTGTGTGTGTGTCTGCCCTATTATTTCAATTATTTGTCCTATTTCTGTATAGCCGTGTGGCCCTCGCTGGCCTCTCTGTGCCTATGGTGTGATGGGGGATATGGTGGAAGAAGGTACTGAGTGCTTTAGACACAGAGAACAGCTCAAGATAGCATCCTGGAGAGCTGAGCACAGCACTAAGCCCAGAGTGGGCTAGAGACATGCTTTACCTTGTAAGGGTTAATGAATTTGAGCTGGGAATGCAGGGAGAGGAGAGCTATGGTGAACAACCTTTACCAGGTGTGAACAGACAGTCATGGCTATCCCTTCTGGAGAGACAGTTGAGTTTATTCAGTATCTAATGATGGTTGGGTGAGCAAATGGATGGGGTGATAGGTGGGTACGTGATCAGCACATGGTTAGATGGATGATGGATGGACAGATGGATGGATGGATGGGTGGATGAATGAATGAATGGTGGATGGATGGATGGTGGATGGATAGATGAGTGGATGGGTAGCTGGATGGATGGCTAGATAAATGGATAGGTGAATGTATAGTGGATGGATACACTGATGGATGAATTATTGGCTGGAGAGATGGGTATGTGGATGGCTGGATGGCTGGATGAGTGGGTAGGTAAAATATGGGTACATGAATAGCTGGATAAATAGATGGATGGGCAAAGGGGTAGGTGCATGGATGAATGGATAGATGGGGCATGCATCTGTGAATGAGTAGGTGGGTGGGTAGGAGGGTGGATGGATGGGTGGGTGGATGAGTAGGTGGGTGAGTGGATGAGTGGGTGGGTGGATGGATGGATGGATTTTTATATATATATATATATATATATATATATATATATATATATATGGGTGGGTGGATGGATGGATGGATGGATGAGAGGGTGGATAGGTGGGTGGATGGATGGGTGGATGGGTGAATGGACAGATGGGCAGGTAAAATAATAGAGATTCAGTCTGGGATTGGATTTGCTGACAGCTGAAGACTTTCACTACTGAAATATCTAACCCTCGTCTGCTGCTCTAGTTCACAGACACACGGATCCCTGACGCTGATGTACGAGGGAATCTTTAGAGACCAAGAACATCACAGGCTGCACCTTTTCCCTGCCACAGTATCTCAGTGAAGAATTGAGTTGTTCTTAGCACGCTGACAGGACTAGGTGCTGGGGTGGGGCACCTCTGGGACACAAGGGAACTTCTGTGTCAGCAAACAGTTTGCTCAGTACAGTGCTGGTCAGCGTGTCCATGGTCATACTCCAGTTGTCCCGATTGTACCAAGGAAATACTGAGACTCCTGAGCCACAAGGCTTTCCTGTGGGGCCATCTCTGCTCACGGAGACGACCTGTCAGAAGTCTAAACTGCATGATGGGTTGATGTACAGTATTCCTAATGGCATTGGTCTTTTCTCCTGCGTGCTGTTGAGTGGAGAGTCAGCAGTGTACAGGGACCAACACCTCAGCTTTGAAAAATGACGATGTGGGATCCTGTGTTCCCCAACATTTGCTGCTTTTTCCTTCAAACTTTGATGATTTGAAGGAATTATTTTAAGATAGTGTCTCACTCTGAAGCTCAGGCTGGCCCCAGACTTTGGGTGATCCTTCTGTTTCAGTCTCCTGAGACCATCCCCGGCACTTGAGGAACTTTTACAAGGAATCTTGTCAGTGTTTTTCAAATGTTCTAATTCAGAGCAAAGACAAAGGATATCTAGGCTCTGCTGCCTACCAGGCCTGGCTTGCAACAAGATGACCTCCCGGGTCTCAGAGCTCCCAGTGACCTCAGAGGACAGCTGATGGATCACAGGGCCAGTGGCCTATCTGGCTTGATAGGGTGATAACCTCTAAGTGCTGGCCTCTGCTGCAGCACTGGCCACAGACCCCACAGTCCCCAGATCCCCTCAGCAGTAAACAGGAAACCAAGCCAGTGCCTGGTGGAGAGTCAAAAACATGCCTTCCTGGGCATACCATGGAATCCAGGCCTTCCCTGACATACAGACCCAATTCCCAGGATGGGCTGTGAACATGGGCTCTGTGGGAGTAAGTCAAGACCCAGGGTCTTGAGTTCCCTTGAAGTGAGAAGCAGGCAGGCAGAGAGGTTAAGACAAGAGCCAGGGACAGAAATGGGGGGAGCTGGGACCCTGTTGTTGTGATTCCTGTCTATCCTTCTGCTGCAAGGCTTCTGCTGGACATTGGGGAAACTGAGTCAGGCTCACTCCACTCACTTGTGGAGCTCTGGAGGAGACTGGAGAGCTGGTGTGTGGATGCTGACACCCACTGGACCACAGCTGTGACTTAGAGTGGACCACCTGCAATTCCAGTGTTGAAAGGAAGAGGTGGGATCCCCAGAGCAAGCTGACTAGGGAGACCAGAGAGCTCTGGGTTTTATTGAGAGACCCTGCCTCAGTGAATAGGATAGAATGGAAAAATCTCAGCATCAACCTTGGGCCTCCACACACCAGTCACCCACAGACATGTAACCACAACATGCAAGCATCCGTGCACACACATGCATAATACATACATGAAAATGGGAAAAAAAGATTTTTTAAAAGCTCATCAAAAGACCCTACCATGTGTTCCGCAACACACACACCCTACCCTTCTGTTCTGCTGAGCCACACATACCTTCCATTCTCCGTTGATTTCTTTTTAGAAATTTCGTTCTTAATTAGAACATTTGAAAAACACTGACAAGATTCCTTGTAAAAGTTCCTCAAGTGCCGGGCATGGTCTCAGGAGATGAAACAGGAGGATTACCCAAAGTTTGGGGCCAGCCTGGGCTTCAGAGTGAGACGTTGTTATCGTCGATGATAACACAATAAAGAAGGCCTGTGGGTCTGCAGGACGCTGTGCAGGCACACAGCCCAGGTCCCCTTTGTGATCCACAGAGTGCAGGCCTCCTGTCCTAAGTCTCCAGGAGAGAGAGAGAGCAGAAGGAATGCTGGGTGCAGCACACAGCTGGAGAGACCACCATGACCTTGAGCTGTCTTAACAGTCAAGGGAGCTCTGCCCAAGACACATACAGTGCTGTCCCTAAGCCTGTGCTCCCAGGTGGTCAGCTCAGGACATTTCATGGCCCAGAATTCAAAACTGTCTCTCTGAAGCCAAAGTGTATCAGGACCCAAGTTATGACAGCTTTGAAAGTGTTTTCTTTGATCACTGTCTTGATGGGCTGTTATTTGTGCATATTTTAAATTTTTCATTTACTCATTTATTTTTATTTATCAGACTACTCTTTTGAGACATGGACTTAGCAGCCCAGGATAGCCTTGAGCTCACAACAAATCCTTCGTTCCATAAATGACCTTAAACTGAGAGCACAAGAAGAGACATTTCCTTTAGGGTGCTCATTGTAGAAGCTGGTGTGAGAAATCTCCCAGACAGCCTGCAGTCAGACACTCCGGGACGAAAGCCTCTAGTTCACTCCTTTAGTGACCATTTTTTTTCCTGCCTCGTCATGGTTTGAGCAATAAGTACTTTGATTTTTAGATCCTAGGTCTAGGTCTGCAAGGCCAGTTAGTGATAGACAGCCAGCTTTGGGACAGGGTCTCCTTCACGACCTTCATCTTTCACGGCCTCCATTTCAGAGACTCACAGAGAAGTTAAGTAACTTGCCCAAGGTTGCACAGTAAATAAGGGTCGAGAGCTGGGATTTGAACCCAGAGCACTGAGTGCTACTGTTGTAACTTCAATTTTGTCGATGTGGTCTGCAACAGGGAGGAGGAAGAAGAAGAGGAAGGGGAGGAAGAGGAAGAGGAAGGGGAGGAGGAGAAAAAGAGGAGGAGGGGAAGAAGGAAGACTAGAATGTAGAGCTGCCTTGAAGGTTCTGCTGCCTTCTTGCCTCTGTTAGCCTGCACTTGGGGTGAACACAATTTTATGCCTTTTGGGGAGGTCAGCAGTCTGGTGAAGGTCACCAGCCCACAGGCGTCGAGGCTGGTGTCTCAGCCACATTGCAATGTTTAGCTCTGCCTCCTGGGTGCCCACAAGCGCAATCACTCGAGCACGGAAAAATCAGGACAGCATCGCCAAGCTAATGGGTGTGATTCTGAGCCTCTCGAGTCTTCAGGAGAAGGAAAAAAAAAACTGCCTTAAAAATCCTCAGACACTGCGTGGCTTTGCCCTCAGGATCTTAAACCCTCTCTGGGAGCCGCAGCGGGCAGCTCGGCTGTGGGAACTGGCGTGGCAGTTTCCCTCCATCCCAGCTCTTCCAGGGAGACTTTCTCCTGGAATGCGGCTGCACTAAGAGATGCCCCATGATAGTCGCCTGGCCCTGCAGAGCAAGTCACTGAATACTGGTCTCTCATGGCTTCTCCCGTGTCCCCTCCCTCACGATGAGGTCCGTGTGGGAATGCATCTAGTGAGGTTGGTCTCTGTCTGCTTCCCTCAGTACAGGCCCGAGGCCTCTGGCTTGCATTAAGCCGCATAAATCACAGTGCTGCTGTCAGTTCCCTCTGGTGAGGAAAGGGCAGATGGAAGCGGGGGTCATGACCTTCATGTTTCTCAGCGGGAGTGGACGCGCCCTCCGCAGCGAGCTAGAGGCCCGGGCTAGGCCATGGTGGGTCCCCATGGCAGATGTGGCTGTATGGGTAGCGTAGGTGCTGGGACTTGTTTTACAGCCTGGCACAGCTGGCTCTCTGCTCACCCGCTGACATCTGGCAGGAGGTGGGACTGTCCCGAGTGGAGCTTCTAGTCTAGGACAGGATACTAAGGGCAGGTTTGGGCAGTTAGCCCTTGGGAGGGGACTGTGATGCTATACAGTGCCTCAGTTTCCCCACAGTGAGAATTCCTGTACAAAAGTACTTGAGTCCTGGTGGCAGAATGGATCAAGGAATAGAAACCTAGGAAGTCCAGGAAGCCTGACACACAGTAGGGAGTCTGGCACATAGTGAGTACTCAATTAACTTAAATGTCACTCTCTTTCTGCTTAATGCAGAGGTGCTGGGCTCTCTAGGCAGCTCCTTTCAGCTTGGTGAAGAAGGGAATCCAAAGCCACCCACGGGAGTGAGTGTCCCATGTGTCTCATCCTGACTCTTTACACAGTGATGGGGCTCAGGCCTGAAAGGACACTTCCTGCTCCACGACCATTCTGAGGAATCCCAGCACCTCTGCATAGTGCCTTAATGGTTTGAATGAGAGGGTCATCAGGGTAGGAGGCAGGAGAAGAAAGGGAAGGCTAGAAGCCGGTTTCTGGGGTATTTGGGCACATCTGGGGTAGCCTGACACAAGCCTTTCCCTGCTCAGTCACGTTCTTCCCCTGAAGTCCCCATGTGTGGATGACTTCACTGAGATCTGAGATGATGTGCAGCCCATCCCTGCTTCATCTGGGTCAAGACAAATCAGGTCCAGAGAGGAGACACTGGAAGTTCAGGTGACTCCTAAGAGCAGGACGGAGTGTGTCCCTTCCATTCTGTCCTGTCCCTTCCCTCTAGATTGCTCTCCTCTGGGACACTCTGAGGCATGGCAACACTGTTTGCAGCAAGAGGAAAATGGGGTTGGGTCCCCCTCCAACCCAGAGAGAGTCCTGCATCAACATGGCCTAGCCACTGCCACTCTGTGCCAACCTTTGTCCTCAAGGGTCCATATAAAATCCTCAAGGCCCCTCCAAGCAACTGTGCCCCAAGATTCAATGCACCCCACCTTGTGGCCACACAACTCTGAACAACTCTAGGCCTTAACTCTGTCCATCACTCAGTTTCCTGAGAAGGACACTGAGGAGGGTTTGTGAGACAGGATCTGTAAGGAGCGCTTGGGCACCACAGAGGGACAAGTTCTCACAGGATCCTGAGGTTTGCCTTTCTTGACAGTCACCCTGCTGAGTGGTCTCCAAATCCCCAGGTCCCCAAGTCGCCATTCTCTGAGGAGCTCAGTAGATTCTCAGTAGACTCTTTGTTTGTTTTTCGAGACAGGGTTTCTCTGTGTAGCCCTGGCTGTCCTGGAACTCACTCTGTAGACCAGGCTGGCCTCGAACTCAGAAATCCGCCTGCCTCTGCCTCCCAAGTGCTGGGATTAAAGGTGTGCGCTACCACGGCCCAGACCAGTAGATTCTTTACCATGGCTGCCTTTCTCTCCTGAAGGAGAGGCTTCTCACTGACACAGCCTCGGTACCTGGGTCTCATGCTCTGACGGTGGCTGCTTCAGCAGTGGAGCATGCTGGGATGATGAGGGCAGTGACGGAATCTGAGACCTCCAGGACAGAGCTTGCTGTCTGTGGTCACTGCTCACCTCTAATCTGCAGTTTTGCAGGGCAGAGGGCTGTAAAGAGACCACAGACAGATCAGTGCCTGGTGAGCAAAGGCTGTGGTGGGGAAAGGTCTGGTCTGCGTCAGTGCGTTGGCCCCTGAGCACAGCACAGAGTAGCCACAGACGGCCTGTAGCCACTTGGGTGATACTGGGAGGAGCCTGCCTTGTGTCCCTCTCTGGGCATCTGAGCTTCATTCCAAGGTGGGTCTCCGACCAGGACCAGGACCATGGCTAGTCCACCTTGGTTAGTAAGGGCTCCGTGTGGCCGCTTTCTCCATTAGAGAGCTGCCTGGGACACAGGGCCTTCTGGAAGACATGGCTATTTGAGAAGAGGGAGGAGGCAAGGATGGATAGATGCTCACCTGCGTGTCCACTCATCAGTGGACATAGTGGTGGCGGAAGGAGCTAGGCTAGGAGAGCACATGAAGCAACTGACCAGCCCTGGCTGAGCCTTCCTTTTGGTGATCAACATGGCTCACCCCTCAAGACTAACTGTTGCTTCCTGCTCCCAGAGAAGTCTGGATTTTAGAACTCGTGCACAGGGAGATGGACCAGTGAAATAACCATCCAAAGTGTCTTAGGAGGGCACAACCAGCTTCTCCGGTCCTTTCCTGTCCACACGGGGCCACTGCCACCTGAACATGGCTCTGGGTCAGGTGGCCGGCTGGTTACCTTCTTACAAGAAGCAAGGCTCAAGCTGAGACACAGAGAGGTCAATACACTTGCCCCAGATGTGATCAGCCTCTGCAAAGTGCTCACTGAGAGCTGGCACCCCCACACCAAGCCTCCGTGGGTGCAAACCATATGTTCTAAGTGGAGTACAGCAAGACAGATCCATGATGAGCAATAAAACCCAGAATGCATCAGCCACCTACCCTGTAGAGCTACCCAGCCTAAAGAGGGAAACTGAGGCCCCAAGAGGTGAAAGAATATCCGTCCTGGCGCCCATGACTTGGTCTTCACCTCTGTTCCTCTGAAGAGTTTGGAAATCACGGGGTATTTTAGAAGTGTGTCTCCCAGCATCTGTGGGGCTGTGGGACCCCACGGATGACGTGAAGGCATCCCATGTATGCCTCTGCGTGCAAGCGTGTGGGCGCAGGCAGGCAGGCAGGCGCCTGTGTGGTCCGTGGAGCTTCGTGTGTGTGGTCTTCACCAGCCCAGGGACCATCATCTGTCCAGAGGCCGCTCGCTGCTGCAATGGCCGGCATGTTTACTTTAGTCCTGTCTGCACCGGCTGAACTCCGAGCCCTGTCTCCTTCCAGCTGGACCTCCTCAGGAGGAAGGAGGGAGGGGAGGGGAAGGGGCAGGGATGTAGGATGAAGGAGCAGGCCCTGCAGAGGAAGGATGTCCATGTAGCTCCGGTGGTCAGGCTGCAGGAGCCTCCACACCTTTCTACCTCCCGCAACGGCAGCCCCGATCTGTGGGCCATGAGCACTCAGTGACCTGGCTGAGAACTGGACATGCATGACTGAGCATGCAAGCACACATGTGGGAAAAGAGAGAGGTCTGCAGCAGTGTGCACACCTGCATGTGCCTGAAGGAAGGGGTGGGTACATCTGGAGGGTTTGGCAAATGTGTCCGGGGGACACTCCCTGTCCATCTGTCATACCCATTTCACAGGTGAATGTCTCTACGAGCATCCTAAGAATCTCAGGATCTTTGGAGGTAGAGAAGCTTCTTTGGATTCTGTGGGAGGCAGGTCTGAAGAGAACCAGCAGTCGGCGGTGGGCAGGTATGGCCTCCTCGGCTTGCCCTGTTTTACTCCCTGACCTTCACAACCAGCTCTTGTTTGTATTTTCCCTGCAGGAGGTGCGTTCATCTGCATTTACCAGCACTGATCCAAACGTGTGCAATTGTTTTTCTTGAACTGTGTGGTGATCCTCTCGCCGCCTCAGTGTTTGAGTGTTGAAATTATAGGTGCGTGTACCACCAGGCCTGGCTCCGTGTTAAGCATTGTGTTTGAGGCGGAGAGGTGCAGAGACAGGGAGAGTGAGAGAGAGTTAGGTGGGGAGAGGGGAAGGAGGAGGGGGTAGGGAGAGCGCTCAGGGAGCAGCTAGGAGCTGGAGGTGTGCTGTCCATAGGACGCATCTTCCGGTCATCTCTGTCTTTCCAACAAAAAGAGAAGCCGCTGCAGCTAAGCCCCTTTCACTGGTTAAGGAAGCTCTGGGTTCCAGCAGGCTGAGCAGGGGCAAACCCATTCTGGCCACACCTCTGGCACAGGGATATGGAGGTAAGCAGCAGCCAGTGCCTCTCTGTGCAGAATTATTGCTCAATTCACAAAAAAAAGAAAAAAAAAAAAAAAGTAAGCCCTGTCTTAAAGCACTCAAATCAGACACTGGTGCCTTCTCACACACCACAGAACATTGTCTCTGAGCCTCGGAGCTCCTCCCACGTCCCCTTTCCACCCTGGCTGTCACACTGTCCCTTCAGAGGGGCTTTATCGAGAAAACTTGCAAGCCATCAAGGTGTGCGTTGCATAGAGACGAACTCACTCGACTGTGACCCCAGTTTCTCACGGGGAAGGGAACACACTCTCATGTAAAAAGTACAACCAATAAATAGCAGGGACTTTGTAAAACCTGACCCTTCCCATCTCTCCCCGTGGGCAGCTACAGGCAGGATTTACTGGGGACCCTGGATGCACCCTGTACAAATGCCCACGCCGTGTATCATTCTCAAAAGCCGAGAGGTTGGTGGGGGCGGTTATGGGGCATTGTCTCCTCCCCTTACCAACTCCATGTTCACACATTTCACTCCCTGAACCATTGCTGCCGGCCGAGGGCTCTCCTGTGACCACAGTTAGACAGTCCCCTGGAGAAGGACAGTTGTGTGCCCAAGGACATTGTTCCTTCAAACAGACTGATGCTCTGAGCTTCGCTTGTAACTGATTGGATTTAGTGAGGCTTGCTCGAGGGCAGGGATGGGTCTAGGGAGGATTTAAGAAGTCTGTGGAAGAATCTAAGGACTCAGAGACTCTAAACCTCTTTCAGGCAGGCAGCGATGCCTCATGTAGTAGGTGAGGACCGCTACCAAGTGGGAACATGTCCTGGACTCACACCTTGTCCTCTGCAAGATTTAAAAAAAAAAAAATAGCTTTGGGATTCATGGCTATTTTAGGGCACAGAAAACCCAATGCCCATGGGGGCATTGGAAACGACTGCAGACTTGCATGTAATCTATGCGGCGTCCAGTGGCGTGGCACGCACCCATGAATATATCCACAGATCCACCCTGTACCCTCCCCCAATGAAAGAGGTAGCTCCTGTGTGTGACACGGCTCGTGTGCATTAGCTAGAATTCTCTCTCAGTCCATGACACCACTCTGTTTCACTTTCAGATTCTCTCTCTCTCTCTGTCTCCCCAAACCCCCAGGGACAGGCAAGTCCTTTACACACAAAGTCTCAGGTCACTTTCCTGCTTTCCAATTTTTCACAGCATGCTCCTGTCTTTCAGTTACATCCTGAGCTCTGAGAGCAGCGGATGACAGTGACTTTGCCCTGGCGCTTTGCTGGGTAAGAACACAGAGACTCGTGTGTGTGTGTGTGGTGTGTGTGTCTGTGTGTGTCTGTCCCCGCACATGCTCATGCATGCATGCATCTGGGGAAGGCAGCCCGGGCTGCAAACACTCCAGGATCCTGGGGCAGCCTGTCTGCATCCCCCCACACACACTACCCAGTGTCCCCACACTGCTCTCCCTTGTAGGTACATAACAGCTCACTAATCTCTCTAATGCCCTCAGAGCTGGGACGCCAAGATGCAAAGCCTGAATGTACACCCAAAACAAATCTATAAAGAACAAAACAAACCCATTTTCTCTGCCTTTGAGAAGGAATCTTGCTCTATTGTCCAGACTAACCGGAAGCTGGAGACATCCCTCTGCCTCTGCCTCCAGAGGACTGAGGTTGAAGGACCACACTCCCACCATGGGATTAAACAGCTTTGAAATAAAGCCAACCACATGCTCTGATCCAAGCTGAGAGGAGAAGACCAGGCATCGGGTCGGGTGCCATCTTTATTTAAATCCTTAATTATTCCCCACATTCTGGGCTTCATCTTGGTCATTTCCGACACTGCCTTCAAACATTTACCTCAGCAGCCAGGAGCCTGGCATCCTTCCACACCACACGCAAATGTTCACCACTGTCCACAGCCTAAGCCCTGCCTGGCTCGACCCTGTTGGTAGCAACAGCCATAGTAGTGGAGCTGAGATTCGAACTCAGAGCCTTCAGAGCTTTCCTCCATGGAGACCTGGGGTTTCTTGATAGGGCCAATGGAAAGTACCATGGTACCCAAAGTTCCAGTGAGGCTGGTTCCCGAGCCCCTACATCTATCTTTCTGCTCAGTCTTCCCCCAACAAGTGTGATACCCACCAGTCTCTGCCACACTCGTGTTTCGAGATTATGAGACACACACTATGTTATCTTCTCTGTGGTGTAGGGGATGGAGCCTAGGGCTTTGTCTATGCACAGTGAGCCACATCCCGGCCCAGTCGTTTCTTAAGGTGTGTTTTTATAGCACAGAGGCAGAAAGGAAGCCACTCTGTAAGAGAAGGGTATGTACAGACAAACCCTGCCCACCTCTGCTGGAGCTAAAGGCACCTTCAGATGCCACCTCCCACCTTCCAGAACCTTCCGGCCTCATGGGATGAAGTGCACATGCATTCCTCTCTGTGTTCCTCAATCTTCCTCCTCAGCCTCCAGGAAGAACAGATTCTTGTGCTCCTATGCCTTTGTGGACGATTGAGAGAAAAGTCAGAGTGGACTGTGGCTTTGTTGCTTATGGTTCACCCAGCATTGAGGCCCTGCTGAGCAGAAACAAGAACCTAGAAAACTTAGTTCCCTTCAGTGAAGCTCAGAGGAAGAGGTGAGTGGGGTGTGAGCCAGCCCACTTCCCCCAGTCACTGCTCTACAACCGTGTCTACAACCAACCAACAAGGTGCTTAAACGTTGTATTGTGCTGTTTTAAGTGTTTAGGGCTGTGGAGATGGCTCAGTGGTTAAGAGTGCTGGCTGCTCTTCTGGAGAGCCTGGGTTCGGGTCTCAGCACCCACATTCCGAAGCTCACAAGCAACTGTAACTCCAGTTCCAGGGGTCTGACACCCTTTTCTTTCCCCAAAGGTACTGCATGCATGTGTACATGCATATGCACATTAAGATAAATGAATCTTAATAAATAAACTTTAAGCTGGGTGGTAGCAGTCCCCACCTTTAATCCTAGCACTCAGGAGGCAAAGGCAGGCAGATCTCCATGAATTTGAGGTCAGCCTGGTCTACAGAACAAGTTCTAGGATGGCAGGGCTACACAGACAAATTCTGTCTCAAACAAAACAAAAAGTTTAAATAATGAGTAAGAAATATTTATAGAGAAACACTTTACAGAGGTGTTTGTGGTTATTATAGAGATGCACTGAATGGCCACGGAGAGAGCAGAGCACACAGACACACACACACATACTCTCACACACACTCACACACAGACACACCCTCTAACACACATTCACACATTACATACACTCTCACACACTCACAAACACACACACACATTCACACACACACATACTCATATTACACTCTCACATACACATTCACACACATACATACACATATACACACATATACAGATTCATACACATACACACACATTCACACATATGTACACACACACTCACACACACACACACATACGCTCTCATACACATATACACATATACACTCACATACTCACACACACACATACACATACTCTCACACACTTTTTCTACCTCACACACTCACATACATGCACACACACATTCTCTCTCTCTCTCTCTCTCTCTCTCTCTCTCTCTCTCTCACCACACACACAACACACACACACACACAAACACACACACACACACGTATGCATACACAGGCACCAGCATTCTGAGCAGCGGCTGTGGCAGGGCTCTTTGCTTCCCAGCATGCTTCACTCTGGCCCAGTGCTCAGTGGTCTGGTGACCCGCTTCTCCTGCTTCTCCCGCTTCTCCGTGCTGTCCCTCTCTCCACTCCTGCGCCGATGCTGCTGGGGTCGGTTGGCAGCTGAACAGAAGTCTTCCTGAGAACCCTTGTCTCTCTGTCTCTTGGGAAGGACCCTGTTTCGGTCATTATGGAATGTGTGGCCTCTCTCAGGCACACGGCTTCTCCAGACTAGCCCTCCGTGTGAGAGGCTCCAGGACATAAACAAAACTCAAGTCCTCACAGTCCCGTGGCGACATTCACCATGAGAACGGCCCCTGCAGGCCTTTGGGAACATCGTGGATTTGGCCACCCTGGAGGCCACCCCTTCTTCAGAAGGACCTGACTTCACTGGCCAGAGATTCTGAGAGAAGACTCTCAGCTGGAGTTGTGTGTATGTGGGGGGGTGAGCAGGCAGCAGTGGGGGGGACCCTGCTAAGAGAAATCAGCTGGGATGGGAGAGAAGTGGGGTTCATTACAGGCAGAGCTTACAACACTGCTCACCCAGCCAGGCATCCAGATCCTGTGAGTCAGGGACAAGCCTGTGTTTGGACACTGAGGAAAGTTTAGGGACAGGGGTGGCTGGGGCAGGATCCCATTCCAGGGTCTGGTTGTCAAGCAAGGAAGTCTAGGGCCATGTCGGGGAGGGTGTGGTGCTCACAGTCAGCTCACATAGATGGGATTCGCTGGACGGCAGCTCTTAGGCCAGGCTCAGCATGGGGTGAGCCTAAGGGGCAGAGACCACTTGGCATCCCTTGTCTGAGGTTAGCAGCACTCAAAGCTGGGGCAGCATGGTTCTCACTCGAGTTTAAGTAGCTTGACTTGGGAACATCTTGGGACAGAACACCAGTTCCCTCAGAAAGAGAGACAAGAAGGAGGGAGGGAGGAAGGGAGGAAGGGAAGGGAGGAAGGGAGGGAGGGAGGGAGGGAGGGAGGAGGGAAGGAGGGAAGAGGAAGAAGGAAGAAAAGGGGCAGATCTGGGTATTTACTCCATGAGGTGCTTCAATGAGACTTTCTGATTTACTCTGGAAACTTTTTCTTGGGGTCTTGTGGTTCAAACAAGTCCACCAGAGTCCCATCCGTCTTGTCTGCACTTCAAGCAGAGCGAAGTCAGGCGGTGGGGAGGAGGAAGAAAGAGGCAGCTTAGTGAGCAGAGCCGTTCAAGCCTTCTGAGTATTTTCTTATAGGTCAGGGAAAGCAAAGGCTTTTGCTTTGTCTCAACAGTAAGAAGGAGACGAATAAACACAGAAATAGTTAGAGGCCCTGGACTCCCTCCTCCACTTGGAACTAGGGAGCAAGCAAGAGACTCTCAAAATGACAAAACCTGCTGTGGCAGGCAAAATGGCTCAGTGGGTTGAAGAGCTTGCTGCTAAGCCTGAGACCTGAATTATTATTACCCTTGGGACCCAGTCAGTGGAAGGAGAAAACCGGCTCCCACAGTTTCTCTCTGACCTCCACACGCAGTCTATCATGCGCCCCCTTCCCGACACTAATCATTTTAAAGGATCATTTAAAGGGTCACTAATCATTTTAAAGGCCTATCAGCTTGAGTTCTGCTTCAGAAAGCCCAGGACGGTAACTAGTTGATCGGTTCAGGACCCTCACTGGCGGGAGGATGCTGGTGCCGGACCTTGAAGCTTCTAGGTTTAGATGAAACCAGTGTGACCAATTCACCAGGGCAGGGACTGCTTTCAAGTTCTTATTGGCGTTATTAAGTGAGCGCATCACTGAGGGGACCTGCCTGTGTTTACTTTCCCCACCCCGGGAGGCCCCGTAATTACCTCTTGCATCCCTGGGAAGGTGTGAGAACCAGGCTCCCCTGCTTTCCTGCCAGCCTGGGTCAAACGCACCAGCTATCAGGACCAGGCTCCTCTGGATAGAATGCCCTGGTTGCCTTTAGTTCCTCCCCGCTGTTTGATTCAAAAAGGAGAAAGTGCAGAACCCAGCATCCACAATCAAAGAGCTAAACACCAACACCAGTCGATATCCGATATCCGGTGTCTGTTCGCCCATGGGGACACCTTCACCATGCAGGCTCTGGGACTGCGTGGCATGGGGGTCACTCCTGGTGGGGTTCCGTCCTGCCTCTCTGCCTTTGGCCCTGGGACTGGGATAGTGGAGAGTCACCTTTCTGGGCCTCAGTTTCCCCATCTGTCAAGTAGAGATGTCCTCAGAACTCTAGTGAGTCACTGGGAAGCCAGCTCTGTTTTGAGCCTGCATTTTGCACAGCTTCGAAGCTGGGCAAACCTAGAGGCTAAAACAAAATTAAATGGATGACAGCAGTTTCCTTACCCCAGAGCCCGTATCCCAGAACCCATACCCCAGAGCCTGTACCCAGAAGTCCGTACCCCAAAGCTCATACCCTCTCTTGGTGGGACATCAGTTCTTGGCTTAATCATGGCGTCTTGGGCCTCCAAGAACAGCCTTGAACTGACTGCAAAGTCCAGAAAGTGCCCCGACAGGGCATTCCTAATCTCTGGCTGCCTCACTCAAGGCCCAGGGTGCTTTCCAGTGCTTCTATTTCCCTCCAGTCCCTGCCATCTCCCCACGCTGCACTCCTTGGCCAAACACTACTTCTGCAGTCTCTGACTTTTCCCTGCCTCTTTCTTTCTTCTGTCAGCCTTTTTATGATGTCCTGGATGTACTCCCTTAAGATGAAGGAAACATTTGCTAAAGGCCATGGAGTGTTCGTGCCCAGGTCAAGAAAGCTGTCAGAAGATGCTGCTTAGATAGACCAGAGTCATTTCTGGGTGTTTAATTAGATGCCCCTCCCTCCAAGAGCAATCATTAAGCCCAGTTCTTTTTTTCTGGTATCTGACATCAGCTTCACCGCCATAGAATCGTGTTTAGCCGTGAGTTAAAGAGGCCAGTGGGACAGGACACACCAAGTGTTTGGTGTTGCTTCTTTGTCTCTATCGCGTGTTGGTGTTTGAGAAACTCGTGTGTGTCCCTTGGCACACTGTTTGAATGGTTCATGGGGTTGCCTTGTGCCATAATCTAAACCAATCTCCGATGGAGCCTTTCAAAGCACTTGATTTGAAAGCCAGTCTCCCTCTCCTTCAGTCTCCCTCTCCTTCGTCTCCCGCTGCTCTGCTGCCAAGAAAGGGAAGCCTGGGAAGATCAAAGCATGCTTCTCCCCAGAGGCCCTCAGATCCATCCCTGAAGGAGACAGAGGCATTTTCCTACCCTAAAGATCTGCAACCCAAGGGAAGCAGAGGTGCTAGGGGAGACCCTGGAGAGCTGCGGCCACCAGACACAGCTGGCCAGGGGCTCAAATGCTTCGAAGCTGACCCAGCAGGTCCCTGGAAGCCAACCCACTCATGTTGGTCTCCCACACAATCCTAGAGGCAAACGGGTGCTCTGACATTTGGAATAGAATAGGGTCCGATACACATAAAAGAACAGGGTGGGGTCAGCTGTATTTCCCTCTGAGGTGGGCATGTCACCAGTGGGGACCAGGGAGTACTTACAACTCACTCACACCACTGATAAAAGTGGAGACCGGGACAGGAATAAGTTCAGGGAGTTGGGTGCATGCTACTAATGATGGTTTCTCTAGGTGAGATGCATGTCCTGGGACACAGGATGACTTCAGGTGGCAAAGAATATAGTTGTTACTGAGCAAAGAAGGCAGAAAGTCTCCATTTTGTTTGTTTTAAGATAAAATCTCATCCTGTAGCCAGGCTGGCTTTGAACTTTCAGCGATCCCCCTGCCTCAGTATCCAAGTGCAGGGATTGGAAGGATGAATCAACACCCCTAGATTCTCTAATTATTTTTCAACACATCTGTTTGACCCCAGTGGGAAGCCCCGACTTGGTGGTAACAGATCTACTCAGGCTGGCTCCTGCATGCCACCACCGCAGGCTGCTGTCTTGGGGCTCAGGCTCAGTTTGAAGCACTAAGGTTCAGCATGGCAAGAAAATCAGCTCTGTGGGTCCTGCATAACCCCTTCACGCTCTGACCCGAAGTGATACGCTCTCCAGGAAATGACCTTCCCTTTCTGCACTGCCCATTGGCCAGGCTACACATGCGGCCAGCTTAACCTCAATAGATGCTGGGAAATGAAGTCTAGTAGAAGCCAAAATTAAAAAACAGAAATGCTGATTAGCCTCGGTGTCATAAGGGACCTGCAGATAACAAAATACCTAACAGAGACGCTCTAAGACTAAATTGTGGAAACCACTACACTCTGCTAAACCACAGAGGTCTGTTCAGGTAAGTTCACCCCTTAAGGACTGGAATGTCAGGCATCCTCTACCAGGTCCTGTTTACTTGATGCTGGAGATCAAACCCAGGGTGTTGAGCATGCTCGGTGAGTGTTCTAACCACTGCACCACACTCCCACGCAGGGTTAATGCACGTTTCTGTGTTGGCTGAGATTTCCAGTTGATCCCAAAACCAAAGACGCACACTACCTCCATGTTTCTACATCATCAGTCTTGGCTCCTTCCTGGGGTGGTCACAGAGCCACAGCTCCACCACGGAGGCAGTAAAGAGTCCACTTTCCATTCTATAACCATGGTTAGCTAAAAGAAACCATGTTTCTTTATCCTGGCAGGGACGGGGAGTCGGAGGGAAAAGGAAAGATGGGGAAGAGAGGAATTGGGGACCAGAACTGAAGTCTTCTAGCTGGGAGACCTATCTGGCTTGAACTAGAATATCAGGGAGACTCCAGGGATATGGCCTAGTTGGAATTGAATGACTTATGCTTTTCAGATACTGCTGAAACAACTAAGTGGTGCTTCCCTCTCAGAGGGGCCGGAGGCAGCCAGACCGGCAGCTTAGTGTTAGCCCCTAGCTTTCCAGTCTTTCTAAGCTAGGCTGTTTCTCTTCCTCACCGACTCTCTTTTCTCCTGGCTGCCCAGTCAGGGACAGCCATAGAGCTGCCTTTGAGATGACCTCAAAGATGCTCTGAATATTTCCCCAGCTGCGCCAGGCTCTTAAGCCTGCTGCAGACGGGACGGAGGGTAAGTCTCAGTCTGGTCCCTGGAATCTTCCAGCGTCACCTCCCTGGCGTCCTGGGATGACTGGTTCCTGGAACCCACGCTCCATGTGTGGACCAGGCCACCATGTCCTGATGTCATAACTCCATTTTCTCGGTTCCTCTGAGGGACTTTCCAGACTCTACCCAGATTCCCAAACTCAATGTGGGAATGAAAGTGAGGGTTGTGGGATTGAGGACTCGAAGAAAGGGAGTGAGTCGTTCAATTGGATTTGAGAAAATAAAGAAACCGTAGAGGAGGGAAAGCCGAGGAGACAGAGGTAACAGAGAGGGCTAGACTAGCTTCCCAGAGGCCTGCTCCCCTGAGACCCCATTGGAATAGAGTTGCCAGGCAGGAGAGGGGCTTCGTCTATTTCCATTTAGATTCACTAATTACGAGTGATCTATCTATCATCTATCTATCTATCTATCTATCTATTTTATGTTCTGGGATGGGATCAAGGGCTCTGCACACGCTAGGCCAGGGCTCCACCCCTCAGTTGTATTCCTGGTTCAAATTGGTTGACTGAGTATTGACTAAGCTAATGCTCCGCTCAAACCAACTCGTGCTTAGCTTCTACAGAAGATTCAGAGCTTTTGCTCAAAGACATGGCCGAAAGACCCGCCGTTCCTATGACTTAGCACCGGACGGCGAGCCTTGTCCTCCGAGTGCCCTCCTGCCTTCTCCTGGGCGCCCTGACCCATGAGTGCTTGGCTCTGCTCCCCATCTTGGACAAGGAGGATGTGGTTCTCATTGAGTTGATGAGTCTCCTTGGGCCACCCAAGAAGCCATGGAGTAAAGGGGCTGGATGCCTGTCCTCTGAGTGTGTCTTCAGAGGGGACCGAGGAACACGGAGTGTCGTGCGAAGGAGTTTTCAGGTCAGCAGGCTGCCAAGACTCCGAGGAAGTGGTTGGAGCCCACGCTCTGAGTCAGCCTGAGCCTGTGGGCTAACCTGGAGGGCAATCCCCAGGCGAAGGTCAGACAGCTGTGATTAACCAGGTCAGGGGTCAGCATGTCTCAGCCCAGAAGGTTCCAGGTGGCCTGAGAGACATGCCGATGCGTGCTGTTGGCAGGTGGCCTATGGCCCAGGTGGTGGGGACAGTGAGTGGGGACGAGGCTTCGGAGGAGTTCAGCCTGTCCATCAGAGAAACGTCTAGGCCCACCAAGGTGAAGGTGCTCTGCTATGCCAATATTTCCTCGGTAGCCTCAGGGCCCCACACACAGATCCTCGCCACTCTTGGCCTCTGGAAAGAGGACTAAATGAAGCACACCTTGGGACGCATCCGATGGCGCAGAAGCAGGTACTCCAGTCCCTCCTTTTCCCCCATGGGTCCAGAGAAGTCCAGAGCCCAAATGCTCCTCAGACCCAGGGGCTAGACACTCAGAAGGCCTGACTCCCCAGGTCCACACCAGGAAAGTTATGGGGACTTGTCATAAACTCCAACTGGCTACACACAGCTAAGGGACACCTCTGGGATCTTTCTGCTTCCCCTATGCCAACGTCTTAAAGAAAGCACTCCTGTCACCTGGTGGTTGTTGACAGAGACACCCTTGGGCCTCGCCTGTCATCCCTGGTAGCAGAAGGCACTGTCAGGATCCCCTGCTGGGAAGGGACTGGGTTGAATGAAGCTAAACCTTTGCTCCATTCGAATCCAGGAGCCTGTGGGAGAGATGAGGAAACCCAGCTGTCTGCCACTCAGTCAGGCTCTACACCCTGTCATCGAGGCACCACAAGGACGGAAGCTCTGGTTACGCCATGGGCTGAGGGAGGGGCTGTGCTCACGATGGTCTTACATTGACGATCTTTCATTGTATTGATGATGGATTCCATTGCTCTGACAACATACCCAACAGAAGCAACAGAGACGAGATTCGTTTTGACTCGTGGTTTCAGAGATTTCTGTCCTTCCTGGCGGGGGGAGTAAGAGAGAGGGCGCACTGCCCTCAGTGGCCCAGTTTCGCCCCGTGTCACTCCCTCCAGGGCCCTGGCTTATGGATGGCACCATCCATGTTTAGGGTGGGCTCAACCCTCGGTTAATCTTCTCTGCAAACGAGACAGGAGACTGTGCCTCTACAGTCTTCTCAGTGTTTCTAAATCCAGTCACACGGATGAGATAAGCCCTTGAAGATCTCCCACTACCTTCTAGGAAGGGGCACATGAGGAGAGCCAGAGGGCAAGTGCTCTCAAGGTGCTGTGAAAGTCCTTAACTGGCTCCCCCTGCTGGCATGAGTTCCTCCCAGTGCTTTTGAGCAGCCATCTGACTCTTCAACCAATATAGCAGTGAGCCAGAAACACACCCTGCTCTAGGACAGCACCCTACCTTATGTCTAGACTCCCTAAGTCTATACCTTCTACCCCAAGTGAAAAAAAAAATTACTTTGTGTCTGTGTTACCTAGGTCTCTAGTTATGTCCTAAGAATGTACTGTGTCTAACCTCCCTATCATAAGACAGCTTTTCATATGCAAATGTACACGCCTACCCTTCGCCTACACTCCAACCTAGGTCTGCACATCCCCTCCTAGGTCTACAACCCTTTCCCAAGTCTAAACCCCTACATTGTGTGCTATATCTAAACACCCTACTCTAGGTCTACACTCAAAACCCTAGTCTACATCCCTGCATTGGGTAGTTTTATGTCTGCTTGAAACAAGAGAACATCACTGAAGAAGAAGGAATCTTAATCGTGAAACCGTCCCCATCTAAGTACCCATAAGCAAGTCTGTAAGGCATTTTCTAGATTGATGATTCACATGGGAGGGTCTAGCTCACTGTGGGTGGAGCCCCACATTAGTCATCCTGGATTCTATGAGAAAGCAGGCCGAGCAAGCCATGAGGAGCAAACCAGTAAGCAGTACCCCTCTGTGGCCTCTGCATCAGCTTCTGCCTCCAGGTTCCCTGTCCCCGACTCCCACCAGTTTGCGTTCATTCCTTGGCTTCTTTCAGTAAATTGTGGTTCAAGATGTGTATTCCAAATAAACTCTTTCCTCCCCAAGTTGCTTCTGGTCATCACAATAATATTAACGCTAACTGAGAAATTGGAGGCAAGTTTGTCGGGTCTTACCGTAACAGGCATGACCATGTGTTTGGGGAAGATTATAGTAGCTTTTGAACTCTGAGCATTCAGAACTTAGCAAGCTGCCGTAGGAGCCAAGGAGACAGATGATGGAGGCCTGGCTTATGAAGTTTCGAGGGAAGTTTGAGTGTCCCATAGAAATTCTATTGGGGCCATCCCGCGTTTTGAATTAAGATTCTGTGGTTCTGGTCAGCTGAGGCTGCAGAATCTGCTGTGATTAAGAAGAGACCAGAGCCACTGATGCAAAACATTTGCTTTACTGGGATAGTTGATGCTGTTCAGCTGGGACTAAGAAAATAGTAGCGATTAAACAGCGACCGATATCGCTGAGGCGGATTCTTCTGGAATCCTCTGAGTCAGAACCCAGAGCTCATGTGTCTGTGTCGCTCAAGTGGTCCTGGTGTCTACGGCATGAGGGGTCAGAGAGAATTGCTGAGACTTGTCCCAGGTTCCTGCTTTGGCTTTCGGTCCTGACTTTGCTGGATGATGGGGTATAAGCTGCAAGCAGAAATGGACCCTTTCCTCTCAAGTTCAAATGGTGTTTTAGATCACAGCAATAGAAACCTAACTAAGGTCAACCCTACCCTAGTCACTACCGATCTACCCTAGATCTACAACTCTTACCCTAGACCTACACCCTGTATCCTAAGTTTACACACTCTACCCTATATCTACACCACCTCCCTAAGAGCTACACCCTACTCTATGTCTACAAACCTTACTCTAAGTCCAGACCTCCTGCCCTAGGTCTATACACCCTACACAAGTTCTGCACACCCTACCAGAGGTCTAGAACTCCTACACTGGGTCTGTAACCCTGCCTTATGTCAGCATTGCCCACCCTATGTCTACACCACCTCCATTAGGTCTACACCCCTACTTATGTAGGGGTGTAAGTCTACACCCATACCTAGCATAGGTCTATACTCCTAACCTTAGGTCTATAACCTCCTACTCTAGGACAACTCCCCTTCCCTAGGTCTCCATGCCTCACCATGTGTAATCCCTCACCCTAGTTTGATGCATTGTACCCTAGGTCTGGGTATGATTTCCTAAGTCTAAATTCTATATTCAAGTTCTATGTCCTCTGTGTTTGGTCTATGACTCCTATCCTAGGTCTAAACACTATACATAGGATAACACCTAGATCCACACCGCTGGGCGTTAGTTCTAGAAGTCTCCACTGACCCTAAGTTTTTACCCTCTTGTCTAAGTATATACCTCTATTCTAGATCTGTACTGTCTGACCTCTGCCTCCACTACCCACCTGTGTCTAACTTCTTACTCCAAAATCTAGGTTTTGTTCCTTAGATCTGAAACCCCCTGTGCTGGTTTGTATTTGCTTGGACCAGGGAGTGGCACTTGTTGGAATAAGTGTGTCACTATGGGTGTGGGCTTTAATATCCTGGTCCTAACTGCCTGGAAGTCAGTCTTCTCTTAGAGGCCTTCAGACGAAGATGTAGAACTCTCAGCTTCTCCTGAACCATGCCTGCCTGGATGCTGCCATGTTCCTGCCTTGATGATAATGGACTGAATCTCTGAACCTGTAAACCAGCCCCAATTAAATGTTGTCCTTATAAGAGTTGCCTTGGTCATGGTTCTGTTCACAGCAGTAAAACCCTAACTAAGACACCTCTGTACTATAGGATAACATTCCCTACCTAGGTTCACCCCTCTGTACTCATTCTGCATATCCCACGCTGGGCATGCACATTCTACCCAAGGTGTATGTGTTCAAGTACATGTCTTCACCCTCTATGTGAAGACCTTCTATGCTAAGTCTACACTCTGTACCCTAGGTCCATAAAACCTACCCTGGGTCTACACCCCTGTACATTCAAGTCAACATGCTCTACTCTGTCTGCACCCTGACTTCATGTCTAAACCCCTCTACCCTAGGTCTAAAATATCTACCCTAGCTTACACCCCCTACTTAAGCGTCCACCACTGCCAACCCTAGATTTACCCCCCTACCCTTGTCAACATTCCATACCCTGTGCTGTCCCCTCTACCCTCTCTACACCCCCTGCCACAAAAAGTCAATATCCTCTCTTCTATATCTAACCCCCCTACCCTGGCTCTCAACCCCATCACTTGTACACTCTGTCTAATCCTTCCACCCTAGCTCTACCCCTTATTCTAGGTCCACACCTCCTTTACTAGATCGCCTACACTTCATACCCTAGATCTAATGTCCACACCAAAGTCTATACCACCTACCCTAGCTGTAAGTCCCCTACAGTAGGTCTATACCCTCTCTTTTCCATACCTTCCTCCCTGTGTCTCTATGACGTATGTCTCTGGACCATGTCTATGTCTCACTGATCTCTGTAGAAATGCTCCTAGTTTGCAAACTTGGACCCCAACTAGTGGCGCTATTTTGGAAGGTTTGAAATCTTCAGGCAGCCACAGCCTTCCTAGAGGAAGTGGATTATTCAGGGTGGGCTTCTGGTCCATTCTGATGTTACACCAAACATAAGGGATCCCATCGGGCCATGGGGCCATCTGCCACCATGCTGTCCCCATCCATTATGGACTGTAGTCCCCCAAACTGTGAGCCAAAATCAACTCCCTTGGTTTGCTCTGTCAGGTACATAGTTACAGCAATGAGAAAATTAAATAATATGCACCTTACAAATAGCTAAACCCACACCAGACAGGTCAGACTTCAGCTGAGCAACAGGGCTTAATGATGGGCCAGCACTGTCCTGAGAGCCACTTTGGCCCCACAAAGCTACACAGCCTGCACAATGATAGACAAACAGGTGGACTCTAAGGAAGGACGATGGCCCCATCAAAAAGCCCACAGCACAAGGCAGTCCTTGTGACACCCCGTTTGTTTGACTTGCTGGGGTCAAGAGCCACCCAGCTGGCATGGAAACCATGCATGGGTTTATAGGGTCGCCATGCCTGTCCCAGGCCCTTTGATGAAACTGACAGATTCCAGGCGGTACCCAAAACTCCTACATATACTGGCTGAAGTGGTTTTCAAAGTCAGGGCTGTGGCTCTGCGTTCATCTGACCTGGAGTAATGTAAACTGCCTTCCTCATGACACACGAGGTTTATTTGTACAGTTTGGGCCATTTCTGTAAATGTTTGACCCGTTTAGAAATCCAATCCAAAAGGCAAGCAAATGAATGCTTTTATGCCGTGCAATGGAATCCGCGGCCGCCAGCGGCGATGCTTTTACCTATGACTGTACGTTGGATGCTGTTTAAGGCATGCGGTAAAGACAGGTTGGTTTCGCTTTGTAACACTGCAAAGTTGTGGAGTGAGAGCAAAGAGCTCCCAGCGGGTGCTGGGTGTGGGCTTTCTTTATGGTGTGATCTGCACACAACACAGAGACCAATAAATTTTGGATGGGTGGGTGGGGACAGAGCAGGGATACACCTGGAGTTAGAACAAGGGACACCCTGAAGCAAAGGTCTCTGAGGTCTATAATTCTGCCGTATCTCAGAATATGGTGAGTCCATCAACCCCTAAATACCCACCTACCCTGTGAATATGCTGTATCCCTGTTAATGAAAGTCATCTCTTACATGTGACGACTGTTTATGACCCACGAGCTCTCCTGAGCATTGCTGGGCTCGCACGCTCCAGGCGAATCCCCAGAGGGCCTGGGACTCTGTGTATTTGTTGAGATCCTCTATGTGTGGTTAGCTTTGTGACTTTGTGAGAATAGATGTCTGACCTCATTTTTCCGCTGTGTCTGGCTCACACTTCTAGAAACACCTAGGACTTCTAAAGACTAGTTATCGTCTCAGGCAGGGTCCCTGTGGCAGAAAGGGGGAACTCCAGAAGCTGTTTCCCATGGTAACAGTGTGTTAGTAGGTTGTGGAGGGACAGGAGAAAGCAGCATCCTTAGAGCATGGCTACTCCCAGGCCAGGGGTGACAAGGAAAGAGAGTTTGGAAGGATTCAGCAGGAAAGTGCTATAGCAGTAGCCACTGGGAAAGGAGCAGTGGCCTCAATGACTTCGAAAGGAGGGCTTCCGGGTGAGTGGAGTGTCCCTGCCCCAGATCTCCTGGACTTTCATTGGCTGAGCATGGGAAAAGTAAAGTTGGAAGGATGGGCAGGCTCTGTGACAAACTGGATCTGTGGTGAGTTGGTTGGATCCATGGCCAACTGGATCTATGGCAGGCTGGCTCTGTGGTGGGCTAGCTCTGTGGTGGACCCCATAGACAATGAAGACATTTTTGGAGGGAACCTTGTTGTTTTCATGTTACTGTGTGTCTCTGCTGCCTTATTTCTTAGTTGGTTTATCCTCAGAGCTTCAAGTCCACTCCTACCCCAACCCTCTCCTCTCAGCCACCTGTCAGAGGCCAAGGACCTCTACTCAATCCACATATGTCCCCCGTGAAAGCTCCTCAAGGCCACTGCACACAAGTCCCTGCTCCACTCCAGCACTGAGCTATCTCAACTCCCATCTCCCAGCTCTCTCCCTGGCACACTGGGTAGACCTCTTCCTTATTCATGGAGGGTTCTGGCTTCTGTCTGGGCTGTCATCCCCAGAGTCCACTCCTCTGTCACCTCGTGACCAGTAAGTTCACACAGACACACTGGCTAGCCTATGGGTTTCTCTTGGTACATCCCACTCTCTTTGGAAGTCAGGCGCTTTCAACCTCAGGGCACACAGTGGCCTGGGTGATGGCCCAGTACCTCTTGGCTGACTCGGAGGTGGGGATATGAAGTTGCTGGGGTGTGCATGGTGTGGTGGTGGGCAGGGTCAGCGGTCGATTGAGCATCTCAGCCCAGTCCCTCTTCAGAGCCTTGGGCAATGGTTTATGGTTGAGAACACCAGGGCTGGTTTGCACTGGCTTCTGATCCAACACAGTGACGCCTCCATTGGTCCGTCTGGGCCCCACCCCCGCTGTCCAGCGTTCTCTTCTCAGCTGGTTTGTGGTCTAGGAAAGCTGTTCAATTTCACCAAAATCAGCAGCACTCGGGGTGTCGATCTCAGCCCACAGGTTGGGTGACCATCAGGCCAATTACAGGAAATGCCAGTCGGAGGCAGTTCTACCTTTATGAAGGCCAAGAAAAAAAAAAAAAAAACAGTTCCTAAAGTTAATTGGAACCAAACCCAGCCCACATGGCTCCTTTTGGGGAACTGACCCCAGCATGTCTCTCGTCTTCATTTCCTAGTCGATGCCAATCCAACTGGTATACACTCTGGGGTCTGCACGACTCACCTTTGCCGGGATCAAGTCCCACAGTGTGGAGGAATGAGCCCACAGCTCTCTGGAGTGAGAATTCAGCCCTCTGAGAGGCACAGGGAAGCCCCAGGATCATCAAAACCCCAGTGACATAACCTTGTATAAAGAGAGGGGAGGGCGGAGGGGTGGGCTGGTGGGGTCTCCAGGGACCTGAACCTAAGGTCATTTTTAGAGCCTTGTGTGTGTTGCCGAGCTGCAGTTGTGAATCAACTGGCTACAGGTTTACCTACTTTTCTCTGAATTCTCTGAATGTGTTCGTGTGTGTGTGTGTGTGTGTGTGTGTGTGTGAAACTATGTATGTGTGAGACTGTGTGTGTTACTGTGACTGTGTGGCTGTGTATGACCATGTGACTGTGTGAGTGTGTGTGAGTGAAAGAGACTCTGTATGTATGTGACTCTGTGTGTGTGTATGCACGTGTGTGTTTGTGTGATTGTGTGTGTATATGACTATGTGTGTGTGAGAGAGACATTTGTATGTGTGTGTGACTGTGTGTGTGTGAGAGAGAGAGAGACTCTCCTGTGTGTATGTGTGTGTGTGAGTGTGTTGTGTGTGTGTATGACTGTGTGGCTATATGCATGTGTAGAGAGCCGCTATGCGCTACACCTGAAGATGGTGCTGGCTGAGATTGCTCCTTGTGGTAAACAAGTCCTCATTTGGCTATGCAGCTGTGCAGGGGCAGGGAATGGTCATACATGGACGTATGGAGAGATGATACGTGGCATATGCTCATTGGCCTTTGCTTAGATATAAGCCTGGTCCCAGGGGTAGGTGGGGCCGCCACCACCAGAAAGCTACAATCCTGAGTAAGCTGCCTTGAGAAGGAACCTTGTTGTCTTGCGTCTAATTTCCTGCTGGCCAGGAAGGGCGCCGGGCATGCATGTGTGATTCTGTCTGTGTGTATGTGTGTGTGTGTATATAACTCTGTGGCTGTATGTATGTATGTATGACTATGTGTGTTAGAGACACTTGTGTGTGTGTATGTGTGTGTGACTGTGTGTGAGAGACACACTTCTGTGAGCGTGTATGTGTGTGTGTGTATGTATGTATGTGTGTGTATGTATGTGTGTGTGACTGTGTGTGAGAGAGACACACATTTCTGTGTGTGTATGTGTGTGTGTATGTGTGTGTGAGAGTCACACTTCTGTGTGTGTGTGTATGTATGTGTGTGTGTGTGTATGTGTGTGTGACTGTGTGTGTTGCCTGCTTTTGATTCTGGCACTGGGGAGGCAGAGACAGAGGATCCTGCCTGGGCCTTGCTAACCTGCCAGCCTAGCCCAACTGATGCGTCACAGGCCAGTCTCAAGAGAAAGAAAGATGGCACCTGAACATAGTATAAAGACAGAGGACAGTCCACACGTAAAGCACACAAGTCTGTCCTCTGGCCTCCACAGTCACGCACACTTTAAAAAAAGGAAACCTGGTAAGATATAAATTGAGATCTTAAGCATTCATTTGAAGTGTGAGATTTGGTTTGGCTTTTAGTATATTATAGCACTGATTTTAAAATCGTGGTTAAAAATAAGCAGCGTGAAATTCCCCATGCTGGCCAGGTTTCTATGCGTGTCCAGCGGTACCACCTATGCTCACAGAACCTGCAACCACGGCCCATGTTGTTGTCCAAAGTTGTTGTCTCAGTCTGAGATAATAATTCCTCAACACTAGAATCCTTCCCTATTGCAAGACTATCTAGGTAAGAACAAACACTGCCCAGCTCCCTGAAGGTGCAAATACCTGGCCCACTGGCTTCTAGAAGGTTCTGGAAGATTCTGGTCCTTGCACCTGAGCTCTATGGAGGGAATGATCCAATGTAGCTAAAATAATTTTATTTATTCTTTGAGAATTTTAGACATGTGTACAATGTGCTTTGATCAAGTCCAGCTCTGTAGCCCCCTCCCCTCCAGCTCCCCCCCCCAGATCACCCCACATTTCCATCTCTGCTATTGAAATCTTGAATAGCATTCAACAGTCAGTGATAGCAGTCGGTGTGAGTGAGACTCGCACTGGGAGTAATTTATAGCTCGGGTGCTGTTTGTAAGTGGCATGTTCCTTTCCTCCTGTGGCGTCCCACAGCTGAGGAACCCGTGGAAAACTGTCAACCAACGTTTGTTGCAGCAGGCAGGTACAGTGCCCAGGGGGATGGGCAGAAATGAGACCTAGGGAGCCCTGATCACTCTCAGGGCTCAGAGCCGTTGACTCCTGCTTGGCTCACCAATGCAGCAACCAGAGTTCCAGCTACAGAACAATGGGCATTTTTCTAAACCATCTTCAAAAATAAGTACAAAGAATGACTTACTTTTGTTTTCTGAGGCAGGGTCTTATATAGCCCAGTCTGACCTAAAACTCACCAATAGCCAAGGATGACTTTGAACTCGTGATCCTCCTGCCTCTACCTCCCGTGGGCTGGACTGACAGGCATGTTCCACTCCACTGGGCTACTCCATTGACTATTGGCTTAGTTCCCGTCCCCCAGCCCCAGTCAGGCTAAGTGTCCTTTGTCCTGATTGTTTGCCCAGATGCTCAGATTCCTGGGCATGTGGCGAGTTTTCAACTAATATTTGTGGGCTGTTTTAAAATGAGGCAGAGTGAGGGTGGCTAAGGCCATCTGGGCACCAAGACTATCTCACCCCTTCCTTCCTCCTCATCTCTATCTCCCTTCCTCAACTGGGAAAGCAAGCCCAGACCAGAGCTCACTGGACAGAGCCTCAGGCGTTTCCATTTGCCTTGCACTGGGCACTAGACAGATTTATCTGTGGCATGTGCCCAGAAGGTTCCTTGGAATTCTCCCCACAGTCAGCTCTGCTCCATAAACGGAGACATTCATGAGTCTGTGACTCAGGCAGTGACAAGATAATTGTCACTGAGTTCGTGCTCACCATTCCTCCTGTTTTCTCCAGATCTGACCGCCCCCTGGAGCCTTGGGGTGATGTGGAGACTGGTGTCCTCCAGGGCTGGTGCCAGCGACTGCACAGCAGGCTGCCTGCCAAGTATGGGGCTGGAGCATCCCACAGGGTGGGGTGGCAGTCAGGCAGTGCAGCGGGCTCTGTGTGTGTGGGCTTGACTCCCTGACAATTACATAGTTAGACCTGAGTCTTCACGCTAAGACCCAAAGCATGTACCTCTCCAGGGACCTGGAACCCCTCAGATCCAGGCAAGGTGGACTCAGGTAAACCATTCTGCAGGGACAGAGTGGCATTTCTGGGGGAATTGTGAAATGGAAAATGAAGTGACTCACTCAGAGTCACGTCAAACATGACAAGGCATGATCCAGGTCCAGCTCTTACATTAAGAATTTATTTTTAATTATTCTAAAAGTTTGTGTGTGTGTGTAAGAGAGAGAGAGAGAGACAGAGAGAGAGACAGAGAGAGAGAGAGACAGGGAGAGACAGAAGGAGAGAGAGACAGAGAGAGAGAGAGAAATGGGGGTTTGTGTGTGTAAGAGAGAGTATGTGTGAGAGAGAATGGTGTATGTGGTGTGTGTGTGTTTGTGTGTGTGTGTGAGAGAGAGTGTGTGAGAATGGTGTATGTGGTGTGTGTGTGTGTGTGTGTGTGTGTGTGTGTGCAAGAGAGGGGTTTTAATTCTTATGTGCTCCATGCCCTCCTGTGCCAGGAACCTGTTCTGTTCTGGATGCATCACTGGAGGGGACATCAGGGTCACCTACAGAGGAAGCTGCTACCTGGCAAGCGCAGGGGAGGGGCTCAATGCGCCCCTCACATGTCCTGGGACACATGGCTCCTGGATACTCAGAAGGGACAGAGGTGGATGAGTGGCCATGAAGGAGAACAGTGACTTCCACTCCTGTCTGCAGTTACCACACGTCCCCTGCTTAAATACCCTATGAAGTGTTTTCTCACACGGATTTATTTATTAGAAGGGTGCAGGAATACTCCTAGACCGTGGCACACAGGTCAGAGAATAAATCAGATCTGTCCTTCCATCATGAGGATCCTAGAGATTCGACTGAGGCTGCTGGACTTGGCCACAGGCACCCTCGGACATCGAACCATCTTTCTGGACCTTCTTTCTCGTTTTTTCATCTTGTCTCCACAAACCTCTGCAGAGAGAAGTGGGTGGAAGAAGTCAGGTCGGACGTTGACAAAGGATGTGACATTCCACAGGGCGAGGTGGCACTCTTATCATGGCCAGCTTGTGTGGCAGAATTCAGGGTGACTCTCGGGCCATGTTGTTCTCTTCATGACAGTCACCCTCCAGCTACACGAATCTTACTCTATATTCCCATGTGAGGTCAACCTGTGGGAACCTGCGTGGACCTCCACTTCTGCCCTCAGCTTCTGTCCACTGGTTCCATCCAGAAACACTTTGTCTGGATAGCAGCCGTGCAGTCCTCTGCCGCCCTCTGCCTCCAGGGGTTCGAGTCCCAAGACACAGCTGTGGGCGAGGGCAGGCTGGGATTTATTTATGGCCGTCGAGGGTTTTACTGGGGTCTCCATAAAATCTGCTCGTTGGGTGAGGAAGGTTTATGGCTGGGCCCTGTTTGAGGAGTCTCAGATGCTGCCTGTTGGTTTGTCATTTTGAGAAAAGCCACAGTTTGGTTTGCTCTGTTTTAAACAAAGGAATGCCAGGATTTGTGGGAGCCGGAGGGGGCAACATCCTCAGGGAAGAACCTTTCCAGCCCTTTCCGGGGCGTCCTCAGAGGAACTGAAGATGCGGAGGGTCTGTGCAGTTCATCTGCTGTTGCTGTAACGTTCAATTCAGAAGTGCATTTTAAATCTCTGTGTCTTTTTCTCTCTGAAGCACAGACATGGAGACACGACACAACATGGTTGACTGTGTGGGGAGGCTCTGTCCAGGGAGTGCGCCTCTGGGGCTCCCAGGCTCCACATTGTGACACAGTTGGAACTTTGTCCAAGTGGAATAAACTGTGTGTGTGTTGTGTGTGTGTGTGTGTGTGTGTGTGTGTGTGTGTGTGCAAGTACTCAGTGACTTCTTAGAAGTCATTTAATTTAATGTGCATGCATGTTATTCTGCGCGTGTGTCTGTATACCTACCACACGTATGTCTGGTTCCCATAGACGTCAGAACTGAACCTAGAGTTACAGATGGTTGTGAGCTACCATGCCGGTGCTGGGAATTGAACCCCGGGTCCTCTACAAGAGTGGCCAGTGCTCTTAACTGCTGAGCCATCTCTCCAGCCCCCAAGTATCATTAAAAGATGTCCATTTTAAAGTTACCTGAAAGATCTCTGGCTCCGTGACAAATTGAGTTTACTGTTATTCAGAAAGAAGCCAAGAAGCCAGGAGCCCCCTTTTCCTTCTGGGTCACCCCCACATCCCTCTGGTGTCACCCACACACAAGACCCCTTTCTATTCTGCAATGTGAATGAGTGGTGGTTTTCCTCTGGGCCTTGAGGGCTCACTGGGCTAGGATTCTGCCTCTGAGTCACATCCCTGGCTCCCTCTTTGCTTTTTATTTCGAGACCTGCTCTTACTGAGTTGCAGAGGTTGGCCTTGAACTTGCCATCTTCCTGCCTCAGCCTTCCAGGTATCTGGGACAACAGGCGTATACCACCAGATCTGACTGTAAATATTTTAGTGTGTCACCTAAGCCATATTTCCTGTGCTCGAGAACAGAGGGTCCGCATACAATGGGATCTGTGGCCTATGCTCTGGTGTTGCTCATACCTTCTGCAAACAGATTTGTATGTGTGGGTGGTGTGCATGTGTGCACAGATTATGAGTGTGTGCATGCACATGTTTGCACATGTGTGTGCATATGTAGATTGGCGTGTGTGCATTCCTGTGTGCAGATTGTATGCATGTGAGTGCATGTGTGTGTGCACGTATGTTGCAACACCAGAGGGTAGGCCACAGATCCCATCAGCTCATATAAACATGATACATGGATCCTCTGTTTGCTCTAGTCTCATAAAAGCACAGGAAATATTGCTTAGGTGACATTTACATTAAGTCGGTGTGTAGGTATATGTGCATGTATAAATTGTGTGTGTGTGTGTTCATGTATGCCTGTGTGTATCTGAGCATGTATGCCTATGTGCTTGTGAGTGTGCGTGTATATGTGCATGTATAAATTTTGTGTGTGTGTGCGTGCACATACATGCATGTGTGTCTCTGTGTGCATGTTTGTGTGTTTGTGTGTGTCTGTGTGCACATTCATGTGTGTGTTTTGGGGTGTGTCTGTGTGCATGTGCATGTATTTGTGTGTGACTGTGTGTGCATATATGTGTGTGCATGTGTGTATGTGCGTGCGGAGTGTGTGTGTGTGTGTGCGTGTATGTGTGAGTGTAGAAGAAGAATGAGGCAACCCAGATAGAGATGATCAGAGGAGTGGATAAACATAAGGAGGGAAGCCACCCCACCTGGCTCCTTGAGGTGGCACACTAGACAGGTAGCAGTTGCAGAGGTGGAGGCACCGGTAGCTGGACCTCTGGCCCAAGCTCCTGACAGCAATCTATGTCTGACAGGAGCCAGAAGAGGATCGGGGACATCCAGAGGCCTGAGAGAATTTCAGTCAGTAGGCAATGACCAGCGGGAGAGAACTGGAGCCCTAAAATCCACACGAGAAAGCCAGGTGGGGTGGGGCATAATTGTACCGCTCCCTGGGGCTCCTTGGCCAACTGAGCCTAATTGGCGAGCTTGAGACCAGCAGAGCTGGGAGGCGACATCTAGCCTCATAGGGCGAGCCCACGCTCCCAAAGACACATGCTGCACCCGCACAGGCATGCGCAGAGCATGCGCAGAACAAGAGGTAGCTTATTTTCCTTCAACAGCTCAATTAAGGTAAAACTAACAAAAGGCAGTGCGGTGAAGGTGCCGTCCTCACACTGAGAAGCAATTAGCAAGAACGGGCGAATGGCAGCTTCACCCCCGTTTGTGTCTGTGGTGTTCCAGGACCAAATGCGCAGATCAGCCTCCAGCTGCCCGCAGCTCCCACAGAATGTGCCCCCTCGGGGATCCTGGACCTTCACACACTCTGGACATGTCCCGTGTCCAACCAGGCAAGCCTCTTTCCACTCCTCAGGTCTAAGAATATGAGTTTTCAGGACCTCTGGTAGAAGGAGAACCCTCATCTTTCAGCAAGCTGGGATATCAGCATACTTGGTCTTAAAGCAACACTGGGTTGGCCGGGACATCTCCCCCTGTTGTCGGGAAGGCAGAGGAAAAGGGCGTAACCTTTCTGCCCCAGCAGAGGGTTCGGGAATGAAGGGTGGGCACCCCGCTTCCACCTCAGAACCACTGTGACAAGCACCCCATCCTCAGGCGGCTGAATCTGCTGCATCTTCCCCCCACACCTACCCCCAGATGTGGGTGGCCTGGGGGAGGGTCTGCACACCAGGATTCCAAGGCCACCCAGGGAGAGGGCTGGGTCTCGTCGAGCTACATTCTGTTTTTAATGGACTCAGCCGGTTGGGCTCATGTGAAGGGTCGGCTTCTCATCAAATCCCGGGCAGGCAAGTATCCGCCACTGGTCACAAGTCTCCCCGGAGTGTCCTCTCTCTCCAGGCTGACCCAGAGGCTCAGTGAATACAGATCCTAGAACAATTAGGACAGCCATTCAGGGCCCCTCTCTAAAAGCAAACAGCCAAGGATGCCCAGGCTAGCTCCTTTAGGGAGACTCACCTTCAGTGCTCACCCGATGCAGTATCAGAGTGAGTCAAAGGGAAGAGGCAGTTTCTGAGCCTTAAGACACGCCCAGAGATGTCCATGTCAGCGCTCTGTTCTCAGGTCTCTTCCTCCAAACTCGTAAGCATCACCTGCGTCCAGCCTCTGGCTTTGCATGTGTCATGTGGGCCCAGAACGAGTGTGATCAAGAAAAAAAAGCTCCTTCTGGATGAGGAAGGTGAAAAAGAGGGGTATTTTAACACATACATAACCTCCATCCACTGTGTATACTCTTTCCCACCAGCGGAGCTAAAATGAACACTCAGCCAGGACACACAGGTACTCACGGGAGTGCAGACTTCCCTAGGTTTGACTGAACCTGCTTGAAGCCATGATGGCTGCTGGGTAACCAAGGAGTTTTCCCCCCAGGGACATGCACAACAGGAAGATGGCCAACATGGATGCATCCAGGGATATATAACACACCTGAGTCATATGGCCCCAGTTAAGAAATGCCCTCAGGACATGAGGGACAGTCTGGCAGTTTTATGGAAGAATAGATATAGCAGGGAAGACAAGCCTGAGCACTGAATGGTGCCTCCTACACTGTAGACCAGGGGTTCCCAACCCTCCTTATGCTGCAACCCTTTAATGCAGCTCCTTACATCCTGGTACACCCCCTGCAGCCATAAAATGACTTTGTTGCTACCTCATAACTGTAATGTTGCTAGTGCTATGAATTATAACATGTGCAGGATATCTCCTGTGAAAAGATGGTTCACCTGCCCCCCTGGAGGGCTAAGAACCCCTGCCTTAGACCTTGTAACCTCATTCACATGGCCCACCCCCCAATGGGCCCTCAATGGCTAGAAGCTCAGTGCTTAAGGAAGCAGGGGAGAGACCCAGGGCTTCCAGAGTCCTGGTCCCACACTAATGTGGGGGCTGGGAGTGGGGAGTTCCGTAGGTGCATCTGTTTCTTGTTCCCCTACACAAAAGTTTAGACTCCTCTCTGTGCATCACACAGAGCAGAAGGGTCTGGAAGAATCATCCAGAGACATTTTGACTCACTAGATGGCAACAGTTACTACCTTACTGAGTAACCATGATGGTTATCCCCGCCCCTCTGAAGAATGGGGGCTATGGAAGGTGCCCCTTTAGTAAGAGTGGTCCCTCTAAATGCTTCAAATCCTAGGGAAAATATACAGGCATCCAACAGAGGCTGTGGGACTTCACGCAAGGCAGATGTGTCCCCAGGAAGGAGAGATAGGTTAGGGAACTGTGTAGACCAGCAGGAGGGCTCAGTGTGTAAGGCATTTACCGTCAAGTCTGGTGATGGCTTTGATCCCTGGGACACACATGACGAAATGAGAGAGGTGACTCCCAGAAGTTGCAAGCACGTACACACACACACACATCATGGTAGATACATACACACACAAGGTACACACACACATAAAACAAGGCACATACACACACCATGGAACATACACATATATAGCAAGGCACACATACACACACACATACACACCAAAGCGCATAACATACACATATATCCACACCATGGCACATGTACATACACATCAAGGCACACACACATATACACCAAAGCGCACACACAAACACACACACACATCATGGTACATACATACACACACAAGGTGCACACACACATAAAACAAGGCACATACACACACATACACACACCATGGTACATATACATATACAGCAAGGCACACATACACACACACATATACCCACACCATGGCACATGTGCATACACACCAAAGCGCATAACATACACAGACACCCACAATATGGCACATGTACACACACACCAAGGCAGACACACACACATACACATACAACAAGCCACACACTTTAATAAATGTAATATAATTTTCTTTTAAAGAAGCGCATTCTATAAGCTGACAACCGCAGGTCACAGGGTCTCAGAGCAGTAGTTTGGTTTGTGTGCCCCACCTGTAAATAGTGATGTGGTGGGGAGAAAGCACTCCACATTCTTAGCTCAGAACCAACCACAAAGCCAGAATGCCACAAGTGTCATCCCTTGAGTAGCTCTGAGCTCTCTCCAGCTGTGCTGTCCCTGCACTGAGCTCTGTGGAGCCTTGAGTGACGTCTCTGTGACTTCCAGCAAGGTTGGCTTCCTTGGGAAAACTGTGGCTCTGCCTCTCTTTTCTCTGTAAGTCCAGACATCTTGCAAATGAACCACAGTGTCATGGTCTCCTGAGCATAGAGAAGCTTCCAGAAGACATCTGATTGTGAGTAGAGATAGCTAAGGCCCTGCATGGTCTTGGGCTGTGAGACTCTGGCTTCCTAGCAATCCACCCTCCCACAAGTGGTCCTGTGAAGTTGGGAAGGTGCCCTTTCCCAAGGCAGTCCAGGCTCCTCTGCCTTTCTGACTTATCTCCTGTTGGGCCAATAAAAAGAAAGAAAGAAGGAAAGACTTGCAGCCATGAATGTGTGCCTCCCTTCATTATCAAGATAGCCTGTGGGGCCAGTGGGGGACAGCAGCCTGGGGAGACAGCTGTGGCTAAAAACTAGGACTAAAAAAAGAGAAAAGGAGGTGTGTGTATGTATGTGTGTGTGTATGTATGTGTGTATGTGTGTATGTATGTATGTGTGTATGTATGTGTGTGTGTATGTAAGTATATATGTATGTATGTGTGTGTCTATGTATGTGTGTATGTGTGTGTATGTATGTGTGTATGTATGTATGTATGTGTGTATGTATGTGTGTATATATGTATGTAAGTATGTACATATGTATTTGTGTGTCTATGCATGTATATGTGTATGTGTGTATGTATGTTTTTGTATGTATGTGTGTATATATGTATGTATGTATGTATTTATGTGTGTGTATATATATGTACGTACGTATGTATGTATGTATGTGCGTATGTATGTGTGTATGTGTGTATGTATATATGTATGTGCATATGTATGTATGTATATCTATGATTGTGTGTGTATATATGTGTGCTTGTATTCGAGTGTGTACATATGTGCTGTGTAGGTCTATGAATGCATATGAGTAGGTGTGTATACATCTGACATGCCTGACATGTCAGTGGACCTTCTAAGGTCCACTGTAGTTAATTTATAAGCTGATGTGACTTGACAGAAATAGCTTTCGGAGGAGGGAAGTATTTCAACTTGCAGTTTGAGGAAGAGGAGGGAGAGGAGAGGGGATGGAAGAGAGGGGTGAGGGAGGGAGGGGGGAGTCCATCACAGGGGAAGACACAGTGGCAGGAGCCTGAGGCAGCTGGTCACGTGGCACCGCAGTCAGGAAGCTGAGAGAGATGGATGATGGCACTCAGCTCACATTTTCAGGTTTGTTCAGTCTGGGTTCCCGGCCAAGGGGATGGTGCCGCCCACAGTAACAGTGGGTCTTGGGACTTTAATGAACTTAACATAAAAAAAAAAGTCCCTCACAGACAGGCCTGGGGTTTTCCCATGATGACTCCCATTCCTGTCAGGATTACATCAGCTCCCAAGCAGCTTCGGAATGAGAAGGGCTCCATGGTCAATTTGGACAACAGGAAACTGGGAACGCAGGACACTGGATGTTGGCTATCCTCAGCCTGACTGAGGGTCAAGCTTCAGCAGGTGCCTGTGATATGGGTGTGGTTTCTCTGTTTCCAAGGCAACTCACCAGAAAATAATGGGGACCTCGGCTAAGCAGGAGCAGAGGTTCTGGATCCCACACAGGGGGCCTGCGGGCAAACACTGGAGCAGCATCTCCCAAGTGCCAACATGGGGACACAGAGACTCTGAGATCCCATGACCGGGAGCCCAAGGAGTCATGCTGGTGTCATGGATGGGTGGGACAATGGGTGGGAAATGAAGGCCTGATCTCACCGTGCCAGCCTGGCCACATGGTTCTCTGCTAACAGAATAGGGGAGATTAGGTGGGTGTGAGGGTATTTGTCACTCAAGCTTTCTGTGAGTCTAAGTGACTTCTGAAAACAACAGCACCAAGAAAAATAATATGACTGGAAAGATGGGAGGGAGAGGGAGGAGGGGGAGGAGGGGGTGAGGAGGGGGATGGGAGAGAGAGGATGGGGGAGGGAAGGAAAGGGAAGGAGAGGAGGGGAGGAGGAGGGGAGAGGAGGGGAGAGAGAGGGAGGGAGGGTGAGGAGAGGGGGGAGAGAGAGGAGGGAGGGGGAGGGGAGGGTTATGTTTCTGTGGTCACAAACAGTTCTTCCAGAATTGGTCCCCACTCATAAGTGAGGAGAAAGCACTTGCTATAAGGAGTGGGACCCATCATCTTCCGCTGTAGGGTTGATGGGAAGGGAGGGGGACAGGAAAGAGACCAGTGAAATATGACAGGAAGACCAGAGAGGATCTGACAAGTGTCAGACTGGCAACCCTTCATGTCACCTGCAGGCTGGACTGTCACTGCAGGCCTCCTGAAAACGTGGAGCAGGAGGGCAGCTTGGAGGCACAGGTCTGTCATCCTGCCCAGCTGAGAGGATGAGGCAGGAAGATTTAAACTTCCGGTCCAGCCAGGGCAAGTTAGTGAGACCTGTCTCAGAAGGAAAGGTAAGAAGCGTTGGGATCCGGCCCAGTGACAGAGCGTTTACCGAGCATGCAGGAGGCACTAGATTCTGTCGTACTGCTGGAGGCGAAGAGGTGACCGGAGACAGCATCTCACTTTCTCAGGAGTGGGTTCCTGCTATACTCTTTGTCAGTCACCTGCTCAGACCCTGGAAACGTGCTGATCCACGGGAGTGCCAGCCCCTGAAGGCTCAGCACAGGGAAGAATTCTGTGCCCTAGTCACACACTCCAGGCTCCCATCTGAAGGGTGGACAGCTGTCCCAGACACACCATCGCGAAGAAGCTGAGCCTCGCAGGGGTCCAACGGGGTCCATGCTGTGGTCCTAGCCACGCCCATGCAACAAGACTTTCCCCCAGAGCTCAGAAATGCTGGACCAGGGAAGCCAAGGGCAAACTTGCTGCCTCAGGGGCAATGGAGAGGACGCTGTGCTCGTCCCCCTCCCCCCATCAGAGCATTTCAGGAGCAGACTAGGCAACCATCAAAGCTCTCAAGATGGTGCAGAACCCAAGAAGTCAGACCTCCTGCAGGGGGCTGACCCATTTCCCTAGTCCTGGCCTCACTCAGCTGCAGCCAAGCTAAGAGAGAGGCAGCTAGAAAACGGGAGGGGGTGGGGGGGTCATGAGGAGAAGGTGCATAACCAAGGCTGGACCATCTGCCTGGCCGCTTGCTGGGGCATCCTCAGGCTCCACATTTTCCCATCTTTCCGACAGCTTGGGGGAGATGGGGTCCAGGAAGCAACCCTGGCTGTTCCAGTCCAGATTTGACTGCAAGACAGCACTGGTCACTAAACACCAAAGTCTTTACACTTTGCTCCCAGAATGCTCAGCAAGTTTAGGGGCCAGAGTTGCTAGGGCAGCAGGAGCCCCTACCTTCCCACCACAGCATCCTCCAGTGTCTAGAGCATCTGTGTCCAGGTGTCCTGTGAGCATCCGGCATGTGCAGGTTCATTATTGTTGCTTCTGACTGGGTATTGAGTTTAGCCACACCACAGCTCTCCAAAGATCTGCCCTGCCACAGACCTGGACTGTGGGTTGAAGACTCAACTAAAGAGGAACCATTCAACAGGAACCTGGGTCTCCTTAGGACAGAGAGAGGCTTTTGATTAAGGGTTGCAACGATGACTCTGTCCAAAGGGAGTCTGGTAAAAGCCAGCTCTGCCAAGGAACCACAGACAGAATCAAAAGGGCTTAGAGGTTCAAGACCACAGACTACTATGTGCTTGGCTTCTGAATTCACCTATATTCTTTATCAGGTCATTCATTTATTCAAATAATTGTTCTTTTAGTTGACAAACATGCCACAGGGTCCTCTGGTTCTGAAAGGGGCAGAAATCCACTGTGTCCTTGAAGCCAATCTAGGCCTGGACCTCTGGGATGTAGTTTCAAGAGAGGAAGAAATTGAGTGTGACAGGTGGATAGGTGTATGTGTTGGGATGGAAGGATGGATGGATGAATGGACAGATGATGGCAGATGGATGGACAGACAGATGGATGGATGATAGATGGATGGGTGGATGGATGATGGATGGTGGATGGATATTGGATGATGGATAGTGGATATATTGGATGGCGTGACGATGTGGATGTGATGTGATGAATGATGACAGACAGATGGATGAATGGCTGAATGGATGGATGAATGACAGGTAGGAGGGATGGGTGGATGAAGTGAAGATGACATTCATTTTCTGTGTTTGTATAATCTACACAATAATCTCTCTGTGTCCATCTGGCTGTCTCTCCTTCCCTCTCTCTGCCTCTGTGTGTCTGTCTCTCTCTGTCTCTGGGTCTCTCTCTCTCTCTCTCTCTCTCTTCTCTCTCTCTCTCTCTCTCTCTATAGGTGACCCAGAGGGTAAGATCCAAGTGTCACCCTGTTCAGTTTCCTCACGTTCAGCACTCACTGGGCTCCTGCCAGAGGCTCAGTATTGCACTGGGTCCTGGGACTTGAGCTCAGGGAGACACAGAAGACTGTTCATAGGGCCTTTTCTTTATCTCTTCCAGTGCAACCTGCGTCAGTATTGGGCTCCCATTCTCTCCCCTCCCCCACATCTGTGATGGCCACCACCAACACCATTAGCAACACCAGTAACATCAACACCACCACGAACACCCTCACTGTGAATATGATACCAACATAATATCAATATCAACCCAACGCCAATACCACCATCATTAATAACATCATCACCAACAAAACCAAACAATACTGTGATATCTAATCTTGGTGTCAACTTGACATACTAGGAGCGAACTCTCAGCTGCTTGGAAGATCCTGGTATTTTCTGATACTAATGTGTGGGGTCTGCCCACTGTGAGTTCCATCCCACAGTGATCTCAGCGTACTGAAAGTACAGATGAAATAAATCCTTTCCTGCCCAAATTGCTTTTGCTCTGATAGTGTTTGTTACCTGAAAGTATAGAAAATAAATCCTCCCAGTTTTTGGACTAATTTACCAACAAAAAGATGGAAAAACCAATCCATCAAAACCAATGGCCACCATAAAACCAACATGGCCACCACAAAACCAGCTGGCCACATCAAAACCAGCATGGCCACATCAAAACCAAATGGCACCATAAAACCACATGGCCACCACAAAACCAGCAGGCCACCATCAAAACTAGCATGGCCAACATCAAACCACATGGACCATCAAAACCAACAAGGCCACCATCAAAACCAACATGCTCCATCAAAACCAACATGGCCAACACCACTATCAGTCACCACGACACCAACATTACCATCAACAATTCATTACGCTGTGCCAACACTGCCTGTCACTGTCACCATTAGAGAGGCTGTGGCCTCCTCTGACTCACTCCATACTGGGCAAGGCAATGGGTTTTCAGCCCTGTGCTCCATTTTACAAGCAGCTTGCCCCCTGTATTTTGAAGATAGAGGATGACTCTGTACCTGGGCGGGCGTGAGAACACCACCGTCTGCCTCGTATCACCCGCTTGCACAGACTGACAAATGGCTCATCCTGGGAGTAGAAAGGCATCGACCCTACAAGTTTCCTCAGCTGAATCAAGATGGAAAAAGGTAGAGAGGTATTTTTAAAAATCATATCAGGAAAAACAGACCCTGGGGGAAGTGGAGGAAGGCGTGCATGAAGTCCCGAGTGGATGCATGCCGTTGACGCTTTCCATGTCACGGACTCCGATGCCTCATCCCGTGGGGTGGCAAAGCCCTCCCTGGGTAAGGCTTAAAGGGATACAAAGCCTTCCTGTGGAGATCAAGCGTGATTGTTGACAGTGTGCACAGAAAACGCCCAGCATAGCTTCCTCCCCCTGGATGTCTACAGCCTGAAGACTGCCCCCGACAGACTGTGCCTACTGAGACTATCTAAACCAGCCTCCTCCATCCAGCTGTACACCATAAGTCCCACCCCTGGTTCAGCTGTATCAATAACCCTGACTCTCTGTTCAACTCTATACAATAAACACATCCGAGCTTCCTGGGTGCTGCGGTTTCTCCATCGAGGATTCCTTTCCGCCCAGTCCCAGCTTTTGTGTGTGTGGGTTTTCTTCATTCTCTCACTGCCTGGGTCAAGTTGGTCACTGGAACCATCTTAGGATGAAGCAAGACTTGAAAACCTATCGGACACTTCAGACCAAGTGGCCCACCCAGTGGCCACTCAGCCCTGAGATGAAGACCCAACAGACCTGTGATCTGACCACCCCATGTATGTCAGGAGCCGACAGGCAAAGGATTCCTGACTGTCCCAGGGACCCTGGTCTATCTCAGCCCATTATCTGATGTAGCCAGTCATCACCTGCCTGCTACCGCTCACACTTACAGCCTGCCACTTATCCGCCCACCCATCTGTTCTCCCGGCCCAGTCCTGACCTTCTCTTGGCCTCCCCCGCCCCTGCAGCTCATCTTTGCAGCCTCTCCAGCGTCACCTCTCAGTTTCTCCGTTATTTTATAAAGGACAGGGACTCCCAACCCTGTTGGTTTCCCGCTTAACCTCTCAGGCCTCTTGAAACCCTTGGAGACCCCTTGAGAACTCCTTGAGACCCCTTGTCTCTTCAGCCTTTGAAGCTATCACACAACTTACATGTAGATGTATGTATAGATAGGTAGACAACGAGGCTTCTTGGTAGAAGATAGATTTACTGTGCAATGTATAATGTTCAAGCTAAGAATTAACATTAGCAATTAAGACTGGAACAAAAGACAACATGTTTGCCTCAGCGGAGGCCATCAAGCCAAGCAGGGTTAGTGAGAACATTGTTATTCGGTAAACTCTGTCATTTGTAGAAAATCACAAGCCTGTGTGTCTGTGTTTCTACATCTGACATGTGCATGCATGACAGCAGACCTCATCTTCAAGGCCCTGTGTCACTGAAGCTATCTCTCCCACAACATACCCAGGCAGGACCATGAGCACTAGGCTACAGGGAAAAACACTCACCTTGGCTGAGAACCTTGCCTAGACTCCACAGAACTGAGCAGAGAGTCTGGGCTGTGCTTCCTGGAGCCCAGATCACCCTTCCTCATACCACCCATCTCCCCTGTGGTCTGTGCCCCAGATCTAACTCTACCACCTCCTCTGGCCTCAGTTCCCCTATGTGTGCCAAACAAATGGCCTCGTCAGTAGCCGTGAATCTCACTCAAAGGTGATGTTTACCTCAAGAGCATTTCTGGTCTTTCCTCAGAGGGGCCCATCTGCCATCTGGAGGGAGCGAGGCTGCTAACCTAACTCTCCTGCACCGCCCAGGATGCCCCACTATAAAGAATGAGGGACAAGCTCCCTCAGCTGAGGAAAGAACCCAAAGATGTGGAAGCAGAATTCCCTGTCACAATCCCTAAAAAGGCAAAATTAAAACCCTTTCTCTATTTTTCTCCAGATCATGCTCTGTGGACCCCTTGGGGCTGGAGCAGAGGGATTTCACAAATGATCAAGTTCCAGGGCACAGACCTCCACTTTCTGACCATTGAACCATCCTCCCCTCCTCTGTAGATAACACCTTCTTTCTGTTTTGTTTTGTTTTTTTTCTCCTCCTGCTGCCGTCAGATGGGAGCTGGGCGAACTCTGGCGTGGGTTGTAAGGGTGTCTTTATAAAGGGTCACACGAGATTCCTTACCATGCTGGTGCTCAGTGAGTGATGTATCGAGTTACCGATTCCCTTAATTGCATGTCTGGGCTAAAAGCAGACTTTCTTAGTTTTCCTAAGAAGTTACATTCTTAATGACATTAAAACATTGCGGTGAGCGAAGCAAAATGCTAACTGACAGATTTAGGGCCTGAATCAGTGTGCGGAGTGTTTACCTAAACTTGTTTACCCCTGCTGGGTCACTAGTCTCCAAGGTTCTGCCAAAACCCAGGGAGGAACAGTGGTGTCAGATTCGGGACCTGGAGAGGGCTCAAGAATTTCTTTCGATTTCTTAGCCCCAGACCGAGCCGACGCTGCAATCATGCTGTAACCAAAGAATGAGCGTGCGTACCAGGCCTGCAAGCAGATTCATCACCCTGGATTTCTGCAGAGACTGAGGAGGGCAGAGATGCCACGGGGAGAGGAGGGAAACCTCTTGGCTTTGTGTCCTGGGGCCCTTTCCAGATCTTCAACAAGTACAAGCAGAGACAACTTTGAAAAGCCACCCTCAAGATGCCAGGTTCAAAGGGGATATGCTCTGTGGAAGCTTCCCGAATTCTTCCCATGCAGGAAGCAGGAAGCAGCCCATGGCCCTGATGTAGACCCTAAGGCCCTCACAATGCTGGGTAACTCCAAGAGGACATAGCTTGGAGTAGAGACATCAGGATTCAGTGCCCTGCAGACAGACCAAGAGCTCTGACGTCAGACAGTGTGCTCCAAGCCTGGGAATCTAAGCTGAGATTCTAGAAGATAGCCATCTGGCAATAGAACAGCCCCAACCTGAGCTGTCAAAGTCATTGTCACACACATAGCCCTGCCCCTGACAAGCAGTCATGATGGTTTTGCCAGGCATTCTTCCTCTGGTGGTTCTGATCTCCATTCGTTGCCCTCCCCCCAAGCCCCACTGAGGGAATCCATGGTTTATACGCTGACCATTCACATTTATTGTAGATAATGATGGCCATAGGGATGGCTTAGTGGGTAAAGGGCTTGCCTTGAGGACCTGAATTCCATCCCCAGAACCTACACAAAAAGCCCAGCATGGTGAGATGTTCTTGTAATGCAGGCGCGGAGAGGTGGAGGCAGGAGAATCTTCTCCAGACTAGGGAGATGCCCCGTCTTTAAAAAGGATGGAAGACTTCTAGGATGATACCTGCATTTGACCTCTGACCTTCCTGTGCACATGCGTACATGCACACAGCAACACACAACAACAGCACACACACAGTCGCACACACATACAGATAATCTAAAACAATAAAATAAGAAACACGTTGTGAAAACCACCCACTACTTCAGATCCAACCCCACAGACATTTGGCAGTTATTATTTTCAGCACAGGGTCTCACCATGAAGTCCTGGACTGGCTTGGTATTTGCTGTGTAGTCCAGGCTAGCCTTGAGTTTGGGTTCATTCTCCTGCCTCAGCTCCCAAATGCTGATATTACAGTTGTGTGCCACCACATCCGGTTTGGCCCCATGTACACTTTAACTAAAAATAGAAAGCCTGTAAATCAGCGGTGGACTCTAGTGAATGCCACACACAGGAAGGATGGGGTTCTGGTTTCTTCTACTCACCCTGGAAAGTGCACCTAGAATTATAGCTACTGATGGGCAAACAGGAGGATGAGGCTCAGATAGGGGATGAACAAGGGAGTCACAAATGGATGACAGGTCCTGATCGCCCCAAACAGATCTTTAATTACAGCTAACTAGTTACTTAGTTAGTTAGTAGTTAGTGAGTGAGTGAGTTGCTTAGTTAGCCATGGCAACAGTGGAGGTTACAGGGAGATTGGAAGGTGAATCGGATCCTGGGTTTGAACTCAGGACCTCAGGCTTGGTTGCAAGCTTCTAAGACCCACTGTGCAACAATTTTAAACTTCTGCATGGTTACAGATTTTCACTGAAAATATTCCAAATCGGAGAATGCAGATCCTTGATACATACTCAGAAGCTACAATGTCTGCCCACTAGACGCCACAGCCTTGCAACAGTCCTTCATGGTAGCGTCCCCCATCTTCTCCGACTCCCTCCACCAGGCTGCAGCCCGAGCATGCGCACTGCAGTGATGAGGAGGCGGAGTGAGGATCGCTTAGAGCTTGCCACGTGTCACCTGCTCTCCTAAATGCTTAAAGCACATTGACTCGGAAAACACCTCGATAATCTATAGGCTAGTGGTGTGTCCCGGCAGGTCGGTGATGCTGTTAGTTCATTTTACAGATAACAAAGGTGAGGTTCGGAGAAAGCTTGTCCAATGTTATCAGCAGCTAGGGTGGGCGGCGCACCCGTGGTTCCTCGGCACAGGGGATTCAGAGGTCCTCGATTTGGCATGGTTCGGGTTTCCTCACTCGAATCCTGGGCTCCAGCTTTTTCCTTTTCCTGGCTGCATTGCTTTCCACAACTCTCTCAGCCCATCCCCCACTAAACTCTCTCACCACTGAACCCCACTCTGTGCTGAGTGACAACCTCGCAGGCACCGGTTGAACCCTTGGAGAAAAGTGGGGGCTCGAGAGTGGTCAAACGGGCTCGTCGCGATCAGAATTTCTTCTGAGTAAACTGTGAGCTAGATTCACAGGAGAACTCTCCAGGGTTCACAGTGAGGGTGGGTTGGAAGATCACAGCCACTGAAATCTTACAGAGATGCGTTCGAGAAAGAGACCAGGAGAGAGGGAGGGAAGATGCCGGGTAAAAAAGCCAATTGGATCTCATCACCCTAATTGCTACTAGAACATTTCCCGGAAGTCCTAGAAATGTTGGGTCCATTCTCCTGCCTCAGCTTCCCAAATGCTGATATTACAGTTGTGTGCCACCACATCCGGTTTGGCCCTCATGTACACTTTAGCTAAAAATAGAAACCTGTAAAGGAAGATGCTGAAGGTAGGGAGGGGGACCACAGGTGGAATGTGCCTACATGTGTGTGTATTCCCATACATGTGCACATGTGTATGCATGCACACAAACAGAGTAGATCATATGTGTGGTGTGAATGTTCTCATATGTGGATTGTTCATATTTATGTGTGTGTGTGCGTGTACGAATGTTCTCATATGTGTGTCTTTTTGTGTGTGCTGTGTGTAAAGATTTGTTCTTCATTAATTTTTGTGTGTGTGCATGTGTGTACAAATGTTCTCATATTTATTGTTTTTGTGTGAGCATGTGTGTACAAATGTTCTCATATTTATGTGTGTGAGCATGTGTGTACAGATGTTCTCATATTCTGTGTGTGGCATGTGTGTACAGATATTCTCACATATCTGTGTGTGTGCATGTGCACGTGTGCATCTAGACTTTGACTCCCAGCATCTAGCAGAGGGTAAACACTGAAGACACACAAAGTATAACCCCTGTGTAGAGTCACCAGGACCCTGTGATAAGGGAGGCTCCTGGCACTATGGTCTGAGCTCAGGAAGATCACAGAGTGGCATCCAGGCTGGCAGCCTCCTCCCCTGTGCCTACTGTGTCATTTACAGGTATTTACAATCAGCAGCCCAGCTACATCTTTTCTGACTTAACACATTTGAAACAGAGGGTTGTAAACCTTCCAGTAAACTGCCCGTGAGTGGCCTTCCTTGGGAGCTGCAGGCTCTCGGGACATTGAGGCAGATCCTCAGCCTGTTTGTGAGGGGTGACAGTTGGCAAAACTAGAAAGGACCAGTCTGGCTTATTAAGGGCGGGGGTGTGCACGTGTGTGCTGAGAGTGTGTGGGCGCGTGTTGTGTGTATGTGTGTTGAAATTACAAACTTCCCCAGGCTAACGTGATATGCAGAGCTGGCCTGCCCACCGCCGTGGGTGGTCCTCCTTGGGCCCTCTGGAGGGGGATCGGATGGAGCGGACATGAGTTTAGCAACATTTCCAATGGGGTAATGACAGCAGTAATAATGGCTGTCCCGCTTGGGAAGAGGAAATCAAAAAAGCCTACACGGGACAAAAATAAACAAGCGCATAACGTCGGCCCAGGAGGCTGGCCAGTTCTGAACTTGGAGGACATCAAAGCAGGACTGGTTATCGGGCATCCCAGGCTCCAGGCTCCAGGCTCCACTGAGCCCTGACTCTCACTTTTATCAGCCTTGTGGATGTGGCCAGAGCCTCACAGCGCACAGCTGTGGCTGCCCCACAGAATCCTGTTTCTGGGGACGCTCAGACCACAGCAGATTGATGGAGAAAGACCTTAAGATGACCCAGAGCGTCATGGGGACAACAGAACCACCTACATTTAGATTCCAAATTCTGAGCCACAGGCTGAGGTCGGGAAGCATCCAGGATGGAACCTTGCCTCTGGGAAGGGACATGCACCCTCCAGCAGCTTGTCCTGGCAGGGGCTGTGTGGTCCTGAGCCAGTGGTCTCCACTCCTGTTCAGATGGGGTGAATTATACCCGGCACTCAGGCAGTCCGTGTGCTGTGTGTGCCCAGCTTATGCCATGACCGGCGTGGCATGGGATTCCAGCAATAAGGTGTTGACAATATCTGTCACCCATTGGGCCCAGATAGTTGGCTCAGCAGTAGGAGTTGCAGGCTTTACAGGAAACCTGCAGGGAAATGGACACCCCTGGGAATCTCACGGTAAGGAGATGGAGCTAGACTCAGGAAGAAGACATGATTTTTTCTCTCCTCACAAAATCTAGATCTGAATGTATAGGACATGAGATTAGGAGGGCCACTCGAGGAGAGGAGAGAGATGCAGGGGAGGAAAAGAAAGGCCAATACCTGGGCCTGGAGAGATGGCTCAGTGGTTAAGGACTCTGCTGTCTCTGCTGTTCCTATCATCCCCAGGGTGGCTTATGCAGCTTGTAACTCCAGCTCCAGGGGTCTGGTGCCCTCTTCTGGTTGTCTTGGCACTGCACCAGGTCATGCACATCTGAACAAGCAGACAGTTTTAGAAGAAGGCTTGTAATACTTGATTACTCTCATGTAGTATACATTTGTATATTGTTTAAGATGGATGAATGGGTGGGGTGGGTGGGTGGGTGTATAGATGGATGGATGGAAGGATGGATGGTAGCTATTTTGGGAGTGAGGAGACTTGAGGAGAAGAAAAGAATAAGAGAGGTTAGGGTGACTGGCATCCAGGTATAAAAATGTCATAATAAACTAACTCTTTTGTATGCTAGAAAAATTAACAAAATTTTAAGCAAGCCCGGAAGAGGCAGCATGCATGGTGGCGGGGGTCGCTGTGGTGACTGTTTTGACTGTGACGGCTGTTGGCACAGAAGTCTACATATGTCATAAGTGGTTTGTTTTTTTTAAAAAATCGCAGACATTGGGGACTGCTTGTGTGCCGTCTCAAGGTTAATAACTTACTATCATGTAAAACTCGGGTTTGGGGCCATCATGGGAAGTGATCTGCGCAACACAACCCTCCCCCTCCCTCCCCCTCCCTCCCTCCCCTCCCCTCCCCCTCCCCTCACCCCCTTCCCTCCCCTCCCCCTCCCCTCCCCCCTCCCTCCTCTCCCCCTCCCTCCCCTCCCCTACCGCCTTCCCTCCCCCCCCTCCCCTCCCCTCCTCTCCCCTCCCCTCCCCCTCCCCTCACCGCCTTCCCTCCCTCCCCCTCCTCTCCCCCTCCCCTCCGCCTCCCCCTCCCGCCTCTTCCTTCTCACAGCCATAGATACAAGATGAAGACCAACCAACAGGACTCTGCCCCATTGGGCTCAGGTCCTGATGGGCTCTAAGAGAGGGGCACTAGGCACCAAGGTGCGGCGTACAGCGGAGGCTGCCATGTTTATTTCCCAGGTCTGACCCTGAGCAGCCTCCTGAAGCACAGTGCGGCCCACCATGTCACCTGTGGATGCTCTGCAGATCCACGTCAGCCTCCTGGTATCCCAGGAGTCCTTTGGTTTATGGCTGCATCACACTGCTCTTGGCCTCCATTGCACACAGCTTTTTCTTGTCTCTGTGCTCTGTCCACTCCTCTCTTAGGACACCAGTGTCCTTAATCTTGGATGAACGCCTCAAGATCCTAAACCAGGCAGAGGGAAGTGAACATATCTCAGCACTTAGGACACAGAGGCAGGAAGGTCTCTGTGAGTCCAGGCCAACAGGGTGACATAGCAAGACCCCAGTCTCAATGATGCTGGTGATGATGATGGTGGTGGTGATGCTGATGCTGCTGATGCTGATGAAGATGGTGATGATGATGACTATGGTGGTGGTGATGAAAATAATAATAGTGATGATGATAATAATAATGATTGATAATAAACCACCTCTGCAAAAACCGTTTTTCTCATAAGCACAACTCCAGGCCACAAGGTTGAATGTGGGTGTGTCTGTGTCAGGGGGTGGGCCATTTCCAGAGAGGTTTAACTGAGTGAGCAACATTCACTCCCACTGTGGGCAGCACCATTCCCTAGGCTGGGGTCCTTAACTGAATTTAAAAAGGAGGAAGTGAGCTGAGAGCCAGCTTTCATCTCTCTGCTTCCTGACAAGATGCTACTTGACCAGCCATCTCATGCTCCTGACGCCAAGCCTACAGTGTCATGATGGACTGTACCCTTGATCTGCAAGCCAATTAAACCCTTCCTTCCTTCCTTAAATGCTTTTGTCAGGCTTTGGTCACAGTCACAAGAAAGTATAACACAGGTGCCATTAGCCCACTTCACAGATGAGGAAACTGAGACTACTCAGAAACTGATCAAGGGACATATCTAAGATTACACAGCCAGTAAGTGGCACGGCCAGGATTTGAAAAAACCCCAAGGTCCCAGAACGCACACTCAGTCCACTCCAAGGAAAGCCAGAATCCCACAGTGAACATCCATATTTGGGGGTCAGACAGGTGTCTGAATATGACAGTGAATGTGAACTTCCTGTGCCCCTCTTTCCACATACTGATGTCAGGACTCTTCAACCCAAGACAGTCAGTCACCAAGATGCAGCCTCAGCGCCCTTGTCCTCCTCCCTTTGAGCTGACTGCTGACCTGGGGGATTTCTCTGTCCAGGCTCAGTGGTGCCGGGTGCACAGACAAACCTCAGGTGCACCGCTCGCTCCAGACTGGCCGTGCAAGTCTGGGCCTCCAGGGAACCCGATGCAGCTGGCAGGGAGTCCTCATATCCAGGGGGGACCGTTTCCCAGACTCCTGATGACACAGACACAGATGGGAAGGGACGGTGGAATCCAAGTGACCCATAGGGCCCAGACGTGAGCGCGTGAGGAAGCAGCCCCGCCATCCTGAGCCACTGCTACCTGCCCTGAGCCTTGGGTTTGCATCTGTAAACTGGGGAGGGTGGACGGTATTCACCAGCGCGCTTGCGCACCACAGGCCTCCATCACTGGATAATAAACAGCGCTCATCACTGTCTTCTGTCTTCGTGAAGGAAAGGATTCAGTGGAGAGACAGGGGGACGTGGGCGCCTTAGGCAGAAACTGAGGCAGCAAAGCAAAGAGATTGGAGGAGGCTGACCAAGGGCTGAACCACGGCGGTGGGAGGTGCCTGTGATTTTTATAAATATTTATGAGGTGTTTGGCATATTAATAGGGTGACCCCCCCTCTCTCCATCTCTCTCCATCCCTCCCCAATCGTGGTGGATGGGATCGCCACTGTAGGGATTTTTCCTCCCGAGATCCTCTAAGGAAGCCCAGAGGAGCGAGGGAGGTCAGTCCCCACACGCAGTGACTGGGAAAGTGCGCGGGACCAACGTTTCTGGCACAGAAACCACTTTTCTGCGGCTTCAAGAACAGTTATCCACAAAGTGACTTTTTAACCATCCTGAGATGCAGTCCCCAACATCCAGCTGTGGCGTCCTTGGCTTGCTGCCTGAGCGGGAGACTCAGTTACTTAGGTTGGTTGCAATCGCTCTGTTTCCTCACAGATGCCTCCCTGAACCACCTGGTCCAGAAACCACGCCCCACCGTGTGCGGAACCCCTGTATGGTGTCCAACATTGGACAGGGCTTGGGGACAGGAGTGGAGAGCAGACTCTGAGGCCATTTGCATCCTGGCTTCTTGCTGGTGCCCACGGGGTTTTCTGCAGGGACTGGAAGAGGCTTGTACTTTTTTCACATTGCTTGCTTGCTTGCTCGATTGCTTGATTGATTGATTGCTGGATATGTGATGTGCTTACAGGAGGCACAGGACAGTTAGTGGGGAATCAATTTCTCTCCTTCCACCATGTGGGTACTGGGAATAGAACTCAGATCACCAAGTCTGGCAGCAAGCACCTTTACCCTCTGAGCCCTCTCACTGGCCCATTCTGCTCTATTCCTTTTTTGAAGACACGGTTTGAAATGACATGTACTTCTTGATGAGGCTTAAGAGGCAGCCCAGCCATGTCCGTACAATAGCTCACACCTTCTGCAGAGCTGGGACACTGTCCCCCTTTGTCCTCTTGGATCTCACAGCAGCCTGATAAGCTGACACATTCTCGTTGGATTGCCTGAGTGAGCTGCTAGGAGCTAGATAGGCAGCACCCACCACTGCAGCCCACTGGGAACCGGGCAGCCAGGACCAGACCTCTGGCTGGATCAGGAGAGTCCTGAGGTCGTTGTCCTCAGAGCCATCTGCCTGGACTCCCCACCCAGGCTGCCAAACTTTGAAGTATGACAGCTCTAGAGTTGTCCAGGAGCCTGGACTCCAGGGACCATCTGGCTCTGATCCCATAAGCCCCAGGGAGCTGGCAAAACAGATGAGGGGGCAGTTTCCCCTACCGTCCACAGCCCCCTTCACCCCTAGTTTTCCAAGTACCCCTTCCTTTGGCCCTGATTTTTCTGAGACTCACTGCCATTCAGCCCCCAACCCTGGCCCCTCTCTCTACTGCCCAAGAAGAGCAGGGCCCAGGGAGGGCTACCATGCTGCTCTGGCCAGCTCTGTTCCCATTAGGGTGACTGTTGACAGGAACATGTCACACAGGAAGATGGATGCTGGCTTTGTCCCATAAGTCCTGAGACCTCAGAGCCAGAGGTGGCCCTGAAAGGCCTTTTCTAGGTAAATTACGACGTTTATTTAGCCCTTGAAAGGTTGTATACACAGCCTGCCTGTCCCCGATGAGGTGGCCACAGCCACTCCCTCCTGGACAGCCTGGGGATAAGGGTGGGGCAGCCCAGATGTGTTTGCCCTCCAGGGAGGTGCTTTGGGCCAGTCTGCTGCCAATGCCCGACTTTGGGCATCTCCTCAAGGGCCCAGAACTCCTCCCTCTTGGTCCCTTAACTCAATTCAGCATCAATAGCTCATCGAAGCTTCAACACATCATCAAGAGCCCCAAAGGACAGCCTCTACAGGCAGCACCTCATCCGGTGCCTGGAAGGACCTCAAAGCTGTTCTTCCATGGGTGCCTACCACATACCAGTCATTCAACTGGGACTCGGTAGCCTCAGTTTCAAGGCAGGAAACTGAAGCTGGTGGAGGGGGAAAGGGGAGGGCCTCCCAGGAAGAGTGAGATCTGAACTGAAGGGTCTGCAGTGTCTTGGGGACGGTGACTGTACAGCTTCCTGGGGACTCTGCTGCCCATCCCGCATTATGACTGTCACATGGATCCAGAAGCAGAGTGTGATCTCCTGCAAGTCTGAACTGACCACTGAGCCCTCCCGTTCAGTGAGAATGGGGAACAGGCTACACCTGTCCCCTGCTGGAAACCCAGAGCAAACTTGGGGTCCAGCATCTCACCCTATCTCTGAACGGCAGGCAGAATGCAGCAAAACCACATGCACAGCTGTCCCAGATGTTGGCACCAACCACAAGAGCCAAAGCTGTCCATCCTCGTGGTCGATTTGTTGCATGGAGCAGGAAGACAGAGGGATGGATTGCTACCCATAAGAACCTGTGAAGGCCATGGGAAGTGAGGGACGCCAGATGCAGGAAAAGCATGCACTGAACAATTCCATTTACATAAGATGTCCAGAGCAAGCAAACTTACAGAGCAGAGACAGATCCGTGGTTTCCAGGGCAAGGGGTGGGGTGAGAGGATGGGAAACGGAGGCTGTTGGGTCGCAGGTGTCCTACGGGTGCTGACAGAGTTCTAGAAATAGACAGAGGCCAAGGTTAAGGACACTTGGGACATGGAATGTCATGACGCTGTGCCCTTTAAGATGGTTACTCTGATGACGTGTTCATTTCTCACTACTGAGCCCCCTGCTAACCAGAAGTGGACATGAGGGCCGCGGTCAGCTGAACTAACAGCTCTGGTTGCGTTTCCTAGGTGATGTAGGGATCCAAGGTGAGGCTGCCACCACTGATCCCCTTGTTGCTCTCCCACATCCCCCATCACCAGGCTGGGGTCCTTTGACTAACAGGGACCCAACGCTGGCTCACTCACGGCCATGCAAGCAGACTAACCATTCCCCAGGCTCTGCTTATGTCAAGCTTCTTGCCAGCACATCCAAGGGTTTGCAAGCTTCCTTTCAGCTATCCCTGAAGGCCTCCTCCCTGCCTCTCCTGCCGACCAGTCCTCCCCAATGGGTCCAAGAAGAGAAGACAGAAGCAAGGTCCAAGCACTGTACAGGGAACTGCTGTCCCTTCACTGAACAAGCTCATATTTCTCCAGATGTGGCGAGCGCTGCTTTCAGACAGCCAGGTGCAGGACCAAGGCTCTAAGACGTGAGGTTAGCTATTTTCAAACCAGGCTGGTGAATAGAATTCCATGGTCCTTCGCTTTAGAGCTCAGGCTGGCCTCCAACTCAAGGCAATCCCCCTGCTTCAACCTCTAAGCCCTAGATTGCAGGCCTGAATTTTCTCGAGAACTATATCCATTTTCAGAAACGTTGTTTGAGAATGCACTTATTGAACTGAAAACCCAACCCTCTAGTGGGAATAGAGAATGGCCCAAAAAATAAATGCTTCGAAGTCATAATGCCCAGTGTTGGCGGAGCACAGAGGAGCAAGTGTTCTCCGGGTTTGCTCATAGACACACAAGCAGATTTACAGGCTCTGAGGTATGCTCTAGTCGTGCACGCCAGGAGCTCGCAAAGGGTCCACTCCCTGTGATCTGAGGCTGCTCTAGCGAGGATTTATGGAGGGAAACAGACAGGCAGGTCCACACAGATGTGTGTGTAAGGGTCTGTGCTGGAAACTGTATTATTACAGTGAATATAGGAATGCTTGAGACATGAAGCATCATGGTCTAAGTGTGTGACCAGGAGATGACCTGCACAACAGAAAAGCCAATGGCCAGTAGACACTGAGATGCAGCCCCTCAGGGGCTTCATGCAGCTGCTTGGCCCAGGATGGACTCTCTTGCTCTCTCAGGACATTGCTTTCTCTATGCCCACCAGAGGATTGGATTTTCAATTTAATATGTGTATTCTCAATCCATGTTTCTGGAATTGGAAATAGTTTGTGAGAAAAATGCAGGCTTGTAATCTAGGGCTTGGAGGTTGAAGCAGGAGGATTGCCTTGAGTGTAAGGCCAGCTTGAGCTATATAGTGAGATCAAGGATAGTATATAACATAGCAAGAGCATCTCAAAAAAACAAAAATTATTCTAAAACAAAAAGATTTACTTTTTAATTATTATTTCGGGGGGTGGGGGTGTCACACACACCATGGTGACTGTGGAGAAATCTGTGGAATCAGTTATCTCTAAGACCTAAAGGTATTTAGGGGTCCCAGGGATTAAACTTGCCTTATCAGACCTGTACAGCAAGAGCTTTATCCACTGAGCTATCCCACCATTCCTCTCAGTCCTTCTTGATGGCTCCCCCAGGGAATGAGCTCTGGCATGGCATGTCCTTTCCTGAGGGAGGGAGAGTCGTTTCTGCACTATGGAACTGTATACTGGGTAACTCTCCAGCCTCAGGGTTAGAAGCAGCCCAGGGCTCTGAGTTCAAATTCTGCCTGGCCTGGCTGGCTGCAGCCCTGCCAGGACCACCTGGTGAACACTGGCTTGCTGTCCATTACTAGCCAGCAAGCCCCTCACACTCTCTCTGTGCCTCAGTTTCTCCAAGTGTGCAGTGAGGCATCTTCTGGTCAGCGTTTCTATGAAAATTGTGGAATTTTTCTCTGTCCCTTCTTATCATCATACACTTTAATTTTCTTGTTAGATTTATTTGTTTTATGTGCGAGTGTTTTGTTCGCAGATATGTTGGTGTCCCACACTCATGCAGACATGGTGGGGGTCAGAAGAGGGCATCAGATGTCCTGGAACTGGAGTTAAGGATGGTTGGTCGTCAGCCACATAGTGGATGCTGGGAATCGAACCCCAGTCCTCTGCAAAAACAAGTGTTCTTAATCGCTGAGCCATCTTTTTTTTTTTTTTTAATCTATTATTTCAATAATATTTAAAAGACCTTCATGTCTTGCAAGTAAGAAAGAGTCAAACAGCAACATGACCACAGTGAAGACAAAAAACAAACAAACAAACAAACAAACAAAAACAGTTCTGGGTTTGTTTGATTTTTTTTTTTTTTTTTTTTATTTTTGTTGTTTGTTTTGTTTTTTTGTTATTTTGAGACAAAGTCTAGTGTAGCCAACACTGACCTTAAGTTCACTATGTGGCTGAAGGTGACATAGGACACCTGACTCTTCTACCCTCCCCTGGGAATACAGGAGTTCGTCACTGCTCCCAGTCTATCGGTGCTGTGGATCGTGGCTCAACCCAGGGCTTTGTGAGTGCCAGTTGGGTGCTCTATAAACTAAATCCAGTGCCCACCCCAGTGTCACTGAATTCTATTGACAGAGTCTCCTGGTGGACTTGGCCTCCAGAGACCTCGCTAGAAGGGCTGAGACACACACGAGGGCATTTTTTCATTTATTTAAGAAGAGTAGAGGAGAAGCCACCAGGTGTGGGGGAACGCACTGGCCCCTTCCTCCCCTCCAACCCCCCCCCCCCGCAGAGCGCGGTGGCAAGGGTCTCTGTGTCTCAGTCCCGTGTAGAGTGCCTTCTTTTTGCTTCCTGGGCTGAGGCTGTCATGGTTTCCATTAGTCCGCAGAACAAAGGAGGGTGCGAAGCTGTTTGTTATTTCACCGTCGGCAGAATTAGCGGCGGCTTTACGCTTGGTGCTCAGGACTGCTCCCCACTCCAGAAACCTGGCCTCAGCCAAGCCATGCAAATTGCTCTCAAATCTCTTATTAGTGAGGCTCTTAACTGTTGAAAGATCACAGGCCACCAAGGGGCCAGAGAAACCACAGAGGCTGACTGGGAGGGCAGGGCAGGGTGCAGGCACAGCGCTGGCTTCCCAGGGCACCTGGGGCTGAAAGCATAACTTCTCAGGGACACTAGGCCCAAGCTCCACCCCTCAGCTCCACCATGCACGTGGGGAACACCAAGCCTGTGGTCTAGATTCCTAAATAAATGGCCCAGAAAGGTTATGCAGCTCTGTAAGAAAACATCTTTCATTCCTCCATTTAGAAATGTCGAGCAGGGCTAGGGACAGGGTGCTTGCCTAGTCGTGTATGAGACTCTGGGAACATCTCAGTACAGTCAGAATAAATACATAAAATGTAGATAAATGGTGCCACAAAACTCCTGCATGGGGCTTGTGGGCACATGAGCCCAGATGACAAAGTTACCGCCCCACAGAGAGTGCATGCTCTCCAGGGTGCCACTGCATCAGGCATGGCTGGGTGAGGCACAGGGCAGAAGCAGCAGGCATTTTCAGGATGAAACGGTAATGCTGTCAGCCTCCTAGCCAGGACTTTGTGTTGTATCTGTGAGAGATGTCACCAGGGCAAATTATGTCAGAGGACGTACCTCTGTTATTTCTCAAAACAGCGTGCAGATTGGCAGTGATCCCATAATCGTTTTAGGAAAGCAAAACTATATTTTGCAGGAGCCAAAATAAGGATATATAGTAGTCATGGTGACCGCATCTTGCTGGGAGGCAGAGAGCCTATGGTCAGTGCTGAGAACACACCAGGTCACAGCACAGCTCTACAGGGACCACTCATGAATGATGTCACTGCTAAAGCCTTAGATGACATCACTACTAGTCTTGGATGACGTCACTACTAGCCTTGGATGACATCACCACCAACCTTGGATGAATCACCACCAACCTTGGATGAATCACCACCAACCTTGGATGAATCACTACTAGAGCCTTGGTGTGGTGATGATGTCACACTTCTGCTATTTAACTCTTGTTTTTCTTACAACCACAGAAAGTTCTGGAATGCCGTAGGCTGGCCATCCAGCAATAAGTCACTGATCATCTTCAGAGGGAGGAGACACAGAGGGTGTCAGGATCTCCCACAGACCACCATCCCTGAGCAGTGTGGCCAGAGTGGAAGCCACATTTGGACCCTGGTTCAACAGAGTCCATCCTCTCTGGGGCAAAGCACAGAGGCCTCTGTCCTTCAGTCACTCAGAGAGTGCAAGGTTCCTTGTGTACCTTCCCGCCACTCTGAGAAAAGCCTTTCCGTTCCCTAGGATGAGAGGCGTGGGGCCGTGGGTAGCCAGGACATCTCTCCTCCCCACACATGCTCAGACTCTTCTTGCCTCAAGCCTCAGCTCTGTCCCAGCAAGGGCTGGCTTGGAATTTCCAGATTGTTCCTTCTCATCCCTGAGAACACAGATCCCAGCTCTTCAGGAAGAGAGAAGACGTCAGTAAGAGCCTGCAGTGGAGAAGGAAGGACTAGGTGGCTTCATTGTAAGCCAGATGATGACAGAGGGGACTTGGGTCTCAGGAAGGAAAAGAGGCATCAAGAATGCCGCTGTAGCCTGCAGCTCTGACCACCCCACACCACACTCCCTCCAGGCTCCTGCAGAGCACAGGAGTCCCATAAGCTGAGGAGGGTTCTGATTTTTACTAGCTGTGTGCTTGGCACACACCACCTGGACCTCACTAACTCCATCTGTCAAATGGTACAAAATAATGTTTGGTCACAGGGAAATATTCAAAGCTGTGAGTCTCCAACAACACAACCCTCCCCCCAACACCCGTTCACTAGCTGCTGCGTGCCCGGTCTGTCCCACTACTGTTGTGATTTGTAAGAAAGGCATGGAGTTAGTCATGTCACAAGGGGGTTTGGACAGCAAAGTCCCAGTGTTGGGGAGGGGCACAGAGGGTCCCTTCAGCCATGACCACTGAGGGTGGTAGATGGGGACACCTTGGACAGACATCCCTCACTGGGAGGAGCATCCTGTTTTTCCAAGGGCCAAATGCAGAATGCTCTGTGTCCTGTCGGGCATTGGGCATTCTGGTCACCTGCTGTGTCACCAGGCCAAGACAGCCCAGGCCAGACAGGTATCTTTAGAGGGAGGAGACACAGCCTTGGTGAACAGGCTGAAGCAGACAATGAAGAGTTTGATCTGAGAAGTCCTGGACTATCCTGACCACATCTGGGAGCTGGTGGGGGGAGGGGTTGGGGGGAGGAGCTGTTGGTCACAGGCAGACCGTCAACTGTGAAAGTTGTCCACAGTGTGGAGATGACAGAGATGAGAGGCCCAGCAGGGTCAGGGCTCTCCAGAGGCGGCTGAGACAGAGCAGGCCCCTGAGGAGGCCAGACACCAAATGGTGCTGGGTTGGAGATCACAGAGGCGCACCTTCCTTGAATCTCCCTTTCTTCCCCTCATACTATCTGCAGAGGAAGGCTCCCTTGACCCCTCCCCCACCCATCTCATTTCATCTCAACCCTGCTGGCCTCTCCCCCCCACCAACCCCGCGCTATCTCCCCACCTCCCTCGGAGACCTGTCGCCTCCTTTTTCTCTTTTGCAGTCTCCTCGGGTCCCAAGCAGGCTACAGACCCAGCCCCAAAGGCTTTGATGCCCTGAGGTGTAAGATTGCTGCCGTCCAGTGCAGAAGACAACCAGGCTTCTGCGTGTTGATTGATTGCAGCGGCTCCAGCCTTCTAAAGCCAGGACAGAGGATGGGGGACAGGAGTGCGGCCCGCCCTGCCACTGCCCCTTCTGCCTGGCAGGGACCCTTCACAGTAAAACTCAGAAGGGGTGCCCATCACAGACTAAGATGGGAGCCGGGATCCCGCCTGCCATTGGAGTTGACGTCCCTGCTATCCTGCTCAAAGTCGTTTTAAGGACCACTGTCTCCCGGGCAGGCGTGTTGAGGTTAGGGGTGTCTGTTATTCAGCTATCAGACTGGCTAAGAACCCTTGATGGGGACCGGTGATCCTCTAGGGCACCTGAAATACACCTGGCCCCTAGAGGGCGCCCCAGAGCCCCCCACCCTCACCCCTACTGCTTCCAGCTGAGTCGCCCGTCACTCCCACAGGTTATTTGAGACCCAGTCAGCTGGGGCTTGACTGGCAACCTGAGTGTCTTAACCGGAAGGCATCAGACTGGATCCGAACAGAAAAGTACAGTGTTTTATGATCCGCCATTACTGAGAAAGGAGCTTGGCTAACATTTCCCCCAGGGGACTCTATCAGGATGGGTCTGTGGAGCCCAAGCTTCCTGCTCGGTGTGGTTGTCATTCGTCAAGAACCATAGAGACAGGGGTTGCCTTGCTTTGCTGAAGCACCTTGTTGAAGTACTCCGGGATGTTTTTTAAGAATGAAATAAGACAGTGGGCTGGTGAGACAGCTCAGCAGGCAGAGATGCTTGCCACCAAGCCTGGCTAACCCAAGTCTGAGCCTAGAACCCATGGTAGAAAGAGAAAACTGGCTTCCGCAGGCCTCTGACTTCCACACTGGAGCAATGAAACATGCACATGCTCACATGCACGCATGTGGGCGGACACACACACACGTAATTTTTTTAAAAATTTAAGAACAAAAGAACCCATTGTGACTATTTACCTATGTGGAGTCTCCTCTACGGTGTGGGCAAGCCCTCCTCTAGGATGTGCGCATGCCCTCCTCTAGGATGTGGGCAAGCCTCCTCAGGATGTGCGCATGCCCTCCACTTTGTGTTGAAGATCCAAAGAGCATTCTCAGCCGGCCCCTATAGACAGACAACTGTGGTGTGTCAGAGGAGAACCTGGGGACAGGCACTCATATGGGGACTCACAAGCCATCTTCCTCCTTTACAGAGAAAACAAGGCCTTGGGAAAGTGGCCAGCAGCCGAGGGACGGGCTCCAACCTTCCCAGCCTTGGTGGAGTCCCCAGACCCTAGCTCCAAGTAGGCTCCCAAAACACAGAAACATATTCAGGAGGTCACGAAGATACAGGTTCACCGAGGAGGCCAAAGAGCAGGGTTTGGGGGGTCCCAAACAATTTTCCTGTTTTATGCGCGCTCATCTTGGAAATAAAATTCAAAATGTAAATATCGGGGCATCCATTAGGGACCAGCTGGGGTTTGACGAGTACTTTCCCTACTCCGATGTAGGAAAACATTACCCCACACACGGAGCTCCCTGCCCCGTGTCCCTCGGTTCCCGTGTCCCTGCCTCAGATGCACTGCACTGGGTCTTAAGAATAAATGGAGAAAAAAACGGGTCACTTGCTCTCCATTTATTATGTCACAGTAATAGTCTCATTTGCTACCTACAAGCCTTTCTGTCTTTATTTTATGTACAAAGGAAAACACTCCAGGGAAGGGGCCGGGTGTGCTTGACCAACGTCAAGAGCAAATTTCCCTGCACACAGACAAAGCTTGAGACACACAGGGTGCTGGATCCTTAATATCAAATTTTAAAGACTCTTCCAGTGAGCTTTGCCGCTTCAGACGTTTTAAAACACGCTTTATTTAATAATGCCCCATTCGGCTCAGGAGATTTAAATATTTGCTCCGATCAGCAATCATTTGATCCTTCATTTCCAGCCGAGGACTAATTTCTCTGGGTTATTTTTCTTTGGAGCTGGGTGAGCCCTGAGGCGGGGCGGCCTCTCGGCTCTGTGGAAAGGGAACCCAGCCGGCCATGGGTAGCAGCCTCCTTGGTGCTTTTATGATGTTTATGTGACAATTCTCACGTCCATCTCACCGAAGACAGAAGATATCATTTAAAAGACTACTATGGCAAGATAACCAGAGAGAGATTTTTTTTAAAAAAAACATCGAAATGTGAAGAAATTCGCAATAAGGGGGTAATTTGGGGGGAGTACATTCTCATGTCAACCACTCGCTTTTTCCCCATGGGGATACTTTGTGACAACTGTCCAAACAGCTGTGGGACATGTCCATTCATTACCAGTTAAGGTTCTAAGAAGAAGAGAGGAAGGAGGTTTTTTATTTTAAATTTCAGTTCACTACATTTTAGAAGAAAAAGGGAAACTCACTTTAATTTGCTAACTTTGGGGGCTAGTTTACTGGTTTTTTTTTTTTTTGTGGCTTTTTTGTTTTTGGTTTTTTTGTTGTTGTTGTTCTGTTTTGTTTTTGGATTTTTTTTTTTTTTTTTTTTTTGGTTATTGGTCTTATTGTAATGGTATTTGCTAATGCTAACTATTACAATATTTAAAATAAAAATATTTAAATATTAAAAAAAAACACCTTTCGTTTTATCTCTTCATGCTGCCTTCACAGATAACAGGCTTCCCTCTTGAGGGGTCATAAAGCCATCATTAACTCAACAGACGCTGGACAAACTGACAAGACTCCCTGGTCCGCCCTGGTGAGCCGCCCGGTGATGGTGGAGATCGGAGGGCTCTGACCTTATCTTGGCAACTCTTGCACGGGAGTTCTGCTCCCACAGGGAGGGGTGTTCTGGTGAAAGCTGCAGCTATTACAGAGGGTGCCACCGGCCCCATAAGCCCATGTCCTGGCCGGACATGTTTACCGTGGGGTGATTTACGGCACCCAGGTGTTGGCTTGGGAAACATCTCTGAAATCAGCCAGACCTAGGCAGTTTCTCCTCTCTTAACAGTCGGTGAATCCAAAAGACCCACATAGCGGTTCACAACTGTCTGTAACTTCGGTTCCAGGGAATCGGACGCCCTCACATAGACACATACAGGCAAAATATCCGCGCACATAAAATAAAAATGAATAAATCGAAAAATATAAAATAAAATGTGGTGGTCCAAAGCAGGTTCCTGTCCGGTGACATTAACACCGGGGAGCTAAACTGTCACTTTAGCCTATCGTGGCTGCACGGGCTCCACAGGGGAAATCTCCCAGCCGCCATTCCTAGCTGATTTCTTCCCTTATGAGTAGTCGCCTTTTTGTAGCTTCATGGACACAGAATGGCTTCCCCAACTTCCCAGGGCTTCCCACTCAGTCCTGCCAAGCAGTCTGAAGGTGGCACCTGAGAACGTGGGGCTTGCTCCCCAGGTTCCCCCCCCCCCAGGAGAGCCTGGTTGGCATTCTGCTTCCAGGATCCCCGCTGGAGAAACTGCGTCCTGTCACCTTTGCTGGTTTTGCCTGCAGGTGACTGTAGGATCGCTTAATAGACTTTCCTGACTTTGAGCCATGACAGCCCAAGCAAGCCTGGCAAAGGGAACAGAGTTAAAAACAGACTCTGGAATTTTTAAATGTGGCCTTTTTAGGTTGGCTAAAAAAACGGATTTAATTTTTCATTTTGTCCTTCCGAACTCACCAACATTTAAAGGAATTTGGATATTTGTTGTGCCGCTATTTGTTTTGCCTTACCCCAGTTCGTCCTCAGACACTACCACCACTCGGGAGAAAAAAACTCAATGCATGTCTGTCTGGGTGCCTGCAGGGTTGGAGGACGAGTCTTCATCTCTGTTTTCATTTTTAGAAATAACTTTCATACTGGTCTCCGTGGTGTTCAGCTGACGTGAAGGGCTCATTTAATCTTAGCCGGGCTCCCTTCCTTTTCCTACCCTTAATGAAAAGAACGGCTTTCTTTTGCCTTCCTGGAAAGACCCAGATCCACAGACACAAAGCATGTGGTTGATTGCATTGAGTTAGGACTCGGGCCATTCGATGCGGCTGTGGCGAATGGCATAATTTAAGTCTTTTAAGCCAAAGATTTGAATGCTAACAAATTTCCTTTAAAAGGATTTCAACTTCTCCTTGCGTGTGTTCCTCTCTCCCCCGGCTCTAAATACACACATTAAAAAAAAAAATTGATTTGCCCGTCGTAGGCACGGGAACTAGCGTGATTGTTGAAAATTACTAGCCCTGGGGCGAGGGGGCGATACCCAGCAATAAAACAAAAACTTGTATTCACGACCAACGGTCTGCTGCTGCAGCCGGTTCAGGACGGTGGCTGCCCGGGCTCTGCTGTGCCCCACCTCCCGTCGCGGCTGGGCCAAAGTGATTTGGAAACTGTTCTAAGGAAAGACCTTTGCTTCACAGTGCCCCGCACACCTGCGTTTCTATGTTAAACCACAGGGGATGCCCAGGCGGACAGTGGTGTGTGACCAGGGACCGGTGAAAATGCGTGCGGGCAGCGCCGAGGAGACCGCAGAGAGAAACCCCAGGATGCCTTGTGGCGTGCAAACAAGCCCCGGGCGCACCGCGGGCTCCATTTATCTAACCTCTGCTGGAGCTGCCCGAGCCAAGCAGGTGACTATGGAAAGATTTTTTTTAATTGTAAATTACAAGAGGATTTAAAAAAAAGAAAAAAAAAAAACCAAAACCTGAATGCCATGCTAGCTAGTTATGAGATCCGAACATTGGAGGTGAACACCAAGATTCAGGGCCTGGTAAACGGCTAAACAGATTTAGTAGGCTTGCTTAACATATAAACATCTGAAACCCGTTTCCTGTTTAAGGGGGGAAAAAAGTCTAGGTAGGCGACCTCAGCTTTTTTTTTTTTTTTTCCTTTTTTTCTTTCTTTTTTTTTTTTTTCTTTTTTTTTTTTTGATTAACAAATGTGAATTGTACATCACGGCAGGGGAAAAAAATGATCCACACTTGGTGGTCTTCCGAAGCTCCGTGTATGGGAGAGAGAGAAAAAAATACAAAAATAAACGTTACCTCTCTCTCTCTCAGGGTGGGCAATGCCATTTCTCCAGGCGTCCAGGGCTCTGGCTAATGTTAGGGCTGTCACTACAGGCAGAATCCCGGGGCCTGCGAACCTCACTTCTGGAAGGCCTAATGCTAGGCCCTATCTCCAGGCCTTTGGACTCAGCCCCGAAAGCTGGTGTCATCCCATCAAGTGGCCTGGTCCAAGGCTGTTCTAGACCCCAGAGGTCCCCTGTGAGCCCTCCAACAGAGGGGAGAGCAGAGAATATTAATTTGCTGCCTGTGTTAAAGACCACAGCAAATTGGTGCTCAGCCCTAGGGGACAAAGCGCCAGCTGCGATTTGTTCCTCGGAAAAGAGCTTAGGGGTTCTGGCACTTTCTGACAAGATACGTTTTATAGGATTTGTGCTAAAATTTGATATTAGATGTTAGGAATTGCAGTTTAATGTCTCCAATGATAACAACAGCAGCTGGGACCTTTAACAGCTATGGGGGTCCTTTCTAGTCCGGAGTCCCATAATAAAAGCTATTTATGTCAAACACCTTATAAGGGAAAGATTTAGCCCTGAAGTCAATATAACATACAATACTTTTTATATTTGGATAAGGGGGGAAACTCCATGATCAGAGATGTATGTTGGCTTGGGTTTGGACTTCTAGACATGTGGAGAACATAACTATTGAAAACCTGCCTCCCTTGCTTTCGTGTGGGAAGCATCTCACTTCCAGTACCATTTATTCTTTGAAAACAGAGATCCCTTCGTTAATCATCTTCTATTTGTTTTTCCTAGCCCCCCGGTGATGAGTGGACAGAACTTGGTGGGTTTGATTTGATTTCTCCCATCTCCAACCAGATACCCCCCACCCCCACCCCATGAACTCCTGGTACTCCTGGTCGTTACAAACCCAAGGTTCCCTTATTTTCTGGTAACGATTTGACTTGGGGGATTCAAGGTGGGTCTCAGTGCCACGGAAGAAATCCATCAGTATCTTCAGGGGGAAAAAAACGACTCGCCCAGTGAAGGAACAGTGACCTTCGCTCACTGGGGTGTTGCCAGCCTGGTTTTAGAGGAGCTCCTGGCTCCCACACTCCCCAGGACTCCAGGACTCCAGGACTCCAATGTTTTCTGAGGAAATGGGCGGCAGGGAACCTGGAGCCAACACACATGGCCTGTCCAGCAGGGGCTGCTCAGAACAGCCCAGCTCCTTCCTTATCTCTTCAACTCAGATAAAGAGCAGGACATCCTGGAGACAGTAGGGCACCCCAATTAGCAGAGTCCAGGGGTTCACAGGCGTCTCACGCCACACAGGCCTCTGCGGCCTGAGTCTCTTTAGCTAGCGGGCAGCATGATCAGCGATTTACACAGAAGCCCCAGCTGGGTGGTGGCTCAGTCACCCAGATGCTCTGGGCTCCTGCTCAAGGCCTCTCTCCCCCACGGTGACATGGAAGCCTTGTTTGCTGGCGGACGGAACGAGTGAAAAGCCCACTTTGGTCACTTGGAGTCAACAACAGCTCGATACACTCCGCAACAAGGAGTCTCAGACTCCTGTTCTGTGGCCACCACTGGAATGGGAGGACAGACAGACACACTGAAAAATGACTCAGACCTCTCCCCTTGCCTTCTGCTCTGGACTGGACAGAGGTGGCCTCTTTTTGCTTTAGAATACAGAGGGCCCAGATTCTGCTTCTGTTTACAGTTTCACACACACACACACACACACACACACACACACACACACCAGAGAGACAGCAGCATGGAGACCCCACCCACCTCCTGTCAGTGGTGGGAAAAGCAGCAGGTGGAACTTGTTGCAGGGAAGGCAATTGCTCTGAGTGACAACCCTGCTCCTGGGAGGGACAGGAAGGTATCAGACACCAGCTGCAAATGCTGGTGGCTTAGCACTTCTAGTGAATTTGAAGCCATAGTGTGGGTACAAGGTGTCTCCCATCCCGGAGATCTCTGTGTCAACACCACTGTGCTTTCTTCTCAGCAGAAGAGAGAGAGTTGCTAACAGCTTCAAGGGAGGCAAGCCAGTGGTGTGGAGAGAAGCTCACCTGACACAAGAGCCCTACGGGGCAGGGTCTACCCTGCCTGCCCTTCATGTCATAGATAGGGAAACCAAGGCCAGACTGCTGGATCCTGACAAAGGCTGTAGGTCAGGAAGGTGGTAACTACATGGTGACAGGAGTTCAATGGCTACAGTTAAAGCCAGGACACTCTGCTGCCTGGACAAGTCACCGTGCCATGCTGAGCCTTGGATGCCATAGTGGCAGTAGTGACCACTAGTAGCTGTCATCAAGGGACATGAACAGGGATTGAAAAACCTGTGGCTCATTGGGAATGCTCAGCAGACAGTAACCGTGATGAGTGACCTGGGATACTAGCCTGCCACCTTCCAGGAGCCACAGCCACAGGTCTTGCCTCAGGAACCGAGCTGGAAACTGTGAATACATTCTCAGATGCCTCAATAGCTAAGTGGCAGAGGCGGCACTGTGGTTTACATACCTTAGCATCAGTGGTTCAGCCAGGGTAACTGGATCTGGCTGATACCAGCTGTCCTGAAGTGCCAATGGACAGTGGGTACCACACCCTATGCTCCAGCCTCCCCCAGGGGGAACCTACCAACACCCCACAGTCAGCCCCAAGCCTCACCGTGTCACCACGAGAATCAGGTCCTGACACAGCATCTGAGCATGACACAGGATCCACCCGGCTCTAACCAGCCATCCTCTGGCTCCCACCATGTCTGTTTGGACACCAAAACTCTTCTCCACCTTCTTCAGAGTCTTCTTACCCATTCTCTTCCAGTGTCGTATAGAGGCAGAGCTGTGAGCCCCAGGAATAATAAACAGCCCACATCCTGCGGCCAGCTCCCAGCCAGGCAGAGGCTCTTCTCAGAGCCAGCCAGGGTCCCGACTCAGAGGCCAGGAAGCAGCGGCAGGGAGTTTTAGAGCCGGTGTCTGGAAGCCCCAAAACCAAATTCTACTTCTGTCTCTTATAGGCAGTACTTGCTCAGCTCAGTTGTTTGCCCTGTTTGGACCCCAGTTTCCCTTCACATAGTAGGGCAACAAAGAACCTGATGGGACATCTCCTGTTGTCAGAAAACACATTGTTATCTACCCAGACACGGTACAGGGGATGAGAGCTCACCTTTAAAAACGGGGCAACCACTCCATAGTAGAGAGATCAGCAAAAGAAACATGGCGTGGCAAGGCAATGTTGGGGTGACCCGCTACTGTGGGAAACTGATTTTTACGTGTGTGTTTTTGTCTGTTGCCTCTTTGCTGGGCAACCCTGGGTGAGTCACTTGCGCTTCTGGGCCTGTTTCCCTTTGCATGGATGCAGAGCCTCTATATTCTTCCTATTATGGCTGAATAAAACCTGTAGCCGCCAGATGCAGGCAAGCACGCCGTTCTCCGCACCAGCTTGTACTGACATTCAAAGTCCCCAAACCTTCATAATTAGAAATGAAAGAAACAATTTACAAATGCTAAACCCTCAGAAAAAAGTGGAATGCCCTTCTCTATTCTGGTAGATCTTTCTCTAGTGTCTCTCTCTTTCTCTTCTTCTTCTTCTTCTTCTTCTTCTTCTTCTTCTTCTTCTTCTTCTTCTTCTCCTCCTCCTCCTCCTCCTCCTCCTCCTCCTCCTCCTCCTCCTCTTCCTCCTTCTTCTTTCACTCCTACCTGATTCTGTCACTGAACCTGGAGCTCAGCCTGTGGCCATAAGCCTCACCAACCTTCCTGTCTCCCACACACAGTGATGGTTACAGGTGTCCATTTGACCACACCCACCTTAAACATGAGAATTGAGTACTTTTACCCATTGAGCTGTCTCTGCAGCTTGTCATGACGCTTATTAAAAACCCTCAGGAGACATAGAGTACCCTCAACCAGGTGATACACAAAAGTCAAAATGGGGTAGAAATGACCTTGGGGTCATTGTCATGAGCTGATGGAAGCTTCATGAACGTGGACTGAGGGGCAGATTGTGTGCAAAGACTTTTGTCCCACTGAGGTGATTTCTTTGGGGTCAGGCAGCTTTGTACAGGAGAGCAATGGGGGGGCCAATTATTTGTGGAGAATGTGGAATATATTTGAACTAATTAGGAATAGACCCTAAAAATCAGAAAGAAGCATATCTCTCTCTCTCTCTCTCTCTCTCTCTCTCTCTCTCTCTCTCTCTCTTTCTTTCTTCTCTCTCTCTCCCTCTCCCCCCCCACCCCCGCATGTCTCCTCCTGAGATCTACCTGCCCTGGAAGGTCAATAGGCCCCTTTCACGGGTGTATGGAGCCATAGGCCACGAACGTGATGCAGGTAGTGGGGCAAGGCATTCTGGGAACAGAGTGGCAGGAAATAATAATATCACCTTCTCAGGGCAAGCAGCCCCTGAAGGCTTATGGGAGACTCAGAAGAGTTCACCAGGAGTAATTCTAAAACCTCCCATCAGCTGGTCCCTAAGTCTCTGAGTGTTAAGAACCTTAGGGGGTGTCAGTGGTGGTGGAGCGCTAGGGGGATATGTCAACAAGGGGGAGGGATGTCAGTGGCGGGAGTCTGTTAGGGGTAACAAGGGGATGGGGTGCCTCATCAGGGCTGGGCATTGCACAGATTGGCTAGTAATGTCTGCATGGGACATGCTGCCCATTTGCCCTCTCTGATTGAAGTTTGCAGGGGGTCCAGGGCTCACTCAGACCTCGGCTATTGTAAAGTTGAGGCCCAGGCCTGGATCTCTCTCAGTGGCTCCCCTTTTATCCAAGAGTGGCATGTTCAGCTAGCAGTCCCATCTCAGTGACTCCTCCTGTCCAGCTCACACTGTCCAGGCCGAAGACCTCAGCCAGCCTCGTCTCCGAGATCCATGTGCTCTGCAGTTTCTTGTAAATAAGTGAAAATTCAATTCTAAAAAGTCACAAGGCAGGAAAGAGGAGCCTGTGTGATAAGGGATATGGCCCAGACTTGTACAAGCTAGAAAACATCCACCAGAGAAGGCAGAGGCAGACGAACCAGGAAAGCAGCCGGACAGGAGGAATTGACTTTGTAAATGTGATCACACCTTGTCTCCTATGGTTTGGGGAGTATGGTCCACTTTCACATGGACATGAGAACACTGTGACTAAGGCGAGGTTTGTCTCGATCCGCCCTGTGCTGAGATGGCAGAGGTCTGGAGAGGGAAGACAGACGCCGTGAAGTTGCTACAGATAGAATAATGCCGAGACATGAACAAGGCTTAGGAAGATATCATTAAAAATAAAATCAAGCAGGCATGAACCCTTAGTCCCAGCTCTTAGGAATTGGAGGCAGGTGGATCTCTTTGAGTCTGAGGTCAGCCTGGTCTACATAGCCAGTTCTAGGCTAGCCATGGTTATAGAGTGAGACCCTACCTCCAAAGAAGAAAGAAAGAAGGAAAGGAAGGAAGGAAGGAAGGAAGGAAGGAAGGAAGAAAAGAAAAAAGAAAGAAAAGCAGAAAAAGAGAGTCAAAATGAAGTCCATGTTTAATTTCAACACAGAAATTACATGGAAGTTGTTTTTTTCTTCTCCTGTTCCATCAAATCATATTTTTAATATAAATTAATTTGGGAGACAGAAACATGGATGTGCCAGGCTATGTTCCCAATGAAATAATACCGGTTGTGTGGGCAGCAAGCTACTGTCGACAGTGGGAAGCAGGAACCCTGCAACTGGCTTCCGAAGGGAAGTGAAGGTGGTCCAAATCACTTTTATCTTCCACACCAGATGCTCTAGGGGATGTGCCCATGGTCTTAAGGTCCGGCAGTCAAGGTGAGAGGCAGGTATGTGAAAAACAGGGTCCCTCGGTGGCCTGGTTGGAATGACCACTGGGCATTCCCTCTGGGACCAGCCTCACAACGGGGCGAGCAGTTCCGGGATTGGCCCCCACTCATCTCCTCCGCCAATCTTCTGTGCAGTCAATAAATGACACGGTTGTTCTCAAGGGTCCTGGAATGTGGAGACAGGAGCTCAGATGGAGGAATCCCTTGCTCTGGGTTAATGTCCATCATGGCTCCCTTTTCTCTTTTTGTTCGCAAACCCAGATTGGGACTTTATGAACCCAATCTGTTTTCCAGGATGTGATTGTACAATACTGAGCCATATCTCCCAGGCTGTGGTGACTTCTGCTCCTCGCTGCCTATGTCAGACCAATACTATTTCCTATCACTATAAATAGGGGTCTTGCTCAGAGGGTGCAACCCCGGTACCCCTGTCTGCTTTGTACTTTAATCAGGGCCTTCCTGTCGGCGATGTTTGTCCTCCAGCAAACGGGTGCTAATTTTATCTTGCAAAAGTGGATATCTGCTTACGTCCCTTCTACCTTGGAGAAAGATAACCAAACACGGGTTATGTCATCTAAATTCGGCAAACCTCGGAGATCAAAGGCGTAGTGTATACACCTGCCAAAGTTGATGGAACGGCCATTGGCAGAGCCTTCCGCCTGGCTCGCATGTGCCCCATTGATAGACGCTCTGCCTTTCTGTGAAAGAGACTCTCAGGGCTCTGTTTGTGCCAGTTGATCTCCACGATACCGGGAGGTTTTTGAAGGAGGAATCCAAAATAGACATGCCCTCGTCACCCCCTGTGGAAGCCCCGCATCACAGGAAATGGCACAAATTCAAATTTTCATAACGGGAGTCAACGTCGGACTAGATAAGCTGTCTACTCCTCACAGGACGTTTTGTGTTTAGAAACCTAGTCCTAGAGATGATCCATTACCAATGCCAACTGGGCATGTCTCCTCTGGTGTGCGCCTGCGTCCTCCCAGTGTTTCATTTTCCAGGACTCCATGCTATTATAGCACCGCTCACTGCACACCCCAGCACAGTAACACATGCGCACATGAGCGTACCGTGCAACTTGAAGTAAGGGGTCATAAAACAGGCGCAACTCGGTGTCTTCTCCCATTCTGACCAGTTAAGGTATCACATTCATGATCATTTACTTTGCTGTTTTTAAAGGTTTTTTTTTTTTTTTTTTTTACTAGCATATATTAATACGCCACCCTGGCCTTCATCATGACATTTCGTACCTGTATGTAACATACTTGGATCATGTTGACTCGTGTCATCCCATCTTGCCCCCTACCATGTGGTGACTTTTTTTTTTTGATGACCTGATGGGTTTAACTAGGGCTGATCACAGGAGCACAGACTCCAGTGGCCACACCATGAACAAAGTGGCTCTGTCCACACAACAACAGGAGACTTGGAGGGGCCTTGTTGAGTGCTTCTGTCCACGACAGCCTGACCTCCAGTGGCTGAAAGGACCAATGAAAACCTGATGTGAGAAAGCCTCTTGGGACAGGATACCGATGAAAAGCTCTGAGCATTGGATAAAGAGTTCCTTCAGAACAAAGGCTGAAAAGAAAGAAAGAAAGAAGAAGAAGAAAAAATCCTGGAAGACTGAGCCCACCTCCGCTCAGGATGGGTTGATGGAGAATTTGTCATGGTGTTTAAATCCTGTGGCAGCACCCGTAGAAACAGGTCCTGGCAGAGGGCAGGGGGGCAACACAGCAAGGTCACAGGTGCCCACCCTCGTGTGTGCAAGGCCCCAAGTTCTTCCCCAATGCTGCAAATACAGAAGTCCGGAGCACCTTAGATCCCATGCTGTAGGGCACCGTGGCCAGACTTTGAAGGCCTTGGCTGTATCCCTGCCCACCAGGAAGGGCACATGGCAGCATGCCAGGGGTACATTAGATGGTGGGGCTCCATCTAATCTACAAGATCAAGTTGCTTCTGGTCTTGTCCAAATTGTCTATGTTTGTTTGGGGTTGTTTGTTGTTGTTGTTGTTGTTTTGTTTTTTATAAAATCTACTTCTGTGGTTGCCTTTGGTTGCAGCAATCCTCCAGTCTCAGGCTCCCAAGTGCTGGAATCTCTGGGAGGAGCCGTCTCATCCAGGAATTGAAATTTCATCTCATGAAGTTTAAACTGGCAGAGCCTCGCCACAGGGCTTGTGACTGAAGTCCCTGTGCCTCAGTCCACATTAGACCATACAGCTGAGCAATTAGTGACTTCAGCCCCAAGACTAAAGATGCTCCAGAAATGGATGGTCCTGGCAGGGCCATCAGGAAGGAGACAGGGTCATGACCTGCCACAGAGGCCAGCACACATTATCTTCACTCTCTCAGAACAAGTACGTCTCCATGTTTGGGGTTGCAGGTATATGTATGTGTACATGTATGGGTGTACATGTATGGTGTGTACATGTGTGTATGGTGTGTACATGTGTGTATGGTGGGTAATGTGTATATGTGTGTGTCTGTGTATATGATGTGTATGGTGTGTACATGTGTTATGGTGTAATTAGTATATGTTATACTATATTATGTGTATATTGTTGTATGGTGTGTACATGTGTGTATGGTGTGTACATGTATATATGGTGGGTACATGTGTATATGGTGTGTAATGGTGTTGCATGTGTGTATGGTATATATGTGTGTATGGTGTGTACATGTGTGTATGGTTGTACATGTGTATATGGTGTGTACATGTTGGTGTATCATGTGTGAATGGTGTGTATGTGTATTTACATGTGTAAAGTGGTGTGTACATGTGTATATGGTGTGTACATGTTGTAATGTGTGTACATGTGTAATATGGTGTGTACATGTATGCATGGTGTGTACATGTGTGTACGTGTGTACATGTGTGTATGGTGTGTATATGTTGTACTGTGTGTACATGTGTGCATGACATATACATGTGTATGTGGTGGGTACACCTGTGTATGGTGTGTATGTATGAACATGTGTATATGGTATGTACATGTGTGTATGGCATGTACATAGGTGTGTTTTATATTTGTGTTTGTTTGGATGCATGTGTGTTGAGTAAGTCACCTGTACATACGGTGGTCTTGAGGCTTGGAAGTAAATGTGAGAACATTGTGGTTACCCTAAGAATGAGCCCAGTTCTGCTTCAGTGAAGCTGGACCTGAGTTTGAGATTCTGAGAACCATGACCGCCCATGCAGGTGTGACTTCCTTTTCCTGCATGTCAGAGCCCTGTCCCATACCTGCCTGGTGTTGCAGTTATCCCTAGGTGGGTATCGCTCCCTTCACCTCCTGCAAGATTACAAACCCAACAGGGAAATAAGATTCCCATTGGCCTGAGGGTGAGGCGTGCTTGTTCTTCTGCTTTGGATCAGGTTTGGAAAATCTTGTTTTCCAAGGTATTTATTTATAATAATATGAGCCCAACTTGTCAGCTGTGTGCCAGAAATATGTCTTAAAGGTCCTCAGGTTGCCTCATCAAGGACAACCATCTTCCTTTTCACTGCCGAGTAATATTCCATGAAGACTTAGCTTAGTTTACCTGCTGTCCTGATCGATGGTCTTTGGGCTGTATTCAGCTTTTGGCTGGTATGAATGAGAATTTGTCTGCCAGCCTTTTTGGTGATTGTGTATTTTTAATTGTAACCACTCTGGAAGGTGGCAGTGCCAAGTGACCTACCATGTGCCTGCTGGATCTTCCTGCCCTGTGCAGAAGTCTCCGCCATTTATAAAACTGAGATGTCGACTTACTGAATTCTAAAGGTTCTAGATGTATTTTGGATACAAAACATTTTCCAGATAACTGTGAGACCGTTTCTTACAGTCCTGGCTTTGCTTTGGTGTTTGTTTGTTTTTCGTTTTGTTGTTTTGAAATATTATTTCTGAAGAACAGGTTTTTAAATGTCTGTGATCCACAAGGGTCAGCGTGTTTTTCCCACGACTGAGAAATATTCACCTGCCCCGGCTTAATAAATTTGCATTTCTGCGTGTCTCTTCTAGAAGTTTTGTGTATTAGCTCTTCCACTGACCTCTCTGGTGCATTTGAAATGACGTCTCCTCCGTGGTGTGAGTGCCATGTGTGCTTGGTGTGATTCTGCAGCTGCTCCTGACCCAGCAGAAGTTCCCTCTGGTCCTTACTGAGAAATATTGAATTGGATCAGATGACTTTTCCACGGCACACGTGAACTATCAACAGACAAATGAAGAAACAGCTTGATGCCAGCCCCAGGGCTGCCCAGCTGGGAACAAGAAGCCGAATCTCCCTTTCATTGTCTTGTGACTCTGTCCTCTAGTGACCCTGTAGCTATCTCCAGGCCCTATGCCATTCTGTTCCACAAAGATTCTTTCCCAATCCCTTTCCAGGCTGCTTGTGAGCACAAGACCCTGCTTGGTCAACCAGACTTCAGGGACAGTTCACAGTAAGGCTACGAAAAAGAAAGAAAAACAGAGAAATTGCATCTCCATAACCTGTTGATGGAGGCAACCATGATCAGACGTGGGACCTAATGAGACTCCCGCTGGGGAGGTCAGGAGAGCTTCAGGGGTGCTGGGAGTCCAGGCATACCCAGAACTGAATGCCATCACTCTGCTGCGTCCGGCTTCTTACTAAGGCAACAGTGTCTTGTCTGTATTGTGTGTACACGAGCCAGCATTTTACTATTGAGAAACGGCACGGGCTTTCTTCCCTGCCCCCAAAGCCCTAGTCCAATCTAGAAAGTCCCTTTCCTCAGGTAAATTAGCTGGGTGCTTTCATCACCATCCTTTGAGGTGAGAGGAGCTGAAGTGGGAGGAGAGTCAAGGGTTGAGACCAAGGACCTCATAGTGAGAACATTCAGTCCCAGACAGCCGAATCTGGGTTCTAAGGTTGCCATTCCCCGCCCATGCTGCATGTGTTTCTGAGCAATGTGGCTGACTGCTTGTCTGAGCATGCGTGCTGTGGTGGCTGTCTGAGCATGCGCTGTGTCTGTGTCTGGTGCGATGTTGTCAGCTGCTGTGTGTCTGAGCATGTGCCTGTGTGTCTGAGCATGCGCCGGCCCTGCTGGAGCATCTGTCTTCTTACTCTCATGCCTAGGCCTGGAGGTTGGGGTTGGGGGCAGATCCAACAGGCTATAAGCACCTTCGTTTTCCCTTCCTCCAAATGATACTCAACTGGGATCAAATGAATGGTCCACTAAAATCTTCTCATCACCAAGCCCCTGGGATAGGAATCAGATCTCCTTGTTGAGTCCCTTCTTAGTGCCCAGTAAAGACACAGGTTGCCTCTACGCCATGAGTGGGTTCCCCACGGATGACACACTTTAACAAAACACGAATGATCCAGACCTCCTGCTAACAGGTCCTTAGAGGCTGCACAAGGGATATCACGCCTCAGCTCAGATTTCACTACAGCATGCTGTGTGCCTTGTCCCGCCCCCAAAAGCTCCAGCAGATTCTGGCATATTCTAGAGGACCCTATCCATAGGGACTAACGACAGCCTTCCCAGGTAAGCAATCAGAGCCAGCTTCCCCACATTCTCGCTCAGAAATACAGACGATGGGAGCTGGAGGTCAAATGGCCAGCATCCAGGGCTACAATGGCAGCAGATGCTCGAGTCAGGCACGCTCTGGTAACACCCATCACCAACCCTGCCATTAGCGAAGGCAAACCCGTACTTACAATCAAAGTAGATTGTGTGACCGGGAGCCGAGTGCTTCCAGGAACACGGGCCACGTCCCTGTCTGCCATCAGCCTCCTCCGCTTCACAGGCTCCGTGAGCTCGGCAGAGGGTCCTGTGACATTATGGGCTGGAACAAGTCTCTTCTCCTCTCCCTCTCTCCTCTCAGTGTTGTTTCTAGCTTTTAGGAATGAGTTTGCCCTGCTTTCCATGGAATAGTGATGAAGTCAAGGGCTCAGGGCCAAAGGTTTTAAATATTTTAAATAGATGGGCACGTGGATGGCCACGGTGTAAGCTCAGAGGAAAACAGTGTGTATTCAAGGAGTCTAGCTTAGTACCATCAGCTCCAACGGCAAGTTGGCCATGACTGTAAGCATAATTTTTTTTTGCAACCTACTTTTAATAAACGTTCAACTTCTCCTCTTGCTCACCCCCAGCAGAGGTAGTGGAAGAGAAAAGTTAGTAGGATATGGAGGAGGTGGACCTGTTTAGCAGTAGTTCTTTCAGGGTGAGCTCAGTCTTCTTTGTCAATAGTTCAGTCCCATTGCGAACATCAAATACGAACCAGCAGCTACAGTTTAGTCCTCTGGGCAGGCAGACACCACGCTCAAACCAGCGCTGTAGTTCAATCCTGAAGAAGCCACAAGGCTCGCCAACCGGCCCAAGGCGCTGAAGTGGCTGAAGTGAGCAGCAGGAACCTCAGGAGAAGTTGTTGGTGAGTTTCTCTCAATGGCACGCTAAGCTCAACAACGTTACATAAGGCGAACCAATACATGTATGTCGTTAGTAAAGAATAGCGAGTCAGAGCAAACCAAACCAATGTTTCGCCGTCTGTGGGGTCATATTTATACTCCTTCATCAAGAGTCCTTTCCGTGTTTGCTATAGCAAAACATCTTTCACCTGTGTCTGCTTCAGGAAAACATTCTTCCATGTGTGTGCCCCAACAAACCATCATTTGGCATAAATGACTTTCCAAAGAACTAGAAGTTTCCACTCCCCATGACCCCTTGGGATGTGTAGGGTCATGGTCAGCAGTGTTGTGTAGGGGAATCATGGGCAGCCACTCACAGACACAAGATGCAAAACTGAATTGTCAAACAAAGGTTAAGGAAAGCTCGAGGCTTAGCCAGTGTAAGGGTCCTAGCACCAGTAAGGAAACAGGACATGGGAGGTAAGGTACTCACTGCCATTGTCTGCTGCAACTAGCACCCAACTATGTAATTCAACAAGCATAATGGTTTCCAAGGATTGCTGAGTGGGTAAATTACTCATTGTGCTCACAAGGACCTGAGTTCGGATCCCATTCGAGAAGCTGGGTGACACACGCTTGTAAACCGTGAGCTAAGGATTATAATTCCCCCAGAGATTCCTGGGTAGTTAGTTATAATTCCCCCAGAGATTCCTGGGTAGTTAGTTATAATTCTCCCAGGGATTCCTGGGTAGTTAGTTTTAATTCCCCCAGGGATTCCTGGGTAGTTAGTTTTAATTCCCCCTGGGATTCCTGAGTAGTTAGTTATATTCCCCCAGGGATTTGTGGGTGGTTATAATCCGCCCCCCCCAGGATTCTAGGACACAGCCAGGACAAGGACCCTCAGAGTAAGGGCTGTAACTCTTCAGCTAGTTTTAAAGAAATGAATTTCTTTAAATACAAGTTCAGCTTGACGAAGCCTACTGTGCAGAGCCAAGGCTGTTCCCCAAAGGGAAGGGGCCCCTGAATCCCGCCTACCCAGTCAGACGCAACCCAAGGACCAGCCCCTCCCAACCTCAGACAAGATTTCTGCCAGATTTGACTTAAAACTCCTGGAGATGAGACAGTTTCTAAGACCATTTGGAAACCTAAGTCTTCGGTGTCACGTGAGGCCGTGGGGCTGTGAGGACAGCCAGCGATGGAGTGTGTCTGTCATGAATATCCCTAGCTCATCTGTCTTCCTGCTGAAACCACCCTGAGTTCTGCTTGGCTGTAGATGGAACCACGGAGCAAACTCTGCCTCAGTCTCAGCCCCTCAGCCAACCTCTAACGCCATCTGCACTCTCAATAGACATCTGGGTGTCTGGCCTCTCAGAGGCCAAGGGGATGGTCCCATCCAGCACTGCAATGTCCACAAAGCAGTGGGCAAAAGTCTTCATCAACAACAGCCTCAAAACCACAGGCTGCTGGGAGGGAAGGTTGTTGATGTTACACAGGAAGATGGGGATTCCACTTTGCAGACACGTTGGGGAGGGTTTGGTGTTTGGGAGGGTTGTTGTTGGAGTTTGAGGGGGGGTGGTTTTTTATTTGTTTGTTTTGGTTTTGATCAGAAATAAAACCCCAGCTAGCAGATCCCACGTCTAGACCCAAAATATTTTAAACAAATGTCACTTTGCTGGCCAGGTTTAATGATGTTTTCCTGCAATCCTAGGGCCTGCTTCTGTGAAGGCAAAAGAATTGGGAGTTCAGGGGCATCCTGAGCTATATAGTAAGTCGAGGGGTAGCCTGGGCTACATGAGACCCTGACAAAGAAAAGGAGGAGGGGGGAAGAAAGAGGAGGAGGAAAGAAAGGAAGGAAGGAAGGAAGGAAGGAAGGAAGGAAGGAAGGAAGGAAGGAAGGAAAAGAAAAAGGAGAAGGAAGGAAAGGGAGACAGTGGAAGGACAGAAAGAAAGAGTAAAGATAGGGAGGAAAAATAGAAAGAAAAGAAAACTCCAAACCTTGTCTTTGCTGTTGGTTATCATGGTGGTTAATTCTAATGTCCTCTCAGTTGCACCTGAGATCCCCAAATCATGTGTCATTTTTGGGTTTGTCTGGAAGAGAGTTCCCAGTAAGGGGAATCGGTGTCTGAATCCTAGGTTCCATTTAGCCTAAAGGGCTCTTTCCCCACAGGCAGCTTGATCCAGTTTGCCCAGCACCTGGGAAGAGCCAACAGACCAGAGTAGAGCCAGTGGACTCGCTCAGCCTGGGGAGGCTGAACTCACTCGCCCCTAGGTCTCCTCACTTTGAGCTGAGGTTTGCAGCAGGGGCTCCTCTGGGCCCCATGATTTTGAACTCAGGCCAGAATCCCAACCAAGATGGTGGTCTGTACTATGGGGCCTTCATGACCGCTCTCCTGCTCCCTCTGGAAATCTGCTAACCAAAGAGTGTCAGAATCGCAGACTAGGCAGACAAAGTAGAGGCCTTGGACAGGAACTAAGGCGACTGAGGAATGAGGACTTGAAGCCCTTCGTCAGATAAGAAAGAGGCCAGCACGGATTGATCTCTCCAGGCCCTGGGTCTGGTGAAATGAAACTGGTCTCATTTGTGACTTTTAAGGGTTTTTTTTTTTTTTTTAAATGCATTTTTTGTTTCTTTTTTTACTCTACAGGATATGGAACCCAGAACCTTATGCCAGGCAAATATTTTAGCATTGAGCTATCCCCAGCCCCGTTTTTATTTTTATTTTTTTATTTTGGTCTAGGCTTTCCCTATGTTGCCAAGGTCGTCCTTAAATGAATTCTGTAGCCTAGGTTAACCTCAAACCTGCTATCTCCCTGTCTCAGCCTCCTGAGTGCTAGGATCACAGACCTGTCACATGTAGCCTCAGTGACCAACACAATATGATGATCTGGCTAATACAATGTTTTCTAACTGCCATGGTATGGTAGCATGACTGTGCTTGGCACCATCAGCCCCTGCAGGAAGCTAGCAGCCATGCCACAGATGGTGAACCAAAGCCATGCACCAGGTCCGTCCCCACCCATACATCCATGGTAGCTACAGACTTACCCATCAAGAATTTGGCCAGGGTTATTGGCCTCTAGTTTTCATAGCCATCAAAATGGGCTACTTCATCCAGAGTGTGCAGAAGATAGTGGGAAGAACCCAGAAAACCATACTCAGAGTCCAGCTGGGTGGAAATGTCAAAGCATTTTGGTACCTAACCCTGGAGAAACTAGCGTAGCATTAGTAACTTTTCTCCTGTCAGAATCTGCTGAAGGGAGGAAGGATGTGCTTTGGCTCTCTGTCTGAGAGAGCACAGTCGGTCATGAAGGGAAGAGTATGGTGGAGTTCTCAGTGATAGGACACAAAGCAGCTGAGACTGAAGGCTACAATGTATCACTCATAAAATCCATCGCCAAGGGACCCACTTCCTCTATGGAGGCCCCACCCCCTAAAGGTTCTACAACGTTCCTGGAGGGCACCACCAGCTGGGGATCAAGTGTTCAAACACAGGAGCCTGGGGAGGTGTGTTTCACCTTTAAGCCAGAATGAACACTGAGGTCAACTGCACAACGTCAACTCGGCCCATGAAGAGCCAATGTTAACTTTACAGAAGCAGGGTTCAGAAGTTAACTGTCGGGTATGCTTAGCCACAGACGCCCTGTGCCAAGCAGGGGCTCCTCACTGGTCTCCCACCCTAAAAGGTCCTGTCCACATTCATCCAAATTGCTGGTAGGTCCCCTGTGGATGGTCAGGAATCCTGAGGCTACTCTGGATGCCTTGTAACAGTTCCAAGTTGAGCCAGTAGTGTGTATTTCTTGTGACGATGAGTGTAACCCCACTGAAAGCCCAATTGTGATGTCTTCATCCTGGAGTCCGAGCAGCCCACACGGAAGTTCTGAGCAAACGATTAGTCTGTCAATGAATAAGCAACCTAGGCCTACCCTCCTCTTCAAAGCTGCCCCCCTGAGGTCACCTCATCAAAACTGGCTTCAGCCCCATGGCTGCTATAAGGGACCCTGCATGGAACCCAGAGCAGAGAGTGATAGGTTACTTTGACTTTCGTCAGCAAGCAGGATAATTTAATAAGTCCGGGGATGGCAAGGCTGGACAGAGAGCGCCTGGGAACTGATGTAGTCTGTGTCCTTCAGAGGGGTCTCTAAGGGTAGTTCTCCAGAAGAGGAGTTAGGGGAAGCAAAGGCCAAAGTAGGGGGGTGGGGAGGCAGTGGCTAATGAGTGTTTGATGCAGCTGTTGGTGGGTGGTTCGGTTTTCAGAACATCTGGAAGTTACCACAAGACCTCAAAACTCCAAGTTCCTTTGCAGTCCAGAATTACGTAGCCCGAGAGTTGGGTAATCCATGGAAACCTGTAGAACCCTGGGGGCGGCAGCAAGTCCACAGTGGGAATTCCCCAACCCACGTTCCTGAGTTCAGTTCATCCACACGCCCAAGGGCGGCGGGCTCCTAATGGTGTCTGGATGGTCATCAGCTGGCTTCTCTGGTTCTATCCTGGCCCCTGCCTTGCTGATGACAACTTCCTGCTGGTGATGATTTCGATCTGAAATATCCCACACAGGCTTGTGTTCTGAGCACATGATTCCCAGCTGGTGGCCACAAGACCTTTCCACTGTCATGTGTCCTGTTGCATCCGGTTGGAATTAGATTGAAGTGTTTGGAATTAGATGCTGCAAGCGGCTCGTGTGGCAGTTTAAATAGTACAGTGATAGTATCCATTTTCTCCTGATGATCTTTAAAAAAAAAAAAAAAAATGTGTCCCTGTGTATCTCATGCTGTCCTCAAACTCACTACATAGCTGAGGGTGACCTTGAACTTACGATCTTCCAGCTTCTATCTCCCAAATTCTGGGAATCACAGGTGTGTCCCACTGTGCCTGATTTATTCAAAACTGAGGTGGATCCCAAGGTTGGGTGATTAGAATCCACCAAGCTGAGGAGGCCACTACCCTGATTTTTCTAAATGGATCATGTAATAAGCCAGACAATGTTTTTCGTTTGTTTGTTTGTTTGTTTGTTTTCTTTATTGATTTTTTTTTTTTTTTTTTTTTTTTTGGTTGTTGGGTTTTTTTGTGGGATGGAATGGGTCTCACTATGTAGATCAGACTGACCTCAGACTCGAGAGCTCCGCCCCTCTGCCTTCCAACCCTGGGAGTTTGGCAGCCTTGAGATGCAATCCACACACTTGAGGCCCACAAGCTGAACCCAGCTCCACAGCACATGGCAGGGAGGAAGTGAGGTCATGGGAGACAGGCCCTAGAAAGGGATGCTGTGCCCTCCCCCTCCCCCGCCGCTTCCAGCTTCATGAGGTAAGCAGTATGTCATTATGAGCTACTGTCCCAGCACAGACCGAGTGACCACACACTGAAATGGCTGAAGCCAGGAGTCAGAATAAACCTTCAAACGAGGGATATTGGAGGGTGTGTGGGAAGCTGGGCTATCACTCAGCTGCATCTCCCGGGTCAGGAAGTCAGAGGCCAGGTGAAGAAAACAGTCAACCTAAGGAGTAGGTATTAAAAACAGTGTATGTAGGGGGTCCCACTCTCCACCCTGCCTGCCCTGGTACCATGACTGCCGATAGAGTTCCAGGGAAAAAAAACATATAAGGAGCATGGAATGGAAGGGCCCCAGAAACAGCTGAGGACCAGGAGAAAGGTGGGGTGCCAGCCAGGAGCGAGGCATGAGACAGATACAAGCTGTGAGCTTTCAGGAGCCATCCTCGGCATCCTAGCCCTGCTCCACCCCAGCTCTGCAGGAGCAGAGAAAAGGGCTGGTTAGTACCCTAACCACACCACAGCTCCAGCATGGTCTCTCCTGTGCCGTGGCTGAGACCCTGACCCACACCGTCCATAAACCTAACATGACGCCTAGTCATCCTGCAGAAACTGACCGCAGATCAAGAGAGACGGCTCCATCTGTAACCGGCTGGTCTTGTAAGCACGAGAGCCTGAGTTTGATCCCCTGAACCCACATTTTAAAAGCCAGTCATGGTCCCATGCTTGTCATTCATTGCAGGGCTGAGGAGGCAGAAACAGGTAGATGGCTGGGGCTCCTGGATGGCCAACCTGGTCTAATTCTGAAACTATAGGCCAGTGAGACTCTGCCTCAGAAAGCAAGGTGGATGGTACCTGGGACAGACAATACATGAGGTTGGCTTCTTGCACACACACACACACACACACACACACACACACGCACGCACGCACGTGCACGCACACGTATGAGTAATAAATTTAGAAAAAAAAAGAGGAAGGGGTCAGAAGGGAGGGGAACAAGGGGCTGTAACACATGCTGGCAAGCTCAGGCACAGGCTCACTCACCAAGCCTCAGCCCCCTCCTCAGCTCCTCTCACGTCCAACACTATCCATCCCAGCAACACCAGGATGTCTTAGGGTTTCTATGGCTGTGCTAAAGTACCATGACCAAAAGCTACTCAAAAAAAGAAAGGGTTTATTTTACCTATAGCTTATAAGTCTGTGGGAAGTCAGGGCAGGAACTCAGTCTGTGAGTCAGGAACCTGGAGGCAGGAGCTGAAGCAGAAGCCATGGAGGGATGCTGCTGACTGGCTTGCTCCTGGTGGCTTTTGCACCCTGCATTATTATACACTCCAGGACCACCAGCCTAGGGATGGCATCACCCACAGTGGGCTGGGCCCTTCCATATAAATCTTCAACCAAGGAAATGCCCCCACAGGCTTATCTATGGGTCACTCTGGAGGGGGCGCTTTCTCAGCTGAAGCTCCTTCTTCCAAAATGTCTCTAGCTTGTGACAACCCAACAGAAACTAGCCAGCACAACTGACTCCTTGTCATCTTGATGCCCACGAAGACAACACTATTCAACTAGAACCTTTCCTTTCTCGTGCGTCCTCAAGGTGATTGTCAATAGTCCTATCACAATAGACAACTTTCCACGTTTTGTAAGTCTCAAGGTCTTTAAAAATCCAAATCATTTAAATAGGCAAAGTCTCTTTTAAAATTCAAAATCTCTCTGGGAGGCTTCTGGAAAAAAAAAAAAAAAAGTTACTTACATTCTCACTCGGAGAAAGAAGAATCAGGGCACAGTCACAATCAAATCAAACCAAAACCAAAATGCAACACTGTATTAAGTTGAGTGCTTGGCATCTGGAATCCACTCATAATCCTCTGGGTCCTAAAGGGCTCCGTCTCTCCAGCTCTGCCATTCACATCCAATGCAGTTCTGTCTGCAGAGACTCAGGCCACTGGCTTCAGGCCACAGTTGCCGCTGTCCTTGGTGGTCATTTCTGGCATTGGCCTCTTCAAAATTGTTGTCTCCACTGCCACTGTACTGCACCTATACCAATAGCCTCTCACAGACTCATTGCAGGGATGCTAACCCTGCTGTCTGTTACCAAGCCTCAACTTCTCCTCATGACCCCTTCAGTCCTGGGTCTTCCACTTCAACTGAGGCTGCGCCTTCACCAATGGCCTCTCCTGGCCTCTCACGATGCCAGACCTGAGCAGCTCTCCATGCCATCTTCATGCCTTCAAAATCAGCACCACCTGGGTGACTCTTCCACATAACCAAGTTTGGCCCAAAATAAGATGCAGCCTTGGCCCCACTCTGGACCATGGCTTCTGTGTCCTGACCCTGGGGAAATATTCCCAGATTTATGATCCTGGGTGATACTGGTCTCTTCTTAGTCACAGCTGATTCTTCAGTCCCGATTACAGACACTACATATTCTTAATTCAAAGTAACATATAAATATCCTGATAGAGTCTTTGCTTCCCTCTGGAATGTCACAAGCCAAGCCTTCCTTGTTTGTGATTGAGCTGCTCTTGACATTATCCTCCAAGTTCCCACTAAATCTCAACATACAATGCCTTTTCCATCCAAAGTTCCAAACTCCTTTCACAGTCCTCTCCAAAAATATAGTCAGGTCTGTCACAGCAATAGCCCACTCCTGGTACTAATTACTACTTCAGGGTTTCTATAAAACACCATGATTTTATTAACCAAAAGCAACTTGGAGACCAAAGAATTCATTTTATAGTCCGTCACTGAGAAAAGCCAAGGCAGGAACCTGCAAGCAGGAACTGATACAGAGGCCACGAAGGAATGCTACTTACTGGTGTGCTCAGCCTGCCTTCTTATACAGGACTACAGCTCAGGGCAGCACCCCCCACAGTGAGCTAGGCCCTCCCATGCCAATCATTAATCAAGGAAATGCCCCACTGCTAGTCTACAGGCTAATCTGGTGGGAGCATTTTCCCAGTTGAGGATCCCCTCTTCCCAAATGACTCTAGCTTGAGTCAAGTTGACATAAACAGCACGGTGGTGTTCTAGAACATTCCTGAGAATTCTAGGCAAACCTCTCCTGTCTTTGATGGACTAGGGGATGCTGAAGATAAGAAACAAACATGACTCTCACCACAGAGCAGACTAGGGGCTCCTGAGGTCCTCCTTCATGCCTAGTGAATGAATGCATGCATGCATGAATGAATGAATGTAAAAAATGAATGAATACTGGATCTGCCTCCTGCTGGAAGTACTGGCAAGACAAAGATCTGACAGTTGCCTCTTCTGTGAACCTGGTCCCCTGCACACAGTAGGTACTCTATTCATTCACATGTGTAACTTGAACCAGGATGGCTTCTCTCGAAGCACTTTGGGCTTTCTTCTCCGAGCTGAACTCCTTCTCGGCCTGACCTTAAGAGAACAATGTGTCATGAGTCAGTCTGGGGTTGCCCATGTTCCCCGTCGTCTCCGTGTTGGGTGGGATAGTGCCTGCCCTCTGAGTCTTTCTCTCAGTGTGTGCCTTTATTCAGAGTCTGGGGAGAGCAGGAGAAAGCTCAAGGCTCAGAACTTTGAGGGAAGATGGACGAATAGAGCTTTTCACTATGAGAATGTCCTTGATCTGCCCTGGCACAGCCACCACTGATGGCGCCTGAGAACTTTCAGTGGAGTAAGTATAGCCATGAGTTCAGTGTGCAGCCTGATTTTAGTTCAGTTCGTTTAAACGAATGCCAGGAGCCCTAGACGGCCCTGCCTCCCGCTTCTCAGACTCTTTCCTGCTCCCCACAACTTCCCTGGCTCCCCAACTTCTCTCACAGAAAGATCCTCGTGGTATGTTCCCACCCACTGTGTCACAGGCTCCATGAAGTCGTGACCCTGCCTGCCTTACACATCCACTCCTTCCATACTCCCAGAACAGTGCTCAGAGTATAGAGGGGTTTCCATATGTTGAATACAAACCCAAGCAGCCTCCTTTGTCTGCCTGGTTGGGCTTGTAGGGGACAGGATGCTTCCAAAAGCTCCACCCAGTGTGCCTGACTTGCCCTCCTACAGGATCCCAGAGTTCCAGAGTTCCTGGGTCCAGGGAGTTGGAAATCTCTGGGCTGTGGTGGTTAGCTGCCACTCTGGGCCTCCTGGCTTATCTTTGCTCACACAAGTCTCCCAAAGGTTGGCAGGGGCAGGCACAGTTCCAGAGGTCAAGTTCCCCACAGCTCTCTCAGATACCCCCACACTCACAGCCCAGACCCCAAGGCCCCCTGCTTTGAGCTGGGAGTTAGTGGGACAGCATTGCTGGATTTGCCAACTCAAGTGCTCCAGGCCACTGTCCCCACACCTGAGGAAAGGCTGGCTGTTTTAGCAGGGAGCCAGCCACAGGTGCTTTCCCACAACCAGGAGGGCAAAGCCCCTTCACTTCATCTTGTTGGGGGGGAGCATGTGAATGTGAGTACACACACGTGTGTTTGTGCATGTAGGCATGTGTGTATATATATATTCATGTATGCTTGTGTAAACATGTGTATATATGTGTGCACATGTTCCTTGGACTGCAGCTGGTCTTTTTTTCCTTTGCAACCTTGCCCTCTGAAGCCCTCGTTTGAAACAGAAGCTTCCAGAGCAAATCCCCACACTGGCCCTTGTCCGTCTCCAAGCTCTGCTTTGCTTGAGGCTAGCTGGCTGCAGCAGACCAGGCTGCCTCCACAGTGGAACGTCCTGGCCATACTGCGCCTGTGAGTGCGGGGGAGGCCTCGGGCCCCCTGCCCCCTGACAGGAGGTTTACAGTTTATAATCTGGCCTGTGTAAAGCACTTGTCAGCCGGATCCTCCAGTCTCGGCCGACCACCCAGGCAGAGGGCCTGCAGGAAGCGACTGCGTGCGCGCAGTCAGCTCGAGGCTGGCTGCGGACCCACAAGACTCAGTTGCACGGGCGACTTTTTTGGCATTATCTCCTCGGCCTCTCTACTGCAAACTCAGCCTTGTTTATATGGAGCCATTCCTGCATGCTAAATTTGGAAATTCTACGTATTTCTCTAATCCGCCAGGCCCCAGGCAGGATGGGGCGCCTCTGCGAAGCCTAGCCACTTTCCCAGCATCTCCACGTGAACCTCCCAGTGCGTGGGGGAAGGCCCTGAGCCTAGAGCTGGCCATGCCCACCCCATCACTCCTGATATCAGCCTAGGAGGCACTGGCCACCAGGCTGGGGTCTTAAGTGTCTGTGTACAGCTGTGCCATGTGTCTCCCTCTGAGCCGAGCGGGTATCGGATAGACTCTCCAGGCTTCGATCCACAGCAGTGGGCCCCACTGGAGGAGGAGGCGGCGGCTGGGTACGGAACCTCCCTTGATAAGGGTTCCGGGAGCTGGGCTGGCACGCTAGCAGGGAGGAATGTGAACTCATAAGTCACACTCACGTTTTTATCTGGGCTGCTGAAGACATCTCCAAGGGAGGAAATCACACCATTCCGGGCAGCAGATAAAGGAGATGGAAGCAGAGATGGCTCATCCATGAAGTCCGCTCCCCCCAACCACCCTGACCCAAAACCCTACCTGAGCAAAACCCTTGGAATTTGGCCGCAAGCCTTCTCGCTAAGGCTGCAGCAGCTTATCATGCTGCCGTCTCCCCAAGACCCAGCCTTTCTCGGCTCCCACTGCACCCGCCTCCACCCTGGCTGCCAGGCCTCCCCATCCCAGCTTGCGCCTCGGGTGGTCTGAACTCTCTGTGACACTATCTCGAGGAACCCAGGACCAGCCCATGGGGACAGAGGCATGGAAACCCGGGACTCAGCTTTCCAAGGATGTCCCTAAACCTTTGCTTGCCCAGAGCTGGGGCTCCCTCGTCATCACAAATCTGCCTGTTTCCAAGCTCCCAGACAATGTAGGGATCGAAAGCAGGAATTATGCTCATGTCTAGGGAAGGGACTTAGGCTGGGCCGTCCTATCCGGTCTGAAGTTGGGCTTTTTCCCCAAGCAGAGCCTGAGGTGAGGATTCAGATTCAAACCCATTGCAACATTAGCTGGGGAGCAAATGATTGAGCCAGGGAGTGACCCAGCCCCCTGCACAGGTCTCATCTATAAAGTTCCCGTGGTAGCACAGGCCTCCTGCATATTCTATGGAACAGTGTCGAGGGTATGTCTCAGTCACCCACCTAAGGGGAGCAGAGAGCTGGGATAGGTCCCCTCTAGCTGCCCTTATCATCAGCTGAGAGACACTCCGAGGCTGGCCCCACTTCCTGGCACAACTGACTTACTAACAGCATGTCCACAGCCAGTTCTAACAACAGGTAAAACCTCTGCAGAGATGCAGGTGGGGGACTCATGTCAGACACAGAGTAAGGAAGGAATACAGATGGAGCACAAGTCTAGAAGGCCATATTGTCTCCCCACCCCCCAACACTCACCTGCCCTTCCTCCCAAACCCTAGTGTGATGGCCCAGAGCACTCACTCTGGTGTATTATGAATTGTTAAGGCTGCCCTCCAGAGTCCAGTTCCTTAAGAGAAACTCACATTTCATGGGAATAGGTCCTTCACACAGCCCGTTGAGAAAGCCCCTGCTCCAAGGACCCATGATGCCATGGGAGAGGTAACAAGCAAACCCCGATGGCCACTGGGATGGGTTAACCTTCACTCTCCATTCCACAAGATTCAGACTCATCATAAAAACAAACCCCCGGATCTGTCTGTGAGGATGTTTCTAGGCTGGGTTAGCTGAGGTGGAAGGACTGACCCTACATTTGGAACACGCCCTCCTACTGGTTATGATTCCAGACTGGGTAGAGGGGAAAGCCAGCTGAGGGCCAGCGTTCATCTCTCCCTGCATCCTGGCTGTGCGTGCCATATGACTGATTACCTCACGTTCTTGCCAGCACGCCGTCCCCACCGTGATGGGCTGTACCCTCAAACTCTGAGCCAAATCGAACCCTTCCTTCCCTCCCATCCTTTTGCCAGGTGTTTGGTCACAGCAACAAGGAAACTGGCTAATGAAGGTACCCACATTGTCATTGGGTCTACCAAAACCCAAACCCAGAGACTCCTGTGAGTTGCTAGCTTAGAATCTGCAAGAACCAGCTCCTGGTGACTTACACCCTCTAATGTCAAAGAAGAGGACTCTGTGATCTCTAGAGGAATGAATGAGCAGTGTAGCCAGAAACATGTCAAACATGTTTAGGGGGTCCTGTGGTGTCTGAGAGTAAATGAGTGGACCAACACTCTGGCAGACCCAGAGCCATGATGGACTATCAGTGGTCACACCAGCCAAGTGCTAAGGGTCCCAGTGGCTAAATGCAGAGTTTCTGAGCAACAAAATAAGTACTGTATCATAACCCGTGATATAAAGTAGACATTACAGGCTCACAGTTGGATACGTAAGTGGTTAAAGAAGTCAACAGGAGAGATGGGCGTACTTGTCCTTGTGGAAGGAGTCCAGTGAATTCATGCAGGTCCTATCAGTTACAGAGATGGTGTCTCAAGCCCCCTCCTTAGGACCACCAGGAAGAAGAGGATGGAGGGGGAGTGAAGAACCCAGAAACACCGTCTCAGCCAGGCAAAGAAGAGGCATAGGGGAGGTCGGAATCATTCCGGAGACTGACAACACCCTTGGCCGGATGGAATGGTTCACCCTTCGTCTTCCCCAGAAAGCAACTCCATTCTAACTGTGGAAAAGACACCAGATAAATCCCAAACGAGGAACCTTCTAGCAAAACCCTGAACCTCATAAAACTAAGATGCTTCAAAAACAACCCCAGCCACAAGAGATCTCAGAAGGCTCAATGGTTAACACAGAACCAGAGGAGCAAGGAGGGGCAACCCAAAAATGACGCTGGCTGTTGGGGCCTTAATGACATCAGCTACTACAGCTGAACTTGTCTTCTCCTCAGCTTCCGTGCCTCTTGTACATGAAGGACTCTCACTGCCACTGTCTTAGAACTGAATGAATTTCCAGGGCAGTCCACTGTGGCTCCCAGAAGCCTGGTCCTGCTTGTGTCAGGGAGAGGAAGGGCGCTCCAGAGAATAACCTGATTTTGCAGAAGATGCTCAGTCAATGAACAGCTGCCTCCCCATGATGAGTGCCCTGGGGCAGAGCAGACAGACACAAAGCTAAGTGCCCCCAACCGCATTCAAGAGAAGGTTCCCTTCCTGGAAGAAAACAGCGCCAGCGGTCCACAGCCCCGAGCCTGGCCCAGCCACACGGGAAATTCCAGGACAGACATTGGTTAAACTGCTTTTCGTTTTGGCTTTGAACTCACAGAGCTCCAGGCTAAAGAGAATGTCAGAGCGAGTCCCGCCTGTGGAAGCTCTCCGGGGCAATCAGAGGCTGTGGCTCTGTTCCAGCACATCCCACACTGCTGGTGCCCATCACCCTGGCTCCAGTGGTGGAACACCATAGAGGGAGGGAGGATCTCAGTTCGAATCCCGTCCTGCCACTAACTGGTTGGTGATAGTGTCAGGTCTCTGGGACACCATACTGAGCTCCTTAGACTGTCCACTCCCTGGTCTATACTCTAGGATGCTAAAGCCAGGGTATCAGCAGGGTCAGGTCCCTGCTATAAGCCCAGAGAGGTCTCTCCTTACTGCCTCCAGCTCCTGATGTGACATCATCCCATGCCACCTCCATCTTCATAAACCCTTCCCTTAGAGTTTCAGTGTTCCTGTGATCCTAACGTGAGGACACCAGTCATTGGGCTGGGGCCCGTTCTATCCAGCCTGACCGCACGGCCTCATCTTAACTGGGTGATGTTTACAAAGACCCTATTAGCAGAGTCACTAGGGATGGGGCATGTCCTCGGGAGCACTCGAGCAGGAAGCTGTGAGCAGCCATCCAGGCTCTGAGCCATGAAGGCACCCTCTTAGAACTTTGTGGACATCCCCTTCCCAATTCCTCACACACTGGTGGCTGCTGGTCCCATCACTCTGTCTGGCACAGGAGCTGCCCACGGGCTCCGGAGATGTGTAGCCAGATGGGATTTACACCCCTTTTGATTGTGAAGTGAGTTGATCAGTGGAGTAGCTGTAGCCAGCCTAGGCACCCTGGGATATCCTTGGTCAGGCCCTGGAGACCTATCAGGGTCAGGGTCAGAACATCAAGTCTCTGAACTTCCATCATGAGTCCCATCTTATGAAGCTTTGAGAAGAATCCAGGGTCTCAGAACTGAAAGGCTAGAGGGAACTCAGGAGCCCTGACCATTGTCCAGGCCAGATCCCAAGACCAGGTCCTTAAGCCAGATCCTATAGAGGGCTGCTTCAGGGGTGTGATGGTTTGTATATGCTGGGCCCAAGGAGTGGCACTATTAGAAGATGTGGCCCTGTTGGAGTGGGTGTGGCCTTGTTGGAGTGGGTGTGGCCTTGTTGGAGTGGGTGTGGCCTTGTTGGGGTGGGTGTGGCCTTGTTGGAGTAGGTGTGTCACTGTGGGTGTGGGCTATAAGACCCTCATCCTAGCTGCCTGGAAGCCAGTATTTTACTAGCAGTCTTCAGATGAAGATGCCTGCCTGGCTGGATGCAACCATGTTCCTGCCTTCATGATAATGGATTGAACCTCTGAACCTGTAAGCCAGCCCCAATTAAACGTCCTTTATAAGACTTGCATTGGTCATGGTGTCTGTTCACAGCAGTAAAACCCTAACAAGACAGAGGGACCTACTGTGGTCATGCTGGGGCTCCCGGAACCCAAATGTGATTGTGTGTTCCTGTGCCAGGCCTTTCCCATTACTCTGCCCTCCTTGCCAGTCCTTCTGTCCTTTAAGATTGGCTTAAAGCCCCTCCCAAGGGATACCACTCACTGTGCCCTCCATGAAGCTGTGCCCCGTTTCTCCTTCCATGCCTGCCCTGGCACAGGCTGGTCTGCTCCCTCTGTCATCTTGGCCACCTCCTCCGGGTCCCACACTGCTACACAATGATGACATGCTTTTAAGCTCCACACTTTTAAGCTCCAAGATTTCTGATTGTCCTTGTGTGACAAAGCAAAACAGAGACAGGCTTCTGCTCTTTGCACCAGCGCCTGTGCTCCCTAAAGCAACCTTCTACCATAGTTACCGGACCCATCTCCTGCTGCGCCAGGGTTCTACGCGAGTCTGTAGGATCCTCCGGCAAGAGAGCAAAGACACCATGAGGCTGAATGGGTCCTCCTGAGCCACAGCCATGTCACAAGGGGATGTATCCCACCAGTCCCTTGATCCCAGGAGTGAAGGAGAGAAAGTTCAATGTTCTTCCTGATGAGCAGCACACCCCAGCATAGAGCCAGCGGAAGGGCTTGCTGCTGGGACCGTTGCTACTGCTTTGGTCTGCTCCAATGCCTCAGGCAAAGCAGTTTGTAAATGACAAAAAAGCGTTGCTCAGTTCTGGAAAGAAGGAAGCCCCTCCCCCTGCAGGTTCCATATCTGGAGATGGACAGTGGTCCTCAGATGGGATCTTATGGTTGTGCTTTAATGTATAGGGTCAAGAGGTCTCTCTTGAGCCTTTCAGTCAGGTGAAGCCTTGTCAAGGGAGTGACTAAAAAGTCAAAAAGGAAGAACACTAGAATTACTAGGGTAGTGAGGGGAAGGGCATGCCAACCTGGGAGACCAGCGCATGCAAAGGCCCTGGGGTAGAAGAGCAGGTCTTGTCAGGAACCTTCTCCTCCTCCTCTTGACAGGAGAGGAGTGAAGGGGACAGGACACAGTCACATGGGGCTTCCCAGGGTACTATGCTCCAGTGTCTCCAGACAGTGGGAAACACCGCTGGGGTTCAGCAGTATGGGACTGCCTATGGCTGAGAGCTAGTGAGGCAGCAGATGACAGGTGTGTTAGTTACTGTCCTCACTACTGTGACAAACTGCCTGACAAAGGCAACTTAAGGAAGGAAGGGTTTACTGCGACTCTCAGTGTGAGAGTCCATCAGTCATGGTGGGGACCCACGGAGGCAGGAGTGAGCAGCTGTGTCAGAGAGAACCTCAGTCAGGAGAAATGAACACTGCCAGTCAGCTCTCTTTCTCTTTTTCATTCAGCCCAAGACACCAGCCTAGGGAATGGTGCCGCCCATAGTCTGGGTGGGTCTTCCCACCAGGAAGCATCCTCTCAGACAAGCCCAGGGGTGTGTTTCTTTTAAATCCAGTCAAGTTGTCATCGAAGATGAGCCATCACACCAGGTTTGCTGGGAGCTGGGCAATCTCACTTGTGTCATGTTATAGGAGCCAGATAGGATTTTGGGCCGGTGTATGACATGTGTGTGGGAAGATGCGGGTAGGTGTGAAGTCACGTGTGTGGACATTTGTGTGACAGGTGTGGGTAGGTGTGAAGTCAGGTGTGTGGCAGGTATGGGTAGATATGAAGTCAGGTGTGTGAGTAGGTGTGTGAGCAGGTGTGTGGCAGATGTGTGGCAGATGTGGGCAGGTGTATGGCAGATGGGCACATGTGTGGGCATGTGTGTGGGCATGTGTGTGGCAGGTATGGGTAGGTATGAAGTCAGGTGTGTAGGCAGGTGTATGAGCAGGTGTGTGTGCAGATGTGTGGGCACATGTGTAAGCATGTGTGTGGCAAGTATGAGTAGGAATGAAGTCAAATGTGTGGGCAGGTGTGTGAGCAGGTGTGTGTGCTGGTGTGAAGGCAAATGTGCATGCAGGCAGACAAGTGGGGAATTCAAAAAGAGAAAACAGAGGCTTGGAGATTAGAGCAGTGTGCCCACTTCACACAGGTGCAGCCATTGGCAGGGATGGTGGGAGCCGTCTCTTGTTCTCCACACTGGTTTCAACCTTAGCCGGCTATTCTGAAGGCATGTGATTGCCCAGCCTAGTGTGGTGGGGTTTCTGTCAATCGAGCTGCTACCTGTGGCTTTGCTGAGTCCCACAGAGAGGCTTTTCTCTCTTGGTCTCTTGGCTGCCCATCACCAACCACACTCAGGAAATGTCATGGCCCTCGTTCTCACTAAGGTGTAAATGACTAACGAGGTGCTAATGAGCCCGTTCCCCTGGGCTTTAGGGTTTAAGTGGGTAGGTTGATTCTGGAGCCAGACAAAGTTCCCAGGGATAAAATGACAGAGACACAACATTCAGTTAAGGCATCTGAGTAACTATGGCTCCTACGTGACCCGCTGACAAGCTCGGCAAGGATGACCCGAGTAAGGGGCAAGGTGCCACTTGAACTTGACCCCCACAAGCTTGGCTACAATCCATAAGGCGGAATGGCGGGGGGTCAGGAAGGGGAGCCAGTCCCACAAGCTGCTGGTGAGGAGGGAAGGCAGCATGGTCACTCTGTCTCGGACTGTCGGCCCTCAAAGGTTGCACACCGGGTCACTGTGTGAGTCCAGAGAGTCCCAGACACGCACCGAGAGGCATGGAGCTGTGTGTTCACAGAGATGTCCTTTGGGTCATGTTCATGGTGGCATGATTAATGGATTAATGGATTAAGGCCAATCGAGCCAATTGAGCCAATCGAGCCAAAAGGTCCACGACAGACGGCAGAATAGACAAAACGTAACGCTGTACCATCAAGTATTGTTCAGCCATGAAGAGGAATGAAGCATGCAACGCTGGTGGAGAGCCGTCGGCGAGCACAGCTGCTGCTGCTGCTGATGGTGATGGTGGTGATGGTGGTGATGATGGTGATGATGGTGATGATGGTGATGATGGTGATGATGGTGACGATGGTGATGATGGTGATGGTGATGATGATGATGATGACGCAGGATGAACCCAGGACCTCCCTCATCCTAGACAAGCACTCCACCGCTGACCTGTAGCCCCACCCCCTTGACCTCCTCCTCCTTTTTATTTTGAGGCGTGTTCTCTGTGAGTGTGGCAGCTGTTACTGGTTGCCAACTCAACAGGATCTAACATCAAGGAAGAGACAGGACTGTGGGTGAAAGTTCCCAGATTAAGCTAACCGAGGTGGGAATTCCCACCCTGACCGAGGCTGGCACCACCCCAAGGGCTGGATCCCGATGCCCTCCACCACATACAAGGCAAGCCAGACTAGATAGGCATCTTCGAGTTTCCATTTCCCTCTTCTCCTCCATGGCCAAGCCCAGCTCTAAGAGTGGGAACAGCAGGTCTTGTGTAGATACTGACCACAGGGCCTTGACATGTGCAGGAGCACTTCTATGATACCAAGCAACACGATGACAGTGTCTCCAGCAGTATAGATATGGGATGTGGTGTTTTGTGACTCCTGATCCTCAGATCTTCTCTGGCCTCAGTTTCCCTGTTGGAAGCATGGGGGTAGTAAAGGTACTGGCTCCGTTGAAGGATGAGGAAGGTAGCTCACAGGAGTCAGTGTCAGGTCACCTCGTCTGGGCCACCATGTAGTACATCCTTTACCTTATTCCTCCAGGGTGATCTGTGTCACGGAAAGACAGACAGGTTGACGGCAGCACCAAGCTTGTTGGTGACCGCAGAGACTCATGGGATGCAGGATGAACTCTCAGGCAGTACCCTGTAGACGACCAACTGGAAATGTGAGCCATTCACAGCGGTAGTCTCTGGGTCTCCCAAGTGTGTCCCCACGACCCAAAAGAAACACAGAGAATGAACTTACCAGCTGTCAACCAAGGGCCACGCAGGACCTCGCAAGAGCACTGCCCACGGTCTGCCGCTGCTGGTGGTGGGGACTTTAAAGGGGTCACGCCCTAATAGTCAAGATGCTGTGGAAAGACAAGATGTCCCCATAAACATGACCATCCCTAACACAGAGCTCCGCCCCAAGTCAGAGAGGGTGAGGGCAACCCTCAGAAGGACCAAAAGTGACTGAGATTTTGGAGAAGGAACAGAAGCCTGAGCCACCTCCCTCCAGCTACAAAGGCCACATGTGCACAGGGCCTGGGGCCACCACCCCCACCCCCATCTCACTGGCCCAGATCCATCTGCCCTCGCTGTGTCTGCTGCTGTTTAGACAGCCTGCTAGGGTGGGTGGTCAGGTCTGAGCCAGGCAAAGTTTACAGAAGGCCCTGGCACAAATGAACTGTTGATGACCGACTGGAAGGGCTCCGTGAAATCACAACATGTAAAATGTGGAAAGGGGGAATAAAGGAAAGACACACCATTTGGAAGGAAGTTGAGCAGCCACGTGAAAGCTGGGACGCCAAGCGCAGAAGCCCCCATCAAACGCGTGCACTGGCCCTGGCCCAGCCCTTCCCTCCCACCACACACACAGCTTCTAAAAAAAAAAAAAAGAAAAAAAAGTCGTAGGTTTAAATAGATTTTATGCATCAAATACAAGAAACAGGCCGACATTTTCTCACCCTCTGTTACATGGCAGGCTAATATTTGGCCATTTACGCTCCATTGGAGACCATTTCTGGGGAACAGGGCCCTTCCAGGTTGGTGGCCGCCCGCCCTGGTGGCCAGCGCTTCAAGGCCAGGTCTAATCGTGGAGGGCCGTGGCCGCTACTGAGGGAACAAAGGCTTAGCCTCTCAGCCCTCTTCTGTGACACTCACTGCCTGAAGATGGGAGCAAAATGTGTGTGGGGTGAGCCCGAGCCTTTTGCTCTTGTTCCCAATGCTCTCAGAGACCGTCCTGTCTGGCCCAGAAATCCCCACCTCCTAGCCTGCTTAAGGGAGACTGGTTTTCAGCCCTCTTTGTTCTCAGTTAGTCCGCAAGAACCTGCTGTACGGTGAGGCTGTTTTATTTTATTTTTGAGAGTGCTGTGTGTGTGGAGAGTCCTCCTGATGACTTCTCCCAAACGTCTCCACCCATGTCTTAGTTTAGATATTTTTTTTAAAGGTTTCAGTAGTTGGGTGTGAGAGGCTGGGGCAGGGGGATTACTAGTTCAGGCTAGCCTGAGATACAAGGCAGTATCTCAGAGAGAAGGGAGTGGGAGCAGTAACTGCAACTCACATTTATAACCCCAGTACTGGGAGGCAGATGCAGGAGGATTGCCAGGAGTTCTAGGTCTCCAGTCTGGGCTTCATGGTTCCCGACCAGCCTGGGCTGCAACTTGAGATCCTATCTAAAAATTGAAAAAGAAGTCAACATCTCCTACTGATATTTACTTCAAACCCCAAAGTCTGTTTGGAGGATAACTGTGAACACCAACGACCAGAGTGTAGACTTTGCTTGTGTTCCAAGCCCCCTTTCCTCTGGGCTACCCACTTGCCTCTTCTGGCGCCCCACCCAGGCTGTGCTGTTGCTCCTGCAATGGGTGCGTTCCTGGTCCCGTTTTGGTCGCCCTTACTGGAAACCGTCCATTTATACCCTCAGATACTTCGTGGTTTTGTTTTAATTTTTTAGATTTTTTTTTTTTTTACTTACCACTGTGTGTGTGTGTGTGTGTGTGTGTGTGTGTGTGTGTGTGTGTGTGCATGGCCTCCCGATGTGTGTGTACTCTTATACACTGAGTCGTCTCTCCAGCCCGTTTGGTTTATCTGTAATTATTGACTTCTCTATAGTTGCTTTATGGATGGGGGCTGTTTCGCAGTTGCCTAGATGTCTTCCATGTTATTCAGGGCATCTTAGTAACATTTACTGAGAGACTTGAGGGAAACTGGTGGTGTGTGCGGTAGACAGGCTGAGAAAGTGCCCTCCCCTGCCACTCCTTACCCCATTTTAACTGTTCTCTGTGATGAGGAGAACCCTGTTTTAATTTATCACTGTCAGATAATCAAACATCATCACAGTCTGTGACATTTGAGCACTGTGAGAGAGTGGTCTCCACGGCTGGGCAATGGAGATGCTCTAATAATCTTCTTGGAGTTTTCCCATCTGGCCCTCTGCAGTTAGCTCTGCATCTAACTCTTATGACGTCTAATTTGTTTTGACTTGATTTGGATAAACAGCTCGTGTTATTTTGGGGTCTCTCTGCTGATTGTGGTTTCACAGTGAACTGTCTGACTTCTTCCCAGTGTCCCTGACCTGGTCCCTCCAGGGGTTTTGGTCACAAAAATGTTGAGAGCTTTGGTCTGCAGGCAGGAGCATTACAGGTCTGCAAAATTCAGACTCCATTCATAGATTTATTCCTCAAGTGCTCGGTGATGCCCCGGCTGTCACAGGATGCCGAGGCTCTGACCTGGCCTTGCTGACAGCCTGCAGCCTGCACCACTGCACTCTGCCAGGACAATAGCTCTTGTTCTCTCAGCCTTGCTCAACTCCAGTTTTCTATCATTATGACATTTCTGCTGGTGGTTGTGTGTGTGTGTGTGTGTGTGTGTGTGTGTGTGTGTGTATGTCCATGTGTGTGCATGTGTGCATGCCCCTGTGTGTGCATGTGTGTGTGCATGTGTGTACCTGTGTGTGTGCACATGTGTGTGTGCATGTGTGTATATGTGTGTGTGCATGTATGCCCCTTTATGTGCATGTGTGTGCATGTTTGTACTTTGTGTGCCTGTGTATGTGTGTGCATGTGTGCCCATGTGTGTGCATGTATGTGTGCATGTGTTCTTCTGTGTGTGCCCATGTGTGTGCATGTGCATGCATGTGTGCATTATGCCCTGTGTGTGTACATATGTGTGCATGTGTGCCCCTGTGTGTACATATGTGTGCATGTGTGTGCATGTGTGAATGTATGTGTGCATGTGTGCCCATGTGTGTACATATGTGTGCATGTGTGTATGTGTGTGGGCATGTGTGCCCATGTGTGTGCATGTGTGTGTGCATGTGTGCTCCTGTGTGTGATTATATAGAGGTCTAAGGTTGACTTCTGACATTTTCCTTTTTCTGTCTTCATGTTAACTTTTGAGATAGGGTCTCTCACTGAACCTGGAGCTCATGGATTGGCTAACTGTCTGGCCAATGAACTCAGGAGTCTCCTGTCTCCACATTCCAGCGTGGGGACTACAGGCACAGGCCTCCTTGCTCGCTTTCTTCTGGGTGCTAGAGACCCAAGTCTGGTTCTCATGTATGTGTGGTAGGCACTTTACCCACCCCAATCCTTTTACTTCCCATTCATGGATGTGGGAACACAGATGCTCAAGGGCTCCACAGTGACAGAAGCAAAGCTAGCTCATGCAGAGCGAACTCACACCACAGGCTCTACCTCTCCGCCCTTCCCCTGAAGGTCTACCTCATGTGAGTTTCAGAGGCACACGGGGGAGGGGAGCTTCAGCCACTGTCTATGCATTTCAGTGTGAATTGGAGCTGGTCCATGCGCACATTGGTGTGGACAATCACCCAAGTCAAAGCCCCACCCTGCCCTGGTCAGGTCATACCTCCCACAACCCACATCCCTCTGGATCCATCCCACCTGCTTGAAATGGACAGCAAACAGTGGTGTCTCTACTGGCAAAGTTTAAATGTTCATCTGTGTAAACTGCTGAGACCAGCACCTGGTGTGATGCTAATTCTGTGAGGGCTAAGATTAAAGGGTGATTCTATTTAATGAGAGATATTATGGTTTGCAAAACATAAGGATAAATAAGTAGGTTTCTCTGAAATAATTTCTGTGGAGAACAAAATGGTCCTAGCATTCTGTAGACATGGAAACAGATCATGACTTGGTTCCATTTCAAACCTAGTGGCACTATGTCCTCAGGGGGAATCTCTGCCCTTGGCATACTTCTGAATCACAGGGAGACAGTGACCAATGGCTAGCGCCCTCAAAGGAGGAGTGTCTAGGATGGAACCTGGTGTCAGGATACACTCAGTTCCCCCTGGTCACAGCATAAAGCCAAGTGGTGAGCCAAGTGAACAGAGAACCACCAGGGAGTTCATGCAAACTCTGGACTCAAAGGAGCAGAGCAGGGAGTCCTGGGGACCTGCACATCTGAAGAACAGGGACTGGTGTGTGCACTGGGAGAAGTGTCTAGAAACAGTCTCACTGGGTCAGATGAGCAGGGCTGGAACTGGAGCGCCATGGAGAGGGAAGGGGAATACCCACCTGAGTGGATTGGGGAGGGGGAGGACTGAGAAAGAAGGGGAAGAAGAGAAGTCAAGAGTGGGGGGGGGAAGAGGAGTAGAGAGAGGAGGAGGAAGAGGGGAGGAGGAAGAAGGAGGAGGAAGGGGAGGACAAGGAAGGAGGAAGAAAACCAGAGGCAGGCAACCTGGGTCCTCCAGTCCTCATTTTCAATATGGGCTTCAATTACACATGTGGGGCCTGGCAAAGAAAAACACGAACCCCAAGAGGGTCACGACCCTCAAATATGTTTTTAAATCCGTGGAGGAAATTCCCAATTTGCTGCCGCTGGACAGTGTTTTCATTCCTCCCCTAAATGCGGTTCACGACCTTCGGCAAAGAAGGCGACCTCCACGCGGGCTTTTAACTTCTGCAGGGGCCCCGGTGGTGTTGGCTGTTCCGGATGAGAGACTGGATGGGGGGTGAGCAGGGATCTCACTAGCCGTAAATCACACAGGATCACAGCAGAGGCACCTTCTGTTTGAGTAAGAACTGCAGGGCCACCTTGGAGGAGAGAGGGAGGAGGGAAGGGAGGGGGAGGAGGGAGGAGGGAGAAAACAGAGAAGAGAGGGGGAGGGGGAGGAGGGAGGAGAGAGAGAGAGAAAGGTGCTTTGCAGTTTTTAGCAGTGAAAAAGGCAATGAGCACTGCGGGGTTTTTTGTTGTTGTTTGTTTGTTTTGTTTTGTTTTGTTGTTTTCTTTTGTTTTGTTTCTCCTGATCCATAAAGCATGCCAGGATAATTGAATAGATTGGAGCTGAGGCCACAAAGCCTAATGATTTGGTTTGAATGTTGCTAGGCAACAGAACTGTGTGAACACACACTGTGGCTTCCCAATCCAATCAAATGTGCCCCACTGGATCCATGTCTCTTTAATCTAGACAACATCATATTTGGATTCTTTGTGTGGGAATTTCCCCTAAAGGACCTGGGCTTTTCTCAGAGACTTGAAACCCACTTTGAAATGTGCTGTGTCCTTGGCTGCTGCCTGGAAGCAGGGAAGCAGGGGAAGGACCCTCCCTAGAGTCACATTTTCTGGAGGCTCTTGGGATCATTTGGGAGCCCTGAGGTGTTATAAGTACCTGAGTTTAGGAAGGGAAAGCCAACAAGAAGTTTACATCACAGAGTCTGACTCGTGACTGACTGAGACTGGGGTGAGATGTGGGGGGACGGGATGTGGGAGATTTTGGTGTCCTGGAGAGATGGCACAGCCATTGACAGCTCTGGCTGCTCTTCTAGAAGACCTGGGTTCAGGTCCTTATACTCACAGACAGCTCAAAATCATTTGTAACTCCAGTTCCCGGGATCCAACACCTTCCTTTTGCCAGGCACCAGGCATGCACGTTGCAGGTAAAGCATGCATACACATTTAAAATAATAATCTAAAGAAGAGGGGAGCTAAGCAAGAGATATATGTATGTATATATGTATGTATGTATGCATGCATGGTGAGAATACACACACACACGTGTGTGTGTGTGTGTGTCCCTGGCTGTCTTGAACTTGAAACTCACTATGTAGACTAAGTTGGCCTCAAACTCACAGAGACACACCTGTTCTGCCTCCTGAGTGCTAGGATTAAAGGTATGTGCCTCCACACCAGGCTCCACCATATTTTTTGAAACAAGGTCTTCATTCCTTCTGGATCTCACTATTTTGGCTACATTGGCTGGCCAGTAAGTACCCAGGGACCTGCCTTCCTCTCCCACCCTCACCCCAGTGCCCACTCGCATCCTACACTTACACTGCCACACGGGGCTTTTTTATGTGGGTTCTGGTTAGCTGGAAAGTTTCTGAGGTGTGGGAGCTGTAAAATGTGACAAGGCATTTCCAAGGGCCCAGTGATCCCTTCTACCTCCTCAGAGCCCTAGGGAGGAGCTCTGCAGAACTGTGGTCCTGCAGGCACCCATATGTCTGTCCATCCATGTGAGGCAGGGCGTTGATACTCCCTCCTACTCTGGACTCTTTCCCCACTCCTCACCCTGGCCCCTACACTGCCTTTAAGCAGGACCCCAGGAAGTGGAGCATATCAGCGGCCATTTTTCTCCTGTCCAGATCAGCACTGTGGGCGATAAAGGCAGCATTGGCCTCTGGTGGAGACCCCATGGCTAATGAGATCCAGATGTGGCCCAATCAGCCAGCCAGCAAGAGAGCAGCCATGCCTTGTAGGCACCTGAGCCCTCTTCTCAAGGAGATGCACAGCCCAGGCCTGGGGGGGTGGAGTGGGGGGAGGGATAGGACACCAGAAGGCAATGCCATAAACTAAGTGACAACTGTTGTGTGCAAGCCACAGAGTAGGGAGTGACCCTGCTTAACGAGAAAGGAAGGCTCCACACAGCATCTGTACACTTCAGCTTTTCCACACCAGGAGAAGCTCTGATGTTCCATCACACATGACAGTTCATGGACTTGACGGTCAGCTGAAATCCCAGAGCAGACTGTCCAGCCAGGCTCAGCCACCAAGTGCATGCCATTCCAAAGGGCTCTCACCTACATGAGATGTGACCTCTGTGCTGTAGGACCATGGATCCTGGACCACTGTCTCCTGAACTAGCTCACCCATACTCACCCATACCTACTGCTGGGGAGTGTGGATTTGATGGGTGGTATCCACAGCCCCATCCACAGCTCAGTTTTCTGTTAGTCCTGGGGACTCTCTTACAGCAACCTGAGCAGCCTGGACCAGGGCCCAGACTCTACCCAACTAACCCAGCAAGCTTCCTCTGCAGCCTGTGACCATCCTGTGAGCTCCTGTCAGTCTCTCCAGCCTCCCATGAACCTCTTCTCACTCCCATGAGCCTTCTCAGCACCCTATGAACCCCCTCCACCCTCAGAGCCTTCTATGCACCCTGCTCTAGGTCCCGGTGTTTGAGTTCTTGATTAAATGCAGTTGGCCTCTAAGCAGCCCTTCCCAAGATGGAAGCTGCAGAGATCAGCCAGGGTTAGTCTTCCTACATGGCTGTGCTGTTGCTTTTTGTTATCTTGATGCAAACCTAGACACACCTATGAAGAGAGAATGTTAACTGCAAAAATGCCTCCATAAGATCAGCTTGTAAGCAAATCTGTGTGGGAGGGCCTAGACCACTGTGGGTGGTGCTGCCCTTGGGCTAGTGATTCTGGGTTGTATAAGAAAGCAGATTAAGCAATCCAGAAGAAGCAAGCCAGTAAGCAGCACTCCTTGGCTTCTGCTTCAGTTCCTGCCTCCAGGTTCCTGCCCTGCTTGAGTTCCTGCCCTGACTTCCCTCAAGGATGGATTGTAACCTCGAAGCATAATATGAAAGAAGCCCATTCCTTCCTAAGTTGCATTTGGTTACAATGTTTCACTGTGTTTGGTTACAGTATTTCATTGCTTTTGGTTACAATGTTTCATTGCACTTGGTTACACTGTTCCATTGCATTTGGCTACATGTTATTGTATTGTTACAATGTTTCATTGCTCTTGGTTACTTTCATTGCATTTGGTTGCAATGTTTCAATAGAAACCCTATGACAATGGCTGCCCTACAGTCTCTGCTGTTCTGAGAGAACAGAAAGAAAAGATACAGAAGGTGCTGATAGAAAGCCAGGGGTGAGGCCCTGCTGCTGCTCCTGCAGATGCTGCCTAAGCTTGGCTGTGTCCCTTCCTGCAGCAGGCAGGAAGTCCCAAGGACTCAAACAGATTCACAGAACCCCCTCAGGTGGTCCCAGAACGCAAAGGACCATTGCCAGCAAGGTGCTGCTGTGTGACAATTTTCTGCAAGTTGGAAGATTGTACCCTGGGAGGAGGCTCCTTGAGACTTGAGAAATGAACAATGCAAGAAGATTTAGAAGTGCCTGAAATCCACAGATTTCCAAGGTCCCTCATTCCCTGAGGTTATGAGCAGTACATACTGCTGTGGACAAGACTCTGCACCCAAGCAGCTATAAATCATACAGGGAGCTCAGGATTTTTGAGAGTTACCACCCATGCTGGAGTGGATTTTAGTGACACCGCTGCCCTTGAGTGATTCTTGCTCATGTAAGCCATGCCTCACCCCTACTCCTGTAAGTCACCCCAATAAATTCATTACTTCACTGAGTTGAACCTTACTGCTATCATTACTTTGGTCTGTTGTCAGTTCCCTGACTAGAGTTTGTTCACACCACCCCAGAAAGAGTGAGTGTCACGAAACACACGAGACACCACCCTGTCACAAGCTCCCATCTGTCTTGGGTCTATAAACCAAGACACAGTTTAAAGTTCCCAGATGTTTCCAGGCTACCATGTCTTCCGGCCATACATAGTTTAGAGCTCCTACAACTGGTGGTCTCAGAATTCCAGGCCAGCAGCTAGACTATAGCCGCAGGTCCTCAGAGGAGCCTTGTCCCCAGCAGAAGCCACAAGCACCTACCCAAGCCCATAGCTGGCTTTGGAAATGCACAGCCAGGGTTCATTTATGGAGCTGCTGGGTCAAAGCACTGCTCCCAAATTGTGTGGCTTAAAACAAGGGTAATGAATCCCTCGGGCAGTCCTGGAGGCCAGGAGTCTGACAGCCTGAGTCTGTGAGCTGAACTCCCCTCAGAAACCCTGAGGAGACTCCTTCCTGGCTCTCACTGTCTCTGGTGGCTGCCAGAGTGTAGGGATGGGGGTTGGGGGGGGCACATCAGTGTGTTATGAGCACTTGCTAGCACCTGGGAGAAGCCACAGGCTGAGATCAGAGCAGGAAGGCCAGGTAGTTAATGAGACTCAAAGGCATGTAAGCAGGGAAACAGGAGGCTGGAGGGAGGCAGGAGAGGCAGCTGGACCTTGAGTTTACTTCGAAGGCAGAACCAGAAGGATCTAAGCAGCCTGGATGTGGCGTGCGGAGAAGAGAAATGAGACAGAGCCCAGGATTTCGGCCGGAGCAACTGGAAGGCAAATAGTCATTTATGCTTGTCTTTGATCCAGCTATGGAGCCGAGCACTAAGGTCTTCGCTTTGCCAGACAGTCCAGTCCAGTAAGGGGGGGTAGGGGAGCTCATTAAAAAGTAAACACTGGCATTAAATACAGGCAAGTTAAAATACGTGGAAATTGTAACAAGTACTGTAAAAAGCAAAAGAGGAAACACACTCTGTAAAAGGTCCCTGGGACAAGCATGATTCTTAGTCCCACGTTGTCACTGGTGCCTGAGAGCCACCTGCCACTACAGCACTGGGGCTTGATAAATGTCTGTTGAAAACTGAGGGAGGGAGACAGCCCCGTGGGTAAGAAAGTTTCTTCTGCAAGAACGAGACTCTGAATTTGACTCTCCAGCGTGTGTGTAAAAAGCCAGGCATGGCTGCATGTGCCTGTAACTCCAGCTTGCAGGCAGCAACAAGCAGAGGGAAGCAGCTCCTTGGCCAGTCAGCTTAGCCAAAATAGCAAGCTCCTGGCTCGGCGAGAGAGCCTGTCACAGGACAATTAGGATGAGAGCAATGATGGAGGGTATTTGATAGCTTGCTCTAGCCTCCACATGTGCAATCATGGGTGTGTGCATGTACATTACACTTGCGCACGCACACACACACACACACACACACACACACACACACGCTTACTGAAACACAAATGGAAGAGTCGGGATTGGCCAGGGTTTCTGAGCTAGGGCGTGGCGTGTGCTCTGGAGGGTAGTTTTTGTATACAATGTCTTAGGTCAGAGACCCAGCACTCTCTGAGTTCTGCAGGTCCACACTTGCTGATCAGACAATCAAGTCGCATGGAGGCTAACTACTGACTCAAAGTTGACACTGTGGTACAGAGCAGAGATGGGTTTAAACCTGACAATGTGGGGTCAGGATGTTCCCGATAGCCATGTGATTCAGTCAGTCCCAAGTCACCCTTTTTCCTTCTGTTTCTCAGTGCTTTCCCATCTCCTAGCCAGCCTGTCAACAATCCACCTGCACATCCACCCATTTTACCAGTTTGCCCATCTGTCTATCATCTACCCACCTACCATCTGTCTACCTACCCACATTCACCAATGTTACCATCCATCCACCCATCCACTCACCCATCTGACTATCCATCCATTCAGCAATCTTCCCATCCAGCTACCATCCATCCATCTATCTAACTAGTATCCATCTATCCATTCATCTACATCCATCCATCTATCTACCATCATCCAGCCAGCCAGTCAGTCAGCCATCTATGCATTCATCCATTTACCTATCTACCATCCATGAATCCAGCAATCTATCTATCTACCATATATCCATCCATCCATCTATTTACCATCCATACCTCCATCCATCCACCCACCCATCCATTCATCTACCATCTATCTATCCATCTACCCATCAACCATCCATCCATCCATACATACATACATACATACATGCATGCATACAAACATCTGCCTTCCCATTCATTCTTGCTTATATCCATGTACTCACTCATCCATTCTTTCATTCCTCTGTATGCCCATCTCCCATCTATCTACTTAACCACTGCTTATCTACTTGGTTATCCGTCCACTCATCTGTCCATCCATCCACCTACCCTCCCACACATTTCTGCACCTACCCTTCCATCCTTCGATCCCCTCAAGCATCCTTCCAGTGGTCATTCAAGCAAGAATCCCCTCAATTCTCCACCATGTGTCCAAACAGGCAGCACTTAGTGAATACCAGCTATGTACTGGGCAGGGAACGTCCCAATCAAAGAAGCCACACACTGTGCTCACGCTCCGGGGGCCATCCCAATGGGGAGCAGGGATAGTGGCTAAGAGGGAGGAGCCCAGGACTAAAGCTCAGTCAAGGCACAGCTGTTGGTCACTGGAGCTGGTTCCCACAGGGAGATGACCTTGTGCATAGGAACCAGAGCCAGCTGGAAGTGGCTGAAGCACTCCACAAAAGCCTTGCCATGACAGGGCTGAGCCAAGAGGAGGATTGTGAAATGGCCCACTTGCCCACCCAGCTTCTCAATCTTCTCCAGCAATCTTCCAAAGCTGCAGTGGGTTCTCAGAGCATGTATTGGAGGCCATGGTCTCCCACTCAGGCCACTGAGACTCAGTTCTTTCCCTCTCAGGTCTTCTGTCTGAGGAGCTTATCCAGTCTTCTCACAGGGATAGGTACCAGGAGAAATGATTCCTGACAGGAAACCAACCTAGAACTCCAGGGCTAACCCCAGAGAAGAGAGAGAGGCTGACTCTTGCCAAGCTATCTAAGTTACTTGGATCCAGCCATGCCCGAGCTCATGGGGAAAGGGCATCCAGCAATCATAAGAGTTGGTTATGTCTCATATAAGACTTAAATGGGAAGTGAGAATAGAGTCAAAGTATTAAAGATGGAGAATTTCTAATTGTGGGATTTCACATGTTTACATTTAACTCTTTACTCTTCTTTAGTTAACGTTTTGCTGATTTTTCTACCGTGGAGATATATTCTTTTATGATTGAGTCCAAATGTTCGCATTTAAAAGAAAGAACTAAAGCATGACTAGCGTGAGCCTTGAAGCCAGCAAGGGGAGTGAACTAGACTGACCAATGTAACAGAACTGAAGTACAGGCTGCTTCTGGGGGAGATGCTTAAATCACTGAGGAGTCTCCCTGGGGAGTCCGTCAATTAGACTTTATCTTAAATGGCAGAGCCAGGAATTTTTTCAATACTATAAAGAAAGTAGATCGCTAAGTCCAAGAGAAGCTGAAAGATGTAAACAGCCTCCCTCAAACACTCACACACACACACACACACACACACACACCTTCAACCATGATGATCAGTTTTCTGAGGGTAGAGACTTCTAAAGTAGATGGAAAAGTGTGTGGGAACCCCCCCCCAGGAAGCTCTGAGCAAATGTGTAAAGAGGAGATTAAGTCCTGAGTAGATTGCAGATGCTCAGCAGGCAATAAAAGTCCTCTATAGCTGCACCTATGCAGACAGTACTAATCAATTGCTGTATGCCACCTACCATGCTCTGGCAGGCAGCACTAATGGATTGCTGTACTCCCCCTGTGGAGGCCATGCAGACAGCACTAATCAATTGCCATACTTCTCTCATTCAGTCTTTGTAAAGCTCCTTGTCCTGGGCCAGGGAGATGCTCAGTGGGTAAAGATGCCATTCACCAAGTGTGACAACCTGAGTTTAATTCCTGAGACCTATGTGGTGAAAAGAGAGAACTGACTCTTTAAAGACCTCTGACCTTCACATTCAACACACACACAAACAACAAAATAAATAAATGTTTAAAGATTTAAAAGTAGAACTAGGTAGCCAAACTGTTCACACACACCTGTTTGATCTTCACCACCCCCTCAGCAGGAGGACCCTCTCAGAGTTGGAGGAACAGGAAGCTCACCAAGGGCAGTCTTAGCAAAGATGGGAGGTAATCCTATTCAACTTTGTTCCTAAGCCCCAACTCTATCCACAAAACCCAGTCAAGGGGGAGTCTGGTCTCTGCAGAGAGCTGCAATTCTGGAACCAAATCCTTGGGTCTCAGGGTGGAGACTCCATGGAAGGGCTGCAGCCAGAAATCCCAAGGAAAGGGTTGGGACTTGGCTCTGGTTTCTTGGATAAGAACTTTCACCTAATGGCAGGCACATGAAGGCCATAACACAGTCACAGGGGAACCCAGGACATGGTGTGGTGAAGACGTGTAAGATATTGACCCCTTGTCTTTCCCTATACACGACCTGGGTTCCCAGCCTGTAGTTGGAACCATCCTGGGGGATAAAGGACAAGGGGCTGGTAAAAGAATGCTTCTGGCCGGAGGAGGTAGGAAGAAGGAGCCGCTGGTCCCACATACTTACAGGGCTATTTTTAAAATGATTCACATCTTTGCACCAGGCCCTGGGCTGGGCAGGCCCCTCCTCTGTGGGGCACTCCTGCAAGCTGGGAGACAGAGCCCACTCCTCCCCAGTCACAGATTCTGGGACCGAGTCGTCTTTCCCTAAATAAGTAAATTAGCTCTAATACCCTTATTTGCCATCAACCTTATAAACCTAACACAAACCAGATGGGCCTCGCTTCCCGAACCCCCACGCCGCCGGCCTGGCCTCCTTATGGCTGCCCTTGGCGAGCTGGCTTCCTTCGCCCTTTGTTGGGGTAAAGGCCATCAGAGAAGACGTCATGGTGGCTGTAGCAGAGCAACAGGCTGCCAGGGTCCCACACTCCTGACAGATTCCTTGTCATAAGGATCATCTGTAAGGCCTTCTTTAGATACCTACGATTTATTAACTCACAGCTTTTAAAATAAGCATTTATGATTTTTCCATCCTCATTATCAAAACTAACGTTTTCATTCCTGAAATGTTATCAAAGACAGAGATAACAAGGAAGAAAAAAAAAATAAAAATCTCACAAGTTCTCAAGGCCAAAATCACTGATGTCTTTGTAGGGCACTGGGCTAGAGACTGTGAGAGCCAGGGTCAGCCAATATTTATACGAGAGTCCAGAGAGTAAATATTCCAGCGTCTGGAAACACATGACATATTAGTTACTGGTTTTGTGGCTGTGACAGATTGCCTGGCAAACGTGACATTAGAGAGGAATGCTTTACAGATCAAGGATACAGTCAGTCCATCATGGCGGGGAAGGCATGGTGGCAGGAGAGAGAGGCCCTGGTCGCATCTCTGGAAGCAGAGAGAGGTGAATCCTGGTGCTCGGATTTTCTCCATTATATTCAGCCTAGAACCACAGCCCAGAGAATTCTGTTGGTCAGATTCAGGGAGGGTCTCCCAACCTCACTTAACCTAGAGACACCCTCACAGACAGGCCCAGAGGTTGTTTCCGTCATGATTTGAATCCTGTCGAGAGGCGGCAGCCTCACACAAGGTCTCTGTTGAAGAGCATCAACTCTGCCCTTGCAGTAGTAAGCCAGCCCAGTCAACATGTCCGCGGGTGGCCATGCCTGTGCCAATAAAACTTTATTTAAAAATGTATAAGCACACTAGCCATGAGTGTAGATGAGCTGGGTCTGCCCTGGATGGCACTGTGTGTGGAAAGGCAGGTCTGCCACTGAAGGTTGTCTACCAATGGCATAAAAACAACAATAATTTAATGGCAATAATAGATGAAATTCATTTTCAAGATGGAGTTTATCTAGCCCAAATGCCCACAAAACACTATCCTAGCACAAAGCACAATGCTGAAAGTTGGTGATAAGATGTTTAAATTCTTCAATTCCACATCTTAGAAACCCAGACCTTGCTAAGATGGAAGACACCTCTCCTCCTCTTTGGTCACACTTCAGATGCTTGCTGCTGGGTAGTGTGTCAGACAGCAGAGCTGTCTTCTCTGAACTGAACCAAACACTCTGCCCTGGAGGGAGGAGGGAGAAGGAAGAAGGATGAGGAAGGAGGAGGGAAAGGAAGAGAAAAGGGCAGAAGGCAAGTTCATAAGACACAGGAAGCTCAGAGACTTCTAGGGCTGAGAGGGCTTCTTCCAAGGCTGTATGAATGAGTGATTCCTGGGAAGGGAAGACTTCAGTGGGGCTCCCTGAATGTTGGACAGGAGTCCCTAAAACGTGGCTAGAGGTCTGTCATCTGTGCTGGGTGGGCTGGAGTCCCCATGCACCCCTAGGTGTGACCCTCTCATCCATGCACCCATGAGTGATACCAATTGTGTGTAGGTGGGGTCCGTTCTTTGTCCATCAGCAGTGTACTCTTTGGGTGAAGAGGTTTCTTTCATTTCTCCCCAGAAGAAAGCCGCAGGTCAGCAATGTTAGGGTTGGTTTGGTGCTACTATGTATTCAAGTGCTAGATACTGTATCTCAAGCCCTGCTGCCCCAAGATGAGTGGATTCTCACATACACCAGCTTTTGTTGAGCAAACCTTGCCCTCTAAGCTAATTGGTCAATAAAACGTCTGTGATTGGGCAGTAGGTAGAGGTGGGCGGGTTTTCAGTACCTGGGTAGGGGTCGCGGTGCAGGGGATGTGGTGAGCGTGGAGGAGGTGGTGCCCTAAGAAGAGATGGACCCTGATCACGTGACTAAGAGAAACAGCAAGTAAAAGGGACATATGGCTGAGATATAAGTTAGAATAGTTCCCAAACCTGCCCAGTCTGGGCTTACAGTTTGTAACTAAAATTAATTAATTAATTAATTAATTAACCTGGATTATGTGTCTTTATACAGGGTAGCTAGAATTTATAATTACACTTACACAGCAGCCTGCCTCACCCACGATGATGGGACCTCCTTGATGTGAATGACACGGTGAGTGACAGCCGGGCTGTCTCTGTCCTACTTTTCTCTTGACACTGAAGGTCATGTGACTTCTCTCAATGGTAGTAAGAGACGATTAAAGATCTAGCCTGGGACCCTGGCAAACAACAGGCATTCACATGTGTCAGCTTTTAGTAAGCTGTTAGCCTAATGGCCAGGCTGCAGGGACCTAAGGTTCATGGCAATCTTCTAATCAATCCCTATCATAATCTCAGGCTCTTTGAGATCAACGGTTTAGTTCAGCCAAGGGGCAAGCCTGCCCTAGGCCTAGGGAGATTGCATAGCCCATCAAAGTCACTCAGCCACAAAGACGGAGAAGCCACTAGACACACTAGATAGAAGAGCTCAGAGATCAATAAAAATCATTTCATAAGTGAAACAGGGAAATAGTCACAACACCCAGCTGATCTAAACCAACAACCAGCTTCCAGGGTGCTGCCTCTGTGACCCTCATTTAGGCAAAGGGTCCTTGCTGGGGCTATCAGAGATATTGAGAGGAGGTTGCCCTGGATCAGCGTGTCTGCCCCAATCCAGTGACTGGTATCCTTGTGAGAAATGGAAGAGGGACACCGAGTGAATGTGAACAGAGCCTGGAGCCAGAAAGCCACCAGTCAGGGTCACTTGGAACACCCAGAAGCTGGAGAAGGAAGGGGACCCTCCCAGAGCCTCAGGGAAGCATAGCCCACCCGTCTGTGAATCTCCACTGGAAGAGACTTGGCTGTGATTCTGACCCAGTTCCCTACATGTGATCCACGCTCCAAGTGTGGACTGAGCCCTCATGTGTCCTGAGCCTCTGTGTTGGACACATGTCAGGTGAGGACAGACAGGGACAGGTCACAGTGGCTACATCCAGAGCTGCAGAGTGTGGCAGGAGCTGTGGACCTTGTTGGAGCCCACACTGGCAGGACATCCCTTCTGGAGCCTGAGTCAGGCACCCTTTGGGGTTTCCTGGTACTTTTACACATCAAAATCTTCCTAAGACCAGCAAAGAAGCAGCAGACATAGGTCTAGGTGGGAATGTTACTCTCTGGATGGAGTCTGCTTCCTCAGGAATTTGCCAAAGGCACTGGGAACTTTACCAGACTCTACAGACACAGCGGAAACCATGTACCAGCTCATCCAGAAGAGCCTTGACTTTGGGGTGAGGTCTGATCATGCCCAGGGTGGACAGTGGACGGTGAGAGATGCTGTCTCCCATGTTCACCCCCATGACCCTGTCTTAGACGAGTGCTGGCTCCCACATCCCCCACAGCCCTTCCAAAGCTTCCCTCTCATTGTCCCAGAAGCTGTGGGAGGCCTCTGAGAAGCCCCCTTGAGGGTTGGGTAAACTGAGGCTGGCCGGGGCCGGGTGGGGTTAGGGAAGTCCCACGCATATGGCTTTGCATTGGTTCAGAATTCCCCACCCTAGCTGGCTTTGCTAGAGCTGCCAGCAGCTCCTCTTAGCATCTTCACCTTCCCTAAGCCACACCCCTAACCCTCCAGACCTCCCTGTCATTATCCCCACATCCCCTGCCCCGCCCCCAAGCCCTGCTCTCTGGCCCACATTCTTAAGTTCCACTCTGTGCCTCCTGCCTTGTGGACCTATAGGGCAGAGTTTTGCCTAGCTGGATTTTTTTTTCTCCACCAGTGTGTCTTTCAAACGTAGAACAGAGCCCTGTACCCAGCAGGTACCCAGTAATTGCTTCTTGGGGGAATGATTAAAACTCCTGGCCTTCTAGGTGTCCCAACTGCATTCTGGAAGGTTCACTCTGTTTCCGGAAGCTTCGCTTGCCTGACATCCAGTCAGGGAATCGAGGCCTTTCAGCCCATCCTCCACACACAGTTTCCCATTCCTGATGCCCATGAACCCCAGATGAGGTCCTGACCTTTGCCTTTCCACTTCGCACCCACAGTCACAGGCACTAGAGACCATTTTCCTGCCAGGACGCATCCATTCCCCAGAGGGGACGTGCATTCACTTTCCACTGAAAACTGATTCAGTCTCAAGTCCTGCGTTCCTACAAATGACTTCCTCGGTGACCTGGGTTCTCCCTGGAGCTGCCCGCCACCCAGGCACAGCCGAGACTTAATCCATCCCACATGGGGCTCTGGTGGCCACTGACCTCTGACCCTGCTGCCCTGGGAGAACTACCGTCTGTCATTGATAACCTACAATGTCCCTGGATGGACTGGAGCACTGCCCCAGAGATGAGCTGATAGTGGCGGCTATCCTGGGGTCAAGTCAGTAGGGCAGGACTGACAACCCTTGATGCCTATGGAAACAAAGCAGAACTGGGGCGGGGGGTGGTGCTGAACCCTGTCCCAGAAAGCCTAGAGGAAAGCGACAGGTCAGTGTGTGGAGAGATCGAGGAGGGTTTGTCCGGCAGGCATCAGCTGCCAAAAGATACCCTGGGTATGTGGCTAGGAAGACGTCATTGAACTTCTTGGAGACCCTCAAAGGCACTGCAAGGACCATAGCGGGTGTGGTGGTGAGACTGTAGCCTCTGAGCACACAGACCTCCTCAGGCTGTGGCAACACCCTGGGCTGCTAAAAACCCACTCCCAGCCCACTGTCCTCAGCTGCCCCACCAGACACGCAGGAAAGTCACATCTTGAACTCATCCATTCACCCTACAGTCCCATGTGTCCTAGGTTGGTTTCCAGCTGCGCCTGCCTTTGAAGACCCATCGAGTCTCTGGCCGGAGTCTTAGAGGCTTGTGAGTCCTACATGAAGTTAGGTTGGGTGTTTTCTGGGGCCATCCCAGCTGTGATCACAAAGATCACAAGCTGGCCGCAAGATCACAAGCGTGTGAGCAATCTGGGTGACATAGCAAATTCCAAGTCAGCCTGGACTACAGAATGAGACTCTGTCCCTCCCCCCCCAAAAAAAAAAAAAAACATCGATAGACAGATGTGGTAATGTGTATCATAGGAGGCTGGGACAGGATGATTTGTGAGTTTGAGGCCAGCCTGGGCTACATAGCAAGACTCTATCTCAGAAAGGGGGAGGGAGGGGGGAGGGGGAGAGGGAGAGAGGGAGGGAGAGAGAAAGGGAGAGGGAGAGGGGAGAGAGAGAGAGAGAGAGAGAGAGAGAGAGAGAGAGAGAGAGAGAGAGCCTGCTCTCACTTTGTTCAGTTAAAGAATTTCACCTGGCACCTTCAAGTTCACTGTGGACCAGGGAATTCGCCACCCTGTCACCCACAGGCCTCTGCTCCGCACGGCAGTGTCTCTCCACATCAACAAAGACCACAAAGGACTCCAGCGGCAGATCCCAGGACATGGCGGCCCAAGGGAGGACCACCGGGTGCCGCGAGGCCTGGCAAGCAGCGGCCAGTTCTACTTTGACAAATGAGCCGCCCACGCTTGACAGGGCTCGCGGGCTCTGGGCCAGATAAGTGCACCAGCGGCCCAGGTCATTTTTCCTCAGCTATCTCTCGCTGAGGCCACGCTGACACTCAGGAGTGATAGATGGTGAGGCGACGACCACCCCACCCGCTGGGTGAGTGGGGTTGGGGGGGAGGACTCCAGCACCTTGCCTACTGATCTTCAGGGCTGGTTTGTCTTTGGGGTGAAAAGCAAGAACCCCTAGATTCACTCTGGGGCTTCATGTACTTCCACTCACAGCTGTGCCACACACACACACACACACACAACATGTGCACATGTATGCACACGCTTATGCTCATATACAGATGGGCACACCACACACACACACACATGCACACATTCACATATTCACATATGTATGCATGCACGACAATGTGTATATGCATACACTGGCACTCACAGGTGTGTGCACGGGCACATAAACATGTACCTATATGTACACGCGCACACACACACCTAGGCACATAGATATATACATGTATGTACTTGTGTGCACACACAAATGCATGGCTTCCTGAGTCTATAGCCTACTGTTTCATTCTATCTTTGAGATGGTTCCCTCTGTTGTCTAGGCTAGCCCTGAGGCTCTGAGGCTCTGCAACCCTTCTACATTAGCTACTAAGCTGCTGGCCCCACAGGCATCTATATGTCATTGTGCCCTGCTGAGCCAGTCAACTTTTAACACTTGGAATACAGCAAGCCTAGGTCCCAGGATATTGTCTCCGATCATACAGCAGACACTAGCCTGTCACTAAAGCTGCAAGTTCCTATCAAGTCGGGCTTAAATGCAAGGGGCCAAGGCATCACCAATGGGCTTTTTTGGAAGATGCCCGCTGACTGGTACCCATTGAGCAGGGAGACCCAGCCCACCTTGCTCTGCTTCAAGTGTGGGAAGACATAGGTTCATCCAGCCTGAGAAAAGCTGCCCAAGGGACCAATGGTTTCTCTGCCCCAGTGGCAGATAGGGACAGTGGCATGACTGACAGCTCAGCCAGCACTTCACCTGCAAGCTGTAAACTTCCTGTGAAGACAGAGCTGGCTTCCGAGGCCTAAGTTATGAAGTAAGAACGGAGGGTCATATGGCCAGCAGGATAAACATGGGCCATCCCATCTTGGCTCCAGAGACGCCCATTTGTCCTCGCTGCCCCTCAGACACGTGAACGCCTGGCTCAAGCCTCACTGCTCACCCTCCACCCTCTCTGGGGAATGACGATGCCGGATAGAGCCAATGGGACCCGGAGTCCGGATGCCCACCGTCCGGGGCTGTTTATGTTTGAGTCCTGTTGGAAGAAAAATGTGAGAATATTTTTTTCAGGACATGGTGGCCGGGTAAGGTCGCTGGGTGCCAGGGAGGCAGAAGACAATGGGGCAGGAGGGGTGGATTCGGACGGAAGGATAGGGCTGGGTACAGCTGCCAGGAGCCAGAGAGGGGCAGGCTCACCCTTCCCTCTGCGCAAAGGGCCTGGCTTATGCCCCACCTGAGACCCTCTGGTGAGCTCAGCATTGTCTGACTGTGTGAGCCAAACTTGGGCTTTTAGAAGGCACTGCAAGCCAGGCCTGATGATGAAGGCCTCTCACACTGCCCTCATGTTGAGGCCACCTGAGCCTAGGTGAGTTCTAGCCAGCCTGGGCTAGAGTTAAACAGAACTGAGGATAAGCTTGGTTGAGGAGCGCTACCTAGCATGCTGTGTGGTCGTTTATGTCAACCTGACAAAGCTAAAATCATGTGAGAGTGAAGGAGCCTCAATTAAGAAATGTCTCCATAAGATTAGACTGTAACAAGCCTGTAGGGCATTTTCTTAATTAGTGATTGATGGTGAGGACCCTAGCCATTGTGGGTGAGGCCGGCCATTGGGGAGTGGCCAGCCCATTATGGGTGGAGCCATCCCTGGGCTGGTGATCCTGGGTTCTATAAGAAAGCAAGCTGAGCAAGCCATGGGGAGCAAGCCAGTAAGCAGCACCCCCCTCATGGCCTCTGCATCAGCTGCTACCTCTCTCTCTCCTCTCCTCTCTCTCACACACACACACACCACACACACACACAGACACCACACACCCAGACACACCACACACAAACACGCACGACACACTAGTCAGATCTGTCTCTGACAGTCGTTTCTAGAAGCCTACCCTCATTTCCTCTGCCCTGCTTTCCCACCCTCCAGGACAGTGAGCTTCTCCAAAGAGGAGCTTTGAACTCAGGCTGTGTCTGTCCCTCTGATGATATTTCTGTATGAGACACCAACCTTTGGGCAACCAGGAGCCAGGAGTTGTGTGGCTTCAGAGAAGATATAGCCTAGGGATGTCGAGATGGTGTTCTTGGTTGTCAACCTGACTACATCTGGAAATAACTAAAACCCAAGTGGCTAGGCACACCTGTAAGGGATGTTTCTTAATTAAATGATTTAATGTGGGAAGGCCCAGCCTTAATCCAGATATTTTGAGGTGGGAAGACCCACGGTTATGTCGACCATGCCTTCTGGTGAATGGCTATACAGAGGACATGGAAGAAGGAAACATTTTGCTCTTTGCTTGCTTGCCCCCATGTTGGCTAGCAAGTCCATTCCTCCACGGGCATTAAAGCCGACTTCTTTGGGATTCTGGTGAATACTGGAGACCCAGTTAGACGTTCAGCTTTGTGGAGTAACAACTAAATATACACAGTGTCCGTGTCCTGTGTGTGTGTGTGTGTGTGTGTGTGTGTGATGTGTCTGTACTTGTTTTTGTGGTGGTGTCTGTATCTGTGTGCTGTGCTGTTTGTGCTCATGTGTGTCTGTGTGTGTCTGTATCTGTGGTGTGTCTGTGCTTCTGTGTCTGTGTTGGTCTCGTGTGTATATGTATCGCTTGTGTTTTGGTCTATCTGTGCTGATGTGTCTCATGTGTGTTGTGCTCTGTGTTCTGGTCTGTGTGCCTGTGTGTGTCTGTGTTGTGTGTGTGTTCATTCTATCATCTCTCTTCCTCTAGAGAACCCAACTAATCCAGACTTTCAGACAATGTTGTCTGGTTTTGTTTTGCTTATTTCTGTGAGACGGCCTTTCACACTGTGACTTAGAACTTACTACTTAGCCTAGGCTAGCCTTGAACTTGCAGCAATCCTCCAGCTCCGCCTTCTGAGTACTGAGACAGCACGCATAGCCAACGTAGCAGGCTTCTAATAATACATCTTAATAGCAGGCAAGTTCCCAAGATGTCAGTCCCCCAAAAAAGCAGTTTGAAGCCTCCAAAAGCCAAGGAACAAGCTGATGCCTCCTGACCGGGAAGCTCGCCTGCATTGGAGAAGATGATATTCTCATCTTGTTTTCCAGGAGGCTCGGTTTTCAGGGCCACACAACTGTAGGTCCATGGTTCTTTCCTATTTCACCTGGCTTTCCCATCTGCAAATTAAACATAGCAGTGTCTCCCTCTGGCTGGGAGGAGATGAAGTCACAGATGCTGAAGGCACCACATGAGTTAGGGATGTGTGGTCCAGCCTGAGGTCCTGGTGAACAGGGAACACAGTCCTCTTCCTGGTTCTGAAGCAAAGCAGAGCCTGAGGAGCCATGGGATGCTCCTGAGTTCGCTGTACCTCTGCCTGCCAGGCAGGGGGAGCTCCCACCACCCAGCGCCCCAAGGAGGGCAAGCCGAGCCTCACAGCCTCACTCCTAGCTGGTAAATGAGACTTTGTGTACCCTGTCATTTTCCTTACTTAAAACCGGGGTGTATGTAGCTGGCCATGTTGGCTCCTGTTTGTGATCTCCGCAAGCTAGAGAGTGAGGCAGGAGGGTTACCATGAGTTTAAAGCCGGATGTTGCAGAAAAGCAAGGCTTTATTTATCTCAGACCAGGGAGGGGTGGACGGTGGTGGGGAAGGCTAACACCTAAGAGTTAGAGAATTAGAAAGGGTGCCGGGCTGTCAAGGTCACACTCCTCTGAGTATCATCGTCCCTGGATTACAGATGGTAACACTGAGACTTAGAGAGGTCAAGGAACTTTCCCTAAAGTAGAAAAGCCCAGCCTTCCTCCTGGGGCCACAATCACATCCCAAGCAGTGGTCTACGGACATTTGTGCTCTCTGCGTGCTCAGGTGCGTGGACAATAGTTACCTTGTAATGTACTGTCATTTGGGGACTGGGACATGCCCACCTGTCCTCAGGTGTTCCCTGGGAGCAGCTGCTGCAGCCAGGCAGGAAGGAAACCTGAGGAATGTGACTTCTATATGGGGGACAGGGCAACTTTCTCCTCAGCAGTAGGCTCCCCTCCGCTCCACCCCCCTCGGAATTAAGATGGCTCAGAGGATGCTCTCTGGAGGCAGCAGTGTTGGAGACCTCCCTCCTCCTATTGCTTCCAGGCTTCTGGAGCCTGCTGCCGCGGCAGAAGCAGAAAGGCATCAGCAGAGACAGTGGGGCTTACACTCCTGTATGCCATCTTTCCCTCCTGGCCTACTTCACGCAGCCACAGTGCCTAACACCAACACAGAGAAGTGGATGCTCCCACACACCCCTGGGCCATGTCCCAGGTTCAGAGGCCAGGATGTGGCTGCTCCCTGGATTACCAGCCATGGTCCCACACACCTGTGATGCCAGCCAGCACTCTAGAGAATGAGGCCAGAGAGTCGCCTAGAGTTCTAGGCCAGCCTGAGCTACAAACTGAGACCCTGTCTCAAAACATCAATAAATAATAAGTAAATAAATCCCCCAAGGGAGTTAGGGCTCAGATTCACAAAGGTAAGCTGCTCCCTGCCTTGAGCACCTGTCCTTCCCACCCACCCCAGCATGTCTCCCCTGGGAATCTCTGCAACACACTCCAGATGGGTCCTGGGATCTGTGAGATTTGACTTCCAAAAGGAACTGGCAGCCAGGCTGCTGTGTGCCCTCCTGGCTTGGCTCTACCCACCATCTCCTCTGCTGTGTCCGTTCACTGTGTCCTCACCTGTCCAAGGACAGAAGAGTACACCATTAGGATTGAAGAGAAGAGGCAAGAGCTCAGAGCCAGCCGCGGTCACAGACATCTCTGAGGTTTTTCTACTACATATAAAAATAAGTTAAACCAATTTTAAAAAGGAAAGAAAAAAACGAAGAAACGAAGAAGGAGGGGCTTCAGGAAGACCGTGGTCCTCCCTGGGGGCTGCTCAACCCAACCCCCACCCCCTCCACCCACAGCCCCAATACCAGAGCGGCAAGATGAAACTTCCAAAGTTGCTTGAACTTGACCTTGGTCCATGGTCTTTGCTCCCAGAGAGTTTGGTCTGAACACAGATACCCTCCCTCTGGAGGAGACCGTGTAAACAGAGGCAGGCGATTCTCACCGTGGTGCAGAGAACAAGTCCAGTTCTATTGTCTCCGAACAAAGCCAAGCATGAGGCAAGGCTCACCCACTGGCCAGGACACGGAGGCGTGCGGAAGCCCAACTTTGGGGCTCCCTGCTGTCGGTGGAGGAACTAGCATCATACCTCAGGGGTGTCCCCAGATAGCTCACCTGGGCTACAGACAACATGGATACCACAATGAGTTTCCAAGCAGCTAGGGAACAGAGCCTGGGTCAGGGACTCTGCATAGTAACAGAAGAGGGGCTCCGATAGAGAGAGAGGATGGCACTTGGGAGGCCTCCCGCAGGGTACCTGCCCAGGTGGTGGTGTGGGGTACTCATCTGCTGGTGTCTACATGTCACAGGGAAGAAGTTCACTCGGCCCCTTTTGCTATAACCTGGGACAGGCAAAGCACCTGCTGTTTGCAGGGGATGTCTCAGGCAGATGTGGGGAAAGGCACCTTAAGTCAGTCGGGAGCATTGAACACCAAGGATAAGCCAAGTGTCCCAGCAATGGGTCCCTGTGTGGGTCTTCCTACGAAAACTCCACCTTGGACTGGTGAGATGGCTCAGCGGTTAAGAGCACCGACTGCTCTTCAGGAGGTCAAGAGTTCAAATCCCAGCAACCACATGGTGATTCACAACCATCCGTAATGAGAGCTGATGCCCTCATATGGGTGTCTGAAGACAGCTACAGTGTACTTTGGGCCTGAGTGAGTGGGGCCCAGAGCAAGCGGGGTCCAGATTGAGTGGGGCCAGAGCAAAAGGAAGAAGGGAAGTGGGGGAGCAAAAAAGAAAACTCCACCTTGTAATTGTGTATGCCCTAGGCACTGTGTGGCTCAAGGGAGAAAAAAAGAAAACTCCACCTTGTAATTGTGTATGCCCCTAGGCACTGTGTGGCTCAAGACCTAGCTGTTTCTCTTTGCCCTTTCCTGCAATATCCCTTATAACAAGAGCAGGACATTTTCCTAAAGCTCACTTAGGATTCAGTAAAAAAATTGAGAACCTTCTTCTTCCTAGCTCTTCTCCTGCAGATAGCAGACAGAGCATCCAAATAGACCTAGCATCCAGCAGCTATCTCCAGGCCTTGGTGACACCTGTGCCTTGTCAAATCTCACATCCTTGGTGTCTATCAGCAACTCAAAGCCATCCCAGCCTCTGTGATAGATAAAGCCACCCAACAGGCTTGTGGCCGGACAGACCTGAGTCCTTGGTGATCGAGACCAAGGGCTGACCCCAGAATGGACTCTGCCCTTCTCATTCTGGTATGTCCCCTTGTCTGTGTGTGGCCCACTGCAAGAACCTAGATCTCTGCGGAGATGACTGGTCCCTTCTCCTCCTCCCCCTCACCTTGGGACACCCAGGTCGCAGCTCTTGACCTCTGCTGATGGCCAGCCATCCAAATGTCAGCAACCCACCCACACCTCCTGCCTCTGACTGCATAGAACAAATACAGTCACAGCCAAAGAGGTGAGAAAGGCTAGTGGCCTCTCTCTGCTCACACCCTCTGTCTCCTCTGCCTTCTCCCCACCACAACTGCTCCCAAGAAAGAAAAGTCTCCCCCTATCTGTCATCACACAAAAGGCACTGTGACAGCCGGACGGAGGGAAATCTGGGTCTTTATGAACAACCAAGAGGCCAGGTTCAGAGGCACAACTTCTTGGGAGGCAGAGGCAGGCAGGTTACAATTTTGAGGCCTGCCTGGCCTACAGAGTCGGTTCAAGTTCAGCCTGGAGAGCTTTGCAAGGTTAGGAGCTGCAGTGCGCCACACTCATTGGCAACCTTGTCTATACAACCATGAAGCAGACAGTACCAGGATAGAGCATTCCTAAAGTACAGAAGAGCTGGACTGAATCGGGTCCCCTCCCCCAAATCCACTTGGGATAGGATCTAGGGAGACCCTCCTCCTGAAAGCGACACCCAGCATCTGCCCTCCTCGAAGGAGACAGAGACCAGCTCACCCAACCTCTGCCCTTCATGCATGAGAGGGCATGTCCAATGTCAGGCGAGTTTGTCAGGAGAGCCAAATGCAGCTGCCCTGACCTCCCAGCCATTACTTGGGCTGCACTGGGGAATGGAGCCTCTGTCGAGCTAATTGCTGTGTCCCCACCTCCCTATGGCCTGTGTGCTGCTGTAACGACTTCCTCTCTGCAGAGCAGGAAATGAAGGGAAGGATGGCCATCCCTGTCTGTGCTTTGTGACCCTTCCCAGGTCTCCTGAGCAAGGTCAGAACCACGACCATCTTGCTGTTCCTTCCTGGCGGAGTGCTCAGTGGAGACTTGCTCCTATTCAACCTCTCGACTCTCTGAGCTTCTTTCTCACAACTCGAGCTTTAAAGACACAAGAACTCCCAAGGAACAGCGGCTACTGCTGCCGTCCCCTGGTGTTTGCAAACTATTTGAAGGGCAGAAAAGATGTGTTAGTGGTTAGAGGACCAGCTGCTCTTCTAGAGGACTTAGGTTCAGGTCACACAATCTAGTAGAGACGCAGAGCATCTGTAATTCCGGTATCAGAGGATCTGATGTCCCCTCCTTCCTTCCAAGTGTACTAGGTACACTTGTGGTGCTCAGACATACATGCAGGTAAAATGCTCATATACATAAAAATAAATTAATATGACAAATTTAAAAATAACTTCCTTGAGATTACTGTCTGGGCCACGCTGCCTCTTTAAGGTGATTTGATATTGATTTGATATTTGATATTGATGAGTCACACGTTGCAAAGAAATGACCAAGCTTTTATTTATGGGTGTGACTTCAAATAATAACTTTAAATTTTTATTTTCTTTTTATGTCCGTCCTATGTGTGTGAATGCGCACATGAGTGTAGTACCCACAGAGGCCAGAAGAGGCATCAGATACCCTGGGATTGAAATGACTAACGGGTGTGAGCTGCTCAAAGTGGGTGCCAGGAACCAAACGCTGGTCCTTCAGAAGACAGCAAGCGCTCTCAACCAAGCCTCTCTCTAGTCCCAAATGACAGTGCACGGGCATGCACTGGCACAGGCACATGCACAAAACTAACCAATTACATGCATATGAAACCTTCACGCTAGGGGGCAGCATTTTCTGGAAAAGTCATTTTTTTAAAGTCCTACAGCATGGCGTCCCACTTTCCCCTCCCTCCAGCCGTGGCATGCCCTTTCTTTCACTGTGGCTGGGGTGCTCTGTGGTGAAATGTTTATGTATTGGGGAGTCTGTATCTTGCTTTGCTTCTGTGGGGGGAAAAAAGTCTCTAGTAAATGCAGTTGAATTGCTTTCTAATCCACTGTTGTTTGTGTTAAGATCCAAGCTGTGGCTTTTAAGTAAATTATCTCTAAAAAGTGTAAAAGCATTTTTCAGTACAAACAAGTTGCTAATGAAGTAAATGAGAAGAGGGGGAAGCGTGCAACTGTGCAGTTCTCCTTGTGGGACAGGGGCTCCACCCCTGAGCCACGCCCCCAACAGCTCTGAGGGACCCTAAGCAAAACCCCACCCCTTGGGCCACGCCCCAATACCTCCTGAGAGATTTAGGCAGGGTCTCCACCCCTAGGTCACGCCCCCACCGAGGGACCATAGGCAGGGGCTCCACCCCTTGGCCACGCCCCCAATACCTCCCTGAGAGATCCTGGGCAGGGTCTCCACCCCTAGGTCACGCCCCCAACTGAGGGACCCTAGGCAGGGGCTCCCTGCAGGGTCCCCTCCTTGTGGGCTTAATCGATTAGGGCGAGTTTCCAACACTCACTGAAAGCACCTGTTGTTTCAAAAAGACCCCGTGGGGCATCTACTGAAATACTTAGCTGATCAGCCTCTCTAGACACCAAGGCCTCCATGCTTTGTTAAGGGAAACAACCTGAGACCTATGGGATGGGAATGGCCAGTGAGCCTGCCTGGGAATCGGGACCTGTTGTTTAATCCCTCCTGTCCCATGAAAGCTATGGAGCATGAAAGTCACTGATCCTTAAGCGAGTCAGAGGCCTGGGACTGGCTGGGGTAGACACAGGCTCTGCATTAAACACGGCACCTTCCTGAGACCTGGGCTAGTGCCAGTGACACAGCAGGAATCGCATCAGTCATCCCAGGCATCCATCCGCATTACTGGGGCATCAAAGGCACTGTAGCCCGGGAAGCAAGTCAAGTCCCTGTCATTTAAACGTGAGAATGGACATGCTTGCATAAAACCACTGAAGCATACTGAGACCGGTTCAGTCCAGCGCCACAGACAGGCACTCCCGACACCCAGCCCGGCATCAATGTTAATAAGACACACACACATATCACACACACACAAACACACACACATGCACATAGAACACATGCATGTACACACATACATACACATGTACACACTGCATGCACACATGAACACACATGATCACATATACGCATGTACACACATGTACACATACACAATATGAACACACATGAACACATGCATACACACATGTGCACACACATACGTGCACACATATGAACACATGTGCATACACACATGCAAACATGTGCACATACACACATGCACACATGCCACACACACGTGATCACACAGATTTGTGCACACACATGAAATCATGACTGCAGATCTTCCAGGCCCACTCCTCATCCCTGGTGATTCATCAGCACTTATGGGAATCTTCCCAAGACTGCGTCATCCCCAGCACAAGCCAACAGCCTCCCCTCTCCACTGTCTTGTGCTGAAAGGAATGTCAAGATGAGTTAATCCAGCCCCACATCTAACAGAAGAGTAAGCAGACCAGAGAGGTTAAGTGACTTGTTCATGGCAGCACAGCTAATTAGAACCAGATAAAACCCACATCTGAAGCTTCTTCTGCCCTCTCCAGAATGACTCCCAGGCTCACTGTGACATCTCAGAGGCTCTGTGACTGTGACACCAGCAGGCTGAATGGTGACAGGCTGTAACAGTTATAGAATTCAGGCTTCTGGAATCTTCAGACACCAGTGTCCATCCCCAGGCTAGCCACAGCTTAAGTCAGCTAAAGTCTTCCTGTAGGAGTTGTGGGGTGGGGGGTGCGCACACGCGTACCACAAACACACAAACACACACACACACACACACACACACACACACACACACACACACGGCACACACACACACACCAATCTCCAGTTAACTGGAAACCGGTCAAAGAGAAAAAGGAACGCTAGTGCCCTCTGCTGGACAGACAATGGCATGGAAACTTGATGGTTCAGACTGTCCCCATCCCTCACATGGGACATTACCTCTGTTCCCTCCCCACCCCCTGCAAGGAGTACCTGCTCAGAATCCAGAAGTGTGTCCATCCTCCTTTCTTTGAGACAGGGTCCTACTCTGTAGCCCAGTCTAGCTCTAAACTCACAGCAATCCTCCTGCCTCAGCTTTCTGGGTGGATCATTACGTGTAAGCATCATGCTTGGCTCACAAATACTTTCGAGGTGTGACATTAGCTGGGTTGGGGGCACGTGCCTGTGATCCTAGCACTTGGGACACTGAGGCAAGACGGTTCAAGTTTGAGGCCACCCTGGGCTAGAGCCCGACGTGTCTCATCCATCCATCCCCCACCTGCCCTCACCACATGTGTTCTGGGTACCCGCTCTCTACTGAGTACTGTTCTGGGCATGCAAATACAGTGAGAGTGGTGTGAGGAAATCAACAAACTACCAAACAAGTAAATCCTGTGACAGGGAATCCTGGTGGCAGAGGGTGATGGCCCTCTGTGTAGGACAGGCAGAGGAGGGAAGCATGCTCCCAGTAGAGGGGACATCCCATCGAAGGCTGGTGTGGGGGCTGTGGCAAGTGGTCAGGATTGGTCAGGATTGAGGGACAGAAGGAAACCAGCAGAGGAGGCATGAGGGACATAGAGACCAAGTGGTATCCAAGCCAGCATTCATCTCAAGGCTCTGCACTAACACACCCTACCTCCCCCAGCCCACAGCCTCTGGCTAGCCCCACATGGCTGGGAGCACCATCTCAGAAGGGGTCCTCCAGCCCAGCCTCAGCCCTGTGGAGCAGAGCCCAGCTGCCCCTCAGCCCACCCAGAGTGCAGCAGACTGAGAATGTGACCAAGTTGTGGTTACTCTAAGCCACAGACTTTGGGGTGCTGTGTGTCATGGATTCCAGGCACCAGTTCACAGTTACCCCCAAGCCTCCATCCCAGTGCCAACCACAGCAGCTCCGGACTCTGGGGCCAGTCTAAGATTTCTGGGGTTCCCTGCTTCCCGAGCACTTCTCTCTAGTCTCTCTGTGGCAGTGGCCTCTTTAGAGAACTGAAGCCAGGGAGGAAAGAAGCTTCCAGAAGATTCCAGCACTCCGGGGTTAAAACTGCTTCATGTCACATCTTGGAGCATCGGCTTGGAGTTTCACCTAGTTTACTTTCTTCTCCAGAATGTCCTGTGCCTCTCACCCTACCAACCCTTGTCTCTCCTTCTACCTTGGCTCCAGTGGGCTGGGCCAGCTGTGTGGGCAAAGAGGTCTCAGGGTCCAAGGCCACCAGCTGCCCTGCAGCTTCCTCTCAGGAAGGGGCCTGCCTCTGCTGTGTAAGTCACAATGACAATGGAGGCCGGCTGACTTCTGCCCCCAGGGTCAGAGGCCAGCAACAGACACCCAAGGCCGGGCAGCCTGGGGCAGGCTGGTGCTGGCTCAGCACAGTGGTCTCTATGGGAGCCAGGAGGTCAGGCCCAGGTCCTGACTATGACTTGGCCTTTTCCTTGGATTCATGCTTCTTGGTGATACCAGCATGGGGGAGGGGTCTGCTGTTACAAATGAAGAGCCCGAGGCCCTACCGGAAGGGAACTCAGGCTTAGCATTCCAACATGGAACTCTACAGGGCCCCTGAGCTCAGAGCAAGAAGACCCCACCTGGAAGCCCCTCTAGAAGTCACCTGTGACCCAAGGCAAGGCAGCTCAAGCCTGGTGTCTACCTTACCCTATCCAGGCCTGTTGAACAGGTCCTAGAAAATCACAGCCTTCTCTCAGTATCCACAGGGACTGGGCCTAGAGGTCCCCACAAATATCACCGGCTATTGGATGTGTTCAGGTACCGCATGTGAAATGGGGTAGTCAGGTACCCCGGACACATAGTATGTCACACAAACAGCTGTCTGTGTTCTGCAGCTTAAGATACAATAAGACCCGGGCTGCAGAGATGGCTCAGTGGTTAAGAGAACTGGCTGTTCTTCCAGAGGTCCTGAGTTCCATTCCCAGCAACCACATGGTGGCTCACAACCATCTATAATGGATACTGGTGCCCTCTTTTGGCATGCAGGCATCACGCAAGCAGAACACTGCATACATAATAAGAAGGAAAAAAAAGAAACAGTAAGACAAGTGTAAGCTTGCGCCAGCTCAGGACAAGGGCCATTTTCTCTTGACGTGTCTGCTCTACAGTTGGTAAATCCACAGATACAGAACTGGGGGTGCACAGGGCCCACAGACCCATAAGTGACAGACAGGGGTGGGGAAATCTCAGCCTAGCACCTGTGTGCAAGGACGCTCAGAACAGGCAGTTTGTTGGCAGCGACAAGTGTCCACCGCTACCTCGTAAAAATGGACGGTATCTATGGCTGAACCACAGCGGATTGCTGACATCTGTCCAATGACATCGAAAGAATGGGATTTCAAATGCTGCGGCTGTGGCTCAGTGGGGAAGTACACGTGTAGCGTGCACGAGGTCCTGGGTTTGATCCCCAGTGCCATATAGACCAGATATGGTGGCACACGTCTGGAATCTCAGCACTCTGGAGGTAGAGGCAGGAGGATAGGAAGTTTCAGGTTATCCTGGGCTACGTGGTAAGTTTGAGGACAGACTAAGATACATGAGACCCTGATAGCTTGTTCAGCAAAAGTGCCTGTCCCAATGCTAACATCTTGAGTTGGTCACACAAAGGGGTTGCTGGTTGACCTCGTAGGGTTACACTGTGACCTCCACACGTGAAGTACGCACATGCTTACCCACAATACTTTTAAAATAAATATAAGTAATAAAATGCCTCAAGATGGTATTTATTTTATATATGTAGCTAATTAAGGGCTGATTTCAAGTGTATTCTGAGCACTAAGTTAATGTCTTAATGTTACATTTAAGTATACGGCCACATAGTATCAAATAATTATAGTCAATATGTACTAGCAATATAACAATTAATACATTCTGGCATTCTTCTTTTTTAATAATAGTTCTATTAAAATTTAAATTCAAATATTACCAGGTATAGTGACCAGCCTTTGTTTACAATCTTAGAATTCGGAGGTTGAGGCAGGAGGATTGCCAGGAGTTCAAGGCCTGGCAGAGCTATATAGCAAAAACCTTATCTCAAAAACAAAAATAAATAAATAAATAAATGGATAAAAAATATTCCCACTCCCCCACACACACACACTGCCCTATATTGCAGAGGTCACGAGACCCAAGTGCACAGTGGGTCCTCCTGTCCGCTCACTCTCCCCCTGTTCCAGCCAGGCCAGTTCCCAGTTCCCAGTTCCCAGAGAGCATCCACCCCTCCCCTGAGTCACAGGCCCCAATCAGATCTTACCCATCAGCACTTTGCAGAGCAGAGAGGAAAGCACTCCTCACAGCTGACATCTGAATCAGAAGGAGGAGGTGCAGGCATGGACTCCCCGGCTGGGGCAGGCTGCAGCAGGCTGAGACTGGTGTAGAGCCAGTTAGACCAGGATGCTTTGTGAAGCCAAGGACTTGTGTTCCAGAGGCTTGGACTTCGGGTGTGGGGGTTGCTACTCAGCTGGGTGGAGCCCAGGAGCACAGAGTCGGCACACAGCTCGCAAGAGACAGTCTGTAGACCCCCAAATCAGAGCACACCAGATACCCCTGAGGGTCATCTACCCCAGTCAGTGTTTAACATCTTATGAAATTCTTCAAACAGAAAATTTGAGTGAAAGTGAATGAATCCCTAAGTAACATGACTTAGACTCAAAAATGATTCTTGTTTCTTGTTTTGTTATTGTTATTTTGTTTTGTTTTGCCAGATTCCCTTGTCAGCAGAGAGGTAATAAAAAACTGTTGACTACAAACATGTCCCACTGCAGGCTGCCTGTGTTTCCAGCACAGAGACCCTCCTCCATGTGGGCTCAACATCATCTGCACTGGCAACTTGGAAATCAATTCCTGACATCATCTGATGTCCGGCCACGTTCAGCCTCCCATTGTCTTCAGAACCTCTAGCGGCAACCTTGCTAACTGCAGCCCAAAAGGACACCGTGCCCCCTGCTTACCCCAGCTGCATCCTTGGGACACATGCAACCATGCAACAGCATACACAGGGTCCTGTGTCTCTCTTCAGGATGAGCTTAGGCTAAGGAGGGGGACACTGTGGTTGCAGAGGAGACAGGAATGACCTGAGATCCAGCCCCAGTGATAGCCTCAAGACACCAGCTACCTGACTAGGCCCGGCCTGGGCAGAGATCTGGTCACAGTGAGACTAAGGGCTCCCAAAGGACATTAACCATAGCCACCATTTCTCATACCACGCATACCTGCTGGGTCAGGGAAGAAGCTGAAGACCAGACAAACAGAATGCCAGGCCACATGTGGTCAAGGCCTTGCTGGCCAGCACTGGGGTCTACACCTGCCTTTGGTCTCTCTATTCTACCCACTAGTTGGATTCCAGTCTGACTACATATCTCACCCGATGCATGTCTCCCGAGAGCCAGAAACACGGACTGATCCTTTTAAGACTGGAGAACTGACTTCCAGAACCCCAAGGAAAGACTAGCTGTGATTCTGACCATAGGTCCTTTCTCAGCCTTTCTCTGGGACAGCAGAAGCTACCACCTTCAAAGCATGCCACCTGTGTCTAGAGTCAGACCTCACAGCACCCAGCCATAAGGTAGATCTGTCCTTCCAATTGTTCACAGGGGACCCCGAGGACCGGGGAGAGACACAGTCAAGTACAAGGACTGTGTTCAGCTTTGTCTTTTAGCTAGAAGCTTCCAGAACCCCGTTACAAGATGTGAGCCTTAGAGCCTTCAAGAATGTTTGGCAGTGAATCTGGGGTGTCCCCAGTGTGCACGCACATGTGGGTGCCCCAAATCTGCACAGCTTGGCTCTGAGGGCATCATGGGACCTGAAGAGGGAGAACTGGGTCCACTCCATTTTGTGAAATGTGTTTGTTCCCCTCACCAATATTGTCTGTTTGAAATGGTTGGCTTTGGGTATTTTTATTTGCTTATCTTATTTTGGGGTGTTGTTGTTGTTGTTAAGACAGATTCTCACTATGTAGCCCTGTCTAGACTGGAACTCTTTATAGATTAGACAGGCCTCAAACTCAGAAATCCACCTGACCCCTGAGTGCTGGGATTAAAGGTGTTTACCACCATACTACTCTATTTTTAAAATAAAGTAAATAAAAAATTTACTTTACTTTAAAGTAAATAGCTTTAAAAGGCTATTTACTTTACTTTAAAGTAAATAGCTTTAAAAGGCTATTTTTAAAGCTTAAAATGATGTTTTAAGTTGTTATTCTTAATGTTTTGAGACAAGGTCTCATTCTGTAACCCAGGCTAGCCTCGAATGTGTTACAAAACAGGCTAGCGTCCAAAGTCTGTTACAGGACATTTGAGCCTGTTTCTAGTTGTGGTGTGGCTTAGCCTTAGCGCACACCTTTAATCCCTCTGGCTGGAATACGGACACACCTTTAGTGCACACCTTTAATCCCAAACAATGAAGATAAAGTTAGTTTGTAAAAGAAAGCAGCTATGTTTAAAAGTAATGTCTAATTGAGTGGCAGACAAAGTGACAAGCCAGAGAAAGATTTGACAGAATGTGATATGCCCAACTCTCAAGAGAAGAAAGAGGAAAGGGAAGCTACTTCAGGGAGAGACAGACAATACAGGAAGAAGAGAGTACAGTACAGGATACAGTAGAATTCATGGAAGGCAGGACAGTAGAGTTGAGAGGGAGAAGGAACCAGGTTCACCAGGAGAGTTTTACAGAGACAGGTTGAAGAGAGAACAAGCTAGACACAGGTAAAGACAGGATGAGCAAGAGAAGGAGCCAGAAGATTAGAACAGATTGCCAGAGTTAGTCTGAGGCCATGCAGAGTAATTCAGGAGAAGCTGAGAGAAACCAGACTGAATCAGTCAGCATGGAGAGGAGTTTGGGCCAGAACGGCTGGGTTGAACCAGCCAGCCAGAGTTCAGAGAGAACTAGGGAGGGTGAGCTCATTCAACAGCAAGTCTCAGAGGCTGAAAACATCCTAGGCCTAGATAAGACTGTACGAAGTCTAGAAGCTTCCAGGACTAGGCCTAGGTTAGCAGACAGAGGCAGTAAGCCTCAGAGACAACAGTCACATCAGGAGAATAAAAGTTACCTTTACACAGGTCTCCTGTCGCAGGTGTCTACTGACCCATCCAGTCCCTAAAATGTTTTAAATGGAAACGTTGAATAGTACTTACCCCTTCTCCTCGATGTAGAGAACATGGAGTCAGTCACCTGAGCCACTAAGAGGTTGACTAGGTGGACTCAGTAGTAGAAAAAGCAGACAGTAGGAATGGGGTAAGAGACCCCAGGACCACGCTTCTGAGAATGGACTTACCCAACATTCCTGTGTGAAAACCAGTGAAGGGATAAGACCTGGGAAGGCTCAGACCATGATAAAACCACAGACCCGTGCTTCCTGGCCGTCTTCTGTCATGGCCAGCCCTGCAGACACAGTGGACACAGCTTAGGTGCTCAGTGTCCTTCTCACTGACCAGAGTGGCCACTGCAGGATTCCCTTGGGGAGATGAGGGAAGTGTCACTAGGCAGGGTCCCCAGGCTGAGGTTACAGCCTGCTATGTTTACTAGGGAGTGTGGTTCCCAGCCTGTCCTGATGCTCACCAAGAAGCCTCACCCAGAAGGACCCATCCTGGCAAGCTTCCCCAAGCGCCAGAGACAGAGGCGGCTGGAAGCCTGCTCCTGCAGGTGGCTCTCCTACCATATCCTAACCCACGCACCCTCCAAAACAGCTGAGTCTGCAAAGCTGAGTCCACTTTGAGTTGGCCTCAAAATGTGGCCAATGTGGAGGCAGCCGCTGGTTATCAGAACTCCTTTGGAGGTAGCTCATAGGGGAAGAAAAGGAACCTAAGTCCTTTGGTGATCTTGGGAGCCAGGCCTGGGTATCCAAGTCCCTGTGTCTCAGCCACACGCTGCTCAGAGTTCAAGTGAAGGAAGCCATGCACGTTGGTGATTGTCCTTGGAGCAGTGACAAACAGGAATGAGTTTGGAAGTCCCCAAGTCCCCAAAGCAGGACAGAGAAGACCTTTAAGAATTGTGGTGTGTGGGCTAGAGAGATGGGTTAGCAGTTAAGAGCACTTGCTGCTCTTCCTGTGGACCTGGATTCAGTTCCCAGGACCTGCCTCCACAAACACACACACACACACATACCACACACCACACATCACACCACCACACACACAACACACACACACACACGGGGCCTTTAGAGAAGAACTCGGCTCTAAGATGTTAAAACCTTGGCTCTCAGTTGGCAAGATATGGGTTAAGAATTTACTGTGGACGCCTGGTGAACTGAATTTGGATTCCTAGGACCCACATAAAAAGCCCACATACAGAGAGAGAGAGAGAGAGAGAGAGAGAGAGAGAGAGAGAGAGAGAGAGAGAAGAGGCATGCACATGCACTCAAGCACACACACACAAATATATACAAAAGCAGACACAAGTCTGTCATCCCAGGGTACCCCTATTGGGGATAGGGTGCAGAGACAGGAAAACTGCTGGATGCTCACAGTTCATTCAGCCTGGTCTACACAGCAATAATGAACAGCAAGAGACTGTGTTTCAAAGAAGGTGGAAGGCAAAGAGGGACACCTCTTGAGGCTGTCCTGTAACCTCTGCCTGTGTGCTACAACACACCCGAATGTGCCTGTGCACACACTCACACAAACGCTCGCACAAATACCACCCGGGCACAGAAATCTTGGCTCCGGAAAGGTAGCCTCACCGACCACGATGGCCGCTTTGTAACTATCCCTGTTGGCTTTGCATCCTGGCTCTTTTATGAACCGAAGGTTTCAAACTCTGCATACAACAGGATGCCCTATTTTAAGTGCGCATCTTTGACAACTTTTGACAAATAATACTATCCTTTTAGATTCTGTAATAACCAAGATATCTCCTCAAAGTCCCTGTCTGGACAAGCCCTGCCCTCTCCTCAGAGCCCAGCCCAGCCCTGACTCTCAGACTTCCTAGTTATCACAAGCCTCATCTTTGAGGCCCCTCCAGATCTCTGTTCTGCAGTTCACTGTGCCCCACCCCTTCCTGCCATCTCCCCACAGGCAGGAATCCCAGGCTCTCATACCTTGTATTCATTCTCTTGACATTGACACTGACAATTGTCTTCTGCCCCTGATGTTAATTCCATGTGGCGCTGATAGACTTCCTGCAGCCCAGATCGCTACCCTTGGTCACAGTAGCAGCTACACTGTGCCTATAGCTTCTTCCTGATGCCTTTGGGCCCTTGTTCCTACCTTAGGTGTGCCTCAGGGTCCACTCTGCAGCTGGGCGGGCATGCCCTCCATCCCCACGTGCATCCCACTGGTGTTAACCCTGCCTTCCCTCTCCTCCAGCATCACATATACTAAGCCTTCCCCAGCACGGATGGACTGTGAGCCAATGCCTTCCCTCCCTGAGCTGCTTCTTCCAGGCAGTTTGTCATAGCAACGATAAAAGTAATACACACTTGGAGATGGTTCTGAGGTAGAGAGACCCCTAGCTACTTTAAATCACACCCCCTGCCATGACCTCAGACCTACAGGGAGCTGTGACTCTCCATGGCCATGACAGGTCCCATCCACACTCAAGGCCCTGGCCCCAGAGCTGCGTCGGGATCAGTCAGTTCCCAGGAATCATCATGGTCCTGGTCTTGTGCCATCTGTCAGGACAGAAGACTTTATGAAGAGCGATTTCTGGCTGCTTCAGGGCTCCCTCTGCCTTCGAGGCTGCCCTGGGAGCCACTCCTCGGAATGTCAACAGCTGGCTGGGGGGTGGGGGGAAGAAAGCACAATACTGTGCTGTTACCCTTCGACCAGGGACTCACTCACGGCTGACTGTCTGTGGTCAGGAGCACTCAGAAACGCCTCCAGAACCCCCAGTGCACCTGGTGGAACTATGTCCCACCCACCCAGGATGTAACAGCACCAGGCTTCCTGTGCACAGCCTTGCTGGTCTCCACAGTGGAAGGAATAGAACAGCTACAAGCTGGAATCTTGGCCTTGACCATACCACATTGGTACTACCTCTCCGAGGCCTTAACAACTACCCAGGATGTCGGTTCTACAGCTGCCTTTGTACGGAGGAGAAACTGAGGCACGGGGAGGCTAAGTTCTCCAGTGCAGCGACACATAGCTGGAAAGAACGTCAGTAATGTTCAAAACCCCTGCTCCTGGGGCTCTCGGGAGTGCCTGCCCTCATCAGGAACACGTCTTCCTGCAAGGCCTGCTGGTCAGCCTGGCCGTGTGGAGGACACCCCTCTTGAGATGCCAGGCTGGCACAGAACCCATGCTGGGAAGGTTCCTGACTGGTGTTTGGGAAGGGACATTGGAAAGGAAAGATGGTTGGAACCTGAGGGCCAGCGCAGTCCAATCAGGAAGCTCTAACATCCGCGCTGCAGCTGTAGGATCCGGGGACATAGCAGGGGACAGAGATCAACTCCCACAGTTGCTGAGTAGTCACACTAAACCCCAGGTCCTGGTCTTTCCTCATCATCTAAAATGTCAGGTTCTATTCTGTTCTAAACATGTCCCTCTGCCATGTTGGCCTCAACCTCATGATTATGAATCACATTCTGGATCTGAAGTCAGACCTGATGTCTAACTGCTGTGATAGCTAACAAGCCCTGGGAAGATACCCTTCGCTCTGTACCTGTCTCAGGCTGTAAAGTGAGCAATTTAATGTCTGACTAGAACGAGGCTTCGCTGCTACAACAAAGAGACCAATAACTCAGGGGCTCCCACCTCCCTCTGATTCACAGCCCTGGCCCAAGTGACCTGAATCAGTGGGGCCACCATGTACACAGGACTCAGGGACCCAGGTTCCTGCCATCTTGAGGCTCCCCGAGCCCTACAACCTTGTCAGCCTGTTTGAGGCAGGATGACAGTCACTGCACGACTGCTAAAGGAAGAGGAGAGAGAGGGATGTGCCCCAACTGTCAGCTCTTTTCAAAAGCAGTGAGCCAGTATTGAAGCAGGTTAGGGTTACGCCTAGTTGCAAGGGAGGCTGGGAAATGTAGTTTCAGCCAGGCTGCTGAGAGCATAGTATAACTCAGTTGCTAGGGACAAAGGAGGAAGGCTTCAGTGGACATGACCACCTTTCCCCACAAATAGATATGAATCCTTAGCCTGCAGTATTCAGATCCGGAAGTCCACAAGCATGCTGGAAATAAGGACACCCCCACAGTGTGCACCTCTTTCCAAGGACTGTCAACTCCTGGCTCTCTTAACAAAGAAACTGGCTTCAATGTGTCTGGGTATAGGATGCAGGTGAATCCAGGCATGAAGAAGCCAGGCCTGGGCAGTTTCATGGTCCCTTCTTACCACCCCCACAGAGTGTGTTATGTCCCATCTCCCTGGTCCCAAGAAGCCTGGGAGGTCCCATGACATGTATCTGATCAAGGGGCCTCCCCCATGACGTCTTCCATGGTATCTCCTGGGGTGCCCAGCACCAAAAAACTGATGCTTAAAGAACATGTGTGAGTGTGGCTGCCATCAGAAAGTTCTGGGATCACCCACACAGCTTGACTTGCAAAGCTGCAAGAGCGGTCGGCACCATCTCCTAAAGCACCCATTCCCAGGAGACCCCAAGCTCTGAGGAGCTGGGAACGGGGGTGGGAACTGTACACACAGATTGCCCCAAGATGGGGAAGCCCCTCCTGGATAGGTGATCTGGCCTTGGTCCCTGTAGTCTTGACGATCCTCAGAGCTGCCGGATGTCAGAGACTGTTCTTCCTCAGGTCCAGCTGCCTTGACAGTGTGTCTTACGATGGGCTCTTAGGAGGTGACACTTGGGGACTCTGTGTCCTCTCCATGTCATTCTTCCTTCAGCCCCGCAGACATCTTGTGCAGTCAAGGTATCTATGACCCTCCTCATCTGACAGACAGAGGATGCAGGCTGAGCCTAGAAGTTGTAGGAAGCCAGCACTCATTGAGAACACCCATGACAGGGGAAACAGCCACACCATACCATGTGACAGACACAGGTTCCTCTTACTTCAAGGACCAAGAACCAGGATGGAGGTAGGAGGGTGGTGAGGAGGCCAAGGCCCAGTCTGGAGGATGGGCTCGTCGCTGACCCAGGGCTGCATCCCACAGGCCTCTTTCATCCCCTGAAAGCACAGTTGATGTTACCACAGCTCTGAGGCTTTACAAGCCGCCAAGAATGCTGTCCTTTCAAAGCTGTGTGGAGCCAGCCTGGGTGGCAGGGCTTCAAGCAGCGTGGTGGCAGGAGTTCAGAAGCAGCTTTGAAAGATGACAGTCCGCAGAACGTAGTAAAGCTAGGCAGAGTTAACCATTTGGGAGCCAGAAATTCCACAGCTAGATCTGTTCCTGACCTCGGGAGGGAGGTGCATAGTCAGCAAAAGACAAGGATTCAAGAGTCCCCGTGGCCCCATCAAACCTCCACCCTCAAAAGAATGGACAAATGCATCAGGATACACCTTGACGTGAAATATTATACACCTGTGAAAAGGAGGAAAAGGAAACCACAGGTACATCCCCAAGCTGATTAAAAGAAGACAGACTCTACTCACAGTTCGATCCCAAGGCTCAGAGTAAAAAGACCTACTGTGCGGTGATGGAAGCCAACAGGGTAGTCCCAGGGAGACGTCACCAGAATGGAACAAACAGGATCACTCATGCTCTGACTGTCACCTAGAAGCTGACCTTGATGACCTTAGGGTGCTAAACACCCACAATCTGCACCCCACCTGTGCTCTTGGCTTCCTGAACATTTGTCTTCTACCTGCGCTTGAAGGCAGCACCTGGGAGCCATGAGCTGGTCTCACACGAGGCTGCAGCAGTCAAGGAAGACCACATCTGCACTGTGGGAGGGCTCATGGGTCACCATGACTACCTGGGCCCTGAGGCCCTGTGCCTTCTTGAAAGTGACCAAAGAGCCAAGCTGCCCTCAGGGCCAGATTGGTTTGCTCACAAAGGTCCAGGAGATGAAGGCAATGAGGACTCTACTCACAGGAAGTGTGGGGAGAGCAGGGTCGTACCACAGACTGAGGGCTATCCCTGAGTCTGGTGTGATTCAGTCTCATTGTAGCCAAGGCTGCTACGGGGATTATTTTGTCCATCTACTCATCCCCCACCATGTCACCCACAGGAAGGACAGGTCGTAAGACCTAAACACAAACCTGGGCTTGAAAATGAGAGACTCAGACTGTAGGGTTAGCCTGCTAGCATCACAGAACAAACGGAACTACCAGTGAGTGGACACGTGGCACCACCACAGTGGGGAGACAGGGGGTGTCCCTCATGCTACACTTCCAGCCAGAACAGCACCACAGGAAGCTCCAGTGCGGGTGACACCCCAGCCCGAGTGCTGGGCTTGCAGGAGAGCTGTCTTGACCCAACAAGGAGCAGCATGGCTGGCTTCAGACAGCCAAGATCAAGGTCACCAGACACATTTCCACATCTTACTGTAGGGCAATGCTAATACACCTTCAACTCGCAGCAGGGTGACAGCTCCAACCCATCGTGGGAGATGCCCAAAGCAAGCCAGCTAGATAATAAGTGGGAAGCCAGGTTTCCTAGATTAGAATAGCGTTTAGTTCTGCGAGTCTGTGCCCTTTCCTTACTTAAAAAAGAAAGAGGATAAACATTGGGCCTAGAATCGTGGGCTGTGGAGTACAAAAGGCTCAGCTCTGTCCCTTACTAACACAAGTCCCAGACCTGGGCCACAGTGACATCATCAGCCCAGTGATATGCTTTGTCAGACACCACTTCCAAGCAGTTGGAGGCTGGAGGGCTGGAGGGAGGGCAGTCTCCTGAGCCTCCTCCAGAGGGCACAGGATACTGACCCCTTGGGAAACTCCCACTGGCCTGCCCAGCCCCATCCTCCTTGTCCCCAGAGCCCACAGGGGAAGTCCAGGCACATCCAGTGTCCTCCAGGCTGAGTTTCCTGTGCCAACAAGAGTCCAGAGGGAGGGATGGGCCTCAGGGCCGGGGAAGACAGTTATTCTGGTGCCTGAAGGCCAGCAAGCCCCCTAGGATCTGACAAGAACCATGCTACAAAACATCCCGGGAGTTCTAGGTGGTTTCCACGCTTAGAACTCGGCCTTGCTTTCCGTTCTCCTCATGTGGAGCAAACGCTATGCCTCCGGGCTTGCATCTGCTCAGCCATTAGTAGACCGAGGGCCTGGAGGGTGGCAGAACGGAGTCCCAGAAACAAGCTCTGAATCACAGGCTCAGGAACAAGACACCTCACAGCCTTCCTACCCAAGCTGACCAACAGGACATAATCCGAGGCGATACGAACCTTCTGCTCCCTGTGGCTCATGCATACCCTTCATGGTACCCACCTTTGCCATATGCTGTGACTGCATCTGAGGCTCCAGTGATGTCATGAAGCCCCAGATACCTTCCTCATAGTCCAGGAAGGTCAATGGAAAGAGAGGAGACAAGTCTGCCCTTGCTTGGGGACCCAAAGTCCTTCTTCAAGGTTCTATGGTCCCTGAATTCTCAACCTCCTAACTCTGGACCCATCAGCAGACAGAAAAAGAGGAGCCAAAGAGAGGTCTGCCCCCACCACACAGCGCAGCCACAAGTCACGTGGCCCTTAGACGTGGGGGCACAGGGTGTGTGTGTCCCCCATGCCACGCCGCACAGGGATGACAGGAACCTGTAGGGGCCTTCCCATGTGTAGGAGCCAGGCTAGACGCACAGGGACCCAGCTCCTCTCCAGAACATATGAGGCTATTACTGCAGGAGAAACTCCGCCCCCCAGCATACAGTGCCCATGACCAAGGCAGATGTCACAAATAGGGCAAGACTTAGCGGTGTCCTGGAGACCTGCATGGAGTCCATCCAATTTTGGCCATTGGGCCTCTTTGCTCTGTGTGGCTCCTTGCCCAGCTGTCCCAAGGCAATGAGACGAGGCCTTTGTCAAGCCTGTGATTTCAGCACTGGCTCTGTAGGCCATGAGCAGCCGTCTCTACACCTTATCCAAGGATAAGCACCCAGGGAACCAGACAAACCTAGCCTCCTGTGACCTGAGAAAGCTACCCTCAAGGCCTAGAAAAGTACTTCTGTTACCCCTAGGAGAAGACCTTAGTGCAGGTGATGGCGACACTGCCTGTCTACAACCCAGTGGGCCCTGGAGCCCCAGCTCCTTCCAAGAGAGCTTGAGGAGGCCGAGGCTGAGGCCCTTGAAGTCTCGGTGACATGGGACAAAGTGACTCCTGACTAGAAATCAGCAGGTAAAATTGAGCGGTGAGGAAAAACTGGCTAGGCTGAGGTAGAAAGAGAAAATTCAGTAAGAAGTTGGGTCGGAGAAAGCAGGGAGAGTGGGCACAACTCCCCTACACAGTAGGCCTGCAGTCATCTTCAAGCTTGTTTAATGGCAACTCTCACATCAGCTGGGCTACAGGCACCATGGCTGTGCCCACTTGTGGAGGAGCAAGCTAAAGCCCAGAGAGGGCTAGAAACTTATGAGAAGTCACAGAGCCCGCAGTGTCACAGAGCCACCACAGTGGTGGTGCACCTTGAGCATGGACTCAGAGTTGATGTCTGCTGACGTGTACCGGTCACATTGTGAGCATCCCACTATCTGGCACATCCCATGAGATCATTACTTATGCTCACCGTTACCCCAAGAAACGCGTTGCTGCGAGCCCATTTTAGACCCTCTCAGCAATGAAGGTAGCCTGCGCCTGTGGGTGTCTGATCATGGATGACAAGAAGGAAGGAGGAGGAACTGGTGGAGTCGGCCCTGAGAGGGACCTCGGCTGGGCCGGGAGTGACTTCGGGAAGTCCCAGGCCCTCACAGTGAGCTCCTGGACCCAGAGCCTCATCCTGTCTGAGGCCCTGAGAGCCACCCTAGGAGCTAAGTTCCCAGTAGCTTCAAAGGATCCCAGAGGCAGCTGACCTCCCAGGGGAGGAGGACAGCAGGAAGCCGGCCTGGCCCTGTGTCCAGACATGAGCAGCGTGAGGCGGCTTTGGTCTCAGGCTGCAGCAGACAGTGGGCTCTGCTCATACCCGGGCGCTGCTGAGAACTGCCTGGCATTTCCTTGATGACCAGCGACACTGGAGCAGCAGAACAAAGCCCCCGGAGCTGCCTGCAAGGCGACAGGACCCAGAGGATCCAGCGAGGGAGACAAAAGTGAGAGCCACATGACAGGGCCAAGGACCCTCCTGCCCTCCCTGGCAAGGCTGTACCCAGCCTGCTGGAATTCTAATTTGCTTGCCCGCCCTCCATTCATTCCTCCCTCCTCTTCCTCTCTCTCTTCTTCTCTCTCTCTCCCCCTGCCTCTCTCCTTCTGCCTCTCCCTCCATTTCTTTAGTCGTCGGTTTGAAACAGTCTGGCTGTGCAGCCCAGGCTGGCCTCAACTTGTGAAGACATTCAGCCTCAGTCTCATGGCTGCTGAGGAGGCCAGCCATGCACCGCACATCTGGCCAGGGTTCTTCCTTCCTTTTGATTGGGTTGTTTATTCACTTGTTTCAGGACAGGATCTGGTTATGTAGCCATAACTGGCTTCAAACTTGCAGCAACTCCCCCTGCATCAACCTCCTAAGTGCTGGGACACTAGGAATGCATCACCACCCCCACCCAAAGTGTTAGCATTCTGTCTAAATTTCACTCCCACAGTTACCTGGCAACAGCCAGGTAGGCCTGACCCACTAAAAAACAAGGGACTGCTCGCCCCCTCCTCCTTTTCTCTTGATCTCTTGATCTCCTGCTCTCTTGCCTCTTGCTTTTCTCTTACCCACCCCCTCCACTTGCTCATGGCCAACTTCTAATCTTCTCCTCTACTTCTCTACTCTCGATACCTTTCTCTGCCTCTACTATCCTCTTACCCCCCCCCCATGCCCTGAATAAACTCTATTCTATACTATACCGTCATGTGGTTGGTCCCTCAGAGGGAAGGGTCGCCTCAGCATGGGCCTGTTGAGATATCCCCTTCCCCATACCTCACCACACACCCATAGAACATATTCTATATCCCTTTATCTTTTTATAAACACATCACAAGGTATCTCAGGACAGAAGCCACAGCCAGAGGCCACCCTGCGCGCATAGCTTGCAGGCCAGATGGACCGTACCACACTTGGATTAGGAGACATGAATTGTTCTGGTTCCTGTGGGAGGTGAGGCTCAGAAAGGGTAGGGCCTATGAGCGAGTCCGGCTTCAGGGCCAGACACAGGGCATGAATTCCTAAGCCTCCAAGAAAGGTTGAGGGCAGAGGACTCGGGACAGAAGCATCCGCCCAAGATGCTATGTCAAGGTAACAGCAAAAGATGCCCAGGTGTACTGGGAGTGGGGAGATGGGATGGCCCCCATGCAGCTGCAGGATGATACCCAGCAGGTGTGCTGTGGGGTGGGGGGCGGGCAGGGATGGCTCCATGCACCTGCAGGATCCAGCTAGCTCTACCAGTCACCGGAAGCTGTGGAAAGCTTCTGGCTAATATGAATGGCACTCAGAGAGAAGCCTGCAGGAGCTGCATCCAATCTGCCTCCCTACACACACAGTAGCGTAATGCTGGGGACCCTAAACTGTGCCCACACTGAATAGTTGTTCCTGCCTGGGGGAACCCTCTCCTTTACTCAGCACACCCTGAAGATGACACTTGCTACGGAAAGCCTTAAGATAATAACAATTATGGGGGAGGAGTTTGGTTTGCATTGTTTTGTTTCAAATGAAGGTCTATGTTGTCTACGGTCCCAGAGCTCATGCATGGATTTCTGGTCCCAAGGTTTCCTCATAGCCCCAGGTGGCTGCTGGAGCTCCGGATCCCACACTGACATTCTAACCAACTTGAAAGAGGAGGCTGAGGGCTCGTGGTGCACCTCAGAGTCTTTAAGGACACATCGCCCTGTATTCCACTAGCCATAACTTTGTTGCAAGCTTAGAAATACCATCTTTCTTCCGAACAGCGGTCACATGGCCACCTATAAAGGGTGATTCCCGTTTCTAAGGAGGTCTCTGGGGACTTTGGCTCCTCCATGCCAGTCATCCTTGCACAATGAGCGCATGTCAGGCTTGGTCACTCTCTGTCCTCTCCCTTGGGTTCATGAGGGCTAGAGGAGGAGAAGGGGGACACAGGTAGAGCACTTGTGAATGCCACAGCACAGAGCCTGAATACCTGAGAATGTCAGCTTAGAGCAGGAGGTAACCTTGTCTCCAAGTCAGATGTCACCCCCTGACCCCCAATCCATTCTCACCTGGCCACTTTGCTGTGGGCTAGTGTTGAGGTGTCACTGTGGGAAACTCATGATCTTGTGGAGGCCAGGAAGGGGGAGAGAGAACAAACTGCAGGGTCAAGTTATTCCCTTCAAGGGCCACCATGTCTGCCCCTTCCATTGCGAATTGACCCACAATGACGTCAGTGCCCACTGTCCAATCAGATTTCCAAAGTCCCACTCACTGGACAGAAGACTTCCAACATGGGAGCCTTTGGGGGCTCAGAGCCAAACCTCCAAATCATGACAAGGAATCCAAAGAAGCAGCCTGAGGGGGCTCCCAGCTAGCAGAAGAGAATAGTGCCCACACGGGGTACACGTGTATTTGCACACGCAGCCCACACACAGGAAGCAGAGCTCTGGCACATTCTCACACTCACACCTCTGAAACCCTGGCTTCCCTAGGCAGCTTGGGATGAGGTCAAGAAGAGTCAGCGGGAGTGGGGACAGGCTGGGACTAAGGCCAAACACTTAACCCTAGCTGAGCCACTGGTCCAGGCCACCCAGACCTTGGTAGCTGGAATCCTATGGCCAGCCCCGTCTGTGGTATCTCTCATGCCCTCTGCCTCTCCTGGGTTGTCTCTAAAGACCTTTGGATTCTCTAGTTTGTGGGTGGGGCTCTCTCTATCCTGGTGGCCACATTGTTTCCTGGGCTTTCCGACAAGGATCCCTGTAGAGTAAGACACTGCCAGGGAATGGAAGGGGAGCCATAGCCCTCCAATCCTCTCCTCTGTGAGCCTCAGGGCTCTTGGGCTTTTGCTTTAGGCTACAGTGCCGCCCATCACCTGGGGACCACATTTCTGACTCCCTACAAGGCAGAGCCCCAAACCTACCCCAACTTCTCCATGTCCTGCCTGAGCACAACCTGTGCACCTCCAAATCCTAAACCAGCTACAAGGGGATGTCATGGGGCCCTGGGGGAGTCACCAGGGCCTTGGGCTTCAGGGCTTGAGACTCCACCATGGAGATGATCAGAGAAGGGGTCACAATGACCCAGACACAGTGGAAATGACTGTGGGTGAAGTGAGTATGGAGTTCTCATCTGGGAGAAGGTGCTCTATGCTCGTCCCCAGCGAGGTGGACTTTAAGCCGAGAGAATGGCTAGAGTCAGGATGTCCCATGGTCAGAGAGGCACCTTTCCAGAAAGACACCACCGTCCTCAATGTGTGTGCACCAAACTGTGACATCAAAATGCACAAAGCCAAAATGCACAGCACTGGGAAAAGAAACAGGCGAGCCCGTCGTCGTAAGTAGAAATCCGCTCCCGGCCAAGTATGGATACACTATGCAGGAAACAGCCGCCACTGGAAGTCAGTCTACAGAACAGCCCATTTCCCAGCAGCCTGACTTAAGTTCCCTGGGACCCTCCCCAAGACAGATGGCACTCCGGGCCCAATAGACTTCAGTAAACTCCAAACTAGCAAAGAAAAGTTCATCACAACCTCGCCAGAAAGCAATCCACTATCCAGACAAGTTACAGAGACGGAAGACGCTCTGCAGAGCCACAGCTGGGTGTCAGGGACCCTCTGAGGCTGAAGGTCTTGGTCCCTCAATTGTCTGAATCAGGGTGCAGGGGGTCTGAGGCTTCAGGGCTGCAATGTGTTTGGAATCAGAAGGCCTGCCCGGAGACAGTGGCTGTCTCCCATAGGCTCAGCCTCCCGTTCCACATCGGGGACAGTTCAATCTGATGCCGCTTTGTTTTCGGGTTGTTTACCCTCAGACAGGTCACTGAGCCTCAGTCTTCTCCTGTGACAAGTGAGGTGTTAGTATGAACCCCCAAATGCCTGCAGTTAAGCCAGAACCTTGCATGCTGCTTGTGAGGCTGGCAGGGGCGGAGTCCTTTCCGTTTATCCTTCAGTCATAAGCCATCCCCCTCCCAGACAGATAAGGCCCCTAAGAGTCACAGGAGGACTGGGGGAAGTGGAGCCAGAAGTCCTCTCCTCCATCCACACCCCAGGATATGAGACCCTTACTCAGTCAAAGCAGCAGCTAATGAATAATCCCCAGCACCACCCCGGGCAGCCTTAGCAAGACTCAGGCACTCCCATCTGGGCCAAATGGTGGCCTGTCTTTCTAAAGAAAGATGCTTATCTCTCTGTCAGGAGACCCCAGGTAGCACAGGCAGGCAGCACCCTCCTGCTGCCCTACGGGGTGATCAGAGCCCACCCAGGTCTGTGTGCCAAAATCAAGAGACAGAGCCCTCACTTCAACTATTGCCTCAGGAGCCTCTGGTGGGAAGACAAAGTTGAGCCCCTCAGATAAAAGACCTATACACGCCTGGAAGGTTCCAAAAGAGACTGGCTCGTCTGAAGCAAAGCATCTGCAAAATGGCTGAATGATTCATGATAGAGACTCAGGATCCAGCTGCGAGGACTGGGGTTTCCGGAGACCCATCTCTGCAGCCCACAGCAGCCTCCTGCCTCGACCTCTTCCATCCACCCAAACTCAGAGCAAGGACCCCATCCACTTGTCAATCCTCCCGTGACCCAGATCTGCCTCCTATCCCAGGCTGCAGTGTGGGGTAGTGGCATGGGGGGGGAGGGGGAGCTGTCATGGGAGCCTCTCTTTGCAAGTGATGCATGCACTGAGCCACTCCAGGAGTGTCCTTGTCCTTGTATCCCCCCGTCATGCCCTGTCCTCAGGCAGGACAATCTTCACTCCACCTGGTGTGAAACTTGGCACAGGAGATCCACAGGGTACACACGGCTCAGCGGCCATTTGCTCAGAGTTCAGCTGGTAGGCACACCAGCCATGGCCTGCAGTGTCATACCTGGATCACACTCCTCCTATGAACACCCGTTGGTTTCTTGGCCCTACCCCACCGGTGTCAGGCAGCTCCCATCTACGTGAGCCCTGTCGCTGTGACCCCTGTCCCTTCTGGTTTGGAGGTGACTCGCTGGTTACATCGCATTCCTTCCCAAGTCCCCTCGATCTGCCCACTTTCTAGTCTAACCCACTAATAGTGCGGATGAGAGCACAGAGACCAGCCCGTGGTCGGACACACAACACCACACGTCCACTGCTCTCTCCCTCGCCCGAAGCTGCCGGGGAGCCACCGTGACCTGTGAGCCGCGCCACCACCTTGGAGATTAAAACGCGTATTTGCAGGTCGCACTTCAGAGCATCTGAAGCCAGATAGTTGGATGGGCCTGGAATTTTAGCCACACGGGGTCTTTCCTGGCCATTGCGTCAACACTGCAGTCTGAGGCCATGCGGGTAATTCCTCTCTCTGCTCACTAGATGGAGCCAGAGTCCCAGCGACGGAGACCCAGAAGCCCTTTGCTCAGGTTCGGGGTGGGGGGCGGAGGCGGGGAGAGGGGTTCAGCCATGGGGGGAGGGGCTAAGCCATGGGGGGGAATTCAACTGTGAGGGAAGAGGGGTTCAGCTGTGGAGGGGGAGGGCGCACACCCAGATTCTAGCTCTACAGTATCATCCACTGTGTCCCCACGGAGGACCCAGGATTCTCATCTGGAAGGCACAGCAGTTACACCCCAGAGGCATCGAGCCCAGACCCCAGCCTTCTCTACCCTATGTAGCCTATTGTTAGACGAGGCGACCGAAGGCTGTCACGTGACTCACACGCTCTGCCATCTCTCGGGTTTGTGACATCCAAATCAATGGAGACCCTCCGGAGGTTCGTTTCAGCTGGGCTTGCCTCTGCCACTTGCAGTTGAAGGTGTTCCACCGGCCTTTTGACACACTGTGGCAAAAAGCTCTCAAGCTAGGGTCAGATCAGGGTGGCGGCTGATGCCGGAGCTCTGAGAAGACACAGCCTTGCTCTGGGGCTGAGGTGAGAGGCGAGAGGAAGGAAACGGATGGGGCAGTGAGCACCCTGGGGTGTCAGTGTTCTCAGAAGACCAGAGCGTGGTGGAGGTGATGGTGATGATGGTGATGATGGGGATGTTGATAATGGGGGTGATGGTGATGATGGTGGTATGGGGGTGAGGTGATGGTGATGATGGAGATGGCTTCATCTTCTCCATACAGATTACATAGTGGTGCACAGAGCATCTCTGCCAAGGCTGCTTGTCAATGCTGTGTTCACTCAGGGACTCAGCTTCCCCAGCACACCTCCCGCATGCCACACCCTGCCTGGTGCCTGCCTCACAGAGCATCTGCACACACATCCAGGCAGCCCGGTGTGATCACATGTTTAGCTGCTATTGGTCTTTCCTGGCTACATGGTGTCCCTTCACATGACCGTGGCGCATAGTGTGTGCCTTTTTGATGGACGCCCATGTTGTTTCTGGTGTTCGGTGACTGCTACCAGGCTAAGCGTCTGTGAGCCTCTATGTGCGGATCTTGGGGGGGGGCACAAGCCCTCCTTTCTGTGAAGCTCTGCCCAGTGTGTGTGATGTATAATGACTTAAAATTTGTCAAGAGAACCCTGTTTCTTAGCAGTGGGGTTTCAGGACCAATCAAAGGAGGGAAGCTAGGACAAAGAGCGGTGTAGCCCAGGATGGCCATCCTCCTGCCTCAGTGCTGTGATGAAACACCATGACCAAAGCAACTTGGGGAGGAAAGTTCAGCTTCCACATCACCGTTCATCACTGAAGGAAGTCAGGCAGGAACTCAAGCAGGGCAGGAACCTGGAGGCAGGAGCTGATGCAGAGGCCGTGCTGTTGGGGGTGGGGGGCCGGTTGAGGTCTGCTGAGTGGCTTACTCCATCCTGAGGCTGGGTATCTCAGTGGTCTTCATTATACACCAGAATCCCAGAGATTCACCGATGCCAGCGAAGGGGTGGGCTTCCCAGAAGGAGAGGGCAAGAGGCAAGAGCAAACCCTTCCTTCTCCCATGTGCTCCTACAGGCTTCCAGCAGACCTATGGCCCTGTTAAAGGTGTCTTCCCACCACAAGGCCTGGATTAGAAGTGGATCTTCCTACTTCAAATTAACCAAACGGGAAAAAAAAAAAAAAAAAGACCTTCACTGGTGTGCCCTCCATTTTGAATTTTAGATGACTGCAGATTAGTCAGGTCGGCTACCAAGACTAGACATCACACTCTGCCTCTCAACTGTAGGCACAGGGATGTGTGCCACCCCACCCTCGGTTAGTTAAAGCTGATTATGGTAACACACCTGGACCCTCCCTGTAGCTCCTCTCTCGGTGCCAGCTGCACCCATGGAAAACCTCACACAGATGGTCTTGGGCGTCAGACATGGAGCGAAGCAGAGGAAGTGGGCAGAGCAGATGGGGAGGCGTGAGGCATGCTGGGATGGTGGACACTTGGCCACAGGGAGGTTGGCAAACAGGAGGGCACTCGTGCCAGGCATGGCCAACTGTGGCACTCTATGGTAGCGAATGCCAGCCAAGGCAGCCTCACAAGCTCAATGAACATCACCCTGCTTCTCTGCAGAACATTCCAGAAACACACCCAGCAGATGCTGCCTGTGAGAGCCATCTCAGGGCTGGAAAGTAGAGAAGAGGTGAAAGACACATCACACACAGAGGTGAATGTCACACATACCACAAACACCACTCTGCCAGCTGCCGGGGTCTGAACCGAGGCTCTGTCCTCAAAGCTTCGGATGCTGTGAGGAGCCAGGGTTCCTCAGGACTTGGGATCAGTGGGTGATGAATAGTGTGAAGGTCTCAGCAGAGACCTGCATCGAGACAGAGGAGTAGACAGTCATTGAGGACACAGTCCAGACTACCACATCCACACAGGCCTGGGGCAGAAGTGACGGAGGTATGACATTGAACAACAGTGCTATTGAGAGAGAAGATGCAAAGGATGCTGGGGGCTCTACACACACACGCACACCACCTCTAGCCCTGAGCCACCTCTGCTGTGAGGAGAAGCCCACAGTCACCTCATGAAGCCACTGGTGCATTTAACTGCTGTGTATCTCTAGGTCAAAAAAATCCCAGACACCTCTACACTCTGGAGTGAATGTTGTCTGCAGCTGGGACATGAAATGAGAAGGAAGAGGACTGGGAGGTGGAGGCGCACAAGTGCATTCTGAGAGGGACTTCCATGTCACTCCATCCACCCCCTTGCCTTAGAATGGGGAAACTGAGATACAAAGGGCTCGTGTATTGACAGCTGCCAACAGACCCAATCCCTCTGTCTGCCCCCAGCCCGATGACATCAGTCCAGTGGTCAAGCCAACCAGCCTTCGTCTCACTGTGCCCAGTGACACCTACCCACATCATCATTTTCCTCTCGCTTGCTGTGTAAAATTAACTCACCCGTGGGTTTCAGGAACGACCCTTGTTGCCTCCTTCAGTGGCAAGAAAGAGAAACTAGCAGGGACTTCCCTGCCTGCCAGCCTGGGTGGGTGAGAGGCAGGCAGAGTACAGGGTGAAGGGTTCACCTCACTGTGGGGCAGAAGGAAGGTCCCTGGGACATTTTCCATATGTCACATGTGTGCTGTGTCCCTCACACCTGGATCTCTGTGCTTTGTGCTGAAGCATGACACAGGGGCCAAAACAAAACAAAAACACAGATTCTAAGCATGGCCCAGCACACAGTAGGTAGCCTCAGTGCCCTCTGCGCACAGTAGGTAGCAACAGCACCAAGGAGAGAACAGAGGAACAGGTAGCATCAGCCAGTATCCCTGTCACCACCGCAGACGACCAGATCGAAGCCGAAACCCCAAGCCTTCCCTCGTGTCTCTTAGCACACAGGTGAGAGTCTGTCTTCTCTCTTCCATGATCCCATGATATGTCACATGAGTGAAACAAAGTTGCATTTCTGTAGATTAAAAGAAAAAACACAATATAAACAGTCTGGTCACAGCCCAGAGGAGGGCGCTGGGTGCTGGGTGCTACTGTTCCCGCTGGGAGCAGGAGGAACAGTGGGAGCGGGGTTGAGTGGCTTTCTGCCTGCGCTGTGTCTATTGGAAGCTCCTACCTGTGGTACCACCATAGGATGATGTGCCCACATCCTGTGCGTGTAGGATGTGCCCAGCGCAAGCTGACTGCCCGCTTGACACACAGGTCGCAAGTCCCAGTGTCCCATGTGAGAGCTCCTGGGGATAAATACCCATGAACACAACTGTGGGGTCGTTTCTTTGAGAGACCCATCTCCACTACTTCCTCCAAAGGCCCCAGATACTGCACATCCAAGGTTAAGACAGCCAGGGAGCAGAGGAAGCCCTGGGGAAGAGGAGTACCAGAGTGACCAGCAGGGGCACTGCTGCCCTTGACATCCTTAGGGCCACACTATGGAGCCGGCCTCCTAAGGCTCCTGCTTGGACCACAGTCTTTCCAGCGAGGCACACAACCTGGGGTTGGCATGAGCCCCCAGACAGGCTGTTGGTAGTGGTGGGGAGGGGGTTACAAGAATTAGTTGGGCAAAAAAGGGCTATGTTTCCCAGCATCCCTCTCTCCCCAGGAAAGGAAACTGGTAAGGCACAGACCCTATCAGGCCGATCCAGTACTCCCCAGCTGGTGCCCCCACCAAACATCTGCCCGAGACTCACCCATCTTTACGGCCTCACCCCAATTAACATCTGGACTTTGTGACACATAGCCAGGGTCAGAGAGAAAATGAAAACGAAAAAGGAAAAAGAAAGTTGGGCAAGAACTTGCCATAGAGGCCAAGGCCAGGCCACCCCAGTTAGTGTCCCTTTATCCAACTCGATAAGCACCGATTACAACCAGGCAAGCTTGAGGGACAGTCCTGAGAACAGAGGTCAGAGGTCAGGCCTTTCTCCCCTTCCCTTCCCACCATGACAAAGAGCTCACCCATCACCTGTCAGATGAGCCCATCTGTGTCAGGGGGCGTGTGACTCAGGGGACTGACAGCCATAAGGCCAGAGCCTCATGTCACGGGATCAACCCTATTCCCATCCTCTGTCACCAGCACACAGTAGGTAACACTGAAGAAACTTAAAGTCCACACAGCAAATCCAACCTCCATTTCTCTGGGCGTCCCTCCGTGTTTTGCTTTGTTTTGTCTTTCAGTTTTAAATGGCAAGCAAGTAGCACTGCCCTGGACCAGCCCCTGACATCTCTCTCATCGTCTCTCTATTAATCTCACCCAGTCAACAATGGGACACAGCCAGGGCCACAGTCATAAGGCCAGGCATGGCACCCACTCACCCACTGAGGAACTTCCACCCCACAAAGAAGTAAAGGGGGTCCCCAAAGCTCAGGAGCTCCCCCAGGTCACCCAGACAGCTTACTGTGGGGGAACCTGATAGAACAAGATACAAGTTAGGGTTCAGGGTCACGCCCACCCATCCACCCAACTAACTCCAGATAGCTAGGCACCTGGGTATGGGAGAAGGTTCTAGAAAATGCACGTTTTCTCTACTATCTTCCAAGATAACTTCTGAGAGGACGGTGCCTCAGGGTTTTATGGCCCCATGACCAGGGAGCTGAAGGTGTCCCCAGAGAGCAGAGGAGTAGCCACACGACCTGTGTCAATGGCAGGTGACTCGCCTTCAACTTCATTCTTTTTCTTTGTTTTCAGACTCATCCCGGTTACATTTGAATTTTTTATCCTCGAGGTGAGCAAATGTGTTTCTCAAAGCCGTGAGTCAGAGAATGGCCTGCATGAGCCATCAAGATCACAAAGCCACAAAGTCCGATGCTTTTCTTGGGAGTGGCCTTGAGGGAGACTTTTCTAAGAAGAAGAAAAAAATTCCTGCATTTCAAAGTGAGAACAGGAGAGACTATGAGTGGACCTTGGAGCCCTTGGAGCCCTGGCCTCCTGTGCAAACAGGGAATGGATCAGGGTTTTTCAGTCCTGCCTCAATGCCATACAACTGGGGTTCACTCTCTGCCAACCCAAGAACATAGAGGGGACTTGTCCAGTGGTGACATCTGTGTGAGGGGAGCCAGCCAGCCCCCAGTGTGCACACTGGGCCAAGACTCCCATTCCTTTGCTTAAAAGCCATGCAGGCTGTGTGAGCTGCCTCTCTCCACTGAGTCTGGGGTCGCTGAGAAAGGAAAGCAGGAAGTAAAAAGCCAGGCTGTGTCGCCCCACCCCCACCCAGTCACCTGCTTGCTAGAAGCAATTTCTCTGGAGAGGGGATCGTAGCTACCCCCTCTCCTCCATGATGACATTCACTTCCTTTCTCTAGGCCTCAGCTTCCCTGTCTGAGACCAGGATGATGGATAATACCATGTGTTCATTAAGACAGGCCATCTGGTGTCACTATTCTCACAAGAGGCCAGTAGTACAGGTAGGGAAACTGAGTCAGGGTCCTGTGGCGATGAGGAGCAGAGATGGATTTGAACCTGCGGCTCAGACCCAAAGCTTCAAGCAAGCTGGCTTGGGTGGTGGGCTGCCTCCTACATCTGGTTGGTTCACTATGAACCAGATGCCAAGGCAGGAACAGTACAGGGGTGGGTTATGATGGGGTAACACACCATGCCACCTCTCCAGGACAGAAGGCAATGTGTTTGTCTGCACTTAACCTTGCAGAGGATTCTGGGAAAACCAGCCCCTCACCTCTCCAGAGGAATAGAATAAAGACTACAACCACTGGTTTCAGGCCATCCAGTCTCAAGTCTGAATTCAGGCGCCTCAGTTTCCTGAAGTGACCGGGGCATTGGCGCCTGAAGGAGACAGAATTCGGTCCTCTGCACACTCCACCTCTGTGAGTGGTCAGTCAGTACCGAGAGCTTCGAAGTCCTAAGAATGTCCTGTTATTCTATGTGTACAGGGATTGTCCCTGTGTTCCTAGGAAGGAAAAGACCTAAGACTGTCGTGCTATATCCATGGTATAGGGCTGCCCTTGTGCCTCTAGCAAGAAAACTCAGTCACAGAAATCCCTGAGCTGGAGAGTAGCCACGAGTGGACTCCAGAACAAACCTGAAGATCCAAACATCATGACTGGCGCTCATCCATACAGAACCAGGGTCACGTGTGTAATTCATTCCGTATCCATGCAACCATGACCAGTCAGCTTCAGGATGGACAGAGTCAGCCTACAGATCAGGAAGCCGAGACAGGTGCCACAGAAAAGCAGCTCTGAGGCACTGCTGAGCCAGCTCCAATGAACGGGCCCATAGAGTGGGGACCTTGTCCTTTCAGAGAGTCAGAGAGCCTTACTTGTGAGAACCTTGGTGGGGTAGCCATCCTGAGCACTGCCTCAGACAGGACTACGGACTGCAAATGATGGCTTCCTCCCTGCTCTTAGCTGCATCCTGTCTCCTACCTTATCACTCAGTCCAGAGGTCGAGACCCTGGGAGGCACAGGGGGGACACTGGCCAGAAGGGTCAGGAGCCCCAATGGGCTAAAGGCAGCAGAGAGCAGCAGGGGTGGGCAGGAGCATAGGCACTCGGCTGGCAGTGCTTCCCTTGGCACTCTGGGCTTATCCCTACATCCGCCATCTTTCTCAGTGCTGTGTGACCTCAGACAACTGACTCTGCCTCTCTTAACTCTGCCTCTGAACACCGAGACAGAACAAACTCACAGGAACGAGGCTCCCACGCTCAGAATAGAGCCCAGTGTGCAGCAAGAACCATCAATGACCGTTATTCCCTTACCACCCACCCCTGTCCCTCCCAACACAAGGCCACATGTGCCTCCCTGCCCCACACAGCCGCACGACCCACCACCTCTCTGCGTGTGCCAAGCAGAGAGGGCCAGGCAGCGAGGACAACACCAGGGCAGGACCCTATTGCTCAACTTCAGGGCTATGCCAGGGGCTCAACGGTCAGGACCTGCTGCTGGAGCCCAGGCCTCGCCACCGGCCTCTGGCGGCCACAGGCTTTTAATATTTTAGAGAAGTTGCCTTCAGCCCACTTCCTCTCCCTCAGATTCGTCCTCTGTGGGTGGGTTCTGATCCCCAGTGTTCCCAGCTCCTAAGGGGGCCATGCATGATGGAAGGGGGCACTGACGCACCCAGCCTAGGATACCAACCCCTTGGGGGTTCACATCAGCGCCCGGCCACTTGCTCAGGCGAGAGCCTCCCGCAGGCCTGTTAGAGTCCGCGCCAATGCCCTGCTTGCTTTTTCTGCCCCCTCCATTTTTCTTTTGTGAAGTATCAGCCTGACCACCTGACGAGTCAAAGGTCCTTCTGTCTACAGGGAGGCGTCCCTATTCCTAGACATGTGAGACTGGATGTTCCAAGCCACACAGGCAGATCCGTGCGATGGCTTCATCTGCTCGTGTGGAAACAAGACAACCTTCTTCTCAAAGCCTCCCACTTCCAAACTCAAAAGCCCACTGAGCCACGGGTTCACACACAGCCTTGTCTAGTGTAAGCAACGGCTTGGGAGTGACTCAGTAAAGGGTGGGCCAAGGGCTTGGGGACTCAGCCACATGGACATGACTTAGCCCTCGGGGAGCACAAGCTGACCTCAGCCTCACAGGGAGTCCAGCCCTGCTCAGGAGCGAGGCCGGGTATGATGTAGAGGGGCCGGGGGTGGTGTCACATGACAGTTCTGTCTTCTCTGTTCTCCTAAATGCATGAGGTCCCTTCTGCAGGCCCAGCACAGCCCTTGGAGAGAACACACACGTGTCTTCCTACAGTCCTAGGACTCAGAAATCCCACGTGCACCTTACTGGTCTCAGTCTAGCTGTGGGCGGACTTAGATGTCTCTGGAACCTGATGGTAGGGCCACCGCCCTGGTTTCTGTAGCCTGTGCTCCCTGCCTCCATCTTACAAGCCCATGCTAGAGCTTCCAAGCGCACAGTAGGGCATCCTCCAGCACAGCATCCTCCAGTCTTTCTCTGACTCCGCCCTACCTGCTTCATGTGAGACATCTGTAATAACATGGACCACGGGGAGGATCCAGGATACTCTGCCCTTCCGAAGCCTGCACTTAACCATGTCTGTGGCGGGCATCTTTGAGCAGCGACATCTTCGGGAGTTGGGGGTAGGGGGCATTATTCGCCTAACCACACTAACCTCAGGAAACTTTTGAACGGTGGTAGCGGAAGTGACAGCAGCGATGCTTGTAACAGTGAGGGTGTGGATGATGCCAGTGACGATGGTGGTACTAGTGACAGTGATGATGATGATGGTGGTGGTTGTGATGAAGTGGAGAGGAGGAGGAGGAGGAAGGTGGTAATGTGGTGACAGTGATGATGGTGGTAGCGGTGATGAGGATGATGATGGCACATCCCCATCCTGCTGGGCCGTATTGGGAGTACTGAGTGTTTGTCTAGTCATACAGCTGACACATGGCACATGCTACCATGTGAGTCTGTGACATATAAGCATAGAACATGACAGTCCTTCACGGGCCTTCAGAGGAAACCACGTTTCCACCATGTCATTAAGTCTTTCAATATCAGTAGTGTGTGCAGTGGCGCCTCCTGCTGGGGAGCAGGGGTAGGTAGACTGAGTCGCATCAGCCCAGATCCTGTCGCTCTATCCCGAAGCTTTCCAGCTCCTTGCATACACCAAGCTCTTTCCATCCGAAGGCCATCTTCCTGGCTGGCTTTTGCCCATCCCCCGGCCTCCAGACACCCACACTGGTCCATGCTAAGAAGTCCGCGCATGACCTGCTTGAGCCCAGGAGCTTGGTTGACCGTTGGCACACGGCTCCATCTTAAATCTATCAGAAGATACTGCTGGAAGCTCTGAACTCTGAGAGGGTGGCCATGTGGGATTTAGCATCACGTAAAATGCAGGAACCTGAGAGTGCGCCGGCCAGGAGCTGGAGCACCGGCCAGCTGTTGCTATGGAGGACCCAACTTCAGTTCCTCAAACCCGTGTAAGGCACAGGCAGCATATCACGGGACAGTATGCACGGCTCACCATACTGTTAAATGACACTGAACCTGCAATCACCAAAGGCCAAGATTCTAATCTCATAATGAAGACTCAGAGAGACAGGGCCAGGTCAGACAGCGGACACATGATCTGGTGCTCTGACCTCTATCCTACCAAGCATTCTGTTCCCTTAGCATCCAGGTGGCCAGCCATGGGGCGGTGGTAGTGCACACCTTTAATCCCAGCACTCAGGAGGCAGAGGCAGGAGGATCTCTAAATTAGAGGCAAGGCTGGTCTATAAGTGAGTTCCAGGACAGCCAGGACTACACAGAGAGACCCTGTCTCAAAACAAACAAACAAAACCAAAAAGAAACAAAGATAGATAGATAGATAGATAGATAGATAGATAGATAGATAGATAGATAGAAAGAAAAGCCTCTCAAGGCCCTGTGCAGTTTGGCCCCCAACAGTGTACCAGGACACAGGCCAGCAGAGAGAGCTGTGCACTCTATCAGTTCAGGATGAAACATGTCTTTTCATTTAGTTAACACATGTGAACACAGGGAGCAGAGGTTACCCTCAATCATGTTCTTCAGGACCTTAGGAGACAGGCTCTTCCGCTGGACCTGACTAACCAATCAGGCCATCAAGCCAGGAATCCTCCTGTCTCTGCCTCGCCAGGGCTTAGATTGCAAGTATGCCTTACCACACCCCTTTTCACATGGGTTCTAGAAAGCAAACTCAGGTCTTTGTGCTCACAAGGTAAGCATTTGGCCAGCTAAGCCATCTCCCCAGCCACAGGCCTGGATTCGAGCCTCAGAGCCAGCACGTTTAACAGACACACAGGTCTGACCTGCATTTCTGCCCTCCAAAGATAAAAAATCTGCATCCACACCGAAATTTTTCCAAGAAGTCAAGGAAAGGGACCCTCTGAATGTTCAGCAAGTGACTCTCAGCAGGGATGCAGGCTGACAGAGGAGTATGCAGATCTCTGTCAGCAACGGAGCAGGGACATGGGTCTCTAAGACTCACTCCAGTAGGCCAAGAGAGACCCATCCCAGGACCAGTGCGAGCATGCACCCATGTCCTGCTGAGTGATGCTCGTGCCTGTGCCATTTGTACTCAGTCTTCATCATTCCTCAAATGAAAGAGACCACAGTGAGTGGGAACAGTGTGGGTGGGTATATGTCTTTCCTTCTTAATCAAAGTGCAAACGTTCCCACAGAGTCTGCTCTAGGACAGAGGCTGGGGGAGAGCAGGGAAATCAGCGAGCTTGCGCTAAGAACAAAGCCCTGAGCTTCCTGCTCGAGAGTCCCCAGGGCGCCCCAGGACGCGATACAGAGAAATGCTAGTTTGACCCTAGAGTGGGCAGGGCCACACACCCAGGCAGATCAGTGTTGGGCTTTTCATGTGACCTTGAAACACTTGCCTTGGATCCTTTATAGGGCTTATGACGAAAACCTTCCACAAACGTCCTGGGTATTTGGAAATCCGTAAACACCATACTTTACAACTGTGTGGCTCTTTAAAACACTTTTTTTTTTTTCAAGTTTTGACTCTTTTGCAGAAAACTGTTTTTCATGCAGACCAGAAGCGGGTAAACTCTCTCGAATCACCCAATTTAAAAGGTTCCTTCTGGTGGAATGAGGAACTAGATGACCCAGTAAGTCCACTTGAGGTGTGATACCCATGGGATCACCTAGCCCAAATGGTCAGGCCACGTTTCTGTCAGGGTCTCAGGTTAGCACTCAATAGGATGCTGGCAGCATGCTTGCCGCATCTACATTTCTAGGACAGATAAAGTTCCATCATGGAAAGGATCCCCTGACACAAGGATCCCATTTCACTGGAGGCAGGAGTCCCAAGCCCAGGGCTCTGCTAGAGCCAGCTGTGCTTAAGCCAGCCTCACTGGAGAAACCCTGGCTAAGAAACTGAAGATCCCTCAGGATGCAAAGCCTGGGGCGGTGGACACAGGGGACCAGGGGATGCCTTATAAACTTGCTAGCTCACATGCTATGAGCATCTAGAGAGATGCTCGCAATTCTGAGCATGGGGAAGATGCATGTTGGAATGGAATAAAATTTTAAAATATTTTATAATACATTGCCCTCCCTCTGGAGGGTATGTGTTCACACACATGCACATGTATACAGGTACTTGTGTATATGTGTGCATGTATACACAGGTACTTGTATATACATGTGCATGCTTGTGTATGTGTGTGCACACACACACACATGCATGCATGCAAGTTTGCACATCTGTGGAATACAGAGGTCACCTCAAATGTTATCCCTCAGGAGCCTCTTGGTTTTCAAGACAAGATCTCTCACAGGGACCTGAAACTTGCTAAGTAAGCGAGCCAGGCTGGCTGACCAACTCACCTCAGGTATCCTCCTGTCTCTGCCTCCCCAGAACTAGGAACAGGGTCAGATTTCAATTTCACACAGTCAGTAGGGAGAGCTGGAATGAAGACACAGTCCCTGCCCCAGAGAGCTTGCCACATCATCTCCCAGGTAGCAAAAAGCCAGTGGCTTCTACGTACAGTGTCTAGCCTCCCTGTGTGCCTGCTGCCTCCTCACAGTCCCTGAGGTTTAACCTTGGGGGCTGAGGGAAGCAAGGCCATCTCTTCTACTGCCTGTGAGGAGAAACACATTCAGACAGGAGATGGTGGAGCTCAGACAGGACATGTGTACAAAGAGAAGACAACGGGTACAGGGGATCGGGAGGGGGACTGTTGCACTGCTGGACGGCATCTCCCCTGCTTAAGGCTAACCCCACAAAAAGGGACCTGGTGAGTCTCCAGAGTAAGTTAGAAAAACCCATGTTCAAGGAAAAACCCAGGCAGGAGACTGCATCATCGTGGCAGAAACCTGTGTGTTCTGGTAATTTCTTAAAGAGAGAGAAAATAACCCCAAGCTGTTCCCCGGCCATCCATCCAAGGTCTCTGCTCTCAGACTGTAACTGGCCACCAGCCACACACACCACTTCTCTGTTGAAGACTGAAGCTGGAAGGGCCCACAGAGAGAAGCAAGGCTTTGACATGCCCCAGTGCTGACGGACTCAGGCAAGAATCTCACCCTTTGGCAAACATGGGGCATATCTAGCCAACCTGTCCTAGACACCAAATTCTCAGCTTCACCTCAGTGGCTCTGACCTCAACCTTCCCTGCTTCCCGTGAGGCAGCATGTGTTGTTTGTTGTGGAAAGCCTTTGAGAGCCAGGTACCTCACCTGGAGTCTTTTCCTTGCAGACTGGTGGCTTCCAACCTCACCCTATGTTATAACCACTGGTGCTGCTTTAACCTGGATGCTCTGCCCCCATCCTTGTAGAATCCAAGTGCAGATAGCTGTGTATTCAGAAGCCCCCTGTGGCACCCAAGAGCAGCAGAGCTTACTGGAACACACAGATCACTCCAGAACCAGTCCTTGGCAGAGGTCACACACAGTAGCCACCCACCAGGCAGCCTGCACCGAAGTCTCTTCCTGCCCTGCTGCCCCACTCAGACTCCAAGCGTGGTCACTGTAACTCCCACCCACCAGCCTCCCTGCGGGCTGGGCTCCTGCAGCTCAGGGCTGGGTGTTACACCTGGCTCAGTAGCCCCAAGTTTTCCTGAAACCCACTGTGAGCCTTGACCCAGAGGAAGCACAGACCCTGCAGAAAAGCATTTCTCCCCAACCTCACCTGGCCCTACTTTATCCAGCTGGCCCTGCCTCTGCCTTGTCTATTCCAGCTGGGACATTTGAGCCTCAACAGAGTCATCCTACAGCCTCAGCATTCAAGACTGAGCTACTGTCAGTGTGACTCAAACTCTACTGAAACCCTGGCCATTGGGGTCAGCTTGGACGCCCACTGTGACTTCAGTCATGGGTGTCACCTCTGTCATTCACAGTGATGCCGTCAGTGACACCTTTATCACCCTGTCATTCACAGTGACCTAGGCTGTGAGTGTCACCTCCACCACTCACTGTGACCTCCAGCACCCACTGTGACGTCAGTGGTCAGTGTCACCCCTGGTACTTGTTGTGACCTTGGTCCTCAGCGTCATCTCCATCACCCACTGTGACCTCACTTGCAGGGGTCATCTGTGGCACCTGCTCTGATCTTGCTTTCCTGCTGCCCTGTTCCCCAAATCTTTTATCCCCACCACATGCACCAGTTAACTGTGGTGCGAGTCTTTCTTGCTGGTTACAGCTAACCTACTGATATGGGTGTTTACTTTATTCTTAGCTATCCCACAGCTGCTCCACTTGTGAATAAGAGCAGCTGCTCCTGGTGTTCAAACCCTGCCTTCTGCCATCCGAGCTTCCTCTTCTCAAACTCCTCTTCACTTCCCCTCCATTGGTCAGCTCTGGTCTGTGGTGACCTCTCCTGAACAGACTGTCCTCTAGCCTGGATTTCCCCAATCCCTCACTGCCACATCTGTATCTGAACTGGAGCCCATAATTAAGCACATTCACCCAATAATGGACATGAGAAAAATGGATGGTGGATGGATGGATGGATGGATCGATGATTGATGAATGGATGATTAATGGATGGATGATTGATGGATGGTAGATGAATAATAAATTAATGGATGGAAGGATGGAAGGACAGATGGATGGATGGAGGATAGATGGATGGATAGATGGATGGATGGAGGATAGATGGATGGATAGATGGATGATGGCAGATGAATGGTGGATAGATGGATGATGGATGATGGATGATTGATGGATGGATGATGAATAATGAATCGACAGATGAATGTATGGATGGATAGATGATGGGTAGATGCATGGATGGATGGATGGATAGATGAATGATGATGGATAGATGGATGAATGGATGTATGATGGATAGATGGGTGGATGTACAATTGATAGACGGATGATTGATGGATGGTAGATGAATGATGATGGATAGATGGATGAATGGATGTACGATGGATAGATGGGTGGATGTACAATTGATAGACGGGTGATTGATGGATGGTAGATGAATGATGAATTAATGAATGGATGGATGGATAGATGGAAAGATGGTTGGAAGAGCAGAAAGACAATAGATAAATATACAGATGTCAGTCAATTCATTGATCCACATAATTCCAAAATCCTAAACACTTGAGTAAAAACAGCTCAGCCCACAGTCATATCCACAATGCTGGCCATGCCTAGAACTGTGGCCTGTGGAGATTCATGACTCTTGGGTGCCAGTGGCCTGTGGAAGGATGGGCAAGAACTGACCAACTGTTAATTAGATCCAATGTTTCCCTCACAGGTCAAGTTTATTGCTGAGATGGCCCATTGGTCAGCTGGAAGCTGCCGGTCTGTGGTGAGGGGTTCGTTGTTCAGTGACCAGCACTGAGGTTCCCTGACCTGAAGATCCACAAGAGCCGATGGGAGCGTGTGACTGTGTCTGTCATTAGAGGTGAGCGGGAGCTATGGTTTGAAGCTGGCTTGCTCATCAAGGATCTATGTATTGAAAGGCTGGTCCTTACAGTGTCATTGAGGATGCTGGCATAGATGCTGATGTGAATGCCTTTAAGAAGCAGTACTTGGGGGAAGTCATGGGGTCTCTAGCAGTGCGGACTCAGAAGGAATTAAGATACTTTATTTGGGAATCTGGCTACTTCTCGCTGTAATGACTCTACATGCACATATGTGCATGCACATGTGCACACATACACCCACAGGTGTTTTGGTGTATGTGTGTGGGGGTGGGTGGGTAGGTGTGTGTGTGTGTACATCACTGTGCCCTCACTACGGCCTTTACAGGAGCCAGCACCCGTGTCAAGCTCTATGGGCTTTCAGTCTCCAAAACCAAAGACAAACAACCTCTTTTTCTTGTAAGGTTTCTGGTATTTTGCTGTATCAACAACACAGAGATGACATGAGGCAATGCAAGTCCCTTTCAGGAAGAAGAAATACAAAGCCTCCGTGAGATTCTCTAGTCTCTCTCTTTCTTTTACCTCAGCTGGGGAGGTGGTGATGTGTAGCAGTGGAGAGAACTTGCAGATAGTGGAGAGCCTGCAGACAGTGGGAGAATCTGTAGACAGTGGAGAATCTGCAGACAGTGGAAGAATCTGTAGACAGTAGAGAACCTGCAGACAGTGGAGAGAACCTGCACACAGTGGCAGAACCTGTAGACAGTGGAGAATCTGCAGATAGTGGAAGAACCTGTAGACAGTGGAGAATCTGCACACAGTGGGAGAATCTGCACACAGTGGCAGAACCCGTAGACAGTGTAGAATCTGCGGACAGTGGAGAACCTGCAGACAGTAGAGAACCTGCAGACAGTGGAGAACCTGTAGACAGTGGAGAACCTGCAGACAGTGGGAGAACCTGCAGACACTGGGAAAGCCTGCAGACACTGGGAAAGCCTGCAGACAGTGGGAGAACCTGTAGACAGTGGAGAACCTGCAGACAGTGGGAGAGCCTGCAAACAGTGGAGAATCTGCAGACAGTGGAGAGAAACAACCAACCTATCCCTGCTGTGGGGATGGAGTTTGAATAGTAACTAAACCGTTGTCTCATTAAACTTTTGAGATCTGTTACTGTGGTGTAGCTTACCCCGAGCTAATGAACAGAGAGAACAGCAGTAACAGTCCCACTCTGGACTCCCTGCTTTGTTCTGGATGCTTCATATAGGTGACCCTGCTCTACTGAGAGGAACTCATTCAGCCATCTCTGGTTGATTTAGAAACCACTTAAGACTCTTCTTGGGTTTTCTCTTCCCTGCTTCTTTAAGGGGCTCCTTTTTTTCTCCCTCAAGCACACAGTTAAAGACCTGATCTAGATCCCTTATTTGCAGGCAATCCACTTCTAAGGAGAGAAGGAATTAGCTGATAGGCTGATCTACTTGAGGTCATTTGCATATATTTGCATTACAGCTCATCTCTGATCTCCTGCTCCAAACTCCCTCAGTCCGGAGCTCAAACCCAACAGCATTGCTAGGGAAGACATGTCTGAGGATGGGACATGAAACACAAAGACACAGATGACCTTGCCACTCAGTTCCGGGACTAAACTCCTAGGCCTCAGTTTTTTTTTCTGAGTGTAAAATTTGGATCACTGTTTCATGCCCATCTGTGTCTGACGTAAAAATCACCACAAACTCAGCAATTTGCAACGGGAGTCTAACTACTTTTGAGAGTTCTAGAATGTAGAAGTCAGCTTCCACCCAGCTTGGGCAACTTAGTGAGACCCTGCCTCAAAATAAAAGTTACAAAGCACTGGGCAGACCTGTTGGAGTGGGGGGAGCTTCTAGACTGGGTTAATTAAGATGGGAATGATGATGCCTCTCTGCCTCCTGGCCATGTGTACAACAGGAGCAGCTACCTCCTGCTGCTGAGACTTCCCACCAAGGTGGACTCACCTCTAGACTGTGAGCCAAAGTAAACCTTTCCTTAGGTTGCTTCAATCTGGCATTTATTGTAGCAACGGAAAAAATGCCTAATGCAGAAGTTAAGTTTGCTGGATCAAAATCAAGGTGCTCGAAGGACTGGGCTTCTTCTGGAGGCCTAGGAGTAAATCTGTCTCCTTCTCTCTTCTGGTTTCTGATGGCCACTGGCTTGGCTTGGCCGGTGGCCTTTGTCACTCAGCCCTGCCTGTGTGGTCACCCTCATCCCTCCTCTCTGTGAGGAGTCTCTTCTGCACTTGGGCTGGCATCAAGGCCCTCCCTGGAAGATTCCACACATCCACGTCTGTAGTTCAGCAGGACCTGCAAAGATCTTGATCCCGTGTTTAAGCTCTCTGTAAGAATGCTCCTGGACTCTGGGGTTAGGGTGAGCTCTCGAAAGAGGTTATTGCTGGGTCTGGAATACCACCAAACAGGTTGCCCTGGGCCTGGCACAAGGCACGTTCTCCACATCTCTAACTGCTTTCATAATGGTGTGGTTCTTCTACGTGGTATCCGAGGCCCTGTGCCATGGGGGAGGAAGAAGCCGAGGCCGCCATTGTTACTGTCGCTGTGAGTGCTAAGGGTACAGAAACGATAATAACGGCATTCTCAGAGCCCTTGAAACAGATGTACCCACTGTTTGTCTGCGTGGAACCTTCCTCTGCATGTGGTCACAGACCCCGCCATGGCCACTTCCCTGAAAGGTGTCATCGTGAGCCAGAGGAAGTGTGGCTTTAGCACAGCTGGGGCATGGCCATTGGGTGCTAACATGGGTCAAGAGCCAGGGCTGAGGAGGAGGCACGGAACCCCTGCCCCTCAAGCTGCAGGCCACTCTGAGATACATTCTCTCTGGCTAAGGGCCCGAACCTTCTGGAGGCAGAGTGTTTGAACCGCAGACAGCAGAACCTGGTGTCTGTCCTGCGTGTGACCTGAGAAGCAGCTTCCAGATCAGCAACTGGACATGGGAAGTCAGGGGAGGATCTCTGGGTGGGAGGATCTCTGTGTGGGAGGACCTCTGTCTGGGATCACTGCAGCTGTTTCCACTAGGTCAAGTCATTTAGACCTTATTAACCCCTCAGAGGCTGGGTGAAATTAACAATCTCTAACCCAAGGACGGTGTATCCTGAAGAGTCATCAAAGAGTCGATAGTAAAAATGATACCAAGGCCTGTGGGGATGGCCACGAGGGCCTGAGGATCTCAGCTCAGAACCCACTTAATGCTAGACAGACACTGTGGTGGACATCTGCAATTCTGGTGCTCCTACAGTAAATAGGTGGGAGACTGAGACAGGAGAATCCGCAGGAGCTCAGAGGACAGCCAAACCAGCATTCTCTACCTCCAAAGAAAAGAAATCCTATCTCAAACCAGAAGGAAGATAAAAACTGGCCCCTGAGACCATCCTCTGGCCTCCTGTGTGCACCATGGCAGGTGAGCCCCTCCACACACACGCACACGCACACACACACACACAAATGCACACAGATACACATCCGCCGTGCGCACACACACACGTATACACACATCCTACACTCAGAGATGTAAAACTTGATGCTGCTTCTCTGTGCTTTGAGACTGTGGAGGACGAAGCCTCTGTTCTTAATAGATGTTTCTGGCATCTTCGAGTGTGGCCAAACCACATGCCCAAACTCCACCTTCAAATGGGTCAATAAATTCAACCCTAAAGATATAGAAAGGAGACACAGCACAGGGCACAGGCATCTGAAGCTGGGGAGGAGGTCAGATCGTCTTGGTGTTGGTCTCTGCAAGTGGAGCTTGGGAGCAAAGAAAGTCGGTGACACAAACCAGGAAGTTTGACTGCCCCTTACTCAAGACTCAGTGCGGTGGTGCGGGGGAGTACCCCTGTCTGAGAAGCTCCTGAGAGCAAGGACCTGGGTATCCAGGTTAGGGAGGTGAGGACAGAGATAGAATAGGAGGAGTAGCTATGTTAAGAAGCTTTCCCAGAGCCACACCCAGGCAAGTGGGGCAGCCACAGGGTGGCAAATGTCAACCTGGGGATGAGCCTTAGTTAAGCCCATGTTGCTTGCAGAGGCTATGGATGGCTGGTGAGAAATCGAGTCCAGAGGCACATATGTCCTGGAGTCCCCAGGGAATCTCCTCTGCATTTGCAGGTCTACGCTGCAACACTCAAGGATCCAGATACCTGGACTTAGGAAGAAAAGCAGCAAAGGACACACATCCTGCAAGTTCAGGTGACCTCTCAGCTCCCAATCTCAGTTCATCAGGTCTTCCCAAGCCCTGCCAAGTGGCTGGCTCAAAAATGGCCATGAGACCAGTTCTAACCAGTGAAAGACAGGGGACTTATGGGAAGATCCCCAGAAGAGCTGGTGTCTTCTATCTTCAGACTACCTCATAGATGTGAGACACAGGAACCACGGGCTCCAGCATAGGGCAAGCTCAACAACATAGGTGATGTCAAGAATCCAGAGCAGGGGATAATATAGGAAGGGCTCTAGACCTAAAGGATGCTTCTGAACCTGGAGCTGCCTTGCCTGCAGCTGCATTGCTGCCTGCCCTATCCATACTCTGCAGGGATTCAAGCCTGGCTTCTGTGACTGCTACAAGCCCAGAAGATGAAATCATAGAGTACTTTCGCCTTAGCTGAGCAAGGAGCCCCTTACCCTAGAACAGGGGTCCTCAACCTTCCTAGAGTTCCTCGAGTTGTGGTGACACGCCCCCCCAACCATGAAGTTGTTTTTGTTGTTACTTCATGACTGTAATTTTGTCATGGTTATGAACTGCAATGGAAATATCTGACATGCGACCCCCAAAGGGGTCACGACTCACAAGTTGAGACCCACTGCCCTCAAGGGATATTACCCATCTCTGGTAAAGAAGACACAGATTCTTCAACACCAGGAACCTGTGCAGGAAACACCCCACGCGGAGCTTTCCTCCTGTGCCATCTGCCTGCCTAATGCACCCAGCAAGATGGGGAGCTCACCCCATGCCCTCAAGGTTTTTAGCCTTTGAGAAGTTCACAGTGGTACCCAGAGATGAGCACGGCCCCCAACCTCCAACCCAAGCATCCTTCCATCAAAATCCGAGGTTCTTGTTCAAGTGTAGTTTCAAACACTGTTCACTCCTTCCTTTCCAACTAAAGAGAGACTGTGGATCCCCACAGTGCAATCCTGGACACAGGGCTACCTGTGGGGCTCCCCCCACCCTTCCCCCCAAAAAAACCTACAGAGGAAAATCAAGGCACAGAGAGAGCTGCCCTCTGCTGGACCGGTCAAGGATCCACAGGTCAGTGTCAGATGCAAGTTTCTTGTGAAATGGCCTTGAGAGACAGAGGAGTTCAAAATGGCTCAGAACCTTTGCCCTCGGAACCTCAGAACCCACAGGCCAGCTGGGCCCCAGGAGCTTGGAAAGCAAAGGGTGTCTGCAGGGCCCAGAGGACCCAGGACAGGATGAGGTTCAAGAACTATGCACATAATTTGGTCTTGGACGCTGGAGTTCGGAGCAAGAGGCAGCTGGACACTTGGCCTGTTTCCCAGCTCACAGGGACAGTGTGACAGCACTGTCTTCTTTCCTTCCAGGCTGGAGTACACTGCCAGAGCACAAGGGGTCATGGAGAGCCCAGCAGAACCTCCTAAGGCCCAGGAGTAGAGGGCGAGCTACCATGACGGGTGTGTTTGCTCCCTGCTTTTCCCAGCCCCACATTTCCACTGAGTTTCCCCAGCTCACAGCCAGAATCCTCAAAGAGGAGATTAAAGACTTGAATTGTGCGTCAGTGGGCTCCAGGCTGCAGGACTAACTCCGTGCCAGACTACCTGCCTGTTTCCAGCTGGGTGACCTTCTGCAAGTGACTTCATCTCTCTGATCCTTTATCTTGTCTACAAAAATGTGAACAACACCAGAAGGTCCCTCTCAGGACTTCTAGTGGAACTAAGACAAGATGGGTGCACCAAGCACACAGGACCCACCCTGACACACAGAGAGCACGTAGACACATGTGGTGACACATGTGGTGACTGCTAAACATCCACAGCACCCGATGGTATGCACAGTGTGCTCCTGAACACCATAACCTCTTCTCTCTGGCTGAAAGACAGAATGGACCAGTCCTGGAACAGCTCAGAGATTCCTCATGCTCCCCTGGCTGCAGAAGCCACTTCCTTGGGCCAGTCGGTGGCCCAGGCTGAGTTTCAACAGTGGTACTCTCTGGCTGACTTCCTCTCTCTGCTCCCAGTTTCTTTACCTAAGAAGTAACACCAGCTCCCCGCCTCCCGCCCCCAAGCATGGTGTCCAGGTCTCCAGGGTCTCCGTTGGTCTCACTGGCAACCTGATGATACTTTTTGCTACATTGACATCTCTGGTCCTGGTTAAACTCTGAGTGTTTGCTTAAGCCAGCCTACTGTCAGATCTCGGTGGATACCTTCAGTACCTTTCCAGTTCTCAAAGTAGCCTGGACAGATAAGTCACTGTATACCCATTGTACAGATGGGGCAACTGAGGTACAGAAATAGGCACTGCACATGACAACTCACTATACAAGCAACACCCATGAGGTGGGATTCTAACTCACATTAGGCAAATTCAACATTGTACCTTGGTGTTGTCTCCACCCAGACCCCCTAGAGGTCTAAACCAGCTGAACCAGCTCTGGTCCTTTGTAAATCACCAGACTTCACCATGGGTCTGTCACTTTGGACGTGTGATTTTGCAACTGTGATGGTGGCCGTATAGCAAGACCAGATCCCAGAGTGGATGAGCCTGTGTAATCCGGCCATCATTGAGATCCCCATGAGGAGAGAGCCAGCTCAACCCGGCTTGAGCATCTGTGGACAGCGCTGTGTGCTTGCACTGCAGAGGCATCTGCACCAGGTGGATAGTGAAACAAGCCCTCAGGAGCCAGCCCCGCCCTGAAGCTCCTCAGCTCTGGGAGACCCACAGAAAGGTCCAGAGAGAGCCATCAGGTCTAGGTTTGCAAACTGCTTCTTCCTCATTCTCCTCTTGAAGCCACACGAACACCTGAGTCCCACTGGGGAGTCGTGTGACTATCCTCCAGCTTGTGTAGCCTGGAGCTGAACAGACTCCCCAGCATAGAGTTGAAACTGCCCTTAACCAGCCCATAAACAGGAGAATAAGAAGTCTGATGAACAGAGATCATCACATCAAAATCCCTTGCCTGCTGCCCTGCAGCCTCGGAGTCATTACATTGATAGCAATGGCTGTTTGCATATGATGGAGATTTGAACTGCTCTTTAGCAACCTGCCTGAACTGCCTATAGCTCAGGACTCTGATTCTAACTCATCCTAACCCTGGGATCTCTTGTCTCCACTGCACCCTTCTCCAGCCGGACTGATCAAATCCGAGCTTGCATGCTCTGCAGAGAACTGGGTTCACGGTCCCTGGCTGACACCCATGTTATTCCTGTGTTGACTGCCTCATGAGCCAACTGAGACATCTGCTCCAAACCCTCAGTCACACCACACCAGTAAGTTAAGATCAGCAGGTGATGAACTATACCACAGAAATTTCCCCACAGCCCCTCCCCGCCCCCACCAGGAGCCCTAGCTGCTAAGTTTCTAGCAGTGTGAAACTTCAAATGATCCAGATGTCCTCAAAGGATCGGGTTTTATCTTTCGTATCCCATGCATCTTGTAGTCGTCCACAAAATGTTTGTTAGTTTCTTGAAGGATTTGGGGCTCCCATATGGGCTGATCTCAAACTCAACATCCTCCTGCCTCAGCCTTTCGAATGCTGGGATTATGGGCGTGTGTCATCACACCTGGTTAAAATTATCTTTGACTTCCCTAGGACATTTTTAAATGGCCATCCACCTTGTTATCAGTGATGAGGAGACAGGCCAGCAGCCTCCAACAGCTGTAAGGAGTCCCCTCCCCTCTCAGAGAACTCCACCTGGAGAAAGCTGGATCTTCAGTTTTGCCACAGAAAAGAATTTCAGGACAAGCCAAAGAGAAGTGAAGGGTTTTTTTTTTTTTTTATTAGATATTCAGACAGAATCCCACAGAGACAGACATGAATTCCTCAAGGACAAATGGCCCTGAGGTGTCTTGACAATGGCTGTACACAGGACCCTGTGGTTCACTAAGTGTATTCTTCGAGGATTTAGTTTACACTAAGGTATAAAGGTTAGGCAAAGCTTAAACAAAGCACATTTAAGTCTCTTAAAGAATTTCCCTTTTGTGAATGAAACTGTCAGGTGGTCTGATAAAGTTTGCTGTGTCGCCTTAGGCTGAGAGGTCGATGCTGATTCAGTAGAAGTCAAGGCATCACATCCTGGTCCTACTAAGCACAGTTCACATCTTGTTCTGAACATCCTCGTCCGAGCTGCCTTTAGAGAAACATGTTATCTTGGTAGGTGACTTTGGCCCTGGGAGCTGTGTTGACATTTCTTGACTCACAGCCATGAGGACAAACAGATGAGATCCCCGTGAGAGCTTCTTTGCCATTTGTGTTCTATCCTGTCTCAACATGACTGCCCTGCTCAGGCTGTCTTTCATGAGCTTGACCTGCAGCCATCTTCATGGAAGTCTGATACCTCAGACTGCAGTAACCAGTGCCCTAAGGGTGGAGGCACACAGGTAGAACTGAGAGGCACCAGGGCATTGGAAGTGTCCTGTGTGGCAGGCAGCAGTGGCAAATGACATTTGCATTTGTTCAACCCATGGAATCCACCACCAAGATTGCACCCTAATGTCAGTCAGCAGCCAGGCCTGGGTGACAATGACATGTCCACAAAGACTGTGGACTCTAGTGAGTGGGGTAATGCAAGAAGGATCGTAGAGATGTACTGGAGGTGGCAGGGGGGGGAAGATTCAGGGTGTGTTGGAATTTTTGGGTCTATCTGGGATCCCATATAAAGTTTATTTTTAAATTTTTGAAAGGAGAAAAGTCGCAGAACATCACCCAGGCCCCAGGTGTTCCCCTAGACCCAGATCCCATCCCTCTGCCTCTTGGCTTTAATTAGCACAGTGAAAGTGGCCAGTCCTGGGACCAGTTCCTCCTCAGTAGGGAAGGAGCCCCGGGCTGGCAGGTGCCGCACCCTCCCCGGCAGATGTCTTCACCGTGCGGTCAGGTTTGGGGAAGAAGTGGCTGGAAGCCTTGGGTGGTGGTTCCTCCAGGTGTCTTCGGGCACCTGGGAGGCATCAAGACATGGTTCTGGGTCCTGTGTGGGAACCCCATGAACTAAATTACAAGGCCAAGCCTGAGTCTTTGTTCTCTGCCGTCCAGCTGCTGATAGAGGGTAGGGCTGATCCCAGAGTGTCAGGAGAGTGAGGGATACCTGACTCTGTCCTTCCAGATAACTGTCCCATGGGTCAGCTGACACAGTTACTACTTGCTGTGTAACTATGGGCAAGGTTCCAGCCTCTTTGAGCCTTGGTTTCCCCAGCTGTGTCAAGGGTAGGGTAATGCCATTGGCCTTGTGTTATTAAAGTCGTGACTGCCCAAACCTGGGGTCCAGCAGCCCCAACAACCCAGAATCTGAGGATGGCTCAGACACACATCCTCAATAGGCCAATTAAACAGAGAGAGGAGCAAAGAAGATCATAGAAAGGATAGTTACTCGGTGTGTCGGAGGTGCAGTGACCCCCCCCCCCACCATGTGTATCCAGGATTCTGATGTTGGTAACGTTTAAATAGAGGGCAAAAAGTGCACAGATCAGCTGTCCTGGCCCAAATGTGGTCCTGTCCATCACTGTCCCAGCTCCAGACTCTCCTGCAAGGCAGTCTGTCAAGGTCAGAACGGTGTGAAGTCTCTTCCTGAGAGACAAGCTCCCCTCAGGCTGACACCAGACCTCAGCCTTTTCTTCTCCCAGGATGAGACTTTCCAAGCAAAGGTACATTTGTCTCCAGAGTCAAAGGGAGGGCACAAGGGTCTCTTTAGGAAATCTTCACGACTGCCAAGACCCCTCTTTCCACCCAAAGGGCAGTCGCATAAATTAAATGTCATACCCAGGCTGGAGAGCACACAGTCGGATAAAGCTGTGAGCCTCCAAACCTGCAGCCAACTGTGGGAGCCTCGCTCTAGGCAGTGCCTCACTAGAGTCCCACAGGCTCATCTAGATAGTGAACATTGCTGACACCCCCTCCCCAACACCTCCTGGAAACAGTGGCTCCCCTACTCCTCAGTCCTTGGGAATAAGAGGCTTGAGACTTGAGTACAGTGCAGTGGAGCCCAGGCTGCAAGCACAGAGAGAGTACTGAGCACCCAGCACTAACGGGATACCAAGTATCCAGCACTGAGGACTGTAACAGTCATAGCCATGTCGACTGAAGAGGAAAGAGGTTGCCCTTTTGAAATGGCCTTCCGGGTGGGGTAGTCCCTTTAAGGAAATTCTCAAGGTTAATAGCTGCCTGTTATCCATCCTAAGTGACTTTGGAGACATGTCTGTTTACCCACAGCCACCCAGTGAGACAGGAGCCGCCACTGTCCCACTGTCAGGATGTGAATAATTAAGTGGCTGCATGAGAAACAGGGCCCAGGCCAGTGGCTTTAGTAAGAGGATGCCAGTTCAGACCTGAATCACTAAGAACAAGTTTGCCTCCAGGTGCCAGCATCTGAGTCTTTCTAGGTGCCAGAGTCTGGTCCCTCTGGGTGTTAAGGTCCAAGTCACCATACATAGTAAATGAGTCCCAAGTATCTGTGTCACAGGCGGAGTGACAGAGTCGGCAGATACTGAGAGCTAGTCCTGTGAGCTAAGCAGGCCACCCTTCATCATGACAAGCTCAGTCAGGGGTCAGGCGAGACAAGCATCCTTGAGAAAGACAAAGCTAGACAGTGGCTGAGAAGGGGACAGGGGGATGGCTGTTTCTGGAGATGAACACTGGAGAGGAACTTGACCAAAGTGACGAGAACATCACTCAGTGAGCAGTCAGAGGGACAGTAGTGTGAAGAGCCTGAGCCCTGTGTGCCAGGCGGGGCTGAAGGGGACATTAGAGACGGGACAGGGGCCAGCAACATGGCCACCCAGCAATCCCAGCCCTAAGGGAAGAAAAGACCCACACTACTCATTGGAAGCAGTACTGGGAGCCTGAGTAGCCACCTCTGCGGGGCGGGGGGGGGCTGCGTATCAGTGACTCTCACCTGCCACTTTCCTAGTGACAATTTGAAGGTATAGCTCTGAGGAACAGCGTGCATGATATAATTTAAAAAAAAAAATAATAATAATAATAATTACAGTTTGGATCACAGCCTGTCCCCAGGATGAAGATGATAAAACTTCTGAGTGGTGGGCTGGCAGGAGTTCTTCTTCCCCCTTTCAGATTTTATATAATGTTTTTATGATTGTTTTTACAATTGATTCTAAAAAAAAAAAAAAAATTCGTGGAAGATGTGTTCCAACCAAGCCCATGACTGGGTGGGGGCGGCAGCCCAGCTAGGTTTCCGTTCCTCGTGAGGTGACTCCCCACCTGTGATTTAGGCTCCCTCACCACTGCTGGTGGAAGTGAGCCAGCCCCAGGGGTGCCACGCCCGCGGGGAGCCTCCTGCAGCTCACAGGGAGGCAGGCACTTCAGCCCCTAGATTCTCCAGAAAAACCATCTTGACTCAAACTGCCTCTTGCCCAAAGTATAGCCAGGTGTTAGCATGGGAGGGAGCCATGCACTCCACAGGATGTCTGACAAAACTGCAACCTAAAGGCATCCTAACCTGAGGCCTGTTTGTTTGTTAAGTGCAGGGAGGCAGGCACTTCAGCCCTAGATTCTCCAGAAAAACCATCTTGACTCAAACTGCCTCTTGCCCAAAGTATAGCCAGGTGTTAGCATGGGAGGGAACCATGCACTCCACAGGATGTCTGACAAAACTGCAACCTAAAGGCATCCTAACCTGAGGCCTGTTTGTTTGTTAAGACGCCTCCAAATCCCAGATGGAGCCAGCTACCTCCTTCCTAGGTCCCTGGAGGTATTTGAGACCTAGTGCCAGCCAGAATCAATGCCCAGCCCCTGCCCTTCCTGGGCTAGCCAGGTCCCAGTTCTCTTCTGAGGGGTCCCAGGCTACGGTCCACAGCCAGTGGTAGCCCAGGGCTCCATACCCTACATGAACTTCTCACAGAGCAGAAGTTCGCAGGGAACCTCATTTGGGCCTTGTCCCCCCACCAGTTTCTCCTGCCTTCCAAACAGGCCACCTTCCCCCTGAAGTGCTTGTGAGGTTAGACCATTTAATGCTGTCACCTCTCTGTCACCAGCACAGCAGAGTTGCTCTTTCCAGGGTCCTGGAAGATTAGATTCCCATGTCCGGAGGTCCAATGTCTGTTCTCCCAACAGACCTGCAGAGACCTGGCTGAGGCCCAGGACCTTTCTAGAAAAATCCTGGTTTGTTCCCCCGGGACCACCATTTCTCCTGCATAGAAGGTTTATGATAACTGCTCGATTCTTCTGAAGGAGCCAGGGCTATAAGAAAAGTTATTCAAGAGGAAGGAAAGGGGATCCAGGGGAGTCCTTTGAGCTATGTCCCCAGCTAGTCTTGCATCATTGATAAGGGGCCTCGGTTCCACCTGAGAGACTGTCACTGTTCTTGGCCACTGTCCTCAACAGTCCAAGTCAACATACAAGTAACAGGGAGAAGCAGAGAAAGGAGCTTTATTCAGAAGACATGGGTGTCCATGTTGGGAAGAGAAACAAAGAGGAACACCAACCCCCAAGTCCATCCTTGGGGTACTGAAGGGAGATTTCTATCTAAATAGAAGGCACGAGATATGCAGAGCTAAGGGGTCCTGACCCAGCTGTGAGCCTTCCCATCATCACTGGCTCAGCTCCAGTATGTCCCGTAAGGTCATCTGACAAGCTATTGAGGCCATGTGATGTCTCTTCCTAGAATCTGTTGTTTCAAAAGTCTGATAGCCAGAGAGGAGCGTACATGTCTCTTTGGAATATCTTCGTTCCTGTCAGGACAGTTGAAAGAGGAGCTACCTGACCTAGCCAGTGAATGAGTACTGTGGCAGCCTTCCAGCCTGCAGAGCCTACCTCAGTTGTGGTTTCCTTCCTTCTGTCAATGCTGGGCTAACACACACTGCCTTCGATGGAAAGGCCTCCTCCAAGATGGTCTAGAATTCCAGCTCGCCCTCAATCTCACGCCTCACCCCTAATGCTGGGCAGTAAGGTGCCATGGCCTTCACTCCCAACCACAGCACGGGGGCCACAGACAGAGCCTGATCTCCAGAAGTGACCGATTCCATCTAAACTGGAAGCTGCAGCCCCCAGCCGTCTCCACGGCTGCTGGCTGTCTCTTACCAGCATCCGCGTTGCCAGCTGTTTATGGCCCACCACGCAGCTGACCTGACTCCGACCTCTGCGGACTCCTAGATGCACACGACACTCAGACATACACTCACACACATGTACACACAAATAAATATTTTTAAATATTAAAAAAATCAAATATCTTCTCTCTCGGGGCATTCAGATGGCTCAATAGGTAAAGCTAGTGAGACTAATTAACAAGCTCTTCAATTCTCTGAGTTCAATCCCCAGGACCCGTAGGATTCAAGAAGAAAGATGAGTCCCACAGGTTGCCCTCTGACCTCCGCTGGTATGCTATGGCATGCACATAAAATAGACAAATAAGCGAACACATGCAGTAAGACTCTCCGTTCCTAGGTGCTTCCCAGAGGACACAGGTAATATAGAGCATCCTCTCCCCCGAAGGCTTCTTTTGTCACCTACAGTAGTGACTTGGGGCTCATTGATAGCCATCTCCTCCATAGCACCCAGGGTCCCTAGACACAGTCAGCATGACACACAGCCCTAAAAACAGGCCTGGGGTGACAGTCTGGGCCAGGCCATGAGGGGATCTCAAAGCCAAAGCTAAGCAGATCTAAGGGTAGGAAGTCTGGGCTGTCCCTTCAGCACTGGGTCCAGAGCAGACTCTTTCAACCTGAACTTCCAGTTCATCCCTAAATGTGAGCAGAAATCTTTGAATGTTGGGGCTCTGCTCAGTGGCAGAGGACTGGTCTAGCATATACCTAGGTTCCATGCCCAGCACACGGGACAGAAGGTATAGGGGCTGGGGGTTTCCCCTGGCGGTTCTGGAGAGCACCAAGCCTGAGACTTAATCTAACCTAGAAAACACACCCACCGAAGAGTCGGCAGTTGGCTTGCATGGTTTAGATAAAGTCATGGCCACAGTTGTCACCGTCTGCAGACAGGCCACCAAGCTCCTCATCCACCCCCCACCCACCCCCAGTACTTCTGCTTGGGTCAGGAAACTTCCTGAAGGGAAGGTCACACAACTCTGTGAATACAGTAAAAATGGCCGGAGCCCCACTCTGCCCTCCCCTCAGCTCCCCAGTCTTTGACAGTTCTGCAGACAAGTATCAGCTGAGACACAGAGTGTCACACGGAAGGCAAAGACTTGATTGTGATGTGTGTCACTCTCGAGGGTGAGAGTGGACAGTGGCCCAGGGGACCATCATGGCGGGAAACGCAGGGTGACAGTGACCAGAGACCCATCATGCTGTTCCACAGGTTTAGACAAGCCTCATGCTATGCTACTGAAGAAGTGTCTGTGGCAGACAGCTTTCCTGAGAGGTAGCTTCCTATGCAGGTGATTGACAGGCCCTTAAGGGACCGGCAAAGTATGTCTTCATTCTTTCCCAGAAAGCCTCTTTTCCAGGTAGGAATCCTGGGATCTTTCTGGAAGTTCAGAAAGTTGTCTCTACTCAGGGCCAGAGATAACGACACAGATTCCATTCTACCAGATCTGAGTCCTGAAGCTTGCAGCTTCAGCTGCCGGTTTTACAGGCTGCCGGCTGTCAAGGCTGGTCTGTTCTTGGTGGCCTCCAAGCCTGACCAAATCTATCTATCTGCCTAAGCCACTTGGACTGAACTTTAGATGGATATATTACAGGAGATGTGACTTCCACCCCAACAAGACTGTTACAACACAGAGCAGGTGACTCTGGCCATGACAGTGTCCTTTATACCTCTCCCTACCTCGCTCTCTTTCAAATTTATTTATTTATTATGTATATGAGTGCTGTATCTACATGTACACCTGCATGCCAGAATAGGGCATCAGATCCCATTACAGGTGGTTGCGAGCCACCATGGGGTTGCTGGGAATTGAACTCAGGACCTCTGGAAGAGCAAACAATGCTCTTTTAACTGCGGAGCCACCTCTCCTGCCCCTACTTTTACTATTCTATGTTTCTGGATGTTTAAAGTCATTCCTTGGGGCAGGAGAGATGGCTTAGTCATTGAGAGTTGTTGCTACTGTTTTAGAGAACTGGAGTTCACTTCCCATCACCCATGTTGGGTGGCTGGCAACTGCCTGTAACTCCAGATACAGGGAATTCCACACCTTCTCCTTGCCATTGCAGACAAAGAGACACACAGACAGATACACACACACACACACAATTATTTTACACGAAAATGATGTTTGCAGCAGTTGTATCTAACCCTTGTGTAGGTTTTTAGGGACCCTTTGTACTCCATGTGTATGTTTCCTGTTTACTCACTGGGCCTGTCATCTGAGGAGCACCGCACAGGAATTAACTCTCCATCCTACCGGACCCCAGGAGAAGCAGGTCCTGAAGATACCCAGGGGTTTGAGAGAGGAAACCAGACACTGAGGACAGCAGCTGCCTAGACAGCCCAGCCTGAGAGGATAGAAAGACCCACACCCAGGATCTGTTCCTTGACTTTGGAGGGGACTGATGTAAAAGACAGGGTCAAAACCAGCTTGATGTCAGTCCAGAATCAAGTTCCAAAGTCAGTTACAGGGTGTGGGTCCTGGAGTGAAAGCTACAAACATCAGGCTGGGTGGTGGTTTTTCCATGGGGGTCTAATTCTGTCTCCCACGTGTCCCTTCCCTCAGCACCTGGACCAGCCTTGTCTGGAAGGCCACGGAAACCTCAGCAACTATGTTGCAACCTCATGGCCCTGCCACGAAGCAAGGGCTGTCAGACACAGGTGGCCAAGGAACACCAGGCCCCAGCAAAGCATGGGCCTGCTTGGAGTCCCTCTTACTTTGCCCCCCTCCTCAGAAGGTGAGGTGAGATCCTGAAACCAGACCTGCCCCAGGACAGTTCCCTTTCCAGGGCCATCGAAAACTCAGGGTTTCCTCCAGTGATTCCTCTTGGGGAGTCACTCGTCCCTTGGGGCGGGGGTGAGGACGGCTGGATTCAGGAAGTTGCTGGCGTCCTCAATGTCCAAGTTCACCTTTCGGTTTTCTTATCAGAGAGGTTCGTGAGTAACCTCGGGAACCGGTGTTGTGGAACTGCCTTGATGGACAGGATCCCCGAAACTCTGCTCCCAGCCAGGGCAGGCAGCAAGGCAGGAACCTGAGCCAAACTGAAATTCAGAAGGAGAACCTGAAATAGAAACAAGAAGAGATGGGGGTGTTGGGGGGGGTGTTGCTGGCTGCACATCCACAGACGGCACTCTGCACCCCAGCCAGGGTCTCTTCTGCATGGAAGGGAATGGGCCCTCTACCTCAAAAAACACAGCTCTCACCTCAAAGCAAGCAAATGCTAGTTTGTTCTGGACACAAATACAAGTAACCACGGCCCAGAAACACAGATTCAAAGTAGCAGGAAAAAGAAAGTTATCAGCCGAGGCATCTTTCAAATACATCAGTGGAAACATGAGTCACAGGGTTAAGGCCTAGGAAAGGAATCTCTGCTTTAGACCTCAGAGGCCCCCCTGATGACATTCTTAGCCTTTGGGATGGTGGGAGTCAGGTTCTGTTTGTACAGTCCGGAGAACTTATTTGCAGTCACAAGAATCTTAGGTCACTCACAGAGGTGGGCGTTGAAGAGCTACTTAGGGGCTGAGATAGCCCAAGATAATTGGGTTCTTCTGCAACATTCTAGATCTCCACGATCATTAACGTGTTTCTATTTTAAACCTATTTTTATTTATATGTATATGCTATAGGCGTGTCAGCGCCTGAGGTGGTCAGAGGAGTGCATCACATTCCCCATCCCTGACCTCGAGTTGGAGTTACAGACAGTTGTGAGCTGCCCGACATAGCTGCCAGGGAGCCAACTTGGGTCCTCTGTAAGATCGGTCCACACTTAACCACTCAACCGTCTCTCCAGCCCCCATCACTGACATTTTAATCATCCTCAAATCTGCCTCAAAGAATGTGTAACACGATGTCTCTTAGTTCCCTGGGAACTTTCATTCAGAGACCATAAGCAACATTCACTCTCTATGACCCTGAGGAGAAGACAGGAAGGGACCCAGCATCCTGAGCACACAGGCCAGGCTGCACCAGTGGGCAGCTGCCTTACTTCCCCTTGTTAAGCCTCAGTGGGGCACCAACTATGTCCCTACTAGATCATAGGGTGTAATTATCATGTCTGTTGCATGGTGTTTGAATCTTCAAAAATGACCATTCGTTGAGAAGGGCCTGTTTGTACAATCAGTCAGATGATTGTTTCCGGTACCACAATCCACCCCATGCTGGGAAATGGCTGACCAAGTTCTGTATTAAATCTGATACAATAGCTGCCCTATTATTCCTCTCTTAAAGACCTGGAAACTGTGGTAGTCCAAGTGGCCTGCCCAGAATGAACCTAGTCTAGGGTCCTGCTGCTCAGAAATCCAAAATGGATCCTTCTTAAGAGACAGAGACCAGGGACTTGAGATGTGGCTCAGGGGTACAGTGCTCACCTAGCATGCAAGAACCCCGAGTTCCGCCTGCAGGTACAGCAGGAACCTGGCATGAAGAATGCCTGTAATCCGGGCACTCGGGAGGAAGCAGGAAAGTCAGAAACTCAAAGTCATCCCTGACTATGTAGGGAACTGGAAAACAGCCTGGGCTACAGGAGACTCTAAGTAAGTAAGGGTGGAGAACAGGAGGGAGGGAGAGAAGGAGGGAGAGACAGATTCAGAGACGGAGACTGACAGAGACACAGAGAGAATTTAGCAGCAGACCTGGTACCAGCAAGAAAAGAACCCTGAAGTTTAATCCCCATGAACCTAACTGTATTAACTCCAGTTACCCCTGCACTGAGGGGCCATGTGCAAGGCAAACCCCATTGCTCACAAAAGAGGAAGAGCTGTCTTACAGGCCATCCAACCCTGGCTCTGGGGGAAGCTCTGTTGCAGAGCCCGTGAAGGGGCAAAACTTGTCGGGGGAGCCACACAGTGAGGGAACAGGTTCTCCTAGGTCACTGAAGGAACAGCTGAGGGTGGGAGTCAGGCCTGCATCCCACACCAGCTAGATTCTAGAACATTTTTTCTCTTGCTCAGGAGAGCAGGGAGCCTGGACCCTGGAGAGGAGCTAAGATGCTGCCCCAACTCCCGTGCTAACATCTGAGTTTCAATTGTCCCGTGGAGCTCCTAGCCGCCCCCAGCACACAGCCCAGCTCCAAGTGGAGGGAGTGAGCTAGGAGCTGCTGTAGCAGCCGAGATCCGTAGCCAAATGTCTGTTGGGAAAACTGCCTTCTGTGCCCATGGCGATGAGCCCCCACAGGACACCGTAGCAGCTTGGCACGAACCTAACGGCACAGGCTTCCATCTCTGCAGCCGACTTTAGCTGAGATGCAGTACCCAGGCAAGGGGCAGGCAAGATTGGAATGAGACACTGACTATGAGGTGCTGGGGCCCCAGAGCAGGACAGTCTATTCCCTGAGCAGTCGTAACTGCTACTGAAGACACGGGGTTGGGTCTTGTCAGCCCAGATCAGTGACTCTGTGGTGGGAGCAGACATGGGCATGAGAGAGCTCACTCTGGATCTACGAGAGAGCCCAGAAGAAACAAAGACTCCGCCTGGCCAAACCCACAGCATACGCCAGGGTGCTAAAGAGGGTAGCCTCTGAACCTGAGAGCTCCTCAGGCAGAGCTGATTCTGTGAGGTCCACAGTGCCCCCCCCCCATGCCAGCTGGATACTCTGTTCCTTTGACCAGTGGCTTTCTCTGGTCACTTGTATCCATCCACCTTGCTGCCCGGATGAAGGTCATTAGTGTGGGGAATTCGCACTGAGGACCAACACAGGGGCACACTCCCTTCACCTTCATGTGAATCTGAGGAACAGGAGTCCGAGGAGATCCTGGCTCTACAGAGGAAGAAGCTAGGGCACCCATCACAGAGCTCCTTCCCACAGCCAGAGCAACAGAAACCATCCTCCCTCCATCGTGGCCCCGGCACCTGGCAGTGTTCACAGCCACAGCTCTGGCCTCCTGAGCGTAAGGCCCGCTGTAACCAGCACAGCACAGCAGTCATGTCCTGGACATTTGGCTGCTCTCGGCCATGTCTGGGGCTCCTGCAGCAGAGTAAGGCTGCTGGCTTTGAACCGTTTCATGACTGAGCCTCATCCCTGCTCTCTGCCTGTGCATCACCCTCACCCCAATCATTCTGTTCTGAAGGATGCTCTTCTTGGGCATCCTGTAGTGTCCACCCCCATTCCCACCCCTTCCACTGCAGGCCAGCACCCCCCACCTTCCACTGCAGGCCAGCACCCCCCACACCTTAACGCAGGCAGCATCCCCCCCGACACTTACTGCAGGCCAGCAATCCACCCCCCAGTACACTGCAGGCCAGCACTCTCCCCCACACACACCTCTTATTACCAGTCTACTCTTCGCTTCACACTTGAGAGAGAAAGATAAAAGAAAGAAAACCAAGAAAGGAGGAAGGAAGGAAAGAAAGAAGGCTGTGTTCAAACTTAGCACAAGTTTAGTGACCAAGAACACAAGACATGATTTCCTGTGCCTTTTTTTTTTCTTCTGGTTTTTAAAAGAGTTCCAGAAAAGTTTCCTCTACAAAACTGAGACCAAAATGGTAAAAGATGCAAATGTGGTAGCCTCGTGTTGAGCCATCATCTGCAGCCAGCACAGGGCCACCCACAGCCACCGCAAAGTGTTCAAGGCCTAAGGCCGGCAGATCCACCTGCAGACAGGACCATTCCCTGCAGTCACCAAGATGATAGGCTCCGAGAGGGAGGGCAGTGGCTCTCCCTTGATCCTGTGTGACAAACCTGTCACTGTGCTTGGCTCAGTAGATGGGTGGGTGGGTACATGCTATGTGAATGGATGAATGGATGGGGGGATGGTGGGTGAATGGTGGGTGGATGGTGGATTGAGAGATGGATAAGAAGATGGACGGGTAGGAGGATGGTGGGTGGTTGGGTGGGAGGATGGTGGGTGGGTAGAGAGATGGATAAGTAGATGGATGGGTGGGTGGTTGTGAACAGATGGTAGGTAGGTGAATAGGTGAGTGAATGAATGATGGGTCAATGGACAGTCAACGATGTGTGTAGGTGGGTAGAGGACAAGTGCCTGATGGAATATATGAGAATGGAAGGGTAGATGAAGGCGGTATGGATGGGTAGAGGGAAGGAGGGATGGGTGGGTAGAGGGAGGGATGGATGATGGAGGGAGGGATGGATGGATGGAGGGATAGATGGGATGGATGATGGATAGATGGAAGGATGGAGGGATGGATGGGTGGGTGGGTGAGTGGATATTTGGGTACATGGATGGATGGATTATCAGGTGGATAAATGAATGGGTGGATGAATGGATGGATGTTTGGGTGGATAAGTGCTAAGTGAATACAAGAGCAAGTGACAGGTGACTTGATAGGTGGATGGATGGGGTCACAAGAATACTGGACCCTTTATAATCCACCTAGCTCCAGGCTGCAGGCCTGAAGATACACCAGGGAACACAAACAGAAAGAGTCTTGCCCTCCTTGAATGTACCATAGAGGAGACTCACTAACAAAAGAAAAAAGGTCTCACGTATGGGTGTCTTTGTCCAAGCTCTGTCAGTGCAAAGGGAGTTGTTTATTTTATTATGGAGGCCGGGGGAGACCTTTTCCCAAGGTGGCTGTGGGCAGAGGAATCTGAAGCTGTCAATCAGCTTATGAGGGAAGGAAGCAGATTCCAGGCAGAGGAAGTGGTGGGGCGCTGGCTCTGAGATCGCTGGAAGGGCGTGTGGATCCTGGGAAAAGCGAAAGGAAGCTCTCATGGCAGGGGCAGCAGGATGGAGGAGCTGCTCAGACAGAAAGCAGGCTGGGGTTCCAGAGTGTCACAGGACGTGTCGTCTCTGGACCTTTGGGAAAACTTCTCAGGTTAACGTGCTGTGAAACATTCTCAAAAAGAACGGTAGGTAGGAGCTGCTGGAGACCGCAGGAACTGAGGGACCTATGAGGGTCACAAAGAGGCCTCGGCCTGTATTCCCTGGCAGAACACATGTTCCGGAGACCTGAGCTGCTTCCATTGTCATTGTTCTGTTGGCTTGGAGAATCCTCTGTGGACAGAGGGGACAGTTTTCTGAAAGACCAAGGCCAGCACCCACAAAGAAGCCATTGGTGCAGTGTGCCTGATGTCCCAGAAGCAGAGTTCTTTCATTTATTTCATTTTTAATTGATTTATTTTGAGACAGGGTCTCACCGTGTAACCCCGGCTGCCTTGAAGTCGTTGTGTAAACCAGGTTGGCCTCTAACTCTGAGAGACCTGCCTGCCTCTGCCTCCTGAAATGCTCCAATTAAAGGCATGCATCTCCATACCTGGTCTCTGCATCCTCCTTTAAACAGGAAGAAAAGACTACGGAGTCCCAGCTGGGGACCCTCTGTAGGACACCTCAAGATAGTCAAGGCTATGCAAGTCAGGCAGTCTGAAGGAGTCATTGCCAAAAGAGATAGAACTACCATAGGATATGGGATCATGCTGGGTCCCAGGATAGGGAAAGGGGACAGGGAACATTTAATACATACCAGAAAAGTGTGGGATCTAATTAACTAAAGTGTGCTAAGGTTGGTTAGTTCCCTGAAGGAGTTTGCCTTGTCAGGAGGAGCGACCACCCTGGGCTGGGTCCATCACTGGCTTGAGTTGAGTGGTGGTAGATTCGTTCTATTCAAGACATGCGGTCCTGGGCTTCAGCCTCTAATTTCCAAAAAAACAGAGGAGGAGATTGAGCTGCCAAGAGCGACACTTCACCAAGCAACTTTGTAACAAGGTCGTTTCTTCTGAGCAACAAATGCTTGTTGTAACCCTCAGGTTGTAACCTTCCTGGGCTCTGCAGTGAACCTTTGTGAGAACAGTGAGGGCAGATAAGAAGCCTGGCTTCAGACTACACCACCAATCAGCCCGAGCAAGCCCTGTAGCCATATCATTCCTCTGCTTCCTTGGCGTCAGCAGAGATAACCATCTCATGACATTATTGAGTGGCCAAAGGAGGTGAGCCAGCATGGCAAAGCAGCCCGTGATAAGAGTTTCACAGACAAGACAGCACAGAGGCAAAAGTCTGCATTCTCTTCTGAAGTCGGCAGACCAACAGAGAGGAGCTAGAAAAGGACACCTGGGCTGATTAGCCAGCACCCATCCAGGAATGCTCAAGGTGTGAGATTGGCCTAGTTTTGCTCCAGGACACTAGGTTCTATACCAAATGTCAGGAACAGACCTGCCAGAGAGCTGGGGGACATCCGACCTCTCCAGGCTAGGTGGTTTCTATGACCCACCTGGCCTCATATGCCACACCTCTTTTGCTCTATCCATGACATACAGAAGTGTCCCACATCACAGGAGGCCAAGCAGAGGTAAGAAGAAGGAGTTTCCTGTGTGATGGGGTAAAGATGGAGACTCAAGGGCTGGAGAGTCCTATACCTGTTTGTTAGCTAGGAAGGGCTGCAAGAACCTCCCAGAAGTCCAATGAGAGCATTCCCTTATATGCCCTGGCTGTTATCCAGTCACAGACCCTTCTGGAAGAACCGTTGTCTCAGAGATGCCAAGGGCCATAGCTGGGTGAAGATGGGAGCCTCCCCTGAAACATACAGAGGGAGACAGTGCCCGACACAGTCAGGGCTTCATGGTAAAGAGCCTGGCAGGCTGCTAACCACCCTCACCAATCACTGGGTCACCTCAGAGCCAGTACAAGCTGCTCTGCCATTTATAGCTCATCTCTGGGTCTTACTTTCTCTATCTGAATAATGAGAGAGATGCTCTTGAAGCGGAGGGAAATGAAATAAGGGTACCATCTGTCCCAGAGTCTTCCTGATCATGAGTGAGGTGACCTGCCCTGGACACCGCTGGGGCATGCCACTCATGGGTGAGGAGAACTGCCCTGGATATCACTGTGGCCACACAGGATCATGGGTAAAATCCGGCATGGTGGAATGAATCACTGTCCCAGCTGGGTTGTCTTCCAGTCCAGAAGACACTCAGGGTGTTGGTATCCACCTGGAGAACGATTTCAAGTAAACCTATGGGTCCGACTTAGCAGAGAGGGTGGCCATGTGTTCTAGAACCTTCGAGTTACATCAGACCCAACAGTTCCTTATTCACACATCCATTTCACTCAAAAAACACCTCTGGCCTGTTCGGTGGTGAGGAGACAGTGGCAAGCCATCATCTGAAGCTTCGTCTTTGAGTCACGTGAGCAGGGCACGATTTAAGAACCCGCCCGTGGGAAATGGGACAAAGCGTAAAGCCTGCTTTAAAAGCCTCATCCTCTGCCCACACCTAAGGTGATCTGTGTCCTACGGCATCATTTACATTTTTCAGTGGCAACGAGCCCTTAAGGTCAAGCTTGAGAAACGGGGAAGAAAGAATTTTCTTAAGAAAGGCCTGTGCCCGTCAGTGGTTTTGAGTGGAAACAAGTTTCTTGGCCGTGACACCGTGGTGGTCGGAGCTCGCACCCTGAGAAAGGAAATACGGCCTCGAACTTGACAACAAGAAAGACCCTAGAACAAAAAGACAGAAGCAGGCAGCAGCCCATCCCTACCCCTCCAACCCCAAAACTTCTACCACAGCCAGGCCAGGAACACAGGGAAAGTCTTTCCACAGAGACTCTCCTCTGGGCCAGCTCCAGGCCTCTGGGAGCTCAGCAGGCCAGCAGACAGATGCCAGAGTGGACCGCAGGCTGGCAGAAGGAAGTGGCTTTCTCAGCCGGCTGCCTCGGGGAAGAGAGCAGAAACCTAACCAAGAATAATGCAGGGCTATTTTCAACCTTAGGGTTTCTACCCCAGTGTCCCCAAGTCCTGGGGGTTAGGGGCAATGCAGCTCCCCTGTGAGAAGGCCAGGCTGCTGATGACAGAGAAGCAGCTGAGAGGAAGTTGAGTCTGGAAAAAAGGGGAGGATGTGGCCCACCATAAAACACAGGACCCCTACCACCCATGGGGGGGCGGGGCTGGGCTTCTCCTTTGAATGTCAACATTCTGTGCCACTGTCCTACGGCTGTGGGCTTAAAACATCACACACTCATTCCCTGATGGTCCTCAACATCAGGACTACAGATTGGGGTGGCGGTTCCTTCTAGAACCTTCTGTCTGTTTCCCTGCCGTCCTCAGCTTCAAGAGTCACCTCAGCCCTTGGCTTGTGGCCTGGCTTCTATCTTCAAACCATCTCAGCCCAACTAAATCCTGTCCTGTGGTATCACCTGTCTTCTCTGGCTCTGACCCACGTGTCCTCTCTCCATAGTTCTGACTCAACACTAGGACATTGCCCTGCATGGATAATTGAGAAGGCTCTCCCATTATAAGATTCTTGGTTTATTCTCGGAGGCCCTGGCAATAGTCATTGTATTCTGGCCTCAGACTCTCCTGTATTGACCAACACCCTGCTTCTAACAGAAGACAGGGCACTAGAGACTGAGAGACCCTTGGAGAAGCCATGGACAGGAAGGAAAAGAGAATCTAGGGCATCTGAGACACTGATGTTTCCCCACCAAAGCTGGCCAAGGACCTGCTATGGGGATCCCCCCGTGTCCCCTTAGGGGTTCAGGCAATTTTTTAAGTTTCCTTTTTCATATACTTCAGACCAAAGCAAAGTAAGGGATGGTATAGCCACCGTGCCCTCAGTGCAAGGGTGTGACCCATAACGCCAACAGCTTTGAGTTCAGTCCCACTCGGCAGCACAGTCCAAGCCAGGGTCACTCAGAACTCAATTCTTCACTCGCACGTGCTGGGGGCTCGGGGGTGGGAGGATCCTGCTCACCGGGCAGCACCCACGAAAGCCTGTTCCCCTCCCCACACCTCCCCACAAGTGATCTAGACCTCAGATTCTGCCCTTCCTTCCCTATCCTGACTCCTTCCCTCCCACCGCATAGGATAGTCTGGTCAAAAGCGCACTATTTTGCTGTCCTCTAAGGGATGCACACAGCAACTCTCCTGTGGGGTGTTCGAGTCCGTAGGACCACCTAAAGCAACCTGTGGAATCACCTTCATACTCCCACTGCCTGTCGGGAGAAAGCTGAGAAGGGACCTCAAGTCTCTCGACAGCCCTAAGCCAACCACAGGCCCTTCTTCCCATCACAGGGCTCCAGAGTGGATCACAGACAATGCCTCACTGGCCTCTCCTACCACCTGCCGTGCGAGCATCAAAACCAAGTTTGAGGTCAGCCTGGAGTACAGACTTAGACTCTTTCTCAAAAACAAACAAAATAATAATAGTAAAAGAGAATGCTACAGGACTTCAGGCTCTGGTCGGGAAGCTGGAGTCAACAAGGCAGCCTTTCTACTAGGCTAGCAGAGACTCTGAGCGGCAGGCTCTGCTCTAAGCGCTTCATGCCTGTTAACCCTCTTTGCTCCTCAGGGTGTGGTATCAAATCACTCTCACTGGTGAGGGAAATGGGAGACAGAAGCATGAACGGTTGGCGAGCTTTGGGTGAGTAGAGCCCTAGCCTGTCCTCTGGCCACACAATTGCCCCTTGTCTTCCATTAGCCCAGGCAAGACCTCACAGAGAAGGCTGCCCTAGCCTTGCCCTGCCCCCCCTGCTCTTCTCTCATTGTCTCTAGGGTTATTGTCTTATGTGGCTGGTACAAAGAGAAACAGAACGCTTGCTTCCAGGAGGACCTTGCAGGCATTAGGGAATTAAGCAGCCACTCAAGAGTCATGTGGACACATACCAAGCTTCTAAGAGTTTTACATGATCCCAAGAATTGGGGGGTGGGAGGGACAGCTGACCTTTCCTTTAGGGCCAATCAGTCTCCCATCCAGAGAAAGTCACTTTTCTTTGAGGACCCAAGTCCTGTCCCCGGAAGCTCCAGCCTTCAAAGACCCCAAATTCTCTCCCGCACTTCAGGGAGACAGCATCCACTCTCGGCCCAGGAGTTGCACTCTGAGAGACACAAGCTGGACTGGATCCACTTTCCACATCCAGGCAACAGCGGCTTATAAACAAGACCCTTCGTTGGAGCACTCTGGAATCAACATGACTCACTGCAGAAATGTCTGCTGTCCTCTGCTCTGGAGTCAGCTGTCCTCTGGGTCAGGGACCTTGCCGGGGGCTCTGACTGTGCTCCCAGGACACAGAAATCTTTACTCAGGCCAAGCACAGTCCTCAACCTCACTTTTCAGGTTTGTGAGCTGGGACTAACTGGCCCTGTCTCTGGGATCTCATGAGAGCAGAGACGGTACGCACTGCCTCAAAGACAGGATGTGCCAGGCACATCCACCCACCTGAACTAGCAGCCCATGCCCACCTGCAGTGGGGCCTTTGTTCCAGGTGGCTACTGGAATGGCCCCTGGGCTGGTTATAGCACCAGTGAGGGCCATGCTGGGCCTATGTCCAGCACAAGTATGTGTGCATGAATGGAGGTTGTAACTCAGCATTATGACTGGTAACCATCCCACTAACGCTTCTAGAAGCTTCCAGAACAATCTCCTAGCTCCATGCTCTCCCACATTTCAGGCAGCCTGAGCTCACTGAAACTCTAATCTACATCTGTTGAACAGCGTGAATTTCCCCGCTGTGCTCTCTGGTGTCTTCTGTTCTCCAGACCTTTCTGCCATTGTCTTAAGAGAAAAAAAAAAACCTAAATTCTTAAAGTCCCTCCTTTAAGAATCCTCAAGCCACAGTGACTCATGCTTCTTCTCCTCTAAGAGGCTGAGGCAGGAAGATTGCAATGAGTTCAAAGCCTGGGCTACAGAGTCAGATCCGGTCTCATTTTTTTTAACATCAAAATTCTTAAAAAAAAAAAAAGTGAAAATTATATTCAGAAGTGATTTTTTAAAAAAACAAGAAACAAACGTGACTTTTATGAAAGAGCAACCTATTTTAATAAATATTTGGATTACAGATTTGGGCACTAGCATTCCTTGAGGCAGGTGGGGGGGATGACATGTGACAAGGGGCCAGCGAACAGGTCATCCTGGCTTCAGAAGAGATGTTCCTGCTTTGGCTGAGGGGGAGAAGCAGGCCCCAAGATTCTGTTTGCATGAGTCACACACTCTGGAGACCCTGTCTGTTGAGCAGGCCCCACCCCATCGCCTTCTTACAGTAGCCACGAAGGTCACCGTGGTCCTTAGCTTTTCAGGTTGTATGGTGTGGCCTGTCACTCACTTTAGCTGCCCCAGGACTGTCTTCTGCACCCACACGCTTTTCCTCAGAACAATCAACAGGTAAGGCTTTCCCTGACCTTCCCCAGGGAATATGAACACAATAGACTCCTGTAACTGAGCTGAGCTTCTAACCCAGGATGGTTACAAAGTAGAAAAAATAGAGAAGGCCCCTCCTGTCCTCAGACAAGAGCAGATGATGATATCCCTGCCCCCACATCTGCTTGGCCTCTGCACCTGTTGTGTACTGATCGCCAAACTAAATCCTTGGCAGCGGCTCCCTCCTACAGAACCTGTCCCGTAGGCAGGACTGCAGTCACCCATTTAGATTGCTTACATAATAGGTTGGACAGCCAGATTGGGGGCACCAACGGTGCTATAGGTGGACGTTCCGCTCTGCACCCACTGTATGGGATGCGCTCCTTTCCCTGGTATGTGGGTGGGCACTTCTGAGCCCAGAGCACAGTTTAGACACTGCTTTTCAGTGGGTCTTAGGACTGGGTATGGAACGGGACAAGGGAAGGTTGAGATGCTGGTAAACGAATGGGTCCTCTCGGCAGTGCCTGATCCTACAATGCCCCACACAGCCCAGTCAGCTGACACAGAGTCACGTGACTCAGTGAACCACAACCAAAATTCCTGTGAAGCCCGCTAGCAGAATCTACACCCATATCCATAATCTGCCGCACTTTACAGGAAAGGTCTAACGTGATTGACAGTAGAGCCTGTGGGAATACAAATACCCCTTTAAAAGTGAAATCCGTTTGGGTAAAAAAATATATTGTCAACTTATTATCTCAGACTTCTGGCCAGAAAAACAAAACAAAACAAAAAACAAAAAGAAAAAGCCTGAACGGTAAAGTCTCTTCGTCTACAATCAAGCAGAGAACGTCATAAATCTCTACCCTCAGCCACAGAAGGACAAAAGCGGGTCTGCTGCCACCAGATGATTTGAACCGTCACCGTGACACAAAGATCTCAGCATGAAGAAAGAAGGCCAGCCATGAACCGTGAAGGGGGAACGCAGGAAAGAAATGCTTTAATCACAGGTTCTGACCACAGTCCCTGCAAGCTTCTGACACCTGCCTGAGCAGGAGCATGTCCATCTGTGGGCTTCCTGAGGCCCCTCGGAGGAGACCCGCCCACCCCAGTCAGAGGGGGCCATGTCCTTTCAGAATTTCTCTTGGTCACAGAATCGTGAGGCTTGAGCTCAGGGGAGGTGGGGTGTCCAGACTGGAGGCTTAGACAGTGATCTGTTGATTTTCTCTGAAAAACGGTCTCTGGTGTGAGGTACAGATATCTGGAAACATCCGGAAGGCCTGGTCCGGCTGGGGCTCCTCCAGGGCTGGCATCAGGGAGGCAGCCCCACAGCTCTTGCTTGCTTCCTCCACCAGCTGCCTGGCATACAGCTGCTCCACCTGCAAGGGTCGTGTGCAAAGTCAGAAGCAAGGTAGAAAGGAATTGGGGCCATCCTCCACCACAGGTTCTCTTGTCCCCTCCGAGACAAGAAGGGGACCGGTAGGCTAAGAGTGTTCTCCCAGAATTGCGCCAACCTGGCTAGTCGATCATCATATCTACCCGAGTGCTGCAGCTCAGATCATAGTCAAATAGACTGTAATCTGTCACTGAGACCTTAAGGCCACAGGACAAATGGAAATCTCCTGAAGAAGAAGGAATGAGAGAAGGGAGGGAGGGAAAGTAGGAGAGAGCAAAGAGAGGAAGAAGGAAACACTTGGATAAAGAGAGTCCCAACATGGGAAGCCATCCCAGAGGTGACTAGAGCCCTGTGTGGTCCCATTCCTGACCTCTGCACTGGTCACACAGGCAAAACACCCAGCCCTCACTGTCTCTTCTCACCCTGGGACAAAGATGGACCCATATAACTGAGGGCGAGGATTCCTGGGCACAGACAGACGCTGCCAGCTCTCACCTGCACCAGAATGAGTTTGGAGCGCAAGGGCGCCGTGTCTGGAAACTCCTCCCCGAAGCACAGAACCACCCTGCTGTCGGGTAGGCGGCTCTGACTGGCGTAGAACTGCTGCAGCTCTGGAGGAAACACAGAAACCAGTGAGCTTCTGAGCTGTATGTAGTCGGGGCCCAGGGCTGGGATACAGAGCTTGGAAGGAAGTCACAGATCCCCCAACAGCCAAGGGAAGAGTGGTCAGACCCAGGCCCCTCGGGCCTTGGACACGTGGCCACTTAGCTAAAAGCCAACCAAGGACCTGTGGAGTTTGTCACTCCCAAATACTACTAGACATTTTAGGGAACTTTTTGTTCGTCTGGATTTGTTTAGGGGAGACAGGATCTCACTGTGTAGTGCAGGCTGACCTGGAACTCTCCACGATCCTCCTGCCTCAGACCCTTAAGTACTGTGATTGTGAGTGAGTTTCACCCTACCTGTTAGTTGGGTTTGAATACTTTGCAACGGTACAGTTCCTAATCCCCACCCCTACGCTGTGAGCCACAGTCCCTACCTTCCCCGGGACGTGTGTGAGTCTGAGGGCTGCAGGCCTTCTGGCACCTCCTTCAGCTCCTCCAAGGTCCCCAGGGCAGAGACCCGGAGCAGCACCACAGCCTTGTGCTGGAGTTATGGAGGACCATGGGTTCCTTAGCTGCCCAGTGCCACAGGCCAGCCTGTGAGGGCTAAGCCGGGCAGGGTGTCAGCCGCTGCATGGCATACTCAGAGTGACACTGCCTGACCTCTCCAGCAAGTGTATCCCTGACACTGCCACACCTGAGCTTGCTCCCACACACCCAACTCCAACCCTCCTGGGGTCATCCTCTCTGCCTTCCTAAGGCTGCCACACTTGAATACAGTGGCTCATGTTGTGCTGATCCCAACCCGGAACATTATTTTCCTTGCTACTTTGTAACTGCGATTTTGCTACAATTTGGTTACAATTTGTTGGGAATTGTAATGCAAACATCTGTGCTGTCAGATGGTTTCGGGTGACCCCTGTAAAAGGGTTGTTGGACAAACCCCCAAAGGGGTCGAGACCCACAGGTTGAGAACATGCTGTTAGATTTCTCAGCCCCAGCACTAACTCTGGACCAGGCTGGTGAAGGCAAGGAACAGAGGGCAAAGGGTACAGAGAGGAGGTTGGCATGCCGCAGGTGGCTTCGGGCACTGACCTGTGCCCAACCCTTGGAAGAAATTCAGGCAGAGTTTAAACACCTTCCCACTGAGCCAGAAAAGCCAAGGAAAGGTTGGTGAGGGAACACTGGACTTTTGAAGTGCTTCATACAGCGTGAGAGAGCGCGTCAGCCACGGGTCTTGGGGGCTAACGGGTTTATTTGCGTGGCTTTGCAACACGATGTCATAAAGAATTCACTCGTGAGAACTGTGTGATTAAGTTTTTTTTAAAAATATGGCAAAAACGAAATGCCGACAACAAAACCTCATAATGCTTCAAGTAAGTCTGCCAGTGTGTGTTGGGCCTCACTTGGAGCTGTCCTCGATTGCGGGCAGCCCATAGGCTGAGGGCTGCCCACACTGAATCATACTACCTCCATCCAGGGACCCTGCCAAGGTAAAGGAGCTGAGACCAGGCTGGCTGAGGCCCTGGACTCTGCATTTCTAAGTCATTCCCAGGCTAGGAACAACCGTCAGCTTCATCAACTCCAAAAGGAAAGGTTCCAACTCTGCTGTCCTTAAACCCAGGGGGAACTGGGGCGAGGGCTCCCCAGGCTGCTCAGGGAGCACAGGCAGGCTAGCCTTCAAAGGGTCTCCCCAGTTATACCAATGCCAAAGCCATGCAAGAGTAAACTTAGTCAGTGATGCAGGGGCACAAGGAAGGAGGTGGGCGTGGCCTCTAAGGCAGGGATGGCGGCGAGTTGGCTCCATACTGACCTCGGAAGAACTGGTTGGTGTCAAAGACCTGCACCACCTCATCCCGCTCCAGCTTGTTGGGCCTGCCCTTGCACACCACTGCGTTGCCGCTGCAGAACACGCGGCCCTGACACAGCCGCTTCACGAACACACCCTTGCGGTTGCTGTGTAGGAGCACGCCGCGCTCCAGGTGCCCAAACAGCTTCCGGGTCACCTGCCTCTGCCGCTCACTGGGGATGGTGTCGGCCGTCGGGAAGCACACAGGCTCCAGGCCATCCGGTCCATACAGCTTAGACAGCCCCGGCTGGCTCAGGGACAGACGGCAGCCCTCAAGGCAGGTGGTGGTGGTCTGGCCCACCAGCTTGCCTCCGTAGTAGAAGCTGATCACCATCTGAGAGAAGGCTGTGGGGGCCAAGAGCACAGAGCAGTCAGGCTTAGAAGATGGGGAGCCCCAGTGTCTCCCCGCAAAGGCTCAGAGTCTGTTCTTCCTTCCAAGTGGCGTTTGTTTTGTAATCCCAGCCCCTGAGAGGCAGAGAAAGGTCGACCCCTGAGGCTGGCTGGCTGGCCAGTCTCACCTACTTGGACAGATCCAAGCCGGCAGGAGACCCTGTCTTAAAAAAAATAAGATGGACAGTGCTCAAAAAATGTTACCTAAGACTTGCCTCTGGCCTCCACACGTACATACATGTGAACGTGCATTCATACACACACGAACTTACACACATATAAACATGTATTCATATACACATGCATCTACACACACATGGGCACAGGTGTGAACATGCATTCATGCACACATGTACAGAGAGAGACAGACAGACAGAGACAGAGAAACAGAGAGACAGAGATCTAAAGATCTAGGAAGAGCTGGGAACTACACCAAGTTCAAGACATATAAGCATTGCCAATGTAATTTCTCATGAGGTGCCCTGTGGCTCTGGTCCCCTAGTCACCCTGGACTTGGTGGCCCTCATTCGAGATGGGAAGAAACACCCACCTGTGAAGGTATCAACATCGTCACAAACACTGTGACCCTGGACTCAGACTGAAAGCTCCTATACAATCCTACACACAGCCTGTCCTCCAGAAAGACCTAGAAGCCCTCTCTCCACCTATGAGTGACACAGGAGAGAGCTGTGACCCTAGGCTACTACCTCACCATCCCTTCCCTCTGTCACCTCAAGAGCTGAGGTGCAGGTCAGAGGGGAAGTGCTTGTGTCGCACACACAAAGTCCTGGGTTCCATCCTCAGCACCACAATGTAAACTCATCAATCAGTAAAAAAAAAAAAAAATTTAAAAAGAGACAAAAGCTTCAGTTTGGCACCAACAGACCATAATAATCCCAAACGATCTTTTTTGGAGGGAGACTTTGAACTTAAAGCCATGAGGCTGGAGATTCGCCAACTCTGTATTTGACTTTCCTTGGCTTCAGCCTCTGGCTTCCTGTCTAACAGGCGGCACCGATGTCCTCTTGCAGGCAAGGACGACAGGATTCCAGATAAGGTTACCAAGTGAGAAGACAAGAAAAAACCAACGCAGAGGGCCCAGCATGTCCTGACTGACAGCCAGCGTGGAGGCGGGGCTTCGCTGACTGACAGCCAGCGTGGAGGCGGGGCTTCGGTGAGGGGATCTGGGACACCAGAGCTACCGGGAGGGCTGGCGGGCCAGGCGGGCGCTGGAGAAGCTCTGTAACTACTGTAACCCGACTTCTCCACAGCCTCCTGCACCCTAGGCTTCCCCTGGCACCTCAGGTCAGTGCAGGCTTCTCTCTAGAGCCAAACAAGTTGATAGCTCCCCAGACCCATGGCGTCCTAAAGCTGTGCAGTCACCGGCTGCACCGCTGCCTGGGTGGGCCTGTGTAGGGGACACCAGCAACTCACCCCACATCCCATCCCAGGCCCACCGTTAAAATCATAAAATCAGGATCTGCACCGCTATCAGCATCATCCGCATCCACCTTTGCACCATCATCTGCATCTCCTTCCGCTCTGAATTCTAGCAATGCTTTCCTCACAGCTGTGTGACTTGAGGCAAGCGGCTCCACCTCTCTGAGCCTGGTTTTCATCAGCAGGGCAGATCAGATGGCAAGAGCGCCAGCTTTGTGGGGGTCTTTCATGAGACCCCAGGAGCCAAGGAAATGGGACAAAAGATGGTCCACAGATGAGACCCCTGAGACTACGCACTGCAATCACTGGTCTGCAGGAATTGGACACATCCATGCATCTGACCCCAGGCGGTGCATCACTGGTCACTGCAGCCATTTTGCAGGCTGAGGAGATGAAGATGCAGACCCTGCCAGTCTGGCTGTCTGATGGGGGAGCCTGGCTTTGCTCCCCACAGCAGGCTGGCTCCGCCTCACCCTCAAGTGCTGACACACCAAAAAAGCCTTCCTGTTTGACCCATTCCACGGATGGGCACAGGCTGGGAACAAACTGGCAGCCTTGGGAGACACAGCAGAGCGGCATTGAGAGAGACTTGTGGCGGATGGCCAATAACCAAGGGGGGTGCCTCATGCCGGAGCCTTGAGGCTGAGGCAGGAGGATTGTGATTTCGTGACTATCTTAGGCTAACATCTCTCAAGACTGTTCAAAAAAAAAAAAAAAAAGCCAGACCCCTGGGTTTTTCTGATAAATAGGAAGTCTATCCTAGCCTGATCTAAAGGTCCATAACATGGTTACAACAGGGAGGCAGCTACCATGGGATAGCCCTCAAGGCCAAGGTTCTGCACAGTGCTATGGTCTCCCTTACTCCCTGTGGTCCCCCTGCCTCACCCATCTCACCCCGTGTCATCTCTGCAGTCAGGAAGCCCGGCTGCAGCTTATCTACAGAGACAGGGCGTGCGACCTGGGTTCTGGGGACGAGCTCAGGGCGGTGACTGAGACACCTCGCTCTCCTCAGTTGTGCTGAGACAGCTGTGCAAGGCTCAAGGACACTTCCTTCTCACAGCCTGACTTTACCTCTCACTCAGATAGCCCCAGGTCTGGGCCCAGCCAGTGTGGCCCCAGAATGCATTGGTCAGCAGACTCTCAGGGCCACAGCCCGGGGCAGACAAGGCCAAAGGCTCAGCCCGTGACCCTGGGCCTCCTGTGAGTGGGTTAAGGGAGCCTTGAGAACAGGCTAGGAGGCCAACGCCTGCGGAAGCTTGTACAAGCTAAACCTCCATCTGCAGCCAGGTCTTAAAGGACCCCACACACAGACAGGCCGGCATGACAGAAGGAAGCACTGTTTATTCGTGTTTTTCTTTCTTGGTGAGCACCTGCCTCTACCTCCGTGATGGTTCGCACAGCTTCTCCCTGAGCCCCACTGAGTCCGCCCTGAAACCCAGACAGCATGGTGGCTCGTAGGACAGCACTAGAGATGCCACCTGTCTCACGGCAAGCAACAGTGAGGATGGCAGATCCCCACTCTGGACCTATCAGCCACACCACCCAGGGCCTGTGAAATGGGAAATGACCTGTCTCCATAACCTAGAGGAAGTTGAAGGCATGGGAAGGAGAAAAGAGTCCATAAGAGTGTCAGCCTTGATGCTGGCACCCAAAAATCACACTGCAAACACCAGCCATCACTATCAGCACCGTTACCATGGTTACCAGCCGTCTCACCATCAGTACCATGAACACCATCGACATCAGAATCATCACCACCATCATCATCACCATCACCATCACCACCATCATCATCATCACCATCTTACCATCAGAAACGTCAACTGTGGGAATAGCTTTTTTGCTAGAAACACCTCTTGCCTTTAGTAATTGAACTTTTGCCAGACTCTACAGCCAGGTTAATAATTTGCCTTGAGATCACTTACAATCATGTCCTTCATCTGTCTCCATACTGTGCTCTCTGCCTGTTAACCTGCCTTTAGCAGATCCATGAAACCAACCTTACTCTGCCTCGGCTTCCCCGTGAATTCAGCCTTTATGATGCAAGTTAATGCATAGCTTTAGTACTCTTCCATGCCTAGGACCAGAGTCGTGTGTGTGTGTGTGTGTGTGTGTGTTGTGTTTGCATCGCACATATGTGTACACACTATGGTAATTGTTCGCTGAAAACAGCTGATAGGTTAAAAGCAACCTTAAACAAAACAAGCATCCCATGAGAGTTGGAAGCTACATGAGGAGATAAATCAATAACATGTCTGCAGCGATCTCTGAGTGCTATCCTCGGTCAGCTGGGGTCAGCAAAGTAACTTCTTCCTTTGAAAACCTCTGTTCAAGATCTCTATAAATATAATAATAATAATCCCTTAGTCCCTCCCCAGACTGTATTAATTGTGCTGCTCCATTAGTACAGAGCAAAGCACTTTGTTAGGGACAGACAGACATCAGACACACAGAACAGACAGACAAAATATCACAGACCACAGAGGAGACAGCCAGAAGACACGGGGGTGGGGTGGGGGTGGGGAGAATTCAGATGTAGACTCTTTCTTTATCTACAGTGCTCCAGGGGAAGAATCGTTTCATTCGTTACGGCAGCTGTAGAGAGAATTTCTTACGTCTGTATGGATATTGTTCCGTCAAAACAATCTGAGGCTTAGGCAGGAAATAGGAGGGGGGACATCTGGGAGGGAGAAAGAATTCTGGGATAGAGCAAGGCGCGGGAGATTCTCCCGGGGAGACGTGATGAGACAGACAGTGTGGTGTCTGAGAAGAGGTAGCCAGCCACGTGGCAGAATGTAGATTAGAATAAATGGGTTATCTTAAGTTAGGATTTGGTCAGAGAAGAGCCTAGCTATATGGTCAAGGTATTTGTAAATATGGTTTGAGTCTGGGAGCATGGGGCTGGGAAGAAGAACTAGATGCAACTTCTACAGTTAGCATTGATCCGACCACAGCATCCCCGCCAGCATTCCCATCAGCATCCCTGCCACATCCACGCCAGCATCAGTATCACCTGCCTCAGGACCACCAACATCAGTATAACCATCTCTAGGACTCTCACTACAGAGTTGGAAGTGAAAGAAAGTAACGGACCCTGCACGAGAGACACTGACCAGCTGTGTCCCTACTAAAACGTGCTAGTAACAACAGTACAGCACACAGATTCTCACAGAATTTCACACACGGTGAGCTTGATGCTCCAAGAAGTCAGATCCCTCCACACAAGGCCAAGGCAGACTGAGCAGCCTACACTCCCTGGTGCATGGCTCCCTCTGAAGATACTCTTGGCTGACTATGACCACCTCAGGGAGATGTCAGGGCCGCTCACCTGCTCCCAAACCACATAGATCAAGGAGGAAGGATGAGTCCTTGGAGCCTACCCCTAGGCCACACTTGTCCATAGACTTGTGACCCACCCACACCATGGGCTATTTTCAAACAGAGCCTGTGCCATGCCCACCCAGAATACCCTGGTACCTGAATGATGTGTGTCATAGGTAGCATACCCAGTCACCAGTGGCAGACCTGTAAGCAGAGAAAAGAAAGGATATACCCAGTTGGTGCTATGAACAGGGAGGACCCAAGTGTCCCCAGTGTACACTTGGGAGGCTGCTGCTGCCGGTGTCAATGCTGGTGGGCAGATCTCACTCTGTGTGAGACACAGAAACCCACCATGGTGGAGGGGACTCCCTCGGTGCTATGGGTTCCTGTCCTTGTGCTAAGCTTCTCTCCTACCCCAGGGACCTGGCCCGAAATGTCACTGGACCATACACATGATCGAGATTTGTCTCACAAGGGAGCTGGGGGTCCCAGGCAGTTTTCCAAAGGCACCCCTGCAGTGCAAGGCCCCTTGTAGGACACTAGCACCCACAGCCTAGAAACCACATAGTCCTGCAAGGCCAGCTGAGACCTCCCAGCAGTTCCTGTCTTAGCAGGAAAGAAGCAAAAGAGGAAACAGAGACATCTATGAGCCATGCAAGTTGCTCACACACTGAGGTAGGGGCCCAGGTGAATGACCTTCTAAGTAACTACAGCTCGGGTGTGCCTCCCAGATACTAACAAAGGGGTAGATCCTTTATTTAACTCTCGGATCCCACCAGGCAGGTTCTGGTGTCCCATTTTATGGATGGATAAACAGTTCCACCAAGACATGGAACTGCCCAAAGTGGTTCCAAGCTACTGCCTACTCCTGACTGAGCAACCTCCCGCTCCTGAAGCCCTGGCTCTCTCTCTGGCTCTGGGCGTGCCCTGATGGTGAGCCAGGAAGGAGACGGGTGGCTGAGAGCTGAGGCCTTGGGGATGTTGGCAGACTCCCCTCAACTTCCTGGGAGTACAGGAGGAGAGTGACCATGCATAAATACCTATTGTTGACCAAGACCCTTGTGCCTGTCTGGGAGGCTGCAGTTTGGCTGTCTCAGTCCATGGCTGTGACTCAGGAGCCTTCCACAGGACATGGATCCTAACAGTGACAAGTACCTCCTACCATACCTAAAGAGCCCAACGGCTGCCAGTGCCGGACACCCACACTCACCTGCACTGGACTGCTGGACCCACCAGTCAGAGAGGACCTGATTCCTGCAGGCCTCTGGTGGGGACGGGCTCCTTTTGGTCATACCCATGTATTCATCCACAGAAGGCTGTAGGACCAGGTGACAGAAAAGGGCAGTTGAGTCCCGGGCCACCAGCACAGCCCTCCCCCGACCCCATGTTTGTAAAACCCAATATCAGACACACAACTAAATCCACAACTTTATCCCATGGGACAGATCCAGAGTTTCCTCTTTGCAACTCATCAGACCCTAGACCTCAAATCCACTGGGCTGGCATTCTAACTAACCTTGGCTAGTAAGAGTTCTCTGGCCTTTGGAGGCTGGGAGACATGGCCCAGTTCTGGGGCAACCCTCTGGGGTGACATCCAGCCAAGCCTACTGTGCTCTGAGACTCTCACTCGGAGAGCCACAGGGGTCTTGGGCCTTCAGCAGTAGATGCATCCAATTAGGAGACGTCCTGAAACCTCCTCTGCTTGGGACCCTGGTGTGGCATCATAACCATTTACTGGCTCGGGCGAATTGGCGGTAAAGGTTTATAAGAAGACAAGACAAGGTGGCGGCCGGGGTTGGGGGAATGCAGAACTAAGACCATCCAGAAGATCACAACGGCCATGTCCCACAGACCTGGGCAGCTTGGGGTAGGCCATGCTGGCTAGCTGCCCTGCTCCACAGAAAGTTGCAGGCCACACAACTAACACGCTGTTGCTAACAACAGCCTTGGTTTTATTTTCATGATGTCACTGAGCTGGGGATGGAAACCGGGACTTTGTGCACGCGAGGTGAGGGCTCTACCACGGAGCTCTGTCACCAGCCTTTTTCCTCTTTTGATTTCAAGGCAGGGTCTCGTGAATTTTCTACCCTGAACTCATTCTGCAGCTAAGGCCTTAAACCCTCCTCCCTCCGCCTCCTGAGTAGCTGAGGTGACAGGGTCTGGGCCACCTGCCGTCTAAAGAGACCTCATCTTGCTTACATGAGCTTAAAGGGTCGTTTCAGCTATAAAAACCCCACCTTGTATAGACACAATAAAAAAAGGCTAAAAACAGACACACAAAAAGCCATCTGTTTAACTTAAACAGAGCGCCTGCACCTTCAGTTACAGGCTGCCAACCATGCATGAGACGGGGGATTATTCTAAGATCCGTGTTTTGGGTAAAGCTGCTGGGAACTGTCTGTGCACGCTAGGTGAGCTCTGGGCCACGGGCTAGTCCCCACCACAGTTAGTGGATCCTACTGGCCTCAGCCATCCAATCCTATAGTACATTCAGGAATAAAGTTTGTGTGTTAAAAAAAAAAAAAAAAAAAAAAAAAAAAAGCAAGCCATCTAGAGGGCTGGTAGAATGACGAGAAGCGGCGGAGAAGGCCATATTCTACTCCTGAAGCCCAGCTAAGGAGTAAGGCTAAGACTCTATGGAGATCTTCGAAGCTGCTGTTCAATGTGCTAACTAAGCTTGGAGCTTAATAAAGCTTGCTGGAGCCCACTGAAGGAGACACGACATGCAGTAAAGGGAGGGTGGCCTGGGGAGGTAGCTGGTGGTCCCTCACTCTTCAGGTAGGAATGTCACCTCCCTGGAGAGCCCGAGGCTCTCGAAGCCTCTGAGGGTTAAAGGCAATGTCTGTTCCTCCCTGGAAGACGCCTGAGACCCCCTCCATGCACCTCCTTGATCAGCTCCTCGATCTCTGAACGGTCACACTCCATCTCTGGGATGTCGCTCATGCAGCCTGCAGGTGCCACGCCCAGCTTGCCTATGGGAAAGGGGACAGACACCATGACTCAGGGCAGCCGAGCACTGCAACCTTTTCTCAAAATGCTGAATTAAGGAAACGGAGGTGGTGAGCGTCCTCGCTGGTTTTGACCAGCAGCTGCAGGAAGGTTTGGGAAAGGCTCAGCCGTTCCTTCTCATGGCCCGGTCATCTGATCCGCCAAGTCAAAAGAGAGAAGTGGCGGGTGGTGGAGGGGTTGTAAACACGGGCTTTTAAAGGACAAGAGCCAGACTTTGGTTTCTTCCTTCTATCTGAACCCAACGGGAACGTTTTACACCAGGCATTTATGGCCTGTATATTGATGGTAAGTTTGCTAGTCTGGGTGTTTAAAATACCCAGAGATTTCCTGGAAGGTAGGGAGCGCCAGGTAGCAGTAAATCTTTCTGTCCTTTTATACGTGCGTGCGTGTGTGTGGTGTGTGTGTGTGGTGTGTGTTGTGTGTGTGATACACGGGCCACATGGGGAAGTCACACACCTGCCAGTTCACAGCCTCCACCTGCCTGCCTCCCAGGGGGCCAGTGTTTTTATCTGCCAGTATCCTGGTCCAGATGGGTTCTGACCACTTTGTATCTCTGCCCTGATCAGACATTTGCCTTGGGAGGTTAACCTCCATCAGACATAGCAGGAACAACAATCTCCACCCCCACCCCGCCCTGCCAGGCTCTCCACTCCCAGGAACCCTTGTGATCTCCCCATTGTTTCATCCAAACGGAGAGAGTCACCTAGAAGCCATTGCTGGGCAAGCAGATGGTGGGGAGAACCCCACCCACCCACCCATCCAGAGAAGCCAGCAAATCACAGCTCAGAGCCGGAAGCTGGCAGAGCCCCTGGAGCTAGCTCAATGTAAGCTCCCCTGAGGTCATAGTACAGAATACCAGGACAAATACCATGCAAATGCTGTGTTCTTCTGCCTCTCCACTCCCAACACTGCAGGTGATGGGGCTCCACCCACACCATAAACAAGTCAGGGTCATCTACCACGTCAAGCTCGGCTGATCCTGGGGGAGCAGGGCTCTGAAAGAAACTTCCCTATTGTTCAAATCACTGCACTGGGAGGTGGGGCTGTTTGACCTTCCAGGAGCAGTACAGAATGGAGCAGGCCCTGGGAGCCATGAGGTTCTCCTGAGGATGGCCAATGTGTGTTCATTCCTTTACAGACGCTTTCAGGACTTTACTGCAGGAAGAAACCTCAGGAATGATGTTATCCCTGACCGCAGGGACACACCGAAAGTCCCCGCTGCTGGCCCCGTCTAACTGGAGAACTTTTCGATGGACCTTACTGCCCATCCCTGCCTTGCCCACTCCTCCACAGCCTCCTCTGCAAACTGCTAGAAAACTGCAGAACGGAATCCTGTGTCACAGACTCCAGCAGAGCCTCAAACCCACTCAGGGGGGCGCGCGCTTATACTGAGCTCCAGGGCTCTGCCAGCTTTCGGCTCTGAGACCTGACCCAGAGTCCACCACCCTTCCCTGCCTCCACTCAGCCACTCCCTCTGCAGGAAGCTGCCACTTGACAGCACATGGTGTGTGAGGTCAGCAGACCAGCTCTCTGTGTCTGCTTACACAAGAGTGAACAACTTTGGTTAGCCAAAAACAGGCATCCAAACCCTGTGGGTGGCATGCCGGCTCTGGCCCTGTGGAGACAGAGGGCTTTAGGAGCAGAGGGAGAGCCCTAGAAGGCTTCTTGGCCCCAACAGATAGTTACATTTTTGCTCTTCCTCGGGGACAATTCGGTAAACTTTATATGGCTCGGAAATGTCCAGCTGGGACCGGTCAGTCACTTCTTCAAAATCTGGGCTCTTGTTCAAAGCACAGCGTAACCTCGTCTTCCACGTGGCTGGTTCAGCCTTGTCTCCCTCTTTAAACTTCCCTTTAAAAACTGCCCAGGCCTGAAGAAAGAGAAAGAAACTTCAGTAAACACAGAAGGAAACAAACCACAGAGTTCAACTCGAAGGCCGGCTGCACACAGTCCGTCCCCCTCCCCAGAGACTTTCCTGGCCATCAACCCTTGTCCAATGTCAGCACCCAACTGGACTTCAGGAAGATCACTGTATCTGAACAGACAAGACCCAGGCAAGGGTCCCCCAAACACTCAGCAAAGCTGGAATTTGAACGCAGGCTCCCCACACCCTAGGATACATCTTTGGCAAAGTTGTCTGGCTTGAGGATCTGGGGCTTTAGGTCATGAAGTGTAAAGAGGAAAGTGAGATGGCTTCACCAGCACCATCGAAGACTTTTTGCTTTTCCAAATAATGCCCCGAGCATGGAAAAGAACACATATGTATTCACCGGTCTCTCTTTTTAATAGAAAATTCATTTTTGCATTTTTGCATGATTCTAGTCATTTTAAATGCAGTGAACTGTTCTCCCTGTTAAGTGCCTCTTTTATTTTTTTTTTTAATTTCATTTTTTCTGACCTGTCCAAAGCTTATGCTCTAAGCAAAGACCAGAAATTCAAAGCAGGGGACTACTTAATACCATGCTTGCCGTGTAAACATGAAGCCACAGGTTCAAATCCCCAACACCCACAGAAAAAGATGGGTATGTGTACCTGTGACCCCAGCACTGTGGGGGACAGGATAACAGGATCCCAGGGGTTTATTGACACCCATCTTAGCTAATCCCTGAGATCCGGGTTCAGTGAGATCTTTTGTCTAAAGAAGGCAGGGGACAGTGATAGACAAAGACACCAGCAGGGACCTCTGGCCTCCAAATGCACATTTGTGCATGGGGACATGTACACCCACAGGGGACACTTATGCTCAAGGCCAATGCTCTCTGCACTGTTGAAGCCAAATTCTGTATCTCTGCTCAGCAAGAAGCTGGAAGAACATTCCTATCCCCGAGCCTGAGTGGTCACTTCCTCTCTGACATAGTTGCAAACCCACTTTTAAAAATATTTTTTTTAAGTAGACAGTTTCCAATTCTGGCCTTTATTGTAAATGGCATTGCTGGCCACATGCTGACTTGTGGGCTGTTGTGAATTCAAAAGCAGACAGGAACAGCTGGAGGACTGTAAGAGTGACTTCAGGGCTGGGCTTACTGGAAGTTTCTGACTCTTTGCCATTGGCACAGTGAAGACCAGTCCTATGCAGCAAGGGATTCTCCGGCAGTACCTCTCCCTGGATATAGCAACCCGGAACATCTGCCATCCCCAAAGTCATTGGGTGAACCCACTTCCAATGCTACCTGAGGAAGCCCAGATACCACAGCAATGTCCCAGTCAGTGGGCACATGACAGAACTGTGGGGTCTCAGCAACACTGCCCAGTTTATCCCTTCATTCTGGGCTCATGCTTCCTCTGGGAAGAAAGCCTGGAAGCCTCAGGTATCAAATCAGACTCCATGGTCAGGAAGCATCCTAAGACAGCACTAGGTACCAGCATGGGCCTACCCTGAGCCTTGCCACATCTGGCCAGAAACCATCTCTAAAGGGCCATCTTAGCTGCATGGTCCCTCAGGGCTGAAGCTATAGCAGGCATGGTCCTGGAACCCACAGAGGCACCCACTGCTTGAAGTTCTTCTCTGCTGACCTTGGGAGCATTAACACAGGAGTGTAGCTCAGTTGATTACTTGCCCCCCATTCAAGAGCCTTGGGTTCAATCCTCAGCACCGTATAATCCAAACACGGGGAGGCAGAGACAGGAGGTCAAGTCCTCCTCAGCTACATAGCAAGTTTGAGATCAGCCTCACCTATGTGAGTTCTGAATTCAAAATAAATTAAAATAAAAATGAACCCCTATTCCATCCTTCAAGGCCTCCTGCACATAGAGTAAGTGAGAGTTAGGCCTACCGTGAGCCAGGCCCAAGGAATCTCAGTCCTTGCCTGATTGAGATAAGCTCAGTATCTTTTTTCATTCTCCCTCTGTGGTCTACACAGGAAGCAGGCCCCAAGATGCTGCCCGTAGACAGCGCAGGGCTCTTTGTGTAACCCCTTTCCCTGGTAGAAAAGCAAGCATATACCTCTCCTTTTAACTGGCTGAGAAAAGTGGGTTTCTTACTTAAGCCAACAGCCCCTAAGATGGCTCTGTCTGCCCAAGGCCTTATCCTATGGTTCCGCCAACAGCCAAGTTGTGTCTGGCTGATGATGCAGAGGTACCCACCCCACACAGGCCTTCTCAGAGAAGACCCTCTCTACCCCGTGTCTCCCGGCCGCTCGCCTGCCTCCGGATCAAGTGGGCACCCGTTGATCTCCCGCCATTCCTGCCGAGATTGATGTCTCATTTCAGATTGCCACACAGAGCGACTGCGTAACCAACGGAAACATCGGGAATCTTGCGCATTCTCCTCGGTGCTGTTGAAACGGCTTGTTGGCCGTGAAGAACGTTGCATAAGATGTATAAATCTGGGGCTTTATTTAGGGACTCCTGGTTTGCTGAAGCAGGGAACTAGATGGAGAGAGGCCTGCAAAAACTGAGGCCCCTGGTCCAGAACTCTTGCCCTTTCTCTTGAAGGTTCGAGATGGTCTTTCAGCAAAGCACACTGTGCTTCCGAGTTTAGTGTCAATGCTAGTCACCATATGCTTGGTTCAGAGTTCTCACTGGAAAGGGGAGACTGTGGCCCCAGAGTTCAACATCCAAGACAAGTTTGGCGGTCAGAGTCTCTGCAGGCCCTGCTCCCCACTTGAAAACAGTCTTGAGTCAGATTCTGGCCCTCAGCAGTTCAGTGGGCCTCATGGGCCTCGTGGGCCTCGCGGGGCTCATAACCTCCCACCCTGGCCCCAGCTCCCAACACATACAGCGGTTTACAACCTGGGCTCTGGGTCAAACCACCAAGGCTGCAGCTGTTCACAAAGTAGAAGTGTGGGCTGACCATGACCTAGGGCTCTGAAACTCCCAGAAAGGAATATAAATGCCTAGGGCTTAGAAACACTCCTAGGTGACTATGACAACCCACAAGGGATGTCTGACCCAGCCTGCCTGCAGAACTGGGCTGAGCTGGTCCTTAAGGAGAAATCACTCTAGTTCTCCATACTGTAAAGGGTTAAGACTGTGGACCACCCAGTCCCAAATGCTGGCTCTATCACACAGGAGCGATGAGACCCTGGAGAAGCTGCTTCTCTCCATGACACTAAAAGTATATAAACAGGAGCACCACCAGGGTGAAACCGGAGGATGTCGGCTTTCAGCACAGCTGTGTGGCTTGCCCTCGGTGATGGATAGCACTCAGTCCTCTCAGAGAGCAAACAGTACACACAAGCCCCTCGAACCTGACCCAGAAGCAATTGCAGAAGCCTGTCACCCTCATAACTAGTCACAGCATGCTAAGGAGTCACACTTGGAAAGAGCAAAGACTGAAGCCTTCCTTAGCACACCAAGGCAAGGAGGAAAGGCAGGCAGGAAAGTCACTCTAGACCTCATGAGGGAACATGCCAGAACCAGGCAGTCCTCCTAGTTTCTCTTGAAATACTGAGCTGTTTAGTCTTAAGGACATTCCTAAGAAACCTCTAGAGCCAGAGGGAAACCAGAAACCACGGCGTGGGGACGCAGGGGGCTTTTACCTTGAAGATGGAAGCATCCACTTCCTGATTGTAATCCTGCTTGCCGGCGTGCTTCCAGGGGATACGGAACATGGTCTTCTCGTCGTTTTCCCAGATCAGCCCCGGGTACATGCTGCTGTCGATCTGCTCGATCAGCCACTGCCGCAGCCGCCGCCCGCCGTTCCGGTCACACATCCTTGGAAAGAAAACAAATCTTTCGGTATAACAAACAAATGCGTCTCCGTGAGTCAGACCAATCTCGGAACTGACAGGGAGATCAGAGGTCCACACAAAGGTACCGGCTTGGGACACATCTGGGCCAGTGCCATGAGAAATCAGTAGTACCCGGTGACCCAAAACCCAAATGAAAACCGAAAGGCTGCTCACAGATGTGCCCCACCCACGGGTCCATCTCTGGGTCCAGCTCTTCCCTGACCCCTTGTGCCAGACCCAGAGAGCACCTGCTAGGAAGAAGTCCCTCTCTTTTGATGCTGTGCTTTCTATGAGCTGCTGGCCGCTCTGAGAACCAGCCTGACTACTGATGCCCAGGGGACTGGTGTTCCACACACACTTTGACCCCAGCACCACCTGAGAGAGAGGACACCCTCAAGGCTACTTGCAGGTTGTCCTTTGCTAGCTAGGGTAGTAACAGGAATATCAGACAGTATAGGGTCCTGTTCCCACTGGGATGGGGTTAGAGCTGGAGTCCTGTTCCAGCTGGGTGGCCTTGAAGCCATTTAACCTTAGAGCGTTAAGGTTTCAGTCTGGGAGCTGTGTGTAAAGCATCTGCATCAGAACCTGCATCCCAGAGGACTCTGCCAGCAACAGAGAGCTCCCCAGCAACTTAGGATCAACCCCCAGTGAGAACTAAGGGACAGTACAAAGCCAGCTCAGGGGCGCCACATCCAGTCCTGCCATCCCCAGACACCTAATGGCACACTCGGACACTCTGGCCGGCACTGTCGGGTAGCTTTCCCTATAGCCTGGGGAGAGAGAGCATTTGCACACAGAGACTTGCAGCCAGCATTTACTAGAACAGCCTGGAAATCCCCAAAGCAGTTGGACAGAGCCCACCCTGAAAACCAGAACACAGCACTTCTAGCCTTCCAACTAAAATGACCTCTCCGGGCAGGGAAAGAAAGAAGTGACCATCGGTGAGGAGACACGATGTCCCCAAGAACAGAGTCACATTCAGAGCCAGTATGTCCCACAAAGCAACATGATAGTCAGGATTTCTGGAAAGAGGTGTGAGATTCGAAACTCCAGGCTGCTGCAGGTGGCATTGCAGGCAGGAAAGCCGACAGCAGCCTGAGAGGAGGGAGGTGAAGTTTTTCTGGCTAAAGCTGGCTTTAGCTTTTCCCCAGCTGCCACCAGTGGGCTTGGAAGCAGGTGAGGGCTGAAGCGGAGTCAGACTCCAGTCTGTTTTGGGTTTTATTTTTGAGACAGGGCCTCATATCCCAGGCTGACCTCCAACTCCCTAGGTTGATGAAGATGGCCTTGAACTCCCAATCTTTCTGCCTCCATTTCCCCCCTGCTGGGGACTGGACCCAGAGCTTGTGCCTGAGGCACCTCTCAAGCAAAACAGCAAGATGGCAGGGAGCCTCTGACCTCAGCAAGGGCTCTGTCACCTTGGGAAGCCACTAGCTCCTAAGTCTAAGGACCCTCACAAGAAAAGCTGGAAAGAAAGGCTATCTCAAGAAACCCAGAATTCTAAGACCACTGTATTCATAAATGACAAGTCAGAAAGGAATACCTAGGGAGAGAAATAAAATGGTACCGGGTACCCTCACACACAAAAAACCCAAGTAGGTTGCTGGCTCCTACAGCTTGTTCTGGAGAGGAGTGGGGAGAGAGAAGAGAGAGGAGCTCTCCTGTCTTGGTAGTGTCTAAGGATGAGCATCTGAGGATATGTCAGTTGAAAGCCTCAACTCATCCCCTGGAGATGGATTTGTGAAGCACACCGCATGGTCCCCAAGCCTCCTGAAATCTAAAGAGACTTCACGGCCATAGTTGGAGGGTTTTCCAGAACAGGAACGGCACTTTCTTATCAGGGATCCTTGGATGCCCAGCACCCCAGAACTGTGAACGATAGCTGTCCTAGGGGGTGACAGAGAAAGGGGACGACGATTGAAACGAAAGCTAGAAGGTTAAAATCCTCTAACCCAGCCTCTCCTACACTCAGAAGGGGAGAGACTGGGAGGGACAGCCATCGTCTGGGCACAGCACAAATTGTCAGCACCATCCCAATAACAGCACCCCCAGAAGTGTTGCTTTCATTCATTCTGCAGACTGAAAGCCTCAGCGGGGTCCGGTCCTCAGCACCCAGACAACCTCCTCTATTGCCTTTGCAGCCACCACTGAGGTCCTAGGCAGCAGAGTCTGCCTCTCTTACAACTGTGGACAATTAATGGTTTATAAACACACTCACATGGTTATAGCTTCCCCTTCTTGATTTTGAGGTAGCATTCATTCCCTGTGGGCCCAGTCCTGTCTACAGCTAACTTACAACCAGAGCAACGTGTTTTAAGTCAGACTTCTCACAAGGCGGGGAGGCAGAGGCTTGCCTACTGCAGATGTCAGCATCTGGGCTAGCCATGTGCGTTAGGGCTCACACCATACCATCTCCTTCATTCATCCCTGGGCAGCAGTCTGACCACCACCGAGTGGAAACCCATCACAGACTTGTCTCTCCGGCCCCAAGCTTCCTCAAGCCACTGATTCGGTCCCAGTTCTTCATGAAGGAGCCTGCCATAACTTAAAGGGACAAACCTAGAACTGTCATGTAACTGCTCTTTGGCTTTAAAAGAAAAAAAAGTGGGGGGGGGCATTGAGTATCAGGGCACCCCCGAGCTACGCCTGAAATCCTAACACTCAGAAGATGAGGTAGGTGGATAAAGAGGAGCTCATTGCAAAGAGCCTGGGCCACAGAGTAATACTCTGTCTCCGAAACAAAACAAAAACAAACAAACAAAAAAAAGTGATCTACCATTTTAAGATTCTAGAACACTCGTGGCTGGTTTCTATTAGTTTCTACCCCTTGAACCCCTTCCCAGCTGGGGTAAGTGATTCTCGCCAGGGAAAGTCTGCCCCTACAGCCTGGGCCAAGATCCCATCAAAAATCTGGTCCTGGGAGCTGTGTGTGACCCACACGGAAGATAACTTTCCTTCCGGGCCAGCTGGGCTATCGGGCAACCAGAAGTTCAGCGCCACTGGGCAATCAGACTAAATCTAATCAGAATCAAAGCCAGTCGGTCCCTGAGAGAGCCCATTCCCGGGCTTTGAATAGTTCACGCCTGGTAGCTGGGCTGCCGCCTGATGATTAGCAAATCTATTTCTCTTCAGTATGAAGTTTCCCGTCAAGCAGATTTTAAAGGGAGAGGTTGTTTGTTCGTTTGGTTGATTTTTTTAGGAAAGTAGCCAGCCTTCGGGAGCTTGCACCTGCTAACATGCCGTACACTCCGTTTGGGCGGAGGTGGGAGAGCCATAGCCCCGGCCAGCGCGCCCACCCCACCGTGTCCTACCTGCCGCCGGTTCCCACGCTGCCAGCGCCTCCGCGACCGGCCGCGGGCTCGTGGAGCCCCCGCGCGCCTGCTTTTATAGATTAGGGCGGGGAAGGGAGAGCGGAGGCGGGTCCGGTGCGCGGAGCGACGGTCGTGCGAGCTAATTGGGGCGCGGGCGCCGCCCAATCAGCGGAACCCGCCGGGTCCGCCTTCTCTGAAGCGCTCGCCTTTCCGAGAAATCACTTCTGCACGTCCCAAGGCCCTTTTGAGCCCCTTTTCTCTCTCTTACTCCGGGGGCGGCGGGGGAGGGGGTGCCCCAAGGATGGTCGGGGCCTGGGGCGTCCGCCCAACGTCAAGGAGGCTGGTTGTGCTCGTATCATCCTCGGGGTGTCGTTCAGGTTTGGGGCGCCCCTTTCCCGAGCACATGTCCGGGGGCGCCCTGAGTGTCACCTGCTCTGGCTGGAGTTTCAGAGCAAAGGCCGGTCCCAGAGCTGCGTGCTAGAGAACAGCCACTTTCGGCTCGCCCTCCTGGATGGAGGATGACCGCCTGAAATTGCGCAGGAAATCTGAGAAACCGGGGGAGTCGCGCGTGCTGGGGTGAATGCCCCCAAGAAGGCTCTGCAGTATCCGTTCCCTTTGCGTCCCCAGTAGTGTCAGGAGCCTAGTCGAGCCCGTTCCCAGCCTGAGTAGAGGTGGGGGCGGGGAACCTTACCTGAGGGTCGTGAGGGACTTTCATTGCAGGCTGCCCAACTACCCTCCTGGGGATACATTTACCGGACTCTCCATCCATCTGGCTTTTAAAAGACTTAGGGAGACTTGGAGCCGCGACAAGAATTTTTAATTGGTCCCCAAATACAAGAAGTACACGGTTAGGTTTCAAATAAATACAAATTCAAATAAGGATTTTTCCAAACAGACCCTCCTAACTGTGATCTATCCTGATGAGCACTTTGGTATACCTGAAAGGCACTTAGGAGATGTGGATTACCGTAGTCTGTTAATTCACTGATAAACAGCATCCAACAGTCAAGAGCCAAGTGGAGTTCCCTGGGCCAAAGCTTAAAATATGTTGTTTATCATTTTTGTTTTGTTTTGTTTTGTTTTCTGAGACAGGGTTTCCCAGTAGCCTTAGCTGTCACCGAACTGACTTTGTAGACCAGGCTGGCCTCAAAGTCACAGAGATCTGCTAGCCTCTGCCTCCCAAGGGCTGGGATTAAAGGCATGCTCAAATTCTTCAACAGTAATGTGGGAGTGTTTTAACGTGCTTGCCGTGAAGGGCAGAGTCCAGAAGTCAGACATCCTCAGAAGATTTCTACAACAGGCTCCTGTATGCATGTATACCCTTTCCATTCCCCAATATCACGCCTTAAAATTGTATGCAGATTTTCCCACTTACAAATGTCAGAGACACAGAACAGAGCTCAAATGTCCACCCAGCATGCCTCCCTCTAAGCTAAAGGTAGAGAGTTTAGAGAAGCCAGCCCTAGGTCTGGTCCTAGCAGCAGGTGTCACTATACACACTGTAGGACACCAGCCTAGCCTGCCTGACTACTGTCCTGAAGCCATACACATTGGGGTGTGGGCAGAGGCTGATGCCTAATCTATTTTTTTTCCTAAATGTTTTTCTAGAAGTCTGAAATAGGTTTCCACTCAGACTTAAGAGAACCCAAGCCACCTACAGTGCGCACTGAGTCACAACTGAATATTGACGGGGTCTCTGTGGGTGACGTGATTAAGGTGGTGTCTCAAGTGAGCCACATGTACATCTCTCACGTGCCAGAGATAGCCATTCAGGAGAGATTCAGTGTAGGATCCGCCTATCAAAGCCTCCTGGGCATAAGTCGTATGTCACGAGTGGAGCTAGGTCACATCACCACGTAAGAGAAGAGGCATCTGCAGGGCTTAACTTGGGAGAAGAGCCTCCCACGTGTTCTAGAGAGTCCATCACCACCTCCCAGACCCTCAAGAGGAGGCAGTTGAACATGTTCTCCAGAACCAGTGTACTGGCTGGTTTTGTGTGTCAACTTGACACAAGCTGAAGTTATCACAGAGAAAGGAGCCGCCCTTGAGGAAATGCCTCCATGAGATCCAGCTGTAAGGCATTTTCTCAATTAGTGATCGAGGGGAGGGCCCATGGTGGGTGGTGCCATCCCTGGGCTGGTAGTCCTGGGTTCTATAAGAAAGCAGGCTGAGCAAGCCAGGGGAAGCAAGCCAGTAAGTAACATCCCTCCATGGCCTCTGCATCAGTTCCTGCTTCCTGACCTGTGTGAGTTCCAGTCCTGACTTCCTTTGGTGATGAACAAATGTGGAAGTGTAAGCCGAATAAACCCTTTCCTCCCCAACTTGCTTCTTGGTCATGATGTTTTGTGCAGGAATACAAACCCTAACTAAGACACCCAGAAAGCATACCCCTACCCAGTGAGACCCTCTGGCTGCTGCACACAGATTACCCAGGCCTTTTCTGAGGTTCTTGCTAAGAGCACTATCACCAAATCTCTGTCTTTCCCTGTCTCACTCTCTCTGTCTCTGTCTCTCTGATACACACACCACACCCCTTCCTGTCACCTAAAACTCCCCTCCTCTCACTGTGTATGGCCATTGGAACAAAAACAGGCATTCCTCACCCACACGTGTCAGCAGGTCCTTCTGAGGAGAATCGGTGCCCGGAGAGTCCATCTCCCCTCCAGGGAATTCTTGTCTCGTAAGCTCATTCATCCCCAAAGCCCACAAATGTCCAATCATGTCCCTGGCTCTTCTCCACAACCTCCCTGTTCTACATGGACAGCGGTTCTCAACCTGTACGTCAAGACCCTTTCACATAGTGTCTGCATATCAGATATTTACATTACAACTCATAACAGCAGCAAAACTACAGTTATGAGGTAGCAGAAAATAACTTTATGCTCCGGGGTCAGCGTGACATGAGGAACTGTGTTAAAGGGCCGAAGCATTAGGAAGGTCGAGAGCCACTGCACTGAGACTCTTGTGACTGTATCCACTCAGCTGGATGATGCAGAGTCATTGCTCTAGTTAAAGTCAGCCGAGTACCAGCCCCTGACATCATTCCTGCTTCTCTGGATTTTGACTTGGGGCATCTTTGGGGTGACATTGTTTGCCCACCACGCATCCTCAAGATCCAGCTTCCGACCTCTTTCCTATGCCGCCCTTCATGGACCTTAATCTTAAAAACCCAGATTCCGCCACAGTGATACCTTTAACAAAGTACGTGTCGCACTTTTAAAATTTTCAAATTTTATTTCAGATCTGTGTATATGTACGTGAGTGTGCATTGCATGTGCATGTATGTGTATATGTGTATTGTATGTATGTTCATGTGCATGTGTGTATGTGGTATGCATGTGTATTGTGTGTGCTCATGCATGTGTGTATGTGTTTGAGTGTGTAGTCCAACTTACTCCTCTCTGGTCATGATCAAAGCCTCCCTGTCCTGCTGAAGGAAGATCGGCCAGCCCCTTTCCTGTGCAGGGAGTTTGCTCCCCAGTGAGCTTGCTGCCCCGTTGTGTTACCCCCATAAAATTGCATTTTTCAAAGTCTTTCCCATCTACCCAGGTCTACCACCTGCAGTCTGAGGGGGTTCCCAGCACATACACACACACACACACACACACACACACACACACGTACACTCACATGCACACCACACAGGCACACGAGCACATACACATATACACATGTACACACATATATATACACACACGTGCACACACACATGCACACACACTCACATACATATACACATGCACATACACACACACACTAAATAAAAATGATAAAATGTAAATTGGCATTCTGAGTCTGTGGGGGGGCCAAGGCTGAAGAGACACTGAGTGGTCTAGAAAGAGCAACTAGCAAGGTGGCGGCATGAGAGTGGGCGGGGCATGAGAGGTGGGCGGGGCATGAGAGGTGGAGGGCATGCTAGCACTTCGATTGGCTAAGACAGAGGTGGAGGGGCAAGCCTGGGATCCCCGCACTGGGAGTTGTGTTCAGCCTGAGGTACACCTTGAGCCTCTGTCTCAAAAAGAAAAAGAAAGGACTTCTACTCAGAACAATTTTTAAAATTCCTGTGAGTCAATAAGAAAAGACAAATGACAAACTGAGCAGGGACACAGTTCCGTGGTAGAGGCCTTCTTTAACCCAAGCAGGGTTCCTAAGCCAGTGAAGATAACCAGTGCATGCATACTAATTCCTCCCACGTCCCAAGAAGAATCCCTACACTACGCAGCCCTTCTCTCTGACCGGATCCCAGAAGCCACTTCGTATTTGTTTGAACACTCCCTCCTCAGAGCACACTGCGGAGAGAGCTGTGGCTCACAAACATTTGGGCTATTAGAGCACTAATCACCCTGGATACAAAGGCTATCTGTATCAAGACTTCCTAGCCATTGTCTCTGTCTCTAGCGCAGCCTCTGTGCATCCGTGGGCTATCTCCTTTAGCCCAGGCAAGTGTTCGGGTGTTTCTTACCCCAAATTATTTATTTGCACAAAGCTGACCCACTATGGGTCAAAATATCTTTGTGAGGAGATGGACACAAAACAGATGCCAACTCTGAGTTGGTCCCTCGTAATGGAGTGTTGGAATCAAGTCAGCTTAACTTACCAAGCCTGAGTGCATAGGCTTGTCTCCAGCAAGCAAGCAGAAAGAGGAGGAGAGAGGGAAAGACTGACCAAGACAGGAAAGGGGAAAGGAAGAAGGGAGGAGAAAAGGAGGGGGAGGGAGGGGGAATCAAAAAGCTTAAACAGCCATGCGTTGAGAACAGCCAGGAGACCTGATGAAAATGGTCCAAATCTCCCAGGGGAGCTGACAACAAGGTGATGTTGCCGCTCTCCAAAATGACTAGAACTCCTGTGAGGGATGGGACCACCATTCCTATTAAAACACTTTGGCAAACAGGTGGGACCTCCTCTAAGTCAGACAAGCCAGCTGCTAGCCACGCCCCCAGAGAAGTGAAGGCAGGAAGTCCACAAAGACAGTACAGCTCCTTCACGCTCCCCAAACTTCAGGAGGGCCAGGGCTGTAGCTTAGTTGGTAAAACTCTTAGCTAGGTACAAAGCCCTGGAGTGGGTCCCCAGCACTGCCTAAGCCAGGCATGCTGGCACATGCCTGTAATCCTAGCACACAGGAGACAGGAGGAGGAGCAGAAGTACAAGGTCATCCTTAGCTATGTTAGTGAGTTTGAGGCCAAGCTGGGCTACATAAGACCTTTTCTCAAAAAAAAAAAAGCAAAAACAAAAACAAAACAAAACAAACAAACAAACAAAAGACCAAAAGTCTTTAGGAGAAAAATCGTTTCCTCAGATAAAGTCAGCACACTGTGGTGGTTGGTATAAGAATGGCCCTCATACTCCATGTATTGGAGTGTTTAGTAAGAAGGGGGTGATATTTAAAAGGATTAGAAGGATTGGGAGGTACGACTTGTTGGAGGAGTAGGATTTGAAGTTTCAAAAGCCCACCCCAGATCTATATTCCCCGCTCTGTGTGTGTGTGTGTCTCTGTCTCTCTCTCTGTCTGTCTCTGTCTCTCTGTCTCCCTCTGTCCCTCTGTATGTGTGTCTCCATCTCTCTGTGTCTATCTGTCTCTCTCTGTCTCTGTGTGTGTGTGTGTCTGTCTGTCTCTGTGTCTCTCCATTGCTGTCTCTCTGTCTCTCTCTCTCTCATCTCTGTGTCTCTCCATTGCTTGTCTCTCTGTCTCTGTCTCTCTCTCTCTTTTTCTTTCTCTCTCTCTCTGTCTCTATATCTGATCAGGATATAGGTCTCAGCTACTGGTCCAGTGTCTGCCTGAACACCACCATGCTTCCTGCCATACTGAAAATGGACTAAACCTCTGGAACTGCAAGCCAGCCCCAGTTCACTGCTTTCTCTTATAAGAGTTGTTGTGGCCATGGTGTCTCTTCACAGCAATAGAACGGTGATTAGGACACACACCAACCAAGCATTAGCAAACCCACTGTGGCATAGCCATGTGACAGGGCACTGTGGTAAACACAACAGGCTGTTCTGCATCCAGCCGCAGTGCAGGATAGACCTCTGAGGGAACAAAGCCGACGAGGCAGCAGAGTCTCGTGGGTGTGCACTTGAAAAGCAGTCAGACTAGCTGCTGTAACTGCTCAGAACACTCCTGTGGGTGGGGTGGGGCTGAGTGGGAACCGAGACCACTGGACATGCAATCCAGAGCTGGGGACACAGCGTCTCCATCTGAATGGTGTGGAGTGAGTACATTAAAGGGAAAGACGTCCTGTTGTGTACTTAAGTTGACAGGACACAAAACCACAATGATCAAGGGGCCTGTCAACTTATTCCTAGGGCCGGAATATTCCTAGGGCCAGAGTGGAGACTTGAGCCCAGGCAGCAGGTGGAGGGCTACAAGTGACTCATCCAGGAAAGGCAAAGACAATATCAAAGTTTATAGTTGACCCCAGAAGATAAGGGAAGACTCATCAATTCTTTTACTGAACTCAGCACAGGACCTCAGCTTATCAGGGTGCTCAGTACCATGTGCATGCAGTCATGAGTCCATGTGTGTGTGCGTGTGCACGTGTGTGCATGTAGTGTGCATGTTGTGCATATGTGCATGTTTGTGGTATACGCACATGTGCGTGAGTGTGTGCGCATGCATTGCACACGCATGTGCACGCGTGTGTGTTGTGCATGATCTCATGCACAAGTGGATTTTTTTTTCATGCAGGAGACACCTCCTACCAATAAAAGTGAGATTACTTCAAGCTAGCTAATTGGGACTTAGCAAGCTATTCAGAACTGTGGCAAAACTTATCTATGCTACAGGGGTGACCTTTGCCCTGTTTTCTTAGCCCCAGTTTCTCTTTTACCGGATCCATCCGTGCTATTTGCTCAAGGTGGACTTGGACGACAGTTGACTAGGTGATAACAACACCCCATCCATTTCTTTAGAGAAGAAACAAGTCAAATCTGAGACCCACCTGGGTTTATTTGTAGCCTAAATAAACTGTTTTCACCTTCAAGGGTAGCCTTAGTTCATTTATTTGATGCTTATTAAATACCCAAAGTGTGCTAGCTGTCATGTTCAGAGCATGCCTGCAAGATGCGTCAAAGCTGATGAAAAGTTAAGATAAAGGAGGAAATGCAGGAAGCATTCAGCGACTCTTGCCTGCAGGGGCTGGAGGTCACTTGTATTTATTATCCATGGAAGTGCCAACAACAGTCCTAGAAAGAACAGCTCTCCCAAGTAAACGGATTGTAATTGTACATAAAACATACCATCTTTGAACTCTCTTGGGAATTAATGCCAAGAGATACCAATTTACTGAAAATGTAGATTTTAATGGGTATGGTGGTGCACACCTGTAACCTAGCACCTTGGAAGTGGAGGCAGAAGGCTCTGGAACTCAAGGTTATCCTGATCTAAATGAGTAAGAGGCCAGCCTGGGCTACATGAGACCCTATAAAGAATACATGTATGTGTGTTTAATATAAACCACACATGAGTCATACCAGGGTGCTTATGACAGACACAAACCCCCAGAAAGATGGACCTAACACATTTCAGGCAGGGCCAGCGGAGCCGCACACTCAGAAACTTGGACAAATTCAGAACCATGTATCCCCACCTATGTACAAGTGACCAGACACACAGCAAATCTACATCTTTAATAGGAAGACGGATTAGGCACAGGAAAAAGTTAGTGCAACAGTGGATAAGTTACCCAGAAATAGAGTCACCAGCTCACCAGATTACTGACACTGTTTACAAGAAATTCTTTTTTTTAAATTAATTAACATTTTAATGAATAATTTCTCTCTCTCTCTACTCTCTCTTCTCTCTCTCTCTCTCTCTCTCTCCTCTCTCTCTCTCTCTCTCTCTCTCTCTCTCTGTGTGTGTGTGTGTGTGTGTGTGTGTGTGTGTTGTAGGAGGGAGCACACATGCCATGGTGTATGTGTGGAAACCAGAGGATTACTTGTGAGTTGTCTTTGTCTTTCCACTATGTAGGTCCTGAAATGCAACTCAGATGTCAGGCTTGGTGGCAAGCGCCTGTATCTACTGAGCCATGATGTCAGCATGTGGTGTCCGTGTCCCACAAGAAGTGCTTGCCGCCTTTCTTACTGGTGAGCTTACTGGTGAGCTGGGACAAATCCCCTCTTTAAAAGAGGTTTGTGCTTGGAAGGCACCAGTCCTGCCCACTGGAAGTGAGAGTCCCAGCTTGGTTTGGTTTTGTCTGTTTTGTTGCTTTCCAGGGTTTTAGAGAGTTTGGTGTTGTTTTGGGGGTGGCGTTAGATTTGAGTAGTTGGAAGGGTTGTGAAGTTGCTTCTTGATGTTTTGTTTTGTTTTAGTTGGGGTCTCTCTATGTACCCCTGGCTGTCCTGAGCTCTCTTTGTAGAACAGCCTGGCCTTGAACTCACAGAGACCCTCCTGCCTCTGCCTCCTGAGTGTTGGGATTAAAGGCGTGTGCCACTACACCTGACTCGGGTGGTTTTTTGAGACAGGATTTCATTATGTATCTCAGGCTGGCCTTGAACTTGTTATACAGGCCAAGCTATCCTCCTGCCTCAGACCCCAGTGATACCACACCTGGCAAAAAGTCATACTAGAGTAACAGTCAGAGGCCACTTGGGTGTCCCTGTGTCAGCTGGGGGAAGGGGTTGTGATTCAACCAATCAGTCTGTGCCCCTAGGTCAACTTTACTGTTGCCTGGAAGACCTACAGCAAGTGTTTGGACACTAGAACACAGCCACCTTGAGTGGCAGCCTCTTTGTGTTCCCTCCACAGTTCTTCCCTGTACTTACAGGGCTAGCTCAATGCAGATGGCGACTGCCCAGCAAAGACTCCTGCGAGGAAGGATCACAGGGCAGAGCTCACATCTGAGTTTCGAGCTTTCGAGGGGCCCAGGGGTGACCAGCACTCTAGAACTCCATGCAAACAACCGAGAACTGACTGTGCCAAGCAGCCTCAAATGCTAACAGCAGCAACTAAAGTCTGCATTTCCCTCTCTCCTTTGCAAAATACTTGCTTAGGCATTATCTCATTTTGGTTATTCCCATTTGACAGTTGGAAAAACTGAGGCTCAGCAGGCTAAAGTCTCTCTCACCTTCAAATCTTAGGCTTTCCATCCTTCCACCATGTTCCACTCAGGGGATGCAGGTGCTGCCCTGAGGACAGAAGTGTAATTCACACCTCTGTTTCCTCTTCTATGAAGTGAAAGCACCAAGCTAGTCAGGTCTCAGGGTTTATTTTAGATCTAAAAGCTTCACTTTGCCCAGGCTTGGTGGTACAGGCCTTTCATGTCAGCCCTCGAGAGTCAGGGTCAGGAGGATTATAAGTTTGAGACCACATCTCAAAATAACAACAGCGATTCTGCGAGGCCTACAGTTATATGTAAACACCGACAAACTGAGAAGGAGTCATCAGATACCGGGAAGGAGAGAGGCTGGGTACAGGACATGCATGCATGACTGACATTTCTTTACCAGTTAGTCATTTCCTTCCTGACAGTCTTCTTCTTCTGTGCCCCTCACTCTTACCCCTGTGACCCAAGCATGCAAATAAGTGCATGGTCACTTGGGAGCCAAGCTGGAGCCGTGTCAATGCACACCTGCTCTGCTCGGGGAGTCCGCAGAAGTCGGGCTGGAAGCAGGTGTGGGTGGGCGTGCCTAGGGTGACGCTCCTTCACTCTGCTGGACTACAGTTCCGGGGTTAAGGGTGACCCCTCTGTAAGACAGTTCCCAGCGACTGTTTGGAGGTCGGTGGATAGAAACCTGGTGTTCTAGGGGAATTGTGAGCACAGAGAGATCATAGACGTGGGTGCTGCTCATGAGAGCTGACCTGCCCAAGCCGGCTGGAACAGGCTGGTGGCTCCTCCAAGTTCAAGAGCTCAGATTTCTCTCCCCCTGTGTGTCTTCTTGGCTCTTCAACCTCACTATTGTGTGGACTCTGCTATTAACTATTTCAACATACAACTTTCCACAAACGTCTCACACGGCTGGTTAATTGCTCACTGCACACCTGTCAGAGCAAGGTCCTTTCTGTTTCCCTGAGGTGGCAGTTAGTCACTTTCAAGGACCTTGAGCCTGTTGGGCATGACGGCACCTACCTGTAATCCCCTATGCCGAAGACTAAGGCAGAAGAATTGCCTAGAGTTCATAGTCGGCCTGGGTTACAGTGAGAGACCTGTCTATAGATGAGCAAAGGACTCTCTCACTCTGCGGGTCGTGGAATACGGTTGATTGATACCAGTCACTTGTGTTTGAACCCACATGACAGAAGGAGAAAACCAACTCCAAGAAAGAAGAAACTTGAGACCCATATTTGAATTAATCCAGATCAATAAATGGTGTGTGTGGGGGGGTACATTAAAAATATTTGTTTTCCATTTAATTATGCGTCTGTGCATGTGAGTGCAGTGCCTGAAGAGTCCAGAAGAGGGCAGCAGATCCCCCCTGGAACTGAGTTCTAGGCAGTGTCTGGGCTGGAACTGAACCTGGGTCCTCTCCAAGAACAAGAAGTCTCTTAACTGCTGAGCTGTATCTCTACTCTAAGAAATATTTTTTAAGAAATAAAAATTAGGCACCATCACTTAGAAATACAGGTTTTAAAATCTGTAACAAAATGTGAGAAAATCAAGTTGGACACCTCAGATTTTACAGAATGACAGTGTCAAGTTTGACCTATGGGTGCAGGAAGCTTGTCTCACAAGAAAACCTGGGACTGTGACACAATATGGTAAGGGGAAGAGACAAACAAACAAGTTGGATAGTGGTGGCACACGCCTTTAATCTCAACACTCAGGAGGCAGAGGCAGGCAGACTCTGAATTAGAGGCCAGCCTGGTCTACACAGGGAGTTCCAGGACAGCCAGGGATACACACAGAAACACTGTTTCAAAAAAACAAACAAAAACAAACAAACAGGGTCTAATTAAGACCCTGTGTATGTACACAATATATATTGATATATACAATATATAAAACCGTATCTGTCACATGGCGTACAGGTGTTTGCAGGGAAATATGCAGAATGTTACTGCAAATCATAAAAGAAAACCCAAGTAGATTTTATACAGGGGGAAAGCCCAAGTGCTTTTAAAGAATCTGGAAGATTAACCCCACAGATGTCCAGTCTTAGCATAAGTCTGTTGATAGCGAGAATGTGAAAACAGCCAAAGTTAAAAGCTTTAAGACAAGGGCTGGAGAGATGACTCAGCAGTTCTGAGCAGGTACTGGTCTTGCAGAAGACCTGGGTTCGGATCCCAGTGCCCACAGCAGGCAGGTGGCTCAACTGCCTGTCACCTGTAGCGCCCTCTTCTGGCTTCTGTGGGTACTACATGCAATACAGGTAATGGGTGTTTGACTCAGCAGAGGAAAGAAAGGCTAGTTAATCAGTCATGTACTAGCTATGGGAAGACTCACATCAGGTACCCTGAACTTAATCCTACTTATCTCCCGGTCCCTTCATATCCAACTTCTGCACCTGCAACCTTCCACCCAAAAAGAAAATAAAAAGAAAACAAACAAACAAAGCATACAAAACATCTCGTGAAAACTGTAGTGTGTCACGGTGTGTCCCACAGTGTGTCCCTCTGTCCACACATCTTCACTTGCAAATGTTCATTGCAGTGAGTCCTTGGTCTGGCTCGAAGCCTCTGGCTTCTGCTACTCCATCAGTACTGGATCCTCACCTGGACTTCTCTCCGTTATCCTGTCCTTGCTCTGTGTCATGGAGATCCTGCAGCTTTGGATCTGCAGGACCGGCCCCCTCACTCATCTCAACCATTCATAGATGGGGTAGATGTTGGAGTGGGCCAATTCAAAGCCCTGGATATGGGCCTGGGCGGCAGCTGAGTCAGTCAGCCCACCACATCAGCATCACCAGGGCAGGCTTTCCAGCACTGCTCTGACTAGCTCACCCAATGCTTCAGCTGGCAAGGAACTGGACCAGCTCTCCCATTCTTGGGGCTGGCTCACCTGTACCTTAGTCATCAGAGCCAGCTCTACTGTGTTGCCCAGGTGAGATGCAGCAACCAGTGAGGGGCAGGGTCAGCTCTCCTGCTCTCATGAGCTCGGGGCCAGCTCCCATGGAAAGATTCTTTTTTTAAAATAAGCCTTTTAAAAAGGCTTGTATACCTTGTACACTTTGCATACCTTGTATACCTGCATACCAGAAGAGGGTGCCAGATCTCATTATAGGTGGTTATGGTTACTGAGAATTGAACTCAGGACCTCTAGAAGAACAGCCAGTGAATGCTCTTAACCTCTGAGCCATCTCTCCAGCCCCCACAGGAAGATTCTTAAAGGTCATACCACACAAGAAACACACAGAGAAAGGTGTAAGGAGGACAAAGGGCAGTGTGCCTAGATCCTTAGGAGAAAGCATGGGCCAACAACTCTAGAACTTAAGTCAGAAACAAGTTCTCAGACAAGAAACACTTAGAGCAGCATAACCCATCAAGGAAATCAGTACCATCTTAGGGTTTCGGTGCTACTAAAAAAAAAAAAAAAAAACTAAAAAAGAGCAGAGAAAGAAAAGAAGACCCGGAAACTGTTTTCAAAGAATAGTATAAGCAGACTATTATCCCAAAAGTACCAGGACTCCCACAAACCAGAAAAACACATCAAACCACTAACTAGAAAACATGCAAAGGGCACAGATGGTAAAGTCGTGAGTTCAAATCCCAAATGGCCAAATGGGTTCTGAGTGGCTGGAGATAAAGTATCCTCTGACATTCACATGCGTACCATGGTATGTGTACGCATGCACACGTGCACACATACACACACATTAAAATAAAAAAAAAAATTAAAGTTACAAATAATCACATGACTTAGTAACTTAGCAATTCCATCCAAGCTGTATACTTGAGGGGAATGAGACATGCTGATTTAGTTTCGTTACTGTTGCTCTCATAAAATACCCTGACAAAAATAACTCAGAGGAGAGAGGGTTTATCAAGGGCAGAGAGAGCGAATGAATGCATGTGCATGCTCAGATTGTGTGTTCCATCCACTCTTAGCACAGTTCAGGACTCAAAGCTAGGGAATGGTGCCGCCCATAGTGGGCAGATCTTCCCACTTCAGTTAACACAGTCAAAACAATCCCCCACAGACATGCCCACAGGCCAGCCCTCATGGAGACTGTCCCCCAACCCCAGGTGACTTTACTTTGTGTCGAGTTGTGGATTAAAACTGTCCATCACATATGTCTGCACAGAAACACGCGTGACTCTTCCGAGTAGCTTTTTTCATAATCATCAAAAAATGCAAGCTATCAATAAATAGTTGATACATGAGTAATCAAAATGTAACATAGTCACATAAGTAGGTAATATTGACTGTCAGCTTGACAGGAGACCCAGCCTGAGTATGGGCAGTACCGTCCCATGGGCTGCGGTCCTGGACTGGATACAAGGAGAGAAGGTAAGCTGACCACCAGCGGTCACTTCTCTCTGAGGCCTCAGCAGGTAGCCTGCCCTGTGGAAGCTGCTCTGAATGTACTACCATCTCCCTTTGGGGATCCTACTGGCCACCGAGCTGGGTCCCACCATGCTGCTTAGGGGAGAAATCGAGAGACACAGTGAGGTGTCCTTGAGGGCCAGCACGGGGGCACACATGGGCAGATGTCTGAGGAGCATCAAGGGATCCATAGAGGCAAGCATCCCTTACCAACATCAAGTCATGAACTCTTCTCTGAGGATCTTCTTCCTTGGCTGTGGATAGGACAAATGAACACACCGTGCCATTTGGGAAGGCTTCTGTGGGTGATTGCCCTCCTTGACTGTGACCCTGGGAATTTCCAAAGAGGCAGTCCTCTGTCTGGCTCGTGGCATCGGGCAGGGCCTCAGCCAGAATCGTTACCCACAGAACCTCACCCCAGTGCGGCAAATATTCAGTCAGGGCAAGTTCTAACCAGCAGGCATGAGTCTGGGATGGACCACATATATACAGGATCGTGGTTAATTTTTAGAGGCTATGTCATTTCAAAAACTAAGACTGAGCCAGATGTGGTGGTGCATGCCTGTAATCCAAGCACTTAGGAGGTAGAGGCGGTGGGGCCAGGAGTCCAGGGTTATCCTCAGCCACAAAGGTAGCCTAAGGCTAGCCTGGGCTACATGAGACCCTGTCTCAGAAAGAGAGAGAAGAAACACTCCGACGGACGGACCGGGCGTCAAAGTGAAATCGAATCTTGATTTCCCATCTTCCAAGCTGCCGAGCGACTGTCTTCGCCCGAGGTACCCACTTCTCTATTCTGGTTTTTGCTTGGAGAAATTTAAGAATTATGTCATCTAAAAACACTGAGGTCATTGTCCCCTCACCACGAAAACACTATCAGCAAGAGGCAGCAAGGGGGAGGGAGAGAAGCGCAGGCACGCATGAGGCCTCAGTGACAGGCAGGTGGCTGCACAGTTCTGAGAAGGCTCCTGGAAGCTGAGGCCTAACAGGGGAGAGAGAAGCGGGTTCTGTGTGCTGAGGGACCAGCCCCTCCAGCACCGTGAGCCATGTGGTATGAAAGTGGTTTGGAGGTTATTAAAGCCCCTGTCTGCTGTGACCCAGCAGTGGCTTCCAGCGTCTCAGGAGAAGTGGCCAAAGCGGAGGCTGGCGTGTCTGACTTGAGACTGGTCCACACAACATCCCCAGGAGTGAAGAGTTTTCTTCTCACCAAAGCAGCCTTGTGTAAGGGACACAATACTGTGAGATCCGGGAGAGGCTGTGTGTCTCACATCTAGCTGTTGACAGCATCTAGAGTTACCTACCTGGGAGCCGCCACTAGGCATGCTTGTGGAGGGTCATGGGGTTTGGAGGGTTTTTTTGGGGGGGGGGAACAGGAGGAGCCTTTTGTTTTGTTGAGACAGGGTCTATATAGAGAGACCTGACTGTCCTAGGACTTGCTATGTAGCCCAGGCTGGCCTCGAACTCACAGAGATCAGTTTGCCTCTGCCTCCTGAGTGCCAGGATTAAGGTCTGCACCAACAATGTTTTGTGGGCATTATCTCGATTGGAGGTGGGAAAGCTGTTCTTCCTGTGAGCAGGGGTTTTCCTGACTGAAGTCCTGGATCCTATAAATGGGGACAACCAGCCAGTGAAGCAGCATTGTTCTCTGCCTCCTGATTATGGATGTATGCAAACAGCTGCTCCCAGCTCCGGCTGCCTTGACGCCCCCGCCGGCAGTGATGGATTGAACCTTAAACTGTGAGCTGACTAAACCCTTTCTCCCCTAAGATGCTTTTCTTGGGGTGTTTAATAAGAGCGACAGGAAACCCACTAAGATGTTGAGTGTGTCCTGCCAGCGGTTGGCTGATATTTAATCCCTGAAAGTCAAAAGGACGCCTGTCACTTTTTGCTGTAATCTAATCCTGAAGCTTTTGGGATGGGCCGGGAGGATGCCTCATCTTTCTATTTGCAGTTTTCTGTGTGTAAGTGTGTAACAAGCTGTAGCAGGAGAATTCACGTATGAGGGAAGAGAAGCCCCAAGAGACAAGCTCTGAGCATGAGAATCAGCGTTCAGATCTCCAGACCCACATAAATGCCATAAGGGCATGGTGGCCAGTAACTCCCATACTCTGAAGAAGACAGGAGACTTCCCGAGCAAGCTGGCTAGCAAGACTAGCTGTATTAGAGAGTTTGGGGTTCAACTGAGAGGCCGTGCCTCACTATATAAGGTGCAGAGGCTGACAGAAACCAACATCAGCCTTAGGTCTCTGTGTTCACACACATGCACAGATGCACAGATATTATACTGGCTGGCTTTTAGTCAACTTGACATAAGCTGGAGTTATCACAGAGAAGGGAGCCTCCCTTGAGGAAATGCCTCCATGAGGCTGTAAGGCATTTTCTCAATTAGTGGTCGAGGGGGGAGGGCCCATGGTGGGTGGTGCCATCCCTGGGCTGGTAGTCCTGGGTTCTATAAGAAAGCAAGCTAAGCAAGCCAGGGTAAGCAAAGCAGTAAGCAGCACCTCTCTGTGACCTCTGCATCAGCTCCTGCCTCCAAGTTCCTACCTGTGTGTGTTCCTGTCCTGACTTCCTTTGGTGATGAACAGCAATGTGGAAGTGTAAGCTGAATAAACCCTTTCCTCCCCAACTTGCTTCTTGGTCATGATGTTTGTACAGGAATAAAAACCCTGAGTAAGACATGTGTATACACACACTCATGCACGCACGCGCACACACACACACACACACACACACTGCCTGCATAGCACACAGAGACACACGCAAAAAAATATATATATATATATATGTATGTATGTATGTATAAATAAAATGCTCATTCTGACAGCAAGGACTAGGAATCTTCCAGCAAGTCCATGAGGATGTCTTGTGCCTCGTTGTTCTCTGGCTAGTGTCTCTTGTACAGAGAGAGGCTTCCAGAGAGGCACACTCTGCCAGGTCTCACAGGCTGGAAGCCCATCCCAGAGGCATAACTCTACAGAGCTTAAAGGGGTGCGTGCGCAGGTACACACGACAGGAAGTAACCGGGAAGCCGAATCCACCTGGTGTCATCTCTGAGCTCCCTTCCTGGGCGCCAAACCCTCCTGCTCTGCCAATACAGCAGCCTCCGGCGCAGGGTGCAGTACAGCTGTTCACAGCTGCCTGGTGTCAGTACAGTGGATTTCAGAGACTATCTGAGCAGAAAGAATGTAGAACTTGGCTCTGAGGAGAGTCTGGCCAAGAGATGGGTCACCACACGGATTGCCGGGGTTGACTAGGAGGGTATCTGCTTCCTCCCTTGCTGTAGATCCATGGGTGTCCCTCCGGTGGAGAGGAATGCCTTCTCTGAGAGAGGACAGATCTTCCATTGAAGGGCATGCAGGTAGCTGCACACCCCCTGCTGGAACCTTCAAACAAGCTCTCAAGGGTGGAAACCAGCTGATTAGCAATGTTATGGTAATAACAGTAAAGATTGGGGGTGGAGAGGGGGGAGGGGGCGGGCCTTGACACTAAAGTAGGTTGTACCCTTTGGTTTTCACAATGGCTTCTGGGAAACTGTATTTCGGCTGGAAGAGCTGTATGGATGGATATTAGTCGAGCCCCTAATCTGGCCAGCCACCCAGTGGATAGACACTGCCATGAGCAGAAGGTGAAAAAATGGAAACAACCCAGAAACAGAGAGGCAGGTCTGGGGTAGAACACCAGGGCCTTGGAGCCCAGCATGGGTCCTTGGATGCCTGGGGCTCCCACCCCAGCCACAGCCCACTCAGGTGTCCACTGATATCAGGGCCAGTGGCTAAAGGATAGACCAGGTGTTGGGGGAGGGGACTTAACCTGGCACACGATGAAGCCTTCATTCCCTACTGCAGTTTGCCCCAAGCCTCAGCCCTCCCGTGCCAGGAAACCAGACCTTTCCTGAGTGACAGTCTGGAAGAAGAGGACCGAGTTCTGCCGACTCCCTGGGGTATAGTTGTACTAAGGGGCTAGCCTGTACTAACCAAAGGACTGTTATAGGAAAGCGAAGGAGACATGGGTTGTGTGCCTGCCTTTGTGTAAGCCTATACACATGATTCGACGATAAGGCAGAAAACACGCAGGTTTCTTTACCTGACCTTCCCAGCATCCTTACAAATGCCTCAAACAAGAGACTGGTAAAGCTGCCCAGGGAACCTCATCCAACATGGCTCAAAGAGAGGCAGCGGGATGACTGTCCCCTGCCCTGAAGGACCCAGGACATCCTCAACACGAGGAGACACTGAGGGAAGTCATAACTTCTTAGGAAGTTGGCTTGTCACAAGTGTGACACAGCCCTCCCGGGGTCACTGTCCCCGGCCAGCTTAGTTCACACATGTCCAGTGCGCCACTCCAAGCTACACGTATTAAGGAGCATACATACCTTCATGTCTCCTTGTTTGTTCTTCTGAGGCAAGGCCTTGATTTGTAGACGAGGCTAGCCCATCCTTCTGCCAGCCAAGCACTGAGATGGTCAAATGCTGCCATACCTGATCGCATGGTTCCTTAGAAAACCATTCCTGCATTTGTCATATAATCAATGAGGTTTTCTGGGTCATGTCTACCCTTAACAAAGTTATCACTTGCCAGTTGAGTCTGCCACCTTCCACAGGTCTCCTTGGATGGTTCTTGGGATAGAGGTCCCAGAGGCTGGTAGGGCATGGTCAGCCTCATGGTTGCCAGTCCACTCTGTGTCTGTCTTGAGTAGCAGCATGTGGCTTGTCTCCATTCCTTCTCTAAAACGTTTGCTTCGAAGATGCTGACGTGGACGGGGACTCTATCAGGGAGCTGGGCTCCGCTTGCTGATCCCAGGTCACAGTGAACATGACCTGGGAGATGGGCTTCCTCTGAGTCACACGAATAAGGGTGACTGTGGGTCACTTATGTTGGGAGGACATCTGTCATGTGACATCAGCTGAGCAGCAGAGTAAATACCGGCGGGCTGTGGTGCGGTGCAGCCAATGAGGAGCTTGCCCTAGCACGCACAGCGTCCTGGGTTTGAACTCCCAGCCCTACTTAAACAAGGCATGGTGACATGTCTGTAACTCTAACGCAGGAGAGCTGGAGGCAGGAGGATTACAAGTCCAACGTCTTAGCCTCTACTTCAGGGGTTAGCTCAGCCTGGGGTAGAAGGCATTGTTAAACAAACAAACAGAGAGAAAAAGAAGAGAGAAGAGAAAAGAAAGAAAAGAAAACAGGACTAGTGTGCCATTGCAACGATCAAAGTACTAAAATCAAGTGGATTCCTGAAAACAGGAAAGCAGGGACGGAGTGCGGTGGGGGTGACTCGGGGGGATATTATTTAATGGGTATTTCAGTTGGATATGCTGAAGAGTTCTGAAGACACGACAGCAACACCGGCTCAGCACTGTGAGCCTGTGGGGTGAGGGGGGAAATGCCACAGAACTGAGCTAAAAATGGCTAAGATCATGTGGGCTACTTTAGGTCTATGTTACCAGAAAATTAAAAGTATTTCCGCTACACCAGGGGCTGGATCATCTGTGGTGTTTAAATGGCGGGCATTAACATCACAGAAAAGAACCCTCCTCCAGTCCTAACGTCCCGAGTCAGCAGTGGCCCCGGCCACAGAACAGGAAAACAAAACTACTATTTCCTGGAACTGCTGAAAAGAGTCGATAAATTTAGATGTAAAAGTTATTTCCTCTCTGCCAGAGAGTGAGGAGAGTGAGAGGACATCCCCATCTGTCAGAAGCTAAGAGGGTGGAGAGAACAGGAAGGCCAGTCTGCAGGCCTCACAGGGCCCCACTGTGCCTGCTCCTGCCTCTCACCTCTCACAGGGCAGCTCCCTAGTAAAACTGATTCACTTTTGTTTTGTTTTGTTTTGTTTTGTTTTGTTTTGCTTTGTTTTGTTTTAAGACAGGGTTTTTCTGTGTAATAAGCCCTGGCTGTCCTGGATTCCCTTTGTAGACCAAGCTGGGCTTGAACTCACAAAGACCAACTGTCTCCTGAGTGCTGGGATTGAGGGTGTGTACACACCTGGCAGTTTTACTTTTTATAAAGATTAAAATTATTGTGGGAAACACGTGGAAGTAAAGACTGTTTTCTCTAGAGAGCCAACTGTCCGATATGATCACTAATAACGTTTCTCCAAACCCCTCGCTATGCTAAAGGAATGTAGACAGAGTCAGACGGAAGGAAGGGAGGGTGAAACACAGAATGTCAGAGAGACAGGAAGAAAGAGAGAGAGAAAGAGGGGGAGGGAAGAAAGAGAAATGTTAGATAATAAATAGATGATGAATAGACAGATGTAGATGGATGGATGATAGTTACATGCATGTATATGCATACATACAAGTAGATAGAGATAGATGATTGATAGATGATAGATAGATAAGATGATAAATGATAGATAAGATGATAGATAGATAGATAGATAGATAGATAGATAGATATTATAGAGATGCTAAAATTTATTCCATAAAAACATTAGATCACATTTGCCTGGAGCTTGGCACAGAATATGACCACATTGTTCTAGGTACATCACTATCCCGAAGACTTCCCACTGTCCCCGTGTGTGACTAAATCATAATTCATTGACCAGTTCTTACATATCAAACAATGGCGTTCTTTCTGGTGTCCCCTACAATAAGCAACATTTCGATCACCCTTGGTCACTTAACTTCACCAGAGTGTCCAAGTGCTTCCTGGAATCAGTCCCCAGCTGTACAGCCCGTGTCACAGAGTACACACAGGCTTTCCAGAGACAGCTGTGCTCTGAACAGCCGTGCTTCTCCAAGACTTGAAAAGATGACAGAATTTGAGCCCGGGTGAAGTCACGTCGATGTAGGGTCCTTAGGGTGTGATTAGGTTGTAAAAGCACCATCCTATGGCTAGCACCCTGTGAAAGGAGCCCAAGGTGACACCCTATGGGTAGCACCCTGTGAGAGGAGCCTGAGGGGACACTGGGGCTCCTTCCACTCTTGAAAGAACACTTGGAAGGTATTTATTTTGGAAATGAACCATGATGGAGTTGACCAGGATGACGCATTCACCATGTGACCATACCAAAAACCATACAGCCGCCCCTTTAAACAGGAATGTGAATTACATCTCAAGAGAGTTGATCATTAAGAAAGAAAAGCTACAGTAGCTGCATTAATTCAGCAAAGACTCCAAGATGAAGAAAATGGCTGAGCGGGCCCAGAGCCAGCAGGAGCCAGAGTGAGTGGGGGAAGAGCAAGAGGGAGAAAAGGGAGGGGAAAAAAAGAGATTAAAGTATGCTGATTCAGGAAAAGCTCACTGGGAAGCTGGAACAACTGTAAACATGTAAGCACCTAATAACTGTGTTAAAAATCCATGGGCAAAAAGAGGGGGGCAGGAGACAAATTCTAAAATTACTCTCAGAGACTTCACTACTTCTCACTCCTTAACACACACACACACACACACACACACACAAAACCATTGGTGTGTCTCAGCAGCTTTTCTGTAGCTGTGATAAAACTCCATGACCAAGGCAACTTACAAAAGAAAGCACTCGATTGGTCTTATGACCCCATAGGGTTAGAGTCCATGATGGTATGGCATGGCAGCAGGAACAGCTGAGCGTTCACATCTCCACCAGAGACAAGAGGCGAGGTGGAGAGCACACTGGGGGTTGGTCTGAGGCTTTTGAAACCTCAAAGCCCATACCGAATGACACGCCTCCCCAGGACACGCCTCCAGGACACGCCCCCCCAGGACACGCCTCCCAGGACATGCCTCCCCCAGGACACGCCTCCCCAGAACATGCCTCCCCCAAACAGGCCACAGCTCCTGATCCTTCAGGACCACAACAACAGGGACGAAGCGTTCAGACATAAGAGACAAAGGAGACCATTCACATTCACACTGGCACAACCGAACATACAGAAGACCTGAAAAGCACTGGCGACTCCACCCAAATAACATTATTATTCCAATTAATATTTGAAATATTCCACCCAACAGACAATTCCTTTTCAAATGTATATGGATTTTTCTCAAGACAGACCTGATCCTGAGTCACATGATTAAAATTTTAACAAATTCAAAAATAACTCCAGGCCTGTGGTCCCATCACTCTGAAGGTAGAAGCAGGAGGATCAAGAGTTCAAGGCCATCCCCCAGCTGTAACACATTTGAGACTAACCTGAGCTACATTGAGACTAGCCTGAGCTACATGGGGCCCATTTCAAAAACTAAACAAGTGAAATACTGAAGTCATTTGAGGTCCTCTCAGTGTTATTTATGGGATTAAGTTAGAATTGATGACAAAAGGCTATTTAGAAAATCCCCTAAATATTTGGAAATTAAACAACATACTTCTAAATAATCCCTGGGCCAAAAAGTCGGTCACAGGGGAAAACATAAAATGTTTTTGAGTGGAATGAAAATGAAAATACAACTTATTAAAATGTGTGGGCCACGAGGAAGCCAGCACTGACAGAGAAGCTGACAACACTGAAGGCTTGTGTTAGGAAAGGAGACTGCTTTTCAAACAAACACCTAAGCTTACCCCTTCAGAAACTAAAAACAGCACCAACCAAACCCAAAGGAAGGCTAAGTAAGGGAAACTAAAACAGCAGTAGACAAAACTGGAGACAGGAAAAGAAATCCATGACACCAAAGGGAGGCTTGTTTATTTTCTGTTTGGGCTGCCTGAGGTTAAACACAAGGCGTGGGTATGCTGGCAAGGGGCTACCACTGGCCCACAGTGCCAGACCTCAACATTCCATTCCTTTAAAAAAAATATCAAGCCTGTTGTGGTGGCACAGGCCTCTAATCTCAGCACTCAGGAGGCAGAGGCAGACAGATCTCTGTGAGTTTCAGGCTAGTGTGGTCTCACAGTGATGTCCGGCCAGCCAGGGTGGTACATAGAGACCCTGTCTCAAAAAAAAAAAAAAGAAAGAAAGAAAGAAAGAAAGAAAGAAAGAAAGAAAGAAAGGAAAGGAAGGAAGGAAGGAAGGAAGGAAGGGAGAAAGAGATAGGAAGAAAGAAGACAAGGGAAGGGAAGACAAGGGAAGGGAAGGGAAGGGAAGGGAAGGGAAGGGAAGAGACGAGATGACACGAGAAGAGAAAGTTTAAAACTTATGACCAGATTCAGGGGAAAGAAAAAAAGTCAGAAATCATCAAGATGAAAGCTGTCCCAGATTCCCAGAGGCAGTAGACAGGAATGTTATCAACAATTCTATGGTACATTTAACAACTTAGATGAAATCCAGTATCTATTTCTATACCCAGACTAGCACAATTCAAGATAAAATAGATGGCCGAAGTAGCCTTGTTTCTATTACAGGAAACCCCCCTCCTGTTTTTTAAATCTTCCAGATAGGAAATCCGAGGGGCCTGGAGAGGTGGTTCAGTGTTTAAGAGCACTGGCTGCTGCTGTTCCAGAGGACCTAGGCTAGATTTTCAGCACTCATATGAGATCCCCAGTTCCAGGGGATCTGACGCCCTCTTCTATCCTCTGTGGGTACTGCACACACACACACACACACACACACACACACACACACGCGCAAATAATAAAATTTTTTTTAATCTTTATAAAAGAAAAAGAAAACTTCAGGCACAAATGGGTTTTATTGAAAAATTCTACCAAACAATAGAAGAATAAATTAATCCTTCATAATCTCTTCCAAGAAAGTGAGAGGAGAGGATATGGCCCACACCAGCTATGCTGCCAGCATCGCTCCCAAATGCCCAAAAGACCATTTAGACCCCTCGCTGTGCATCTCAGCTTCCTGTCATGGTGGCAAAACACCTGAGACAAATGGCTTAGACAAAGATTTGGGTCTGTTCATGGTGTCAGAGGTTTCACCCTAAGGCCACTTAGCTACACGTTCTGCCTGTGGTGGGGCTGGAAGTCATGGACTGTGGAGCAGTAAGGGAAGTTACTCATCCCATGGCCACCAGAAAGCAATGAGAAGAAGAGGCCTTGGACAGGCCATTCCCGTGAAAGACACACCTCCGTGACCCACTTTCTTCAGGTAGGCCCCACCTTGTAGACCCCCAGATACCTATGAATTCATCAATGAATCAGGCCCAATAGTGGGGGTGGGGGAAACACCAGGTGGCACTGAGTCCCAGGAGGAGAGATAGAGTCAAATTAGAAAATCTCCAGCCAGATGGTAGGTAGTTCACGCCAGGAACCCAGCTCTTAGGAAGGTAGGGCACCAGGTCATTGTCTGCTACACAGACAGTTTGAGGCCAACCTGGGCTACATGAGATTGTTTCAAAAAGGAGAGGGGAGGGAGGAGGAGAGGGAGAGAGGGGGAGGCGAGAGGTTGTCGAGAGGAAATTGAGAGAGAGAGAGAGAGAGAGAGAGAGAGAGAGAGAGAGAGAGAGAGAGGACTATCAACCGGACCCCCTGGCTTTCTTTAGTTGTCCCTATCAACTTCTGGTCTCACGGCTTATCGGAGACATGAGATCCTACAGAAGGAACCTTTGGAATTGAATGCGATTCATCTTTATCTGTGCTGACAGATCTGTCCAGGCATCTAGGCAGATGGCTCAGTCAGTAGAAGCCTGAGGACCTGAGTTCTCACTCCAGCGCCCTGTTAAAGGGCAGCTACAGGAGATCCCAGTGCTCAGAGGGCAGGGGGATCCCAGTGGCTCACTGGCCAGCCAGCCTCACCAAATCAGCGAGCTCCGGCTTCAGGGAGAGATCCTGTCTCAGAAAATAAGGTAGAGCCAGGTGCGACAGTACAAGCCTTTAAGAACAGCACTTTGGAGGCAGAGGCAGATGGATCTCTATGAGTTTGAGATTAGCCTGATCTAGGAAATGAGGTCCAGGGCAACCAGGGCTATGAGGTAAGACTGTGTCTCAAAAAGAAGATGGTGAGCCATTAACAACTCCTGGTGTCAACCTCTGACCTCCAGGCTAATGTGCACATACATGTGAGTGTGTACACACAGAAATAAAAGCCAGCTGTGAGGATTCAACCCTGTAATCCAAGAATCCAAGAGGCTAAGACAGGAGACTTATCACCAGTGGTTTGAGGCCAGCCTGGGCTACATAGTGAGTCCTAAACCAGCCTAGGTTACACAGAGAGATAACAGGATCATAAGGTCAGTGCTAGCTTGGGCTACACGGAGAAACTTGTCTCAAAACCCAAAAGAGAAAAAGGAATTTAAGAGAGATGAGAGGAGGGACCACACATTGTCTCTTTAGACCCAGAAAACACAGAGTGTAACGACCATCCATGATTGTAAAAGTCTCACTGAACGAGAAACATAGGAGACTTTTTTTTTTAATGTGTTTTGCCTGTATGTCTGTGGGAGGGTGTCAGAGCCTCTAGAACTGGGGTTACAGGCGGTTGTGAGCTGCCATGTGGGTGCTTGGAATTGAACCCAGGTCCTCTGGAAGAGCAGCTAGTGCTCTTAACCACAGAACCATCTCTCCAGCCCCAGAAGGAGACTTCTCAACTGGAAAAGGAGGTTTATTCAAAACCCACAGCTTAGTGCTAAAAGTCTGAAGCTTTGGTCCTACGTTTACCACTAAGGCAAGGATGCCCCCTCATCTGAAAGATATAAAGGCATATGTGTACCCCAAAACTGTGCAGAAGGTGTATATCAGCTTTATCAATAACTACCGAAAGTTAGAAACAACCCAACAGGCATTCAGCTACTGAGCAGATGAGTGTTTACGTTGTTTGCCGTGGAGCACCAATCAGAGACGGAATGAACAAACTTCTGATCTGTCAGCACAGATAAAGATGAATCACATTCAATCCCTTCTGTAGGATCTCATGTCTCTGATAAGCCGTGAGACCAGAAGTTGATAGGGACAGCTAAAGAAAGCCAGGGTGTCTGGTTGATGGTCCTGATGTGCCACCACCAGGTTACCGAGCTCTGTGTGCCTGTAAGAATCTGAAAAGCCAGACAAGATAACCAGCCTCACTAGGCTGTGTATGGTGGTCACACCATCATCCTAAGTATCTGAGGCTGAAACAGAAGCATCAAAGTCTAGCCTGGAATACATAATGAATTTTGAGATCTCATGTCAGACAAAAAATCGATGGGTGAATGGACAGACAGACAGCTGGGAATGCTGGTGTCACCTGTAATCCCAGCTCTTGGGAGGTAGAGGCAACGTGGTCAGGGTCAACACTGGCTACACAAGGAGTTTGAGGCTAGCCTGGGATACATGAAAGCCTAGCTTACAAACAAAACAAAATAGCGACTCCACTGAGTTAGAAACTTTGAACAAATCCCACAGGAGCTAGCCCCAGACACCTACACTTCCCGGCCACCTTCCCAGGTGGAGCCTTTAGAGAGAGGCTTGGTTGCTCTTTCTAGAGAAAAGCTCCTTAGTATCTGTTTGCAACTGTATCGATTGATTAGTTCATAGGGACTGTTCATTTGTTCATTTCCAGTTGAAACCTGTTTGCAACCTGTATTGATTGATTAGTTTGTAGAAATCTGTTCATTTGTAATTGAAAGATTGGGATACTTTCAACAGTAAGTTCTTCTGGAGTACCAGTCAGCTTCCGGGCTCCTGAAGCGGGGAGGGATGTCTTGCGGTTCTTCACGGCAACATGGACACTCATTCTGTGCCACTTTTCCCGTTATTTACTGCTGTCTTCTGCAAGGCTCTGCTTTCACTTTAGTAGCTCCGTGAAGGAGATCTTTCCACTTCGATATTTAAAGGTGACCTGTCTCGCTGTCTCGGAGCATTCACTTTATTAGTGGCTCCTCTCACTCCTACTCGTTAGTTACTAATATTAGCTAGTACCACCCCGAGACACTCGCTTCCATCACCCGCCACGATGACATTTCCCTCAGTCTGTCTCAGACTTCCCCTCACAGCAGGGTGACTCATATTTCAAAAAGTAACCTGACTTTCCTGAGTTTCCCCACATGTGAGAGGTGAGACGGCTGCTCTCTGTCCTCAGCCTCTTACTCCTCTGACCTGACAGAAAAAGACAGGGACACTCATAGTACTCTGTCTTAAGATTTTCCATTCCCTGGCCATGGGTGGCTTGGCAAGATCCAATATTTAAAAGAGGAAAAACCAAGTCTCCTCCATGCCCCTACCCTACCCCTCTATCCCACCCCAACTCCTACCCCACCCCACCCCCTCCCATCCCTACCTCCACCCCACCTCAGGTAAAGCCAATCTCCATCTCCTCCACCTGAGACAATCCTGTGAACTTAGCCCTGTAATTGTAGTCATGACCCCTGAAGTGTCTACTCAGAAGCCAAAAGCACTTACACGAAACTCCAGGCCCCAGAGATGACTCAAGAATGTACCCACCGTGCCATCATAGATAGAGAATCATCCAGAAAGCAGCAGATGCTGGCAGGGATGTAGAGGAAAGAACAACCTTTATTCATCACTGGCTGGACCATCAACTGGTTCGGCCACAGTGGAAATCAGAACGGAGGTACCAAAGAAAACTAAAATCAGGACTGCCAGATGACCAGCTCCTGGAGATGTGCACAAAGGACTGCATCCTACCACGGAGATGCTCGATCATCCGTGTGCACTGCAGCTCAATTCACAGGCACGACGAAATGGAATCAGCCTAGATGTCCGTCCCTTGGCGTGCGGATAATAAAAGATACATGGCAGAGTGTTTCTGCTTCAGTGAGACACTGAAATTTTCAGGAAGAAATAGATGGAACGGGAACACGTGGTGCAGGTGACCCAGCTTGGAATGACAAATGCTGCCTTTGTCTCCTGTGTGAACCCTAGCTTCTTGCTGTGTCCATGTGGATTTCTGTGAGAGTAAATGTGGGTAGATCCTAGGAAACCAGACGTAGGCCCATGAGATGGGATAAAGGGACTTACAGGAGAGGAAAGGCAAGAGACCACATGTGATCTGGGGAGTGGGGGGGATGTTAGGACATGAGAGTTCAGCTGGGATGGGACCAGTGACATGGGGAAGAGGAAGGAGGAGAGAAAGGAGAAAATCAACCAAAACCAAGTGTGTGTGGAAAGGCTTCAAGGAAACCTGTTACTTTGGAGAGAGGCAAAGAGACAAAGAGGGGAGAGGGAGACACTGAAAGGGCAGCAGGTAGTGACAATAAAAAAAGCCACAGGGAGGATCCATAAAGATGAAAACAAACAGCCCTGGGGGAACAGCCCCACGACCCCTTGCCCTCCCCAAGACTAGGCTGTAAGGAAAGAACCACACACTAGGACAAGCCTGACAAGCAGCCATTGTGTCCACAAGTTCAGCCTCCAGTTCTGCACCTAGCCACTGTGTGGTTTTGGACAGGTGGATGGCCTTCAGTAAAGAGAAGCTGGATGAATGCTTGGGACATTCCCAGGGCTAGCTTCATGTTGAAACTTCAACAGAAAAATGGGGCAAACGGGACAGAGAGTCTGAGGAAACAAAGAAGTCAAGGTCATGAAGTCATAGAACCTCAGTGGAAAGGGCCCAAGGGTGACCTAACGAAACTTCCCAGCCCAGCAGGAATCCCCTCAGGACATCCTTACGGCCCCTTTGAACTGAGCTGTTAGGAACAATCTTGCTAGCCCACGGGGTTGGTTGTGTTTTAAGGGTTTAAGACAGTTGTAAAACTCGATCTTAAATGAAGACAAGATCAATTCCAATTTAACCATCAAAACCTGATTGAAGGTTGGGGGGTGGTGCTGTAACCTGGTGTGTGTGTATTACAGCTCCAGCTGCTTGGGAGGCTAAAGTGTGAGAATCATCTTGGGTAGTGAATTCAAGGAGAACATGGGAAATAGAGACACTATTTCTACACACACACACACACACACACACACACACACACACACACAGACATACACACATTTGGGCTTGCAATAACAGCTCTGTGGGAAAAGAGCTTGCTACACAGCACAAGGACCTGACCAGAACCCACACAAAGTCAGCCACGGCTCTGTTCCTATGGTGATACGGGAAACAGACAGGAAAATTCCCAGAAACACATGAGCCACCTTGCCTGGCATACACAGTAACTAACAACAAGAGACCTTATCCCAAACAAGCTAGAAGGCCAAAACCAGCAACCAAGTTTGTGCCCTGACCTTCACATATGTGCCCTGCCATGGGCACACCTGTACACAGACACACACACAGGAGGGGTAAGGGGCACAGGGGGAGACTGTGGGAATCTTTTTAAAGGTTTGGGCTGGGACTGTGTCTTTGTGTTAGAATGAGGGTTTTGCTTGCATGAAACTCTGCACGGCTCTCCTCCCAACATAACTGCGGATGTTGTGGAGTAAGGAACAACCCAACTTTTCTGTCTACACTATCTGTTCTTTGACATGTAATAAGCTTGTTGGTATTCAATGAATTAACAGATGTTCAAAGAATCTTTTGAATGTGGTATATGTAGAGTTAAAGGACAGAGCCCACTTCCAGGTTTAAAAAAAATAAAATAAAATAAAATAATCCCTGCCTGAAATCCACCAATCACTGAGCAGAAAAATCTCACCAATTCCTGGGCTTGCTCAAAGCATTCCCCGCCCAGGAAAACTCCTCCCCTCAAAACCCTATATAAGCCAGAGCCAGCCTGCCTTTCCCTTCAGAGCTGAGACACAGAATATTGGTGTGTGGAGTTACCTAGAAAACTCTGTTACAGAAATTCTATTCAATCGAGTAGGAGAATAATCGTCTCAAGTCACATGCTAAGAGAACGATTCCAATTTTGGTTTTTTTTTTGGTTTTTTTTTGTTTTGGTTTGGTTTTTTTTGCGTGCATGAGTGCATGTCCATGTGTAGTTGTGTGTGAAGGCCAGAAAGGCCATCAGATTCTCTGGAGCCAGAGTTACAGCATCTTGTACAGGTAGATGTCCTTGGGCGCTCTGGAAGAGCAGCAAGGGCTCTTAAGCGCTGAGCTGTCTCTCCAGCCCCAGGGTTAGGACATTTTAATCGTCAGGGTCTACTAGAAGGCCTCACAGGAAGTGGCGTGAGAGCTAGTATTTCTCACATCAAGCCTCACCGAGAACAGTGCTCTAAGCGAGCCCAAATCCTTCTCTAGTTGCTCTGCTTCCGGTTTGATTCCCGGTTTCCCTGCCTCTCTGACATCTCTGCCGCAGTGCATCACGGGGAAGCCGTGACAAACCTTCACAGTGAATCAGTCTCACACTGTGTGTCTGAGTCCCGCAGGAATGTTAACCCTGAGCATGGGTAGGTGCAGCCAGGAAATGCCAGGATTCCACGGAGGACTGTGGGAAGGCCAGCCGACATGAGTCCTCCCCTCAGCCCGCTAGCTAGCCCACACGTGTCCTGTCGCTTTGAAGAAAGTGAGGCAGGGGAACGACTGCAGAGAAGACAAGAATAGAGAGAACTGATGAGAACAACGGATGCAGAACATTAATAATAATAATAATAATCCACAACAACAACAAAAAAAAAACTTTAGCCGGCCAGCGGTGGTGCACCACTGTCGTCGCCCTGCTCAGGAGTCCGAGGCGGCTGTCTCTCCCGAGTTCGAGTCCAGCCTGTGCCCTGAAAAAAAAAAAAAAAAGCCAAGTCTTAATCAAGAAACAACTTCATTTTCAGAATAACCCAATAATGATCTGAAAAGACCCTTCATTCAAGTAGATTTTACACTGAGTTTGTGGTCTCTGTGTGTAATCCCAGCATTCAAGAGGCCAAGAAGGGGGATAGGCTCATACCAACCTGGGCTTCTTAAGAAGATTCTGTCTTTAAAAAAAAAAAAAAAGCAACAGTGAGCTCAGTGGAGAGCACTTGCCTCGTATCTCCTGAGGTCCTGATTCAGTCCTCAATACCCCCACCCACCCACAAATTATTGGTTACTAGGCAAATACAAATTAAATTAAGAAGAGGCAGCTTTGCCAGGCAGTGGTGGCGCACACCTTTAATCCCAGCACTTGGGAGGCAGAGGCAGGCGGATTTCTGAGTTCAAGGCCAGTCTGGTCTACAGAGTGAGTTCCAGGACAGCCAGGGCTACACAGAGAAATCCTGTCTCGAAAAACCAAAACCAAAAAAAAAAAAAAGAAGAAAAAGAAGAGGCAGCTTTATAAGGTCATAAGTCTGATTAAAATGTAAATGATTAATGATATCAAAAGCTAGCAAGACAAGGAGGGGTAACAGAAGCCCTGTGCACTGCTAGCCAGAGTTTGCAAACGGTTGACAGTTCCCTGGAAGGTGAATCCTCTGCATGAGCCAGCCACTGCGTGGACAGGTATTCCCCCAAGCACACAACCTAGGAAACTGCCACATTGATGTCTGTGACAAACGTCCGCTGGCTGCTGAGTGGATGGACAAGCAACTCGTGGAGCAGCGAAAGAACCAGCTATTGATGCAAGCAGCAGCACAGATAACTCTTCAAAACAGCAGAAGGCTGGACCTAGACGACTATACACTTCAGATCCCCTTTGCATGCAGTTATTTAAAGACATGACCAGGGGCCTGGAGAGATGGCTCAGTGGTTAAGAGTATTGGTTGTTCTTCCGAAGGACCCAGGTTTGAGTCCCAGAATCCAAGTGGCCCTTTTTGTAATTCCAACTCCAGGGTGACAGTTCCCTTCTGGCCTCTGAGAACATCAGACACACATGGTATTTACAGATGACACGCAGGCAAAACACACACACACACACACACACACACAGACATAAATGTATGTCCTGACAAGAATAATAGCAAATAATAGCAAATCAAAAAGAAGGAACTGGAGGGAGAGGTGACCCCCCGCCCCCCGCAGAGGATGGGCAACCTTGGAAATCATTTAGAGATAGTCTGTCATACCAGATAGGTGAATAGACAAATCCACACATTTGCCAAGACTCATCAAATGGTACATTTAAAACTGGTGAATTTTATCCCATGGATTACACCTGGATGAGGTCGGCACTCTAAACAACATACACAAAACCATACACAAAACCTCTGAGTTTCCAGGCACTGAGGTCACTGAGGGCTGGAGGGAAGGAAGGTTTCTGTGTCTGTGGACAGGGGCTTCCTCTCGGTGTGTAAAACACTGCAGGATTTTCAAGAGTTTTCCTGAAGCCCTCCCATCCCCCACCCCCACCCCCACAGCTCTTTTCTGACCGTGGTTGCTCTCCTCGGACATCAGCTGAGACTCTGTTACTCTTATTAAAGGGGTTGGGCCATTCTCAGAAAAGTATTGGATCTCAGCCACCTGTCAGCATGTAATTTCCAGGCTGTGCTCGCAATGGACACCCTGGCCCCGAGACTGGTCACTGAGAACTCTCAGGTTGATGCTAACCTTCATCCTTTGCCTTCTGATGTTGCGTAGTAGATTGTTCCCCCAAGGCAACCCTGAGGGGAACAGATTCCCACAAACCATGGGAGAAAACAGAGTAGTAAATAGTCAAGTGGACTATAACATTGCAGCTGGGGAATCAACACTCAACCTTAGAAACGGCTTGGCCAGCCAGGAGACCGGTCTGCTCTTTTTCCCCACAAATGCTAATAGCCAGTGAGTGTCAGACTTCCCTTAACTACTAGATTCTGCTTTAAAAAAAAAAAAAAATTTAACCCCTTTCTTTTTTATTCTAGTCTCCCCTAGTCTTACATACACACACACACTCCCCAATCCTGGATCTCTTAAAAGTGTAGTTGCCCCCAATTCTGATGTGTCAGACATCCAGAGGGAAAAAGGTGGTTCAGTGGTGACAGAAGCAAGAGCTGTCCCACGTGCAGATATGCTACCACAGGGTTCTGAGGACTGTCCAGCCTCCTTCCCGCCTGTCTGGGTTCGATTTAGCTGTCAACTTGATCCAGCCTAGAGTTGTCATTATCCAGAGCAGGTTAGCCTGTGGCCAAGTCCTGAGAGGTTGTCTTGATTAGTGATTGACGTGAGAAGGCCCAGCCCACTGGCCAAGGTACCTTCCCTACGCAGTGATTGACGTGAGAGGGCCCAGCCCACCGGCACCGTACCTTTCCTAGGCCGTATTCCCAGTCTGTAAACCCGGAAGCCAGTTAAGCATGAGCCTGAGAATGAACCAGCAAGCACCCGGTAAGCCTCCGGGCTTCTGCTCCCGGTTCCTGCTTGAGTGCCTGCCCTGACTTCCCTCCGTGATGGACTGCGAGCTGCCCTGTGGGATGGAATCACCCCTTTTCCTCCCTGGGTTGCTTGTGGTCCGATTGCTTCATCACAGTGCAGAGGAAACTAAGAGGCAGCCTGGCCCTCGCCCCTCCCTGTTCACGCCTAAGGCACTCCAGGAGCTCCGCAAAAGCCCCAGATCTGGAGATTCCCGGGAAGGGTTTCCAACTCAGTGAAACCGCGGGATGCAAGAGAAACTGACAGCAAAGAATCCAAAACCTGAGATGCCACTTCCTACCAATGCCACCTCTCATAGCAGGAAACAGTGGGGGAGTCCCTCGGGCGGTCTGAGTCACAAACGCCGCCCACGCCCACAAAGCCTAGAGGACACACCTGTGAGGACCAGCGCGTGGCTCTGGCAGAAACTCAGACCCTGGTCCTTCCCCACGGCCTGTGTTCAGGGGAAAGGTGGAACAAGACAGCAGACGTCCTAAGCCTGATGGGGACTTATTACCCTAGCTTATTACTGTGTCTCCCCGTGTCTCAGTGGACCTATTTAAAACCAGACGAAGTCTGCTAAGGACTTAGCTCCCCAGCAGACCCCACCCACCCCATGATGAAGATGCAGCAGTTGCTCATGATTAAAATGGATATTTAGTTTAATTTAAAAATTTAAGAGAAAAAAGGGGAAAGGGGGGAAAAAAAAGGGTGAGGTAAAATATGGGGGGATAAATTAAAGGAAAGTTTGGGGATGTTTTCATAAAGGTCCCGCCAAAAAGGTCCCCTGGCGCTCGGGGCCCGGGACACATGGAGACCAGTCCGGGGAAAGTTTTCCCCAAGGGTTAATAAATTAAATTTTTTAGAGCATGGGACCATGAGAACCCCTTGTTAATGGAATGGGAAAGGAAAATGAAAAAATATAAAAAAATTAAAGAAAGGGGGAAACTCGTGTAATTGCTTAAAGAGAACAAGCCTGGAAGGGAAGTGGAAAACTCAGGGGGGGAAGCTGGTTTGGCCCATACAGACTCCCCTGTAAAGCGAGGCTCAAACAGGAGGGGCTGTGAGAAGATAAACAGAGAGGGGGGAAAGCGGGTTTTGAAAAGAGGGAAAACCTGGTGGAGTTCAGGCCCTTTGGGGGATTTTGGGATGAGGTTTGTTTGTTTTTGGGGAGTGGGGGTTTTGAAGGGGGTTTGTTTAACAGGGTTTCTGGAACCCTTTGGCTAACCATGGCTCAAACTCAGAAACCCCACCTGCCTCTGCTTCCCAATTCTGGATAAAGGCTGCACCACCACTGCCCAGCTTCGTGTGGGTTCTATTAAGGGGTGGAAAGGCTAGGGGTCAAGGAACCAGCCAAGAAAGAAACTTTGTTGCTGCCTTGAAGGTGAGGAATTTGAGAAGGAGATGCCCCCTTGCCCAAGGTTTTAAAACCCCTTTCAAAGAACAGCTGCCTACTGAAACGGGGGGACAGCTCAGGAGGATACCCCTGGGCCCTGCCATTCTAGCCATGTGATCTAAGACGCCCGGGGCTGTGGTTAAAAATTTTTGAGGTCCCTTGTCTTTAGTCCGGTTTTCCCATTAATAAGTTTTGCTATTTATTGACCCTTTCCTTGGAACCATTAATCCCTTTTTCCCTAAATTTTACTTAAACAAATGTAAACCCTCCTTAAAAGTTTCCCCAAAAATTTCACAAAAATTAGATTTCTACCGTTTCTGAGAAGTTTTGAAGGCAAACATCCTCTTCCTTACACAGGAGTCGCACACTCCTAGTCCCGGTGTACTCTGGCTTCCTCCTGGGAGAAGCCTTTCCTGTGGTTTCTCAGAAAGATCTAAGATGAGAGGAAGATGGACACAGAAAGTCCCTTGTCAGGCTGCGACACTCCAGCCTTCTTCCCACTGATGGACTGTTCATATGGCAGATTGCTAGTAGCCATTACAGAGATCACTAAACAAGAGAAGACCCTGCATAGCCCAAAAAAGCATAGAACCATGCCCTTAGAGGTTGGAGGAGGAAATAGGAATCTTGCAGTGAGATAACAAGCCCCACACAGACGCCTGTGAGCGTAGGAAACCAGTCTTACACACACGACGCATGGCCTTAGGGTTACGGCTGCCATCCATCCCCGAATACTACAAGTGTCCCTGCTGTGAAGCGCTTCATCTCCAGCAAGAAATCCTCTGTCTCAGTTATGGAGACCTGAAGTCCAGATTCCGATTCAAGGCACCGGGGTTCCCTCTTGGGATGCCTGGAAGGAGAGTTTTCTTCCTCTTCCAAACTTTTTAGCAACTGTACACTAATCCTCAGCTGCCTAAAACACTCCAATTCGATGGCCTCTTCCTGTGTCTGTCCTCCTCTGTGGCTTGCATTGTATCTAGAGCCCAACAAGTCAGCAATAATGCTCTCATTGCCAGCCCCTAAATTAATCTGGGAAAGAACTTTTATTTTCCAAACAAAGCCACGTCGTAGTGACAGTTTTTGAAAGAATTCACAATCGGGTTCTTAAAACACAAAAGACAGAAATACCAAGAATGTGTCTTTCGTTTTAATCTCAGATGTGGGTGTGGGGCAGCTTCACAGACTGTCCTAGCGACAAGACTGACTATGCTTTGTCTCGTGATCTAGCAGGTATAGCCAGCTGCATTAATTTCTGCAACTGTGTGACATTTGGATTCTGGTCTGGGAATTCTTCAGAGGATACATAAATGTGAGGGCCCCATGAGAGGCAGGGTGGTTGTTGTTGGTTGTTCAGGGAGGTTAGTTGATGATTTGGTTAGTGGCAGTAGTCAAAAATAAACAACAGGAAAGAATTAGATTGAGGGATAGTCCTAATTCCTCTCTCCTCCTCTGTCTGATTACTTTTCTGTCTAGTGTGAAACTGGGGGATAAAGGGTAGAAAAAAAAAAAACACAAAGTTAGCTAATTACCAGCTATACCACAGACATGATGAGGTTGATGATTGTGCCCAACCATCTCAGGAAGTTGCCAGACCCTCCAGGGAAAAAAGTTGCTTATCTATGGGGCCGTCCTCACACCCAAGAGGGGGCCACTTTTTTGCTCAGAACAATTTTTCGGGATCCTAAAAAGGGCCGCGAGGAAGCAGGGCCTGGACACCCCCCTTTTCTGCACCCCACAGGAGCATAAGGGGGAACGGGAAAGGGGGGAGGGGGGAGGGAGGTTATGGATAAAAGAAAAGTCAAGGAGACCCGGGGCCCCAGCAGGGCTCTCTTTTTTCCCCCAAAAAAAACAGCCCCGGGGGGAAAATTTTGCCATGGCTACCGGATGAATCCTCACACCTGGAAAGGAGCCAGCAAGGGGTGAGAGGGGTTTTCCAGTACAGAACATTTGTGCAAACTCCACCGTGTTTCCCAAGGCTTTGAGGGTGGGGGGAAAGAAATGGCTCCCGGGCCCCCTTTTTGGGGCTTTGGGGAAAATGGGGAAGACTACTGTTCCTGCCCTTTTTTTGCTGCCATGTCCAATCCCCATTGCCAAAAATTTCTAAAAAGGGAAATTTAGACCCCCACCCCCGGACAATGGCCCCCCTGCGTGGTAGATCTCTGTGGTTTTCCAGGCCTTGCCTAAGTTCTAAGTTTTTCAAAGGGGATTCCTTGGGTTTGCCCTCATCGATTGGGGCTTCCTGTTTAGATTCTCATTCTGTCTCTTTCTTTAAAGAATTTTTTGGGAGGCGGGAGGGGACTCATGGCAAGGGGCACTTGCCCCCCTTTGGGCAAAAGCCCGGGTTTTTTAAAACCCAGCATCCCCGGGGGCTCAAAACCCCCATAAAAAAGCCTTTCCCCAGGGCACCTGATGCCCTTTTTTGGCCTCCTTTGGGTACTGCATGCACCTGTGCACAGGCGTAGACCCGGCAAAACACCTAACACAAAAAAAAAAAATTTAAAAAATTAAAAAATAAAAATGTTTGATTTCCGGACTCCCCCTGCACAGGTCCATTTTTGTTTTTCGAGACTTTTTACTCTTATTTTATACTGCCCCCAAAGGGGCCCCGGGGCCAGAGCCCAGTTCCTGTACGGGGGTTGGCAAATGGGGGGCTATAAAGAGTGCCAAAAAATGCTTCTCCAAGGGGGTTCCCCTTTCCGGGCTAAATTTATGTAAAAAATTCACAAACTGCGGGGGAAACGAGGGGTTAAAATTTGGGAGGTTTGCTAAAAAAAGGGTTTTTTTTTTTAAAAAAAAAAAAAAAAAAAAAAAAAAATTTTTCCCTGTCAATGGGGAGTGGGGGGGGGAGAAAACAACCGGGCCCGATTCCCCCCGCTTTTTTTCCCCCAAGTCTGGGGGGAAAAAAAGGAGCCTGCCGAAGGGAGTTCCAAAAAGACGCCCCCCCACCAAACCAGTTTTTTTCCAGAGCTGTAATGCTCTGGGGCCCTCTGATGTTCACTGGTGGTCCCATCAGGATATTTTACTGGCGGAGTCCCTGGGGGAAATAAAGCAGGGACTTGGACTAAGCCTCCTTCCTGCTTGCAGCTCTCACGTGACACTCTCCTCGCTGCCCTCTGCAGAGCGCTCCGGTTGCTGTTATCCCTCCCGTTCCTCTTGAGGGGTCGCAGAGTTGGTCCATGTCTAGCTGGTGGTTTTCCTTCTTTCAGCCCTCTCTACGATGCTCTTACTGTGGTCCTCTGCACAGCACCTGGCAGCAGTGCCTCTCTTCGGCTGCTCTTCACTCTGGCTGCTTGCCCGGCATTTTTATACTGTAGCATCTGCACGTCTCTACACGTTAACTGTCGGGATTATTTTCTCTTCAGCTCCACTTCGTGATGTCATGCTTCAGACAGGGTGTGCTGCTACACATCTTTATGCTCAGCGCTCTCGGAAGGCAGGTGGATTCTCTGTGAGGTTCAAGGCCAGCCTGGTCTAACATGGACAGCCTAGAGTTTACATAGAGAGACCCTGTCTCAAAAAAAAAAAAAAAATCCTGTGGTCCACAGTTCTGGCATGGAGCTCATACTCATGCTGACATCCTCCTCTGCTCCTTTCTGTGGACTCTGACTGAGATTGTAGCAGAGCCTGTCTACATGTGACTTTGTGGTGGAATTGGTGTGGCCCTCACGCCTACAAGTTTTTGCCACTATTTCCAATTGGTAACTGTGTTAAAACAGTTGTTTCCTGGGAAAATAGTTTTTTTTTCCTTTTGATCTCATGTAGTAATGTCACAGATGAAGCAGGATGGCAAGTTGTTGCCACGCCCAGACCCCAATTCAACTGATGAAGATCCATCCTGGACAGCCATCCAACCATTTAAAAACCCTAGAAGGACCATGAGGACGCAAGTTGTAAGGCCTCTGGCAGGCCGTGCCATCTCGTGTCACGAGCTACTGGATTCTGAAGGTGCAGAAACAGCGTGGAAGCTGTCCATTGAGCGGTGCGAGCCTGCCGTGCTCACTTCTTAGACATGACAGGTTAGGCGTGTCTCGGTGTCACTGTCGGTCAGATGCCTGGAGCCTGGTCCTTGGGTCTTACACAAACGCTCTCTCAAAGATCCCTGGGAGCCTTCTTGGACACTCTGATTAGTGGGAGCCCACTCCCTTCATAAGGCCTTCAATAAGCACGCCGTTAGGGATATAGAAGCCGGCAGCCACACACCCCGCATGGTGACCCTTCTCCAAACCTCAGTGAGGGGAAAGAAGGGACAAGCCAGGGAGAGTCAGAACATTTAGCTTATCTCTTATACCGCCACGCCCTTGGGATAGTGAGACACTGTTTCCTTAACCAGGATAAAGTGGACTTGAGTAGGGGAACACGCACATACCATCCACGTTGGGGGTTACTTGGGCAAGCCTGCAGTCACACATCAGACCTGCAGTAGCTGAATTTCTGCTATCCCGTGTTGATGCTCACAGGTCACCCAGATGACAGGAGACTTTCCGGGGGCCCGTCCCTGAGCGGTCGGTGGTGAAGTAGGCACCGAGGGTGTGTGGTAAGTGGGTTGGTGATTGGGGTTGGGTTGAGTTTTGCAACAGGTCGTATTGCCCTACAAGCAGGACAGCAGCAGCTTTAGCCCCAGGCATTCACTTGGTGCCTTCTGTCTCGCGGCTGTGACTAGCAAAGCCACAGCACTCCCACATTCCCACCAAGATTTACCTTTTATGGTCATAGTAAGAAACACCTGCCTGGGGCTGTAGAGGTAGCTTAGTAAAGTGCTTACTATACGCAAGCATGAGGGCCCTTGAGTGCAGTTCCCCAGCACCAAAGTTAAAAACCATGTCCGTAGGCAACATGTGCTGAATCCCGGTACCGGGGAGGCAGAGACAAGCAGACAGCTGAGTTCGCCGCCAATCAGCCAATCAGTGAGCTCAGTTTCAGCAATGAGACCCTGTCCGAAGAGTGAACTCTAGAAAAACGACATTCGACACCTGACAGTTGCCTCTGGCTTGCACCACGTCATGAACACGTAACATGTATACATGTGTGAGCATGTGTGCATGACACACACACTACCACATGAAACATGTACCACAAGCAATAGAGTACACACAAAACACACACAACAGGATCATCTTTTCTTGGTAAGAATGTATTCTAGGGGGCCTCCCCTCTCGTCTCGAAGGTCGGAGTTAGTTTCTTGCACTATGACATTTGTTGCCTTGGCCCCGTCGGTTGGTCCACGTGATGCTCGAGTCGGGGTCTGCTGTCTACAATTGCTGTGATGTTCCTGATGGAAGCTGACAAAGAACTGGAGCTGAACCCATAGCACCTGCATCTACAGCAGCCCCTTGTGTCGCTCCTACAAAATCACAACCAATTGGCCCAGGCATGGACAAGATCCAGATTCCCCTTGCTTTGTTGTAACTGCCAATTGCACACAAAGCTGATGGTGATGTATATAAGTATCCATAATTGTGTGCAGGAAACTCATGGCCAGCGGGTTTTTCTACTGTGGCGTCATAACCTGTGCTCAAAGCTTTGGATTTTCGAGCATTTTAAGATCTCAACTTGCAGCCCAGTGGGGGGGGGGGAATGCCTTTAAATCCCAGCACTTGGGAGGCAGAGGCAGGTGGCTTTCTGAGTCTGAGGCCACCTGGTGTACAAGCGAGTACCAAGTGCAGCCAGGCTGCACAGAGAAATCCTGTCACAAAAAAAAAGCCTGTGAGGGGTTTGAACTCAGAGACATTTTCAAGGGTGACATCAGACTCATGGAATGGAGGCAACAAACACTGATAGTAAGAGCCAGGGAACAGAAGGTAACCACTGCTGCCACCAGAGACGGGGGCTGTGCCGAACCTTGGACTCGGCCACCATCATACTGGGGATTGAGCAATCATGGGGGGGAGGGGGAAAAAAGAAGAGGCCAAGCACTGAAGAAGATTAGGGACATTCAAGGGTTCTCAAGTATATGAAGGATAGGGTACCTGCTTACACACAGCTCCCCTCCCCCCTTCCCAGCCCATAACTCCCGCTCCTCTTCCCCCTCCCCCACCTCTGCTCTGCCTCTGTTGCTTTCTGTCAGTCCCTGCGTTTGTCCCGCAATGGAGGGTCTGTTGTATTTGAGGACTTCAATCTGGGCAAGTGCAATCTGGGTAAGGTTTCTCTGTCTTCAGAGCCCAAAGCTCACCAGCTCACCTGTGGGTGGAAACTTGCGTGTTTCTCTGGAAAGTCTGTTTATGATGGGTTCTGCTGTGGCACACACGTGAAGGAACATTCATTGACGTGGACACAGTGTGAAAGGCCTAAGGCAGACTGGTGAAGGAAGTGTTTCGCTGAAGCATATGGCTCATTACTTCTGTCTCTGCTCAGCCTGCATTTTTTTTTTTCTCTCCTCGAGAAAGGGTTTCTTTAGTGTAGCCCTGGCTATCCTAGAACTCACTGTGAAACATGGGTGGGCTTTGAACTCACAGAGATCTGCCTGCCTCTGCCTCCAAGTGCTTGAGATTAAAGACACGCACGATCGGTCAGCTGCAGCCTGCTTCCTTAGATGATTCAGGATCACCTGCCCGGAATGGGCAATCCACCACACCGACCCACAGTGGGCGGGCCTCTCTTGTCAATTCAAGTAATCAAGGAAAAACCCCCTACAGATTTGCCCTCCTGAACCATTCTGAAAAGGCATTTTTCTCTAAGATTTGTTCTTCCCAACATGTCTAGGTTTGGGTCCCAAGTAGCACACTGATTAAATCATTTCAGGAGCTCTGAGGGTCTGTTGGTGGCTGACCTTTGCCCATGAGTGGTTGGGGCAGGTTCCTGTGGCCGTCTGCTTTGCCTCTGATGTCTCCAGGTGGGTGGGCAGGGGGCGACTTAGTTTCACACTCTGAGTCTCTTTTACTATGGAGATTGTTGAGAAAAAAACTTAGAATGGACAAAGGAGAGTGCCCAAGTGCCATCACTCTCTTGAGCCACACTCAGGGATGTTGTGTGTCCCTGGTATACCTAGGGATTAAAACTGGGCTGCTTGATGGTTACAGGATCCCATACCAGAGCAAATGAAAAAAAGTTTAGGGTTTTTTTTTTTTTTTTTTGAGATTTTATTTTTTATACTTATGGTGTACGTGCTTATTTTGTCGGGAATGTAAGTTTGTGTACCACCTATATTCAGTCCTCCAGGAGACCAGAAGAGGACACTGGTTCACCTGGAACTGGAGTCAGATAGTTGGAGGCTACATGAGGCGCTGGGACTAGAAACTGGGTCTTTATTTTTTTTTTTCCTTTCTTTCCCCTTTATTTCGAGACAGGTTTCTCTGTGAAGCCCTGGCTGTCCTGGGACTCACTCTGTAGAACCAGGCTGGCCTTGAATCTCTATAAATCCCTTGCCTCTGGCCCGCCCAAGGCTGGGATTTAAAGGCATGCACCACCACTGCCACCGCCTTAGCAGCTGGGTCCTAAAGCAAGAAGCCAAGTGTTCTTATTTCTGAGCCCATCTTTTCCAGGTCCTGGGCAGAATATTATCATCGCAACTTCTCTCTGTCTCAGTTTCCCACTCTGCTAAGTGGGAATGAAAGCTTCTAGCAGACAGCTTACTCGGGGTTTAGGTTACGTAAGTCTGCCAGAGTTCTGTGGCACACAGCTCATACAGGTCCCCTGTGACACACAGGGATGGGATAGCATAGCCCTGTGGTGTTAAGGTTCATGAGTTGAGGGACAGTGCGCTGAAAGTCCCTGAACCTGGTGATGTTTTCCTGCCCCCTTTTCCCCCCGGTGGGCAGCCCCTTATGCACTGGGTGTCTTTACTTCAGACTTCGTCCCGTCACCTCCATGCCCCTGCTGACTACAACCTGTTTGTGGAAGAGTTCCGAAGAGTCCCATCCAGTACACCTGGATCAAGAAGCCCGTGCGGCGCCAAAGGCCAGGAAAGGGCATCTCCCTTATCAACAAACTCTCACAAGATAAAAGAGTGGTCCCGGACAGCAAGAACGTCCGCTTGTGAGTTGATACAATACCCTCCACACCTACCCCCCAAGCATGCTGAGGTTCCGGTTAGTTGCGTCCTGCCATCCTTATAGCCCTGGTCATGCTGAGCAGCCCTTAAGCTTTTCCACCATGTCCTTGTTATTTGGCACCCTAGCAGGACTCTGTGACTGAAGACACATAATTAAGCAGATGTCCCCGTGGTAAGCCATGGGGCTTGTGGTATCAGGTCCTTGCAGTGCTTAGCAGGCCGATCAGTTCCCAGCCGGCTTGAGGCCGGCCTAGGTGTGACAGTGGAGGCGACCTGCTTCAGAGCTGGGGCCTCCGATTCTTCATCCCTGAAGGGGTCTGCGATCGTTTAGCAGCAGCTGACGGAATCAGGTCCAGCAGAGGAAGCCTTGGGGAGAGTAGGATGGCTGCAGGGGTCGGGGGGAGGCTACCTGAGCAGACCATAGTTGGTTGGCAGGTGGAGTCTATTTAGCCCTAAGTTTACAGCTCCCTTCTCCTCTTAAGAGTCCTTAGAGCCACTTGGCAGCGCCTGGAGCAAGGCCTTGGTATGCTCCCTCAATGGGAAGTGATGACTTACCTAGGAGTCCCTAGAGTATAGAAGCTTCTTGTAGAGAGCATTTCAAACCAATTATACTTGTCCCATGAACCTCTTTGCCGAGGTTTCCCCAAGGGCCATCCTGAAACTCCTACACGGCTTCTAATCTGAGATATCCTCCTTGACGTCCCCTGTCCACCCCCAGCCCACCTTGAGAGAGGGCAGGGGGCTTGTTACCTTTAAATCAACAATTACGTGCACCTTTATTAACAAATTCATAATGTTTTCTTTCCTTATTTTTATTATTTGCGTGTGAGCCATTTGCCTCACATGCAACAGTCTTATCATCTGTGTCTAGCGTTCGACTCCTTGGTTTGGCCATCTGTGCCCTTGGACAGTGTTATGAGGTGGTCTACTACCCTCACAGGTTCATACAAAGCAGTATCACTCTGGCTGGATGAACCGCTGTTTCAGCAAGACGCCCCCCCCGGGCCCCCAACCCCACTTTCTTCCAGTCCATCCTCTCAGCAAACATTTGTGGTCTTCTACTGCCTGCATAGTTTTTCCTTTTTCAGAGTGTCATCTGGTAGAATCACACATTAGGGCGCAGAGAGAGACGGCGTGGGTTGTCTGCTGTTGCTACAGGTTCTGTGTGTCTTTTAAAGGGCCTCCTAAGTGCTTGGGTACATTATGTCCGTCTGAGGCATATTCACTACATTTTACTTTCAGTCACTAGAATAAATAGTTCTGTAAACTGATAGTATACTGCTCACCTACTGGAGGCCACCTTGATTGCTGGCATGTCCTGCAGCCATGACTGATGTTGTTTAAGTGTCACTCTCACATGGTTTTTCCCTGTTTCCTGTGATGATTCTCGAAGCACCTCTGAGTGAATGCCAAGAGATCCATCACCGTACCCCGTTCAGGGCTGTGTACAGATGTCTAATTTTTAGTGGACAGTCTTAATTTGATTTCTGATGCTGTGATAAAATAACTCTCCTAAAAGAAGGGTTTTGAATTTAACCATCATTCCAGGCACCATAACACCATAAGGCACTGCAGGAGGCCGGAACAAGAC